>CANXME010002337.1:1680000-2280000 GCA_948144175.1 Closterium sp. NIES-65 | reverse complement strand
TCGTGTCTGAACGCCACCGACTTCATCGACATGAATCACACCTCGCTGCCTTGACGTGCCTCCCGCAGTGCTACCGACTTGATCACCGGCGTCCACGTCGACGCCGCTCTCATTGTTTACCAGTCGAGGAGAAGCAGGTCAAGAAGGGTGCTCCATCACCCACATGGCGCAGATGCTAGCCTCGACGACCGCCCAGGGGATATCCCCGTACTCGCGCTCCTCATGGCGTCTCCTTGAATCCTCGAGCCGTGCCTCTAAGGTTTCTGCACCGCTAGTGTCACCTACGCCAACCATTGTGGTGACTAACGCACAGCTGCTGGCCTACGAACACGAATTAGGTAAGTGGCCACTAAGTCGGCTAGACTGAAAGGTAAGTCGTGTGCCGTCCTCGCTCATCGCACCATGCGGAGATAACTCAATCAACGGGAGCTAAACTACAGGCTAGGCATGGGGTGGGAGGGATCTCTACGTTCGTTTGTTTCTTAGTCGTTTCCAAGTGTTCACACTATTTGCTAGTTGGAAGGGAGAATTGGCAAGAGTTTCACTAGGAAAAAAACAAGACAACAATGGTTCAGAATAATAGCAACAAAGTTTGCAAGACTGATTACATCAGAGCTAGAATGCAAGCAGGACGACTGCCAGTGTGGAACGGTCGATCGCGATCCAGCATGACATGGTCGACCGCACTCCAGCAGTGCAAAGTTGCGGCCTGCCAACACTGCAAGTCGACGGCGTGCCAACGCTGCAGCAAGCCGGCTGCACAGCATTGCATCCGTAGGACAGCAGCGGACCCGCTTCGTAGGTGCTCGTAGATGATTGGCGGGCTGTGTCTTGTCACCTGTACAGCGCACACACCAGATCGTCCTCGTGCTGACGACTGCTCCTGATTAGCCACGTTAACCTCGTGATACCACACTGAGGTTGGCTTGGCCACTAACACCTGGGCAACTGTCGCGTGCCTCCGCAAAACCCGTCGCCCGGGTAACCTGGTCGACGAGGCAACCACCTCGTTGACCAGCACCTCCTTCATGTGCCCGTTGACCACCCAAGTCGACGACCACCTCCGGTCGACTCGCAAACTCGGCGCCCTCACTCGGCGCCATCCAGCTCCTCTGTCCAGGTCGACGTCGGCGCCTCCCAAAGTCGGCGTCCACCCTCTTCGACCAACGGGACTGTTCGACCGCTGGATCCCCATCGTCGGCATTGTGGCAGTGGCCTCTTGCAGGTCAACCACACCTGTTGACCAGCACGCCCAAGTCAACATCGCCCACTGCTGCAGGTCGGCTGCACCTCCCGCACACCCGACCACGAGGTCGGCTTCGCCCAAGTGAGGACGGGGCCAACCACAACTCCTGTTGACAAGTGCAGCCCGGTGAATGAAGCTTGGTCTACGAGTCCGCCTGTAAGGGATAGATTGGGAGAGAGTTGGGAGAAGTTTCGAGGCATGAGTTTGAGATTCGATTCCCAGAGACAGATTGCTGATCTACGACTGTAAGGGAACAGACTTGGAGGGAATTCGAAGAAAAAAGAGCGGAAAGTGGGTGGAAATTGTGTGAGTTTGAGCACTTGGAATAAACAAACAGAAGAGGAAGGCACCTGTAGTACTGTACAGTTGGTTCCCAAACATTGTAACAGGGAAAGCTAAAGGTGGCGGAAAGGTGATATTGGGTGGTTATCATCGTGAGAGGAGAAGCGGTACCACTCGCTGGTCTTCATCTCCTCGCACTTTATCTCATTTGTGCCTATGAACGCCGCGTCTTATGTCGATCGACACTCTCATGTCGAGGCTCCATGTGATGGGATGAGGATAGCCAGTCCCCAGGCCCAGCTCCTTCGCTGCCTCCTAGTTGTGAGAAGAGCAATGAGCAATGAAATCGCAACACTAAATACCATGACACGCCCCACGACACTCCCACATCCACTCACAAACCATGTACTCTACTCAACCCTTTCAATCTTAGCGCCTTCCCCTTTGAAGGTTTGTGGAGCTCGTGTATTAGACTATGGGCACGGGACTTGAACATGCCACACACTGGCTTCCAGTTTGAGCAAGCATTGCCTTTCGCATATCCCAGTGGCTAAGGAGACGGGCATCCTCAACCTTGTAAGAGAAACGCGTCGCATGTCCGTAATTGCGCAGTTTGGCAAGCCTCTCTGCCCGTGTCCGGCCTAGCACCCACTATCCACATCCGCCGTTTGGAGACCTAGCATCGTCCCACGTCCTATCGAAATCGTCCGCAGTCAACATGGATCCCCTCCCTTTGTTAGTGTCAAGCGAGATTGCATGTCCGTAATCGCGCAGTTTGGCGAGCCACTAAAGGTGGCGGAAAGGTGATATTAGGTGGTTATCATCGTGAGAGGAGAAGCGGTACCACTCGCTGGTCTTCATCTCCTCGCACTTTTATCTCATTTGTGCCTATGAACGCCGCGTCTTATGTCGATCGGCACTCTCATGTTGAGGCTCCATGTGATGGGATGAGGATAGCCAATCCCCAGGCCCAGCTCCTTCGCTGCCTCCTAGTTGTGAGAAGAGCAATGAGCAACGGAATCGCAACACTAAATACCATGACACGCCCCACGACACTCCCACATCCACACAAACCATGTACTCCACTCATTATCCATCCACACAGTCATGCACTTCCTCACTCACTCACTCACTCACTCACTCACTAAATCACTAACCCACACACACACACTCTCACTCACCGTAAGCATCCACGTTGCGTTCTTGACCTCCTGCGGCTTCTGCTTCACGTAGCGGTGGCTGAACGTGCCTCCATTATGCATGTCCACCTTATGATCATCCCTTAGATGCGCCACTAGCGCCAGCACATCCCCCGTCACCGCGCACTTCGACCCCACGTACGAGCAGTAGTACAGGCGAAACTCGCACAATGCCTCGTGCTTCACCCTGCAGTAGTAGGGGAGAATTTGCAGGCAGCTGAGTGTGTGGTGCTTGCAGATGAGTTCGAGGGACTCGGCGACATTTTCGAGCGCGAGGCAGCGATTGTTGCCCAGCTCATAGCGGCACGTGGGGCATGTCAGAACATCATAGCTTATGCATTTTGTGTAGGCTGTAGTGGGGTAGCCCATAAGGGGTACAACCCAATTAGGGTTAGTACTTGTACCCAACTCTTTCATAGTTGATCCATTCTCGTTTCTTCTCATGGTATCGAGCAGGTTCCCTAGTGGGAACGCTACCTAGGGCCCACCACGATAATTTTTTTTTCCCTGCCCGGGGCGCGCTTCACTCTAGACCGAGTCGCGCTCTGTGTGCCCTCCCTACTTTCGAGCCGCCCTTAGTGGCCCCTCTCACGGCCCCGTTGACCGCCATTATGGCCCCTCGCGCCACCTCTTACGGCCCCTCGCGCCGCCCTCTACGGCCCCTTGCGTCGCCCCTTACGGCCCTTTAAGGCCCCTCGCGTCGCCCTTACGGCCCTCTCGCGGCCCCTTCTAGGCCCCTTACGGCCCCGCTACGGCCCCGTCTAGGCCCCTCCGCGGCCCCGTCTAGGCCCCTTACAGCCCCACTACGGCCCCGCTACGGCCCCGCTTCGGCCCCGCTACGGCCCCGTAAAGGCCCCTTAAGGCCCCTCCGCGGCCCCGTCCAGGCCCCTTACGGCCCCGCTACGGCCCCGCTACGGCCCCGCTACGGACCCGCTACGACCCCGCTACGGCCCCGTCCAGGCCCCTTAAGGCCCCTCCGCGGCCCCGTCCAGGCCCCTTACGGCCCCGCTACGGCCCCGCTACGGCCCCGTCCAGGCCCCTTAAGGCCCCTCCGCGGCCCCGTCCAAGCCCCTTACGGCCCCACTACAGCCCCGCTACGGCCCCGCTACGGCCCCGTCCGGGCCCCTTAAGGCCCCTCCGCGGCCCCGTCTAGGCCCCCCTACGGCCCCGGCGCCGCCACGGGCGGCCCCATCACCGCCACCAGCGGCCCCGCCGCCGCCATCTGCGGCCACGCAGCCGCCGCCTACGGCCTCGAACCGCCTACCTGCCGAACAGCCGAGCAGCCCAGGAACCGAGCCGCCCGGCAACCGAACCGCCCAGCAGCCGAGCCGCCCAGCAGCCGAGCCGCCCAGCCGCCGAGTTGCCGAGTCGCCCAGGAGCCGTGCTGCCCAGCAGCCGAGCCGCCCTGCCGCCGAGCCGCCCAGCAGCCGAGCCGCCTAGCAGCCGAGCCGCCTAGCAGCCGAGCCGCCTTGGCGCCGAGCTGCCGAGCCACCGAGCCGCACTACTGAGGAGCCGCTGCTGTTCCTACCGGTGCGCCCCGGCCCTCCTTCCCTGGACTGGTGAGCTCACTCCCTACTAGGCCACTGCTATCATGGCTACCCCTAGTGTCCTTACTTTTGATGCTAAGGGCCGTGCCATTGACTTTGAGGTCTGGGTTGATGACCTCCAGCTGTTTCTCCAGTGCGATAGGGCAGACGGCCTCTCCCTCTTTGACCTCACTTTTGGTGCCTCTCTTGCCCCTGCTGCTGATGCTGAAGCCACTGTTCGCTCACAGTGGGCCACACGCGATGCTGCTGCTCGTCTTGCTGTGCGTCGCCACTTATCGACCACTGAGCGTGCACACTTTAGCCAGTACAAGAGTGCTCAGACCTTGTACGACGCTGTAGTTGCACGCTACTCCTCCCCTGCCACTGCTGCACTTAGCCGCCTCATGCTACCGTACCTCTTCCTTGACCTTGCTGCCTTTCCCACAGTCGCTGACCTCATTACGCACCTCCGCACTAGTGACACTCGCTAGCGCGCTGCGCTTCCTGCTGACTTCTGCGCCAAGAACCCACCCCCCATGTACATCACCCTCTACTACATAGTCACCTGGCTCCCTGACTCCCTTCGCGTAGTCAAAGACCACTTCCTCTCAGTTTGCCCCACCACTCTCACCGTTGACCTCCTCGAGAAAGCCCTCCTAGCGGCACAGAAGAACATAGTAGCTGTAGGAGCCTCTCGTGGTGACCCTCACACCCCCATCTTTGAGGGGTGTTCCCCCTCCCCCCTTTTGCCCTCTGTTGCCTCTGCTGCTGCGGCCGACCTCGTTGGTCTGGAGTCGGTCGGTGCGGCGTCTACCCCTAGCGGGAAGCGCCGCCCTAGCAAGGGCAAAGGGGGCAGGGGCGCTGGAGGAGCTAGCGGGGGCGGTGGAGGCGGCAGTGGAGGCGGCGGAGGGGGTGGGGGTGGCGGTGGGGGTGGCGGCGGGAGTGGAGGTGGAGGTGGCGGCAGTGGAGGCGGAGGAGGCGGCGGCGGTGGCGGCGGGAGCGGAGGTAGCGGAGGTGGCGGCGGTGGAGGAGGCGGTGGCGGAGGAGGTGGAGCTGGTCAGGGTGGCGCTGCGCAGAGGGTCGGCTCCGGTAGTGGTTAGCGCCAGCAGCAGCAGCAGCAGCGCACTCGTGACATCCCCCCCCCTCAGCAGCTCCGTGAGTGGTACGCTGCACGCCAGTGGGGTGGGGGGGCTGGTCTGTGCACCTACGTCCTACGCACCAGCGACCGCGCGGGTGAGCAGTGCGGGGGTGCGCACTCCACCCAGCGCTGCTTTGGCCGCCTGACGGACGCTTGGCGTCACCAGTTCCCGGAGGCCACTGAGATCCCCCGCTGGGGTGAGCTGTCTAGGGCGGGAGTAGCTGTCTTTGACCTTGACTTTGATGCTATTCTTGCTGCCATGTATGCTGTGACTATTAGTGATGAGGGTGACTGTTACCGGTGTTTTCCGCCCGACCCGGGCATTGAGACTGCTGCTCTAGGTACTGGTGAGGCTGCTGCTCTAGGTGCTAGCGAGGCTGCTACTCTAGGTGCTAGTGCGTCTGGGTCCTTAGGTGCTGGTGAGTCTGCTCTCTCAGGTACTGCGTCGGCTTCGGCCTCCCACACCTTCACCCTTGACTCGGGTGCTTCTCGCTCCTTCTTTCGAGACCGCACCACTCTCACGCGGCTTGGTCGGTCTGTTGCAGTCTCTCTGGCAGACTCCTCTGGGGGTCCTGTCCTCGCGGTTGTGCACGCGCGCCTTGTAGTGCGAACATAAAGTGTGGCCGTTGGGGCACTATTAGGGGGTTCGGGGAGGAGAGCGTATGGCGATTGGGACATTGTGCGGGTGGAAAGGGTTGGTGGAAGTTTAGATTCACATTATAGGGCACGCCGCAAGGTTGAGTTACTGGTCAGGCTTGAAACGTCTTGGGAGTGTGAGAAATTGAGAAAATAGGTGCTTAATCGAGAGGTCAAAACAATCAGCAAGAACATTGGGTAACGCGGTTCAGTTTATTCAAAGGAACGAAACCGCAGTTTGCTACCTCCCATCGATTCACAATAGAGCTTCAAGGCTAATGTGAAAACGCTGCAAGGAAATACAAACAAAATTGAAAGTTAAAGGCTCATTACGATTTGTATCCAGCAAGCCCTAAAAATTGGTTTCCACATTTAAAGTAAAGTTCAACAATGGAAAGGTAAGGTCACTTGATGAATGGAAGGGAACATGGAGTTGGTGCAGACGGGACACTCCAGAAGCTCGTGCATCATGCCAGACGACATCACGGCGACTGGAGGTGACGTTTGCGACGGCGAGCTACCAGACGCTTTTGCCGACGAATGCGGAGGGTATTGTAATGATGAGCCTGGATTGGCTCCAGACGACGACATGGGCTTGCCAATGGCTCTTGGCCTGGCCGGAAGACACGGCGCCCTCTTCGGCGTTGTATGTGAGTGAAGACGAGGCATCCTCGGTAACAAACATTTTAGTTACCGAACTAAACCGTCGTTGAAACCGAATTTCTTCAATTCCGCTAAACACCGCCTCTAGGATGGTTGGGAAAATTCTGGCGATCTAGAACATCTTCTCCTCTCTCTCTCTCTCTCTCTCTCTCTCTCTCTCTCTCTCTCTCTCTCTCTCTCTCTCTCTCTCTCTCTCTCTCTCTCTCTCTCCTGAAACCCTTATTTCTTCCAACTGTTTCTCATCATCTTGTAGCTGCGGAGATTCACTCTACATTGGGAGCTAGACGACGGGGGAATCCACGGGTTCTATGACTGATCGTAGCATTCCTTGGCGTTAGCATTTGCTCTCTCTACACACATATTCACAAGAATTGGCAAGGGTTTCACTAGCAAAGTTGGGGTTCAGAAAACAAGCTATGGCACAAATGACTACATCAAAGCTTAGCAACCTAGCCGGCAAGCTGGTCGACCACCAGCGCATCATGGTCGACAGTCTGGCAGCATTGCGCAGAGGCACTCCGCCAACGTTGCGGAAGAGCGGCCCGCCAACAGAGCAAGTCCGCAGCCTGCCAACAAAGCAACGAGGCAATTTGCCAACGCTGATGCAGAGTGGCGTGCCAACAATGCACCCCTAGTGACAATAGCGCATGTGCGCACCTACTTTGCAGATGCGGAGCAACGGTCGAGCACGTTCTCTACCATCGTACAGATGCCAAGTCAGCCACGTGCCGACAATAGCGCTAGAAGCTCCACGCCGACCTCGGGATACCAGCATGAGGTCGCGTTCGCCATCGCAACCTCGACGAGCCTCGCATGCATCTGCAAAACCTCGTCGAAGAGGTAACTTGGTCGACCGGGTCAACCACCCCGCGCCCTTGTCGATGACCTCCCTCGTCGACCACTGCTCCCGTCGAATACCACCCCGGTCGACAGACCCCTCCATCAACCAACTCGGTCATCTGATGCCGTCAAACATCCATCGTCAACGGCCCCTCAACAGTCTCGCGTAGGTCAACGACCACCTTCGTTGACCTCCCCGTCGAAGTAGGCGGCCAGCTCTCATCGACAGCGTCATCGCAATGGTCGCCTGCAGGTCGACCACCCTGTCGACCTGCACGCCCAAGTCGGCGTCAACCTCTGCATATGGTTGGCTGCTCCTCCATGCTAGCCACTGCTAACCCTATATCTGAAATCTTCATCACTCTTCCTGCACCTCGTTTCTCCCCTGTAAGTCCTGCAAGTTACGCACCCCGACATGATACTTGCACAGTTCGAAATTTGCCTTTGGAAGGACCTTAGTAAGAAAGTCGGCTGCCTGATCTTGTGTACGTACGAACTCAAAGGTAAATGTCTTGTTCTCGAGCTGTTCACTCACCCAATTATTTTTTATGTCCATATGCTTAGTGCGTCCGTGCAAGTTGTCGTATCTCGCCAATGCCGTGGCCGACTAGTTGTCCGTTCTCATGGTTGTTGATCCTTGTACAGGTACCCCCATTTCTTGCCGCAAACGCCTAAGCTACACTCCTTGCAATGTCGCTAGGCTTCTTCCCTTGCCATGGCATTGTTGTCCCACCAAGGAGGAAGACGTATCCATAGGCACCCTTCTGTGTCTTCTTTTTTGATGCATGTTATGCATCAGCGTAGCCAATTGACTCCATTGTTTCTTCTCCACCTTCGTATAGCAGCCCCTCTTTTCCCCATTGCTGCAAATAAGTGATTGTGCGCTGCATCTCCTTCCATTTGCGGTCTTCTAGCTGGAGCACGTTCTGCCCTAAGAAGCTGGCAGCATGTGCGACATCTACCCGCGTACAAGAGCAGTGTACATCACTGATCCGACCCGTGACTGGTAGGCCTTCAATGCTCGCTCCTTGCTGCCCCATTCGATGAGTATTTCTTCAGGGTTAATCTATTTCTCCGAAAGGCTGCTGAGCGGAGTTGTCATTGTTTTGGTGCAGCCATGTGTCCCAAACCTATCTTGCAGCCTTGGAATGTATTTCTTCTAGCAAGTAGCAGCTTCCTTCCCTCTCTGTCCTGCTCCAGATTCATGCCAAGGAACAACGTGGGTCTCTGGATCTGCTTCACCTAGAAGATAGATGCAAGGTGAGCACACACCTCCTCAACTCTGTCCTCCAAAGCTCTAGCCACGAAGATGTCATGGATGTAGAGCAGGAGGTACACTTTCTCCTCCCCTTCACCTTTCCAGTAAAATGCTCAATCACACTGACTTTTATGAAAGCCTTCTTTGAGCAGCCACATCAATAGCCCCATACCATTCTCGATGGCATTGTTTCAGTAGCTTGCATTTTTTGTCAGTTTCGTCCTCAAAACCTGTTGGCTGATCCATGTAATTGTCCTCTTATAGCTCATCGTAGAGGAAATCATTCTTGATGTCGAGTTGTACCATGATGTAGTTGCGTGCCGCAACGATCTTGAAGAGTGTCCTTGCTGTTTTCAATATGCTGACAGGTGCATACGTGTCCTTGTAGTCGATCCCCTCCACTTGCGTGTGTCCTTTTGCCACCAGGCGTGCTTTGAACATCTCCAGCTACTCCATATCCCTTGTTTTTATCTTGAAAATCCACTTGACGCCAACGGCGTGCCTCCCTTCAGGCATTTGGATTAGTTTCCACATGCCTCTCTCTGCGAAAGCACCCAACTCTTCTTGTATAGCCGCCTTCTACTGCTCTTTGTGTGGGCACGAAACTGCTTCCTGGATGCTCAAGGGTTCTTGTGGCAGGTTGTAGGTCTTTCTTCTTTCCTTGGTGATCAATGCTATTGACGTAGAGGTGTGGCAGGTGCTGTCCCGGGGGTTCTTCCCTTGTTGCCCGCCTTCCAGTTCACATAGTTAACATTTTCGTAGAATGTAACGTCTCTGGTTGCCAGCACAATCCCGGTCTCCACATCTTTGATAATCCAGCCTTTGCTCTTCGGGCATGTTCCCCCCATTGTGCTCTTGGCGAAGTTTGCAATCAGCCCCAGCATGGGGCCAGTACTGCGTCATACAACCCCATACCTAAAGAAACTTCAGGTTAGGCTTCCCTTCGTAGAATGCTTCATGAGGTGTCATGTCCGCTGCAAGTCCTTTCATCGGTATGCGATTTTTCAGCCAACAGGCCATGCCTAGCGCAACCCCCTAGTAGGTCAAGGGCAGCTTGCTTTCTGCCGTTTTGCTTCGCACGCTGTAGAGTAGCGTCCTATTCACCCGCTCCGCAATACTCTTGTGTTGAGGGGTATGGGGAATTACATGCAGCCTTTGTATTCCCTTAGCATTCATGTAGTCGTTGAAGTCCTTGTTGATGAATTCCCCACCGTTACTGGTCCAGAGATTTTTCATCAGCTTGCTGCTTCACCTTTCAGCTTCCGCCAACCAATCAATGAAACTTGGTAAAACTTGAGTTCTTTTAACTTCCGTCACCCATGTGAGTCGTATGCCGATGTTCGTGAATGTGAGGAAGTGTCTACTGCCATGTCGTGATGTGACCCATAGGACCACATACGTCCGCTGCCACTACTTCCATTGCCCCATACCGCTCCTTCGGTCCATGTCTTGGATAAGGAAACTTTGTGGCATTTCCTTCGACACATGAGTCGCATTTCGTATGGGTTTTCTTAGCATCATTCACCTTTACTCCCGCTGCCATGTTTTTCTTCATCATTTCCTTGATCTGTTTAGTGCTTTCGTGCCCCATCCGTTTGAGCAGAAGATTGATGCCAACTGGTTCTGCCGCTGCTGCCATGGGAAACTTTACGTGATGCAGTCCAGTCACTGCAATTTTTTCCTGCATGGTATGTAGCTCTACTCGGGCTTTCTTCCCTTCTTCAGGTTCTGTCTGATTGGTAATCTATTCTGCACGTTGCTCCTTCAGCTTCATCTCATACAATATTTGAGTCCGTACGCCTTCTGCCGTCAGTTTCCGGTTGGGATCGAAACCCCAAAGCTTTCAGTTGTCACTTAAGGTCTTGCAGCCACTGCTGTCGAGTTGCATTTGACTCATCAGGTTTAGTGACAGCTTCTCCACAAGTAGAACATTGTCCATTTGCAGCTTCCCATAGGGGCTTTGCAGAATCAGGTCCCATTCTTCTTGGACTGGAAATTTCCCTTCATCCCCGAGTAGGACGTACGCGACTCCATATTCCCGGTAGTTGTGTAGCTAATCATCTCAGTGCGTCATATGTTGAGTATACCCGTTGTCCATAAACCAAGCCGTTTCCTTAAGCCCCTTTAACAGCAGGCAAACTTCAAATGCGGGAGCGACGTTTGCCTTATGGGCACCTCCAAGGATGGCATCAACCTTTGCCGTTTCCTCCACAGCTACGAATGCCATTATTATATTTGTATGTGGCTGTTGCTGGCCTTTGTTGTTGCAACTTCTTTGCTCTGTAGTTCCTGTTGGCTCGGTTGTTATAGCAATCGGAAGCCGTGTGCCCATATTTGCCGCAATAGCTGTAGTTCCATTGAATCATACGCTTGCCTTGTAGCATTCTCGACGTCATGTTTTTCTGTTTTGCTACAGACACTATTTCCCTTTGGAATTCCTTCCATCCGGGTCGGGGTGACAGTCGACAGATTTGTGTTTCTTCTTCCCGCAGTGGTAGCAGTTGGAAACATTTCTTGGTGTTGCGATTCCATTCAGATTCGAAGGCTTGTTGACCTCTGCTTCCGTTGCTACTTCTTCCCTCCGTTTCAGGTCAGATTTGACCAGCTCAAATGCCTAGACAGTCTCCAGCAACTAGGTCATATCCTTGGGCATGTTGTAGGTAAGGATTTTGATCTCGGCTGTCCACTCCTTAGGTAAGCCACTGATTATATAGCCCATCATGCGTTTCTCCGATTCCAGCGCCCCCATTGCCATGAGGTTGTCGTTGTGGCTCTTAGCTCTATTCATATAATTAATTATCATCTCTTATAGCTCCATTGCACGTTGTGCTGAATTTATGTCTTCCGCAACTGGTTCAGCCCCACAGCGGTTGAGTCTGAAATTGAGTGACATAGTTGGAGGAAGGCTTGTAGACTCTTCGTCTTATATGTCCTCATTTCTTGTACCGTTGCTGTTGCAGGTGGAGGTACTCCTTCCCCCGTCTCCTCGTCCACTTTGTAGAAGTGCTAAATATTAACTTCTCTTGCCTGCCGCATGAACTTAAGTCGCCATATGCTATAATTCTTGCCATTGAACCGTTGCGCCTCTCTCAGGCCAGTCCACCATTTGCCTTTGTGTTAGGGCCTCCAAGAGGGCTTGGACTTGGGGAACTTCAGCAATGACTGAAGAATCCGGGCTTGCCCCACCATCCCCATTCAGCACGAGGCAGGAACTTGTCTTGGCCTTTTTTGAATGCTTGAAACGCACTATAATCGACTCTGATTCTAGCTTTGAGATTTAGTCGTAGTGAATGCATGACTTGGAGGTCGCGGGAACAACAGTCACAGGTTCTGATCTGTATCTAAAAATCAGTCGCGGGACGTGGGTGACTTAGAAGTCAAGAGGATAGAAACTGCAGGTTCAGTTCAGGATCTGAAGTTGAAGAAACGGGTGGTTTTCAACTCAAGTTTCAAACAGGAAGTTTCACTAAAAAAAAACTCATACAATGAGCAAAACATGTAATTTATTTCAGAATTCCAAAAACCAAATTGCTAAGTGCGCCTCGCGTAACGTGCCTCGTCGCGAAACCGACTTTCTTCATTTCTGCCTAACACCGCCTCCATAATGGTAGGGAAAACTCTGGCGGTCCAGAATGTTCTTTCCTCTCTCTCTCCCGAAACCCTTGTTTCTCCCAACTATTTCTCATGATCTCTCAGCCAGTTCCTCCCACCGTCCTAACTCATTCTCAAGCCTAGTTCCCTCCAACTTAATTACCCACGGTGGTATTGCTTGTCGTTTTTTCATGCTCTAGATTCGGTGCAATGGCGAACCACTTCCGACAGAGACAAACATCACCAACACAACAAGGTGTGCGTACACTAATGCTATACCTGCACCAGAGGCAGCCACCGAGGGAACCGAGGTTTGTATTGTGTTAGTAGGAGCTTTCATGGGGGGTGGAAAGCGTTGTCACACAGCCAGGAAACACGGAAGTTGGGGTGGATCGTGGGCGTTCCAGTAGGGGAGAAGCTGATGAGGCGGGGGTGTTTCGCGTGTGAGATGTACGAGGCGGATTGGAGTTGTTTCTCGGGGGCCTATTTAGAGCGGCACGAGAGGAAAAATTTGAACGCAAGGAGAAATTGGGCTGGAATGAGCTGCAGGGCTTTGAATTTGGTAGATGAGATGCTGTGGATTTTTTTTTCATAGCGGAAGCTCCACACGGCTTTGACAGCAACTCCGATGAGCAAGCTCTATGGGGCTGTTTGGCTGGGCTCAGGAGTTGAGGGGAAGAAATGAGTGTGCTATGTCAATAGTCATGCCAAAGTGGCGGTGAGCGACTTTGTGGAGCACCCTGGTAACAGCGAGTGCAACATCGCACTCGAAACAATTGCATAAGGGGCGAATGTCATTGTCATTTGCATAAGGGTAGCGGGAGCCGAAGGGGAGAGCATGAGTGTAGAGGTGGAATAGGACATCATGCTGTAGGCTGGTCTGTTCGCGCAGGAAGTCGTGGGACATATTAAGAAAGAAGGAAGGAGGAGGCCTAGGGAGGAGAGGGATCTAGCATGAAACGTGCTTTAGGGGCTGTCGGCTGTAGCGCAACATGCGGATGGCTGCTAGGGATGGAGGTCCATTCTATAGCAGCTTAATCTGCGCACCGAACCCGGCACCTGGATGGAATGGCCCAGCCAGTCATCTACCTTGGACGTGAATGGGCACTATCAACGGAAGTGTTGTTTGGCACCGTCCTCGTTTGGACGGAGCCGACTTCGTGGTCGGGTGTGCAGGAAATGCAGCTGACCTCCAGCAATGGGCATGGGGGCCACTATAAGGGCGCCGAGTTGGAGAGCACCTGGCTGAAAGGCGCCGAGCAGGAGGACGCCGTCCTGGGCGTCTGGGCATTGTCCTGAGCGCCTGACTAGTGTCCTGGACGCCTGGACGGCGTCATGGGAGGCTGGACGCCGAACTGGGCGTCTGGTCAGCGTCTCGGGCTCCTGGACGCTGACCTAGGCGTCCGGACGCCAATCTGGGCGTCTGGTCAGCGCTGTAGGCGCCTAGACGCCGATCTGGGCGTCTGCACGGCTTTCTGGGCACCTGAACGCCAACCTGGGCGTCTTATTGGTGCCTTGAACGCCTGGACATTGGACTGGGGACGCCAGGCTTGTGTAACCAGTAAGTGACTGGGCTGGATGACCAAGCGGGGTTTCACGGGATACACAGGCGACGTGTGCGAAGGTCGCAAGGGTAGTTTCTGCGAGGCCGACCTCGGAATTGTTATCCCTAGGTCGACGTGGCTAGTGGGAGCAGTCGCTGGTGTGGATTCAAGTAGGGTGTCTGCGCTGTGCACGCAACGAGGAGTGGTGCACCAACCAGCTGCACGAACCTGCGAAGCAGATGCGCCGTTGTCCTGCGGGTGCAACGCTGTGCGGCCGACTTGCTACAGCGTTGACACACCATGGACTTGCAACTTTCCGAACGGCTACTCTGCAACGCTGGAGCTATGCAAGCTCTGTTGCGCTGGATCGCGGTCGACCACGATGCGCTGGAGTTTGACCAGCAGCCTATCTAGCTCTGATGTAGTATGTGTTGCCAATGTTGTTGCAATCATTGTTGTCATGTTTTCCTAGTGAAAATCTTGCCAATCCCCCCCGTGAACTAGCAAGCAGCGTGAACACAAGGAAACAGCTAAAGAACACAGAGGTCACTCTTGCCCCATTCCTAGCCCATGGCCTAGCTCTCGTTGTACTAGTCATCTCCGCAGGCACGAATTGCCGGAGTTCTAGGAGCAGTTTTTTAAAGATGAGGGAATATCGGGAGACTGAGAAGGCCTTTGCAACCAGCCTAAGGCGAGAGAAGGGGGTTCCCTAAGGTTTTCAGTGAGAATGAACCAATTGCCAGGTAAGGGAGGGGGAAAACGTGCTGAGGCAAGAGATGACCACCATTCTTTTTAAATCACGTTTGACAGTGCGTCTTTCGAAGACAAAGTATCGGGAGGTGGGGGAGGGGGGTATGTGAGAGTAAAATGGCTTATGCTAGCTTTGCTTGCTTGCCTTGACCATATTATGCTATATCTAGCTTAGGTTTATTTTATCATGCATGATTTTGCTTGATTGCCTAGGCTAGGTGCTTTCCTATATTTTATCATTATTATAGCACCGAACTAGGTTGCATGCATTAAGTTTGAGGCCTTTCGGTTGTCAACAAATCGACTTCTACCGAATTCGGGAAGGATCCATTCAAGACGCTTTGCGACCCCCGGAACCTTCGCATAACACCTGAGTTACTGGCCTTGTGTCGACACTATATATAGCCTCGTGTTATACCCAGGTGAATGAATCAATACATCTCGCAGTTCTGAATTCGATCCTCTTGATCCTCAAACTTGGTCATCAAAGCCCGTTTTCACGCAAATTTTTTCGACCGCTAAAATCTAGCTTATAAAAACCGGCGGAGGCAACAACGAAAAGCGCCGATTTTGGGTACGAAAACTAGTTCCACGCATTTTTTTTAACGTCACCCTCGAACTAGTTTTTACACGTGCCTCAAGTTAATTGGCGAAAAAAATGGAATGTCGAAAGTCCGATCGATTCACATCTCAACGGCCCATTGAATTTCGCTAAAGAAAATGGAATCTGGAGCGACAGAATGAGTTTCTCCTCAACAGCCAAGGTTGGATGCGAGATTCACTGAGGGAGAATTGCGCGACCTACAGAATCCGTGCTCGATGATTCTACAATCGATTCGCTTCGCAGTAAGTCGACCAGCGCACCTAATTGAATTATTTATGTCGCAAATCTTCTTGTAGATCGCCAAATGGAGGAAATCGGTGATAATATCGTACAAGAAATTACGGAGTTGCGCACCAACCTGGACCAGACGCGAGCAAGACTCCAGCAAATTGAGGCACTCCTCTTGGCAGCCGCCACAGCAGCATTGAACGCAGTAGCAACTGTTGCAGCGACGGCAGCAGTAGCAGCGACAAACCAACATTTCACGCAGTAGTGGCACCAGCTTTGCCGAACCTCGAAGCACCCCATCCGAGGATCCTGAAAGCATTGTGCGAAGAGATCGGACGTTCGAAAATTCGTGGCTAGACTCAAAATGTGGAACGTGGACACAATCTCGGACAGATTTAATCGCGCGTCTTGAACATATGAATTCGAGCTACATGGCGTGGCAGCAGATTCATCAGCATAAATAGACAGTAGCATAGTGCACTACACGCATGAGATGGAGGAGTCATTTAACCGAATTCCAGACCTGACCGAAGGGGAAAAACTGCAAGCGTAAACTGAGGGACTAAAAATGGAGATACAACGAAAAGTAATTGCCGCTAACTATAGTACCTGCCGCAACATGGTGCGTGCAGCAGAGCAATACGATGCGCTGACGCGAGATCAACCCGGAACACAACGCCACGTGCCGAACATGTCTTTTGACACGGAGCGATCGACACCCCCCACGTTCGTCGACCCGATGGACATCAACAAAATTAATGCGAAGCCGTGGACAGCAAAATCCAAGAAGGGCGAGTTTTGCGGCGCATCCGGACACCAGATCCAGTCGTGTTACAGAAATGCTGGGCAAAATGAAAAAATCACGTCTAGAAATGCTGGGCAACATCAATGCGGCACCCCCGAAGTAAAAAACGGGTATTGCCAGCAGCCGCACATCGAGCTAGCGATCGCAAAAGGATCCGAAAAAGGTAGAAAGGCGATGATGTGGTGACTTCAGAGTGGGCGAAAATTTGAGAAAGTGATGGCGCGAATTTAAAATGTCCCGACCAGCCGGCGCCAAGGAAATTTGCCGACGAAAAATGAGGCTCCGCAAAAAAAAGGGCCTTGCACCGGCCGGGAAACTCCAGACTGTCAGAATCCCAACCACTAGAACATTGGGATGAAATGGCTTGTTTGTGTAGCAGGTAAGTGCGCCCATAACCCCCCAGGCCAACGTGCCTGTAACCCTTCCCTAGGATCAATCGGGGATCACCAGTGGACCTCTGGCACCCCCCCGCACTGGGATGCCCGAAGTGCACACACCGGGATTCGAACCCGAGACCTTCGCTCGGATACCATGTCAGAATCCCAACCACTAGACCATTGGGATAAAAGGGCTTGTTTGTGTAGGGCGTAAGTGCGCCCATAACCCCCCTGGCGAACGTGCCTATAACCCTTCCCTAGGATCAATCGGGGATCACCTGTGGACCTTTGACACAGACGAACACCCCCGAGAGTAAGAATTCGTTGAAGTTATCCTATCGAGATATTTTAACTAAGAATATTATTTTTTTGTGGTTTTTGTTGAGTGATGCTACCATTCGCATTCACGTCTGTCTGCCTCCCATCATATGTTCGTGCGTTGCATGTGTGTTGTGAGTGTGTGCAAGAATTTTTGTTTTGTGCGGTTTGGTTTTTCTGAGTGTGTGTGTGTGTGAATGTTATTTGGCTTGAGCAGATATCTGAACTGACTCCTCTGCTCAAGAGCTTTCCGAGGAACCAAGTATCGCTTCAATCGGAGCACGAACAAGAAAGTTACGAACGTTGGAGTTCGTATGCTTTTGATATTTGGTTGTGGTGACTATGGGAAGTTGTGGGGTTGACTCAATATGGGGTACAGACTTTTGAGGGTTGGGAAATTCGTCTTTTCTACTGTAGTTGCTGCCAAATGGTTGGGAGAAACCAAACCAGGCTGGCAAGTGTGGCCAAGTTGGGTTGAGGTGGATTGTGGAGGTTGGGATAGTGACAAAGGTCAAAGTTGGGTTGCCTATGGGGAAGGGAATTGTATGGCATGGGGTTTCCTTGGTTGGGGACTCTCTTGGGACCTTCCCTCTCGTCCTCCTCATCCCTTCCACCTGGTTTAGTGCTACTCCAATTCTCTTGTGTGAACTTGTGTGAACTTTGTGATTGAGTTAAGATTCTTTGACAGCATACCCCCTAGTGCGCCGAAATTGATAGCTCAAGAAATACTTCACCTTTTTGCATGATTCAACTTGGGAATTGTAGCCACGGAGTAGAGCTACAACATATTTGAGTTTGATGAAGTTTTGACTGTGAACGTTTCGTCGACGGCGTTTCTTGTGAACTCGACTTTTCTGTTCAGAAACTAGGCCCAACGATGTTGAGATATTTTGGCTACTAATCTTCATAGACTCCGTCCTCAGTCTCTTAAAAGTGGTATCAGAGCTGATTAAGGACTTTGTGGAGAGTCTACTGAAGTGTGAAGACCCTCATAGACCCACCATGGCCTGTGGGCGTGCCTAAGTGGAGTTCTGGAGGTTGGATGTGACTTCCGCTAAGGGGAAACTCTGCCGAAATTTCGTTGGCGCCGACACTTGTGAAGATTGTGTGGATCTACATTTTGACCAGCAAAAGGGGGAGCTGAAACCTCTGATTGGGAGCAGAGGAGATGAATCAAGAGAGTGGAGATGCAGCTGAGAAGAGGAGTGAACCGCCACCATCCAAGATCGAAGCTTTGGATGGCTCCAACTATGAGGAATGGAGCGGGCGGATGCGGAGCGCCTTCAAGCGCTACAAGCTACTGAAAATTGCAATGGGAGAGGAGAAGATGCCGGGGGAAGGAGATGCCCGCGATCGGTGGATTGAGAAGAGCGCGGTGCTGTACGACCTCATCCTCCAATCGGTCAACAACGACATGTTCCAGCACATCAAAGATTTGGTGGAGTTGGATGATTCCGGACCAAAGGCATGGAAGCTGCTATGCGACGTGATTCAGCCCAACACGCTGCCGATGGTGATTGTGTTGGAGAAGGAGTTGGCTGCCCTCTCCATGAAACCGGGAGATGATGTGAAACCGGTCCTTGACAAGATCAAGGACATCTATGCGAGGATGGCAGCGGCGGGCAGCGAAGTGTCGCAGATGCAACAGTGCACCAAGATCATCTCGGTGCTCGACAACTCGTGGGACAACCTCATCCCCACCCTCAACGTTCAGCAGGACAAGTGGACGCTTGAGTGGCTACGGCAGCAGATTCTGCAAGAGGACTTCCGAAGGCGCCACACGGGAGGTGGTGCTGCCAACAAAACTGCTGAGGGGTATGGAGCTGCAGGAGGCAGCAGAGGAAGAGGGGGAGGGAGAGGCCGAGGCCGTGGGAGAGGCTTTGGCAGAGGGAGAGGCCGAGGTGACTACAATGAGGGGCATGGGAGCTCTGGTGGCAGGGGGAGCACCCGAATGGAGGGTGCGTGCTGGTACTGCAAGAAGGTTGGACACCCGTGGTTCAAGTGTTTCAGCCGGCCTGAGGGATGGGCCCCTCCAGGCATGAAGCCGCCAAGTGGTGAACGTGCACGCGGTGGCGCTGTGCAATGATCAGGTGCACAAGGTGATGGTGCACAAGGTAAAGCCGACCCTGGGATGTTCCTCATGGTTGAGGATGTGCAAGGGAGTGGGGGTGATGTGGGTTCAGTTGGGAAGGTTGTGATGCACCCCCTCACTCACTGGGTGATCGATTCAGGTTGCACGAGTCATATGACCCCACGGGCAGATTTGCTTGATGAGGTAAAACCTCCTGGGAAGATCAAGTTTGTGGCTGCCGCTTCACGTGCTTTGCTCCCTGTGATTGGTGTTGGGAATGCCAAGGTGATGGGAGCCAATGGAGAGCTTGTGGGGCTTGGGAATGTGCTGTTGGTTGAAGGTTTGTCCGCTAACCTTCTTTCTGTGCGCCGGCTGCAGAAGAGCAAGGCTGAAGTTACCTTCGGCCCAACCAGCTGCCGTGCAAAGCTTGGGAAGTTGCTGCTGTGGAACTTGGAGGAGAAGAGCAGCTGCATCAAGGACCTGTGGCAGCTGCCCATCATCCCTTGGAAGGGGAAACCACCAGCAACAACAAAGGCAGCGGGAGCGGCTAAAGCAACTGCGGGAGGAGAGGAGTCTGCACCAACTGCTGGGGCCATGGATGCAGTCAAGAAGGTGCAACAGCTACAACAGCCACATGGTGAGGTGCTTGCTGGTGTGGATGCGACAGCTGCATGGGCAAAGGCTTCATCTGGGAGTGGTGAGGCTGATTGGGAGACGTGGCATGAGAGGCTGTGCCATGTGAACATTCCTATGCTGCAGAAGTTGGTTAAGGATGGGTGCTTGAAGGGGCTGGAGGTGAAGGGGGGAGCAAAGGAGATTGGGAGCTGCCCTACCTGCCTTGAGACCAAATTCACGAAGTTTCCCTTCAGCAGCAGCACAGGACCAGCCAAGGCACCACTTGCACTAGTGCACATGGATGTGGTGGGCCCCACGAGGGCCCTTTCTCTCTCGGGCAGCCGCTACTTCTTGACAATTGTGGACGACCACACACGTGCGGTGTGGGTGTACCCTCTCAAGACTAAGGGGGAGGTGGCAGCAGCTGTTCTTAAGGAGTGGATGCCGAGAGCACAAAGGGAGAGCGGACACAAGGTGAAGGTGATCCGCACTGACAACGGAGGAGAGTTCATCGGCGCTGATTTTGAGAAGGAGCTGAAGCGGAAGGGGATCCAGCATCAGCTCACAGTGCCTTACAACCCTCAGCAGAATGGCGTGGCTGAGCGGTTCAACCGGACTCTGCAGGAAGGTGCTCGCACTCTCCTTGGGCGTGCAGGGCTGCCGGATCCGTTTTGGGTGACAGCACTGCGGCAGGTCGTTGTTGTGAAGAACCGGGTGCTGGCGACTGTGGGGGACAAGCAATGGGTCCCCTACACCAAGTGGTATGGGAGTGCGCCTGCAGTCAACATGCTGAGAACTTATGGCTGCATGGTGGTGTTTCATGTGCCTAAGGAGAAGAGGGGAAAACTGGAAGCTTCTGGGAGATGGGGTGTGCACTTGGGGCTTGCTAAGGATCACAAGGGCTGGCTGATTTGGGACTTGACCAGCCAGCAGCTGACTGTGTCAAGGGATGTGAAGTTCCTTGAGTCCTTGTACTACAAAGAGTGGAAGCAGCAGCAGCAGCAGAAGCTTCTTACGACACCGCTAATTGTCGAGGCCGATGAGGTGCAGCGGCCTTCGAGGCAGGTGGAGGTTTGTGTCTCCAAGGAGGAGATCTCTGGGGTGACTGATGATGGGGGGGAACCTGAGGTGGAGCAGCAGCAGCAGCAGCAGCAGGAGGAGCAAGGTGCTCCACAAGGTGCCGGACGTACGGCTGACCGTCCTAGGAGGGATGTGCGCCCTCCTAACAGGCTGACCTATGCAAGTCGTGGCAAGCCAAAGGTGGTGAGGGCTGGGAGTGTGGCTGAGCAGTGTGATGAGGATGAGATAGCACACTGCTACTGGGCAGCCGTCCCTGAGCCCAAGACGCTAGCTGAGGCATTGAGCGGGACCGATGCTGAAAAGTGGAAGCAGAGTGTGAAGGAGGAGTATGATTCTCTGCTAGAGAATGAGACGTGGGAGCTGTGTGAGCTGCCACCCGGGAAGAACGCCATTTCTTCCAAGCTGATTTTCAGGCACAAGTACGGACCTGATGGGGCGCTGACCCGCTACAAGTCAAGGCTTGTGGCTAAGGGGTTTCAGCAGACAAAGGGAAAGGACTTCAACGAGCTCTATGCTCCTGTGGGGAAAGGCACAACACTTCGGGTGTCATTGGCAATGGCAGCAAACCGTGGATGGCAGGTGAAGCAGATGGACATCACCACCGCCTTCCTCAATGGGATCATTCTGGAGGAGCTGTACATGTTACAGCCTGAGGGTTTGGATGATGGGAGCGGCAGGGTGTGCAGGCTGAAGAAGGCCATCTATGGCCTGAAGCAGGCTCCTCGTGCATGGTACTACAAGTTAGAGGAGACTCTGCTGGCTGGGGGTTTCAAGAAGAGTGAGTGTGATCACAGCTTGTTCCTGCTGCAGGAGAAGGAGCAGTTTCTCATGCTCCTGGTGTATGTGGACGACATCCTGCTCTTCTCTGAGTCGTCTGCAATGATTGAGCATGTGGAGGAAATGCTGGAGATGCAGTTCAAGTGCTCCAAGATGGGAGATGTGAAGTACTTTTTAGGGATGCATGTGGAGAGGGACCTTGACAAGGGAGTGTTGAGGTTGCACCAGAGAAATTATTGTGAGGGGCTGGCTGAGAAGTATGGGCTGCAAGATGGAGGAAAGCCAGCCACCCCACTGCCTTTGGGGTTCACTGTGGAGCCCTGTGCTGATGAGGAGGTGGTGGGTGAGAGTGACAGGAAACTTTTTCATTCCATGGTTGGGGCAATCAACTATGCGGCTAACCACACACGGCCTGACATTGCCTTTGCAACATCCAGGCTTGCCAGTGTGGTTTCACGCCCCAGTCATGAGCAGCTGGTAGCGGCCAAGAGGTTGGTCCGCTATATGAGTGCAACGGCATCAGTGGGTTTGGAGTACAGTGCTGAGAGGCAGAGGCTGCAGAGGGGTGCAGCTGATTTGAGCAAGGGGGAGATGCTCCTGACCTGCTACACTGACGCTAGCTTCAACTCGGTGAAAGCGGATGGCACCAGCATTGGAGGCTATGTGTGCCTGTTCGGAGGTGGTGCAGTGAGCTGGCGCAGTAAGAAGCAGAATGAAGTGGGGCAGTCCTCGTGTGAGACAGAGTACATGGCCCTGCATCATGGGGCAAAGGAGGTGGTGTGGCTGAGGCGTTTGTTGGAGGAGATTGGAGTTGGTCAGAGGGAGCCGACTGTGATTTTCTGTGACAATGAGTCGGCGGTGAAGCTAGCGAAGAATGCTTGTCTTCATGGGCTGACCAAACACATCAGGCCTAAGTGGCACTGGGTGAGAAGGCTCCTGGACAAGGAGGTGCGGCTCGAGATTGTGAAGACCCATCAGCAGGCGGCTGACATTCTCACCAAGCGCCTGGCTGAATCTGAGCATTGGAAGGGCATGAAGCTTGCTGGGATGAGTGTGCATTGAGGATGCATGCTTGAGCTATGACATGTGGGATGATGGTTGGCAGCCAGAGGGGGAGTTTGTTGAGTGATGCTACCATTCGCATTCACGTCTGTCTGCCTCCCATCATATGTTCGTGCGTTGCATGCGTGTTGTGAGTGTGTGCAAGAATTTGTGTTTTGTGCGGTTTGGTTTTTTTGAGTGTGTGTGTGTGTGTGAATGTTATTTGGCTTGAGCAGATATCTGAACTGACTCCTCTGCTCAAGAGCTTTCCGAGGAACCAAGGATCGCTTCAATCGGAGCACGAACAAGAAAGTTACGAACGTTGGAGTTCGTATGCTTTTGATATTTGGTTGTGGTGACTATGGGAAGTTGTGGGGTTGACTCAATATGGGGTACAGACTTTTGAGGGTTGGGAAATTCGTCTTTTCTACTGTAGTTGCTGCCAAATGGTTGGGAGAAACCAAACCAGGCTGGCAAGTGTGGCCAAGTTGGGTTGAGGTGGATTGTGGAGGTTGGGATAGTGACAAAGGTCAAAGTTGGGTTGCCTATGGGGAAGGGAATTGTATGGCATGGGGTTTCCTTGGTTGGGGACTCTCTTGGGACCTTCCCTCTCGTCTTCCTCATCCCTTCCACCTGGTTTAGTGCTACTCCAATTCTCTTGTGTGAACTTGTGTGAACTTTGTGATTGAGTTAAGATTCTTTGGCAGCATACCCCCTAGTGCGCCGAAATTGATAGCTCAAGAAATACTTCACCTTTTTGCATGATTCAACTTGGGAATTGTAGCCACGGAGTAGAGCTACAACATATTCGAGTTTGATGAAGTTTTGACTGTGAACGTTTCGTCGACAGCGTTTCTTGTGAACTCGACTTTTCTGTTCAGAAACTAGGCCCAACGATGTTGAGATATTTTGGCTACTAATCTTCATAGACTCCGTCCTCAGTCTCTTAAAAGTGGTATCAGAGCTGATTAAGGACTTTGTGGAGAGTCTACTGAAGTGTGAAGACCCTCATAGAGTAGTTATGCCTTGCTCAGCTTGTAGGACGAGCAAACTGGTCGAGAAGAATTTCGGCAGCACCAAGGAATTATTTCTACTCTCGTCAATACGAAGTAAAAGAATACGAGATTGAAAACGCAGAAGCATTAAATTAATTTCGACAGGTACAAGCACACATTTATATAGATTCTACGCACAGGCAGGAGCAACTAGAGAACAGTTGTTTAACTGGCTCGCAGGATTTCGCCACGGTGTGTATTGAAAACAGTTGCACAACTCCTTGAGCATTTGGCTATATCCTCCTGTTGTTAAAAACTGTCTTCAAATTGCACTTGTAACAATCGCCCCTGCTGACTCAAATGTGTACACTCATGAGACTCGCATGGTGCTCCAATGTAGCTCAAATGTCTTCATGCGAGATCACAGTTGTATAACGGTTTTTACCGTTTGAAAAACGGAGTAACTGATTTGCACCTGTGTCGAAATGATTCCGCAAAGCGAAATACTTTCGCGAGAAATTTCGCGTCCCGTGAGTCAACTCGGAAAACAGTTTTTCAACTGTAAATTCCGAGCACCCCTTGTCAAACTTATATGCTATAGTCTGTGTAGGCCATAGTGGGGTAGACAATATTGAGAAAAATGAACGAGAATGAATTGACTAAGGGAAAGTTGGGTACAAGTGCAAACCCTAGAAAGTCGTACCCCATATGTGCTACCCCACTATAGCCTACAACAGCCATGTCATATAAATCTGACACACCCCAATAGGAAAAGTGGGGAAGAACAAGGGGTCACAAGACCAGTTAAGCAAAGCAAAGCAAGCTCAAGGTGGATCACAAAGTCACCACATATTCCGAGCATAAGTTCAAGGCCACAAGGCCAGTTCACATGCAGGATTACATATATATATATAAGGCTAGAAAAGCAAGAGCAGGTGTATATATATATGTAACAGTACAAACAAGGTCAAGTGGTGAGCAAGTGAGGCAAGGCAAGCTCAAGACCCAGCTGAGTACAGAAGCGCTGATGATCACAAGGCGCAAGCGCCTTGGTGAAGATATCAGCAGTGTTGGCCTCAGAGGCCACGTACGCAAGGCGCAGCTGACCACGCTGCTGTAGCTCACAGGCAAGGAAGTAGCTAAGAGCAATGTGCTTCGTCCTGTGCTCCAGTCTCTGCTCCCGACACAAGGCCAGCATGGCCTTGTTGTCTACGTACAGCACTGGAGGAGAACGAGGCGGCTCTCCGAGGTCAGTCAGCAGGTAGGTGAGCCAGCGAAGCTTCTGTGCAGCCATGGCTCCTGCGTAGATCTCAGCCTCACATCTGGAGCCGAGAACAGAAGACGAGCGGGTAGCCCGCCACGAAACAGAGCCGGAACCAAGGCTGAAGGTGTAACCCTGTGACGACCGCTGCGTAGCCTGGTTGTCAGCCCAAGAAGCGTCTGCATGCCCAGTGAGGACCACTGGACTCTGCCCTCCAAGCACAAGCCCCATGCCCAACGTACTGCACAAGTAGCGCAACACCCTCTTCGCTGCAGCCATGTGCTCTGGTCGGTGTCTCCCAGGAGCAACATAGCGTGCCAAGATGCTAAGAGGGTATGCAAGGTCAGGTCGTGTGCAGGTCATTAGGTACATGAGGCACCCAACAAGCTCTGGGTACGGGCCACTCGGCTCTACGGACTCATCCGAGGGCAGAGCTGAGAGCGAGTGGCGAGTAGGCAGAGGAGTGGCCTGAGGCGAGGAGTACGTGAAGTCGAAGCGCTGAAGGACCTGCTGCACCATGTGTGACTGAGTCAGGGTAATGGTGCGGCGTGCTCTGTCCCAGGTGATCTCCACGCCAAGGTAGCTGCGCAGTTCACCCAGGTCTGTAAAAGTGTCTCTTCTGCAGCTCGGACTTCACGTGGGCGAGTCCAGCAGTGTCAGCAGTGGCAAAGACCAAGTCGTCGACGTACACGAGGATGTAGAGCGGCGGCAAAGAGGTGTCGGTGCGCAGAAATAGCGACGGGCCGTCAGTAGAGGGAGCAAACCCAAGAGCCGCAAGTGTAGTCCTCAGTGTGTCGTGCCACTTACGGGGTGCCTGGCGGAGACCGTAGAGTGGTTGCCGGAGGCTCCACTGGGTGCCAGGAGGAAAAGACCCAGTGAAGCCAGGTGGGCGACGCAGCCAGATCTCCTCGTGCAGGCTGCCCTGCAAGAAAGCAGAGCTGAAGTCAAGAGAGTGCAGCTCGTAGTCACGGTGAGCAGCTATGTGGAGCAGTACCCGAAGAGTGGTCATCTTCGGGGTGGGAGAGAAGGTCTGAAAGTAGTCAACTCCTTGCCGCTGACTGAAGCCACGAGCCACGTAGCACGCCTTGAAGACAGGCGGAGAACCCGGCGGCCGCTTCACCCTAAAAATCCACATGCCACTGACGATGTTCGCCTTTGGCGGGGGAACCTCGTCAACGTAGGTGCCTGTGGACTTCCAGGAAGCCATCTCTGTGTCCATAGCTGCCTGCCATTGAAAGGAGTAGGGACCCTCTATCGCCTCCACGTAAGAGCGCGGAGTCAGGATGTCAAGTGCATCCGGGTCTCCCTCAGGGGTAAGCAGCAGCAAAACACTGGAACTCCTCCTGCCTGTCCTCAAGGACGTCCGTCCCAAGGGCACACTCACCCCCGACGGACGGAGGACAGACAGACCCAGACTCAGCGACAAGACTAGCAGCGTAGTCTAGACGACAGCGAGCAGCAAAGTCGACGAGCTCAGCAACTAGGGCAGACGCAGCAGTGGACTCAAAGGAAGGGTCAGTGATGACAGTAGCAAGGAGACGCGTGATAGTAGGACTGGCAGCACGAAGAGAGTCCGACTCCGGGTCGGCAAGAGCAGGAAGAGAGGACTCAAGAGGAGAAGGCAAAGGGGCACGCAGAGGAGAAGCGGACGGACGCAGAGACATCCGGTGCGTGCTAGGGACAGGGGAGGACGCTGACGCGAACCACGACCACTATTGCGAGCAGGACGGAGAGGCGAGGCAGGGCGAGACGCAGGCTCACGACGCTCAGCTAGACCTCAAGTAGGACCAGTGTAAGGAGAAGGAGCAGGCAGTGGGGAGGCCGGCTGTAACTGTAACTGTGACGGGACAGGCTGTGGACACTCTAAGGGAGGAGGAGGACCAGTAGAAGGCAGAAGACCAGAAACCTACTGAAGGAGCGGAACGAAGTACGGCCGAGGCCGCGTGGCGACTCCAGACACAGCGGGGACAGCACAAGTACCCCCAGTGGTAGCACCAGTGCCAGCAGCACCTCCAGCTCCAGCACTCCCAGCAGCCCCAGTAGCTCCAGGACCTCCAGCAGCACCAGTAGCACCCCCAGCAGGACCGCCTCCAGGTCCGACAGCAGTAGCCTCAGCGCCAACACCCTTAGCAGCTCCAGCTCCTGTCGTACCCGCCGGCCTAGCAGCTCCAGTACTCCCAGTACGAGCACCTCCGGGACCCGCGACACCAGCACCCTCAGTAGCCAAAGAACCTTTAGCTCTAGCAGCACGCCTCCAGCGCCAGGCAAACCACTCGCGCAGCTCCTGTGGGGAGAGTGGCTCCCGCCGAGACGAAGCACCCGGAGAACCTCCAGGCACAGTACCGCCAGACGCGACACGAGCAGGCCCTGCTCCCTCAGGCTCCGCACCCCCAGGCTCAGCACCTCGAGTTGTAGCACCCCCAGTCTCAGCACCCCCAGGCTCAGCACCCCCAGTAGTAGCACCCTCAAGCTCAGCACCCCCAGGCGTAGCACCCACACGATCAGCACCCCTAGAGTCAGCACCCCTAGGCACAGCACCCTCAGCAGCACCAGAGTCACCAGCAACCTCGACAGGCTCGACTGCGTCTACCTGGGACACACCTGAAGGGGCAGGACCCTGAGGAGGGAGGGGTTCGACCAGGGGGGGCCCTGGCACAAGGAAGAGCGGTGGCGGGGGGGGGGGGGGGGACGGAGTGCGGTAGGGGAAGAGGCGGTAGTAGGGGACCGACTCGTCAAACGTGACGTCCTGGGAGGACAGAACACGGCGAGAGGTGGGGTGGTAGAATTGCCACCCAGGCGCGTCAGGGGGGAAGCCAAGGAAGACGCAAGGAGTAGCACGAGGGGACTGCTTGTTCGCAGACAAGTCGCGGACAAACGCCCGAGATCCCCAGACACGGAACGCAGATGCATCGCCAAGCTTCCCGGTCCACAGCAAAGCTGGGGAGGTCTTTGGCATGGAGACTTTGGGCTGAAGGTTGATCTGATGCGTCGCGTACCGAACCGCAAACGGCCACAGAAAATGGGGGGCAGCCGCATGCATCATGGACGTACGGGCGACGTCCATGACCATGCCAATGCGGCGCTCAGCAATCCCATTTTGCTGTGGAGAGTCCAGAAGCGTGAAGGTCTGGTGGATGCCTCGTGCACGACAGTAGGCTTGCAGAAGGCTAGAGGAGAACTCTCCACCTCTGTCAGAGTGCAGACGCAGAACAAGAAAGTCCGAGCCCAAGCTCTGCCTGACTTGGAGACGAGCTGCGCGGATCAAGTCGATCAACACCTCAGTGACATCACCCTTGCTGCGCAAGGGGAATACTGTGGTGTAATGCGAGTAGTCGTCAACCACCAGCACGAAGTAGCGCTCGTGACCCTGTCCACCGACGCGGGCTGGGCCCCACACGTCCATGTGAAGCATCTGCAGCGGGGCCTCTGTCGGAGGAAACTGGGAGGAGTGAGGGGCAGCACGCTGCCACCCCTCGACGCAGGGGACGCAGGCAGGGGCAGGCCCCAGGGGAAGGGGAGGGAGGGACCGGGGAAGACCTGAGACAAGGACACGGGAGGCCATGCCTCCGATACGAAGCAGGGAGGGGTGACAAAGGCGGTGGTGCCAGAGGAGAGTCTCGTGAGACAGGAGGCGACACGAGCAGGGGGAGACTCAGGACCAGACCTGGACGCTGCAGCAAACACCTGACCCGACGCAGCTACCTGACCAGACGCAGTGACAGGAGGAGACTCAGTGGTCAGTGTGTAGAGGCTTGACCCCGGCCGACGTGTAAACGTGGCCAGGTGCCGGCCTGTCCGAGCGTCCGTGCAGTGGGTCACCCGCTGACTCGCAGGAGTGAACTAGTGAACCCCCGCATCCTGTAGGTCAGCACCACTCACCAAGTTCGTAGAGAACGAGGGGAGGTAAAGACCAGACAGGGTGCCAGAGGGGGCCGCCGGACACGGGAGGACAGTGGAGAAGTGAGCAAGGACAGGACCCCCAGAGGGGTCTGCCAGAGAGACTACAACTGGCGGACCAAGCGGCGTGAGTGTGGTGCGGTCTCGAAAGAAGGAGCGAGAAGCCCTCGAGTCAAGGGTGAAGGTGTGGGAGGCCGAAGCCGACGCGGTACCTAAGAGAGCAGACTCACCAGCACCTGAGGAAGCAGACGCACTGACACCTAGAGCAATAGCCTCGCTAGCACCTAGAGCAGCAGCCTCACCAGTACCTAGAGCAGCAGTCTCAATGCCCGGGTCTGGTGGAAAACACCCTTATCACTAATAGTTACAGCATATATGGCAGCAAGAATAGCATCAAAGTCAAGGTCAAAGATAGCTATTCCCGCCCTAGACAGCTCGCCCCAGCGAGGGATCTCAGTGGCGTCAGGGAACTGGTGACGCCAAGCGTCCGTCAGACGGCCAAAGCAGCGCTGGGTGGAGTGCGCACCCCCGCACTGCTCACCTGCGCGGTCGCCAATGCGTAGGACGTAGGTGCAGGGACCAGTACCCCCACCTTGCAGGCGTGCAGCATACCACTCACGGAGCTGCTGAGGGGGGGGGGATGTCACGAGTGCGCTGCTGCTGCGGACGCTGACCACCACCGGAGCCGACCCTCTGCGCAGCGCCACCCCGACCAGCTCCGCCTCCTCCGCCGCCGCCTCCTCCTCCGCCGCCACCTCCGCCACCTCCGCCCCCACCGCCACTGCCGCCTTCGCCTCCGCCTCCACTGCCGCCACCAACACCTCCACCCCCGCCACCACTCCCACCACCACCCCCACCCCCTCCACTGCCGCCACCGCCACCTCCGCCACCCCCGCCAGCCCCTCCAGCGCCCTTGCCCCCCTTGCCCTTGCCGGTGCGACGTCTTCCGCTCGGGGCAGACGCAGCGCCGACCAACTCGAAACCAACGAGGTCGGCCGCAGCAGCAGAGGCAATAGAGGGCAAAAGGGGGGAGGGGGAACACCCCTCAAAGACGGGGGTGCGAGGGTCACCACGAGAGGCTCCTACAGCGACTATGCTCTTTTGTGCCGCTAGAAGGGCCTTCTCGAGGAGGTCAACGATGAGAGTGGTGGGGCAAACTGAGAGGAAGTGGTCCTTGACTACGCGGAGAGAGTCAGGGAGCCGGGTGACTATGTAGTAGAGGGTGATGTACATGGGGGGGGGGGGGTTCTTGGCGCAGAACTCAGCAGGAAGTGCAGCGCGGTAGCGAGTGTCACTAGTGCGGAGGTGCGTGATGAGGTCACTGACCGTGGGAAAGGCAGCAAGGTCAGGGAAGAGGTACGGTAGTATGAGGCGGCTCAGTACAGCAGTGGCAGGGGAGGAGTAGCGTGCAACTACAGCGTCGTACAAGGTCTGAGCACTCTTGTACTGGCTAAAGTGCGCACGCTCAGAGGTAGGCAGGTGGCGACACACAGCAAGATGTGCAGCAGCATTGCGTGTGGCCCACTGTGAGCGAACAGTGGCGTCAGCATCAGCAGCAGGGGCAGGAGAGGCACCAGAAGTGAGGTCAAAGAGGGAGAGACTGTCTGCCCTATCGCACTGTAGGAAAACTTGCAGGTCATCTACCGAGACGTCATAGTCAATGGCCCGACCCTCAGCGTCAAAAGCGAGGACACTAGGGGTAGCCATGACAGCAGTAGACTAGCAGCGTGAACAGTAGGGTAAGGGCAGCGCGAACAGTAGAGGTGCTTCTCTTACCGGACAAGGCGGCTCGGGCGGCTTGGCGGCTCGGCAGGAAATGCAGCTCGGCGACTCGGCGGCTCTGGCAGCTCGGGGGACTCGGCGGTACGGCGGCTCGGCAGCAACTGCGGCTCGGCGACTCGGCGGCTTTGGCGGCTTGGGCGGCTCGGCGGTACGGCGGCTCGGCAGCTCGGCGACTCGGCGGCTCGGGCGGCTCGGGTGGCTCGGGCGGCTCGGCAGTAGCTCGGCGGCGCCGGCGGCTCGGTGGTGACGGCGGGGCCGTGTGGGGACGGCGGCGGGGCCGGTAGAGGCGGCGCCGGGGCCGGGAAGGGTAGCGCCGGGGATGCAGGGTAGGCGATGGGGCCACCAGAGGCGGCGCCAGGGCCGGGAAGGGTAGCGCCGGGGCCGGAGGGTAGGCGACGGGTCAGCAGAGGTGGCGCCGGGGCCGGGAAGGGCGGCGCCGGGGCCGGGAAGGGTAGCGCCGGGGCCGCAGGGTAGGCGACGTGGCCAGCAGTTGCAGCGCCGGGGCCGGAAAGGGCGGCGCCGGGGCCGGGAAGGGCGGCGCCGGGGCCGCATGGGTAGGTGACGGGGCCGCTAGGGCGGCTAGGAGGGGGGTCGCGAGGGCGGCTTGAAGAGGCCGCGAGGGCGGCACGAAAGGGCCGCGAGGGCGGCGAGAACGGGCCGCGAGGGCGGCGCGACGCGACGGAGCCGCGAGGGCGGCGGATCGGGGCCACGAGGGCGACGCGACGGGGCCGCAAGCGCGACGCGACGGTGCCGCTAAGGCGGCGCCACAGGGTCGAAAGAGGGGAGCGCGACTCGTGCAGAGTAGAGCGCGCTCCGAGCAGGAAAAAAAAGGTGGTGGGCCCTAGGAACAGTTCCCACAGGGGAACCTACTCGATACCATGAGAAAAATGAACGAGAATGAATTGACTAAGGGAAAGTTGGGTACAAGTGCAAACCCTAGAAAGTCGTACCCCATATGTGCTACCCCACTATAGCCTACAACAGCTATGTCATATAAATCTGACAAATATGGGGTACAACATTTCTAGGTTTTCCTACTTGTACCCACCTGCTTGCTAGTTCATTCATTCCTCATTCTTTACATGGTATAGAGCAGGTTCCCTCGTAGGAACGCTTCTTAGGGCCCACCACTGAACTTGACCAATTTTTTCCTGCCCGAGGCGCGCCCAGAAGGCCGCCCTCACGTCGCGCCCTCCTAGAGGCCCCTCGCGCCACCCTTAGCGGCCCCGTCGCCACCCCTTACGGCCCCGTCGCCGTCCTTTGCGGCCCTGTCGCCGCCCCTCTAGGCCCCTCACGGCCCCTTCGCGGCCCCGTTGCCGCCCCTCTAGGCCCCGTCGCCACCCCTCTAGGCCCCTTCGCGGCCCCGTCGCCGCCCCTCCAGGCCTCGTCGCCGCCCCTCTAGGCCCCTCGCGGCCCCTTCACGGCCCCGTCGCCGCCCCTATCGGCCCCGTCGTCGCCCCTCGAGGCCACGTCGCCGCCCTTTGCGGCCCCGTCGCCGCCCCTAGCGGCCCCGTCGCCGCTCTTCGCGGCCCCGTCGCCGCCTCTAGCGGCCGCGTCGCCGCCCTTCGCGGCCCCGTCGCCGCCTCTACCGGCCCCGTCGTCGCCTCTACCGGCCCCGTCGCCGCCTCTACTGGCCCCGTCGCCGCCCTTCACGACCCCTTCACCGCTGAGCCGCCCAGCAGCTGAGCAGCCGAGCCACCCAGCAGCCAAGCAGCCAAGCCGCCGAGCCGCCGAGCCGCCCAGCAGTAGAGCAGCCGAGCCGCCCAACAGCCGAGCCGCCCAGCAGCCGAGCCGCCGAGCCGCCCAGCACCCGAGCCGCCGAGCTACCGAGCCGCCCAGCAGCCGAGCCGCCGAGCCGCCCAGCAGCCGAGCCGCCGAGTCGCCCTGCCGTCGAGCCGCTCCTGTCACTGCCGAGCCGCTGCCACCACGGTTACAGCCCTGTTCCTACCGGCGCGCCCCGGCCCTGCTCACTCGGACTGGTGAGATCACTCCTTGCTAGACCACTGCTGTCATGGCTACCCCCAGTGTCCTTACCTTTGATGCTGAGGGTCGTGCTGTTGACTTTGAGGTCTGGGTCGATGACCTCCAGCTTTTCCTGCAATGCGATAGGGCAGACAGACTCTCCCTGTTCGATCTCACCTCTGGTGCCGCTCCTGCCCCGCCTACTGATGCTGACAGCACTGTTCGCTCACAGTGGGCCACACGCGATGCTGCTGCCCGTCTTGCTGGGCGTCGCCACTTAGCGACCACTGAGCATGCGCACTTTAGTCAGTACAAGAGTGCTAAGACCTTGTACGACGCTGTAGTTGCACGCTACTCTTCCCCTGCCACTCCTGCTCTTAGCCGCCTCATGCTGCCGTACCTCTTCCCTGACCTTGCTGCTTTTCCCACAGTCGCTGACCTCATTACGCACCTTCGCACTAGTGACACTTGCTACCGCGCTGCGCTTCGTGCTGAGTTCTGTGCCAAGAACCCCCCCCCCCCCCCCATGTACATCACCCTCTACTACATAGTCACCCTGCTCCCTAACTCCCTTTGCTAAGTCAGGGACCACTTCCTCTCCGTTTGCCCCACCACACTCACCGTTGACCTCCTCAAGGAGCACCTCCTAGCAGTAGAGAAGAGCATAGTCGCTGTAGGAGCCTCTCGTGGTGGCCCTCGCACCCCCGTCTTTGAGGGGTGTTCCCCCTCCCCCCTCTTGCCCTCTGTTGCTTCTGTTGCTGCGGCCGACCTCGTTGGCTTCGAGTCGGTCGGCGCTGCGTCTACCCCTAGCGGGAGACGCCGCACCGGTAAGGGCAAGGGGGGCAAGGGCGCTGGAGGGGCTGGCGGGGGCGGTGGAGGTGGTGGTGGAAGCAGTGGAGGGTGTGGGGGTGGTGGTGGGAGTGGTGGCGGGGGTGGAGGTGTAGGTGGCAGCAGTGGAGGCGGAGGAGGCGGCGGCGGTGGCGGAGGGAGCGGAGGCGGCGGAGGTGGCGGAGGCGGCGGAGGTGGCGGAGGCGGCGGCAACAGCAGTGGAGCTGGTCGCGGCTCTGCGCAGAGGAGTGGTTCCAGTGGTGGTCCGCGCCAGCAGCAGCAGCAGCGCACTCGTGAGACCCCGTCCCCCCAGCAGCTTCGTGAGTGGTACGCTTGGCGTCAGCGAGGTGGGGGTACTGGTCCCTGCACCTACGTCCTCCGTACCGGTGACCGCGCTGGTGAGAAGTGCGGGGGCTCGCACTCCACCCAGCACTGCTTCAGCCGCCTGACGGACACGTGGCGTCACCAGTTCCCTGACGCCACTGAGATCCCTTGCTGGGGAGAGCTGTCTAGGGCGGGGGTTGCTATCTTTGATCTTGATTATGATGCTATTCTTGCTGCCATGTATGCTGTGTCTACTAGTGATGAGGGAGACTATTACCTGTGTGTTCCGCCTGACCCGAGCATTGAGGCTGCTGCTCTAGGTGCTGGTGAGGCTGCTGCTCTAGGTGCTGGTACGTATGCTGCCCCAGGTGCTGGTGAGTCTGCTCTCTCAGGTACCACGTCGGCTCAGGCCTTACACACCTTCACCCTTGACTCGGGTGCGTCCCGCTCCTTCTTTCGAGACCGCACCACTCTTACGCCGCTTAGTCGACCGGTTGCAGTCTCCCTGGCAGAACCCTCTGGGGGTCCTGTCTTTGCTAGCTTCTCCACTGTCTTACCGTGCCCGGCAGCCCCCTCTGGCACCCTGTCAGGTCTCTACCTCCCCTCGTTCTCTACGAACTTGGTGAGTGGAGCGGACCTACAAGATAGGGGGGTTGACCAGTTCACTCCTGCGAGTCAGCGAGTGACCCACTGCACGTGTGCTCGGACAGGCCGACACTTGGCCACGTTCACCCGTCGGCCAGGGTCGAGCCTGTACACCCTTACTGCTGAGTACGACTACTCGCGTTACACCACGGTGTTCCCCTTGCGCAGCAAGGGTGACGTCACTGAGGTGTTGATCAACTGGATCCGCGCAGCTCGTCTCCAACTCAGAGAGAGTTTTAGGCTCAGACTTTCCTGTTCTGCGTCTGCACTCTGACAGAGGCGAGGAGTTTTCCTCTGCTCGTCTGGGAGCCTTCTGTCGTGCACAGGGCATCCGCCAGACCTTCACGCTTCCGGCCTCTCCACAGCAAAATGGGATTGCTGAGCGCCGCATTGGCATGGTCATGGACGTCATGGTCCATGATCCATGATTTCTGTGGCCGTTTGCGGTCCAGTACGCACCGCATCAGCTCAACCTTCAGCCCCCGGTCTCCTTGCCAGAGACCTCCCCCACCTTGCTGTGGACGGGGAAGGTTGGTGATGCATCTGCGTTTCGGATCTTGGGATCTCGGGCGTTTGTCCGCGACTTGTCTGCAGACAAGCTGTCCCCCCGTGCTATTCCCTGTGTTTTCCTTGGCTTCCCCCCTTACGCGCCTGGTTGGCAGTTTTACCACCCCACCTCGCGCCGTGTTCTGTCCTCCCAGGACGTCACCTTTGACAAGTCGGTGCCTTACTACAGTCTCTTCCCCTACCGCACTGCGCCCCTTCCTCCGCCGCCGCTCTTCCTTGCGCCAGGTCCTCCCCCGGTAGACCCTCTCCCCCCTCAGGGTCCTGCCCTGTCAGGGGTGTCCAAGGTAGACCCAGTTGAGCTTGTCGAGGTAGCTGTTGCCTCTAGTGCTGCTAGAGGTGCTGAGCCTGCGGGTGCCGGGTCTGGAGGTTCTGAGTCTGGGGGTGCGGAGCCTGGGGGTGCTGAGTCTAGGGGTGCTGAGCCTGGGGGTGCTGAGCCTGGGGGTACGGAGCGTGGGGGTGCTGCGCCTGGGGGTACGGAGCCCAGGGGTGCAAGGTCTTCTCGTGTGGCCTCTGGTGGTGCTTTGTTGAAGAGGGAGCTACCCTCTCTGCAGGAGCTGCGCGAGTGGTTTGCCCGGCGCTTGAGCCGTGCTGCTGGAGCTGGAGGTGCTCGTACTGACGGTACTGGAGCTGCTGGGATTGGGGGTGCTGCTGAGGCTGCTTAAGTTTGTCCTGCTTGAGGTACTGCTAGAGCTGATGGCGGTACTGGAGCTGCTAGAGCTGGAGCTGCTGGGGGTGTTGGCGTTGGAGGTGCTACTGGCGTTGGTGCTACTGGAGCTGCTGGAGCTGCTAAAGCTGGAGCTGCTGGGGGTGTTGGCGCTGGTGGTGCTGCTGGCGCTGGTGCTTCTGAGGGTGGTGGAGCTCGTGTTGCTGGAGCTGGAGGTACTGCTGGCGCTAGTGCTGCCTCTGGGGGTACTGGTGCTGTCCCTGCTGATTCTGGAGGCGCTGCACGGCCGCGGCCGTACTTTGTTCCGCTCCTTGAGCAGGTTCTTGGTCTCTCACCCTCTTCTGGTCCTGCTCCTCCCTTAAAGTGTCCAAAGCCTGTCCAATCACGGTCACAGTTACAGCCCGCCTCCCCCCTACCTGCTCCTTCTCCCTACACTGGTCCTACTGGAGGTCTTGCTGAGCATCGTGAGCCTGCGTCTCGTCCTGCGTCGCCTGTTCGTGCTGCTCGCACTAGTAGTTGTGCTCCGCGTCCACGTCCTCCTCCCGTCCCAGGTACACACCAGATGGCACAGCGTCCGTCCACTGCTCCTCTGCGTGTCCCGTTGCCGTCTCCTCCAGAGTCCTCTCTTCCTGTTCTTGCTGACACGGAGTCTGACTCTCTTCGTGCTACCAGTCCTACTGTCACGCGTCTCCTGGCTACTGTTGTCACTGACCCTTCCTTTGAGTCCACTGCTGCGTCTGCCTTAGTTGCTGAGCTTGCCGACTTTGCTGCTCGCTGTCGTCTAGACTACGCCGCTAGTCTCGTTGCTGAGTCTGAGTCTGTCTGTCCTCCGTCCGTCGGGGGTGAGTTTGCTCTTAGCACGGACGTCCTTGAGGACTGGTAGGAGGAGTTCCGGTGCTTTGCTGCTGCTTTGCCCCATCTCGTGTCTACGCTGATTGCCCCTGAGGGAGACCCGGATGCACCAGACCTCCCGACTCCTCGATCGTACACTGAGGCGATCGAGGGTCCCTACTCCTCTCAGTGGCAGTCAGCCATGGACGCAGAGATGGCTTCTTGGAAGTTCACAGGCACCTACGTCGACGAGGTTCCCCCACCTGGGGCGAACATCGTCAGTGGCATGTGAATTTTCAGGGTGAAGCGGCCGCCGGGTTCTCCGCCTGTCTTCAAGGCGCGGTACGTGGCTCGAGGCTTCAGTCAGCGGTAGGGAGCTGACTACTTTCAGAGCTTCTCTCCCACCTCGAAGATGACCACTCTCAGCGCGACTACGAGCTTCACTCTCTCCACTTCAGCACAGCTTTCTTGCAAGGCAGCCTGCACGAGGAGATCTGGCTGCGCCGCCCACCTGGCTTCACTGGGTTGTTTCCTCTTGGTACCTAGTGGAGCCTCCGGCGGCCAGTCTACGGTCTCCGCCAGGCGCCCCATGAGTGGCATGACACACTGAGGACTACACTTGCGGCTCTTGGGTTTGCTCCCTCTACTGCCGACCCGTTCCTGTTTCTACGCACCGACACCTCTTTGCCGCCATTCTACATCTTCGTGTACGTCGACGACTTGATCTTTGCCACTGCTGACACTGCTGTTCTCGCCCACGTGAAGTCCGAGCTGCAGAAGAGACACACGTGCACAGACCTGGGTGAACTGCGCAGCTGCCTTGGCTTGCAGATCACCTGGGACAAAGCACAGCGCACCATTACCCTGACTCAGTCACACATGGTGCAGCAGGTCCTTCAGCGCTTCGACTTCACGTACTCCTCGCCTCAGGCCACTCCTCTGTGTACCCGCCACTCGCTCTCAGCTCTGCCTTTGGATGAGTCCGTAGAGCCGAGTGGCCCGTACCCAAAGCTTGTTGGCTGCCTCATGTTCCTGATGACCTGCACACGACCTGGCCTAGCATACCCTCTTAGCATCTTGGCATGCTATGTTGCTCCTGGGAGACACCGACCAGAGCACATGGCTGCAGCGAAGAGGGTGTTGCGCTACTTGTGCAGTACGTCGGGCATGGGGCTAGTGCTTGGAGGGCGACGTCAAGTGGTCCTCACAGGTCACGCAAACGCTTCTTGGGCTGACGACCAGGCTACGCAGCGGTCGTCACAGGGTTACACCTTCAGCCTTGGCTCCGGCTCTGTTTCGTGGCGGTCTACCCGCTCGTCTTCTGTTCTCGGCTCCAGTTGTGAGGCTGAGATCTACGCGGGGGCCATGGCTGCACAGAAGCTACGCTGGCTCACCTACCTGCTGACTGACCTAGGAGAGCCGCCTTGTTCTCCTCCAGTTCTGTACGAAGACAACAAGGCCATGTTGGCCTTGTGTCGGGAGCACAGACTGGAGCACAGAACGAAGCACATTGCTCTTCGCTACTTCCTTGCTCGTGAGCTGCAGCAGCGTGGTCGCCTGCACCTTGCTTACGTGGCCTTTTAGGCCAACACTGCTGATATCTTTACCAAGGCACTTCCGCCTTGTGATCATCAGCGCTTCTGTACGATGCTAGGTCTTGTGCCTACTTGGCCTCACTTGCTCACATCTTGACCTTGCTTGTACTGTGATCTTTCTATACTTGCACTTGCTTGTTTACCTTTATATATGATCTTGCATGTGAACTGGCCTTTTGGCCTTGCTCTTGTGCTCGGACTGTGTGGTGACGTTGTGATCCACCCTGAGCTTGCTTTGCTTTGCTTGACTGGTCTTGTGACCTCTTGTTCTCCCCCACTCTGCCTATGGGGGTGTGTCAAACTTATATGCTATAGTCTGTGTAGGGCGTAGTGGGGTAGACAATATGGGGTACAACATTTCTAGGTTTTCCTACTTGTACCCACCTGCTTGCTAGTTCATTCATTCCTCATTCTTCACACCCCTCGTGCCACATGCACGACCAAGATTTTTTCTCGGTCGTGCTGTACAGCGCGCCATGATCGAAATCATGCGCGTGTACAGTACGGGACAGAGCTGAAATGGGCCCTGTCTTGTTGCGATCGTGCTGTACAGCACGCTCGCAACAGTACGCGGCACAGGTGCGTGCCCTGTGGTCCCACACGCGCGTACCTTGACCCACGATCGGGTCTTGACTTTCACTCCTTTGACCATCGCGAGAAAAGTCAAGGCACCTCTTGACCAGTCAAAGAATCGAGCACCCTTCGGTACACCACCCGCTCACATGAGGCTCCAATAAGTCTCGCATGAAAATTGGAGACTCGTGGGACTTTCATGGTCACTCGCTTGAGCCTGCCATGAAACATTTATGTCCCATGCGAGCTTCGTTTGAGCTCCATAAGGTCTTCATTTGAGCCTCATTTGAGAGCTTCGCATGAGTCTCATTTGAGAGCTTCGCATGAGCCTCATTTTAGAGCTTCGCATGAGTCTCATTTGAGAGCTTCGCATGAGCCTCATTTGAGCGCGTCATGAGGGCCTCATTTGAGAGCTTTGCATGAGTCTCATTTGAGCGCGTCATGAGGGCCTCATTTGAGCGCTTCATGGGAGCTTCATGAGAACAGGGAAAACGAAACAAATAATGCAAAAACACAAAAGGCACTTATGAATGAAAACGAGACACACAAAATGCTAGAACAGATGCGCACAGAACGTTCACAAAATGAAAATGAAAAATGCGCACACACACAAATGTGCAAAATGCGACGGAGGCGGCTAGTTGATGTGCAAAAATAAATATTTGCACCCAACAATTCAAACATGGGTACTCCGTGTACGCAGAGATTGCTATGGCATGGAAACAGAAGCTGTTATAGTGGGAGAAATACTAATCTATAAGGAAGGGTTCAGGAAAGATTTGGGTACCAAACTATGCCCCACTTTGACAAACTTTTTCTGGATGAGTTTCACAACGTGGGATACGCGGGACATTTTGGGAGTAACAAGACGCTAGCAGGAATAGCAAAATATTACCACTTGCCCTACATGGCAGCAGGCGTGCAGCAGTTCGTTACCTCATGAGACACTTGCCAGCGGATAAAGAGCAGCAAGAAAAAAAAGTAGGGTTACTTCAGCCTCTACCTGTACCTGAGCAGCCATGGCAACTTGTTGGCCTAGATTTCATCACCTGACTTCCTTCAACCTCACGAGGGCATGACGATACACTCGTGGTGATCGCCAAGTTCTCTAAAATGGGACAATTCATTCCGACCAACGCTACGTCTACAGCTGAAGCAACTGCTCGCCTCTTCTTCGACCGCATCACCTTCCATGGCATCCCCGCACCCAATATTCACTAGTAAGTTCTGGAGGGAGCTCATGGGATTGTAGGGGGCAACGCTTGCGATGTCTTCAGCGTACCACCCTTAGACAGACGGAAAGAATGAGTAACTCAATCAGGTGCTTGAACAGTTACCGCACACAGCTTGCAAAGACGACATCAGCCACTGGTATGTACAGTTACCGACACTTGAGTTTGCTTACAACAACGCGTAACATGCGGCCACAGGGAAAAGTCCTTTTTTCCTGTGCTACGGATGGGAACCACTTACGTCGCAGCAGCCAACCACACCTGCACACGTCCAAGCTGCACATGAATTTGTCATCACCATGCAGCAGCTATGGGAGAAGACTCAGCGACATCTCACCACAATGCAGAACTCCCAGAAACAGTATGCCAATCGACAGCGACGTGATCACTCAATAGCAGTCAGAGATCAGGTGCTTCTTGACACCCGCAACTTGGATTTGTCCCATCTACCGTCCAAGCTCCGGCCTTGCTTCTGCGGTCCCTTTCGCGTTGAGTAGAAGGTGACACCAGTAACATTCCGCTTGCGCTTACCTACTATGTGGAAGCTTCACAACGCTTTCCATGTCCAGCTACTAAAGCCCTACAAAATTCCCAATCAACAGTTCTAGGGACAGCAACTACCGCCACCACCCCATGTGCTCATATAGGATGAACCAAGTTCTTACTCATCGGCACCGAGGCAACAAGACGCTCAAGTTTCTGATACGCTGGAAGGGATATGTCCCGTCAGAGGACAGTTGGGTTGCAGAGGCTGATATGGGCAACGCACTCCGTTCTCTCAAGGATTATCTTGTCAAACAGGGTGGTTCTTAAGCCACCCAACTTTGAGGGGGGGACGTGTCAGAGTACGATGGCGTATGCTAGCTTTGCTTGCTTGCCCTTGACCTTATTCTACTATTTCTAGTTTAGGTCTACTTTATCATGCATGTTTTTGCTTGATATCATGGGTGAGGTGATTTCCTATATTTTATTATATTTATAGCACCGAACCAGGTTGCATGCACCAAATTCCAGGCCTACCGAATTCGGGAAGGATCCATCCGGCACGCTTCGCGACCCTCGGAACCTTCGCGTAACACCTGGGTTACTGACCTTGTATCGAGACTATATATAGCCTCGTGTTGTACCCAGGTTGATCAATCAGTACATTTCCTCATTTTTGAACTCGATCCTAATGATCCTCATAGGGGGGAACAACGTGATGAGTTCTTTTTCTGAGGTGGGACAAGCTAATGTGGGGGTCATGCGGACGAAGTGGCCGAAACTTAGCTCAAAGGACAAGAGGAAGCATTCGTCCTTGAGGCCGCCAAAGGGTAGCCGTCGGGATGGACGATGAAGCGGTTGAAGGCGAGGGGTTCCTCTAAGTGGCAAGTAGAAATTAGCAGAGTGGGGGGGGGGGGGGAGGGGGGGGGATACTAAGGGCAAGGGAGATGAACATGGACATGCACATGGACATGCACATGGACATGCACATGCATGCATATGCACATGGACACACACATACACATGGACATGCACATGTACACACACATCCATGCACATGCACAGATGCTTACAAACATGCAGACACATGCACATGTACATGCACGAGCGTACAAACAGGCAAATGCATACACATGCACAAACCGTTTTGAGCGTGCAGGTTTGGGTGCTTGCCCCAGTTAACAACCGCCTCCACCGCCAGCTGTGGATTGCCCTCCTTGAAATGTGGCAGGAGGGACGCCACAAACTCCCTGGTATGGGGGGGAAAGTGTTGACTACTATAACGTTATGCGGAAGCGTTAAACTCGAATTACAAACAAAAACTCAGCAACACTTAACATCACTTGCAGCCCTTCGAGTGTGACAGCTTGTCATCTCCCAGCCAAGGGTGTAATATAAATGCAGCTGAGTAGTTATGCCTTGCTTATGCTTGTAGAACAAGTAAACTGGTCGAGCAGAGATTCGGGAGAGATGCGTGATCGTTTCTACTCTCGTCAATACAAAGTAGTAGACTTCAAAATTGAAAAACGCAAATGCATAAGATTAGATTCGACAAGTACAAGCACACAGTTATATAGATTCTACGCATAGGCAAGGGCAAGCAAAACAATTGTTTAACCAGCTCGCAGGATTTTGCCACGCTGTACTTGAACACGGTTGCACAACTCCTTGAGCATTTGGCTATATCCTCCTCTTGTTAAAAACTGTCTTCAAACTGTACTTGTAACAGTTGCCCCTGTTGACTCGAATGTGTGCACTCATAAGACTCGCATGGTGCTCCAATGTAGCTCAAATATCTTCATGCAAGCTGACAGTTGTATAACGGTTTTTACTGTTTGAAAAACGGAGTAACCGATTTGCACCCGTGCCGAAATGATTCCGCAAAGCGAAATGACTTTTGCGAAAAATTTCCCGTCCCGTGAGTCAACTCTGAAAATAGTTTTTCAACTGTAAATTCCGAGCACCCCTCGTGCCATACGCATGACCAAGATTTTTTCTTGGTTGTGCTGTACAGCGCGCCATGATCGCAATCATGCGCGTATACAGTACGAGACAGGGCCGAAATGGGCCCTGTCCTGTTGCGATCGTGCAGTACAGTGCACGTGCAACAAAACACGCCACATGCCCGAACCCTAAGGGGCCTCACGCGCGTATCAGGATCCACACACGGTCCTGATTTCCATACCCTTTGACGCGCGAGACAGAGTTAAACAGCACCCCTTCGATAGTCAAACTATCGAGCCCCCCTGGTACATCATTCGCTCGTATGGAGCCCCAATGAGCCTCGCATGAAACATTCAAGGCATATGAAACTTGAATGAGCCTCGCATAAATCATTCGAAGCTAGCCCATATGAGCCTCGCATGAAATATTTCTCATGTGACTTTCGTGGGAACTCATTTGAGCTTCATGAGGGGCCTCATTTGAGATTTCGTGGGAGTCTCATTTGAGCACATCATATGAGCCTCATTTGAGCGCGTCATATGAGCCACATTTGAGCGCTTCATGTGAGCCTCATCTGAGCGCTTGATGAGAACAGTGAAAATGAAACTGAAAATGCACAAAAACAAATGCAATTATGAATGAAAACGAAACACACAAAATGCAAGAATGCGCACAGAACATCACAAAATGAAAATGAAAATGCGCACACACAAAGAATGCAAATACGACACGGGCGAATGGTTGATGTGCAAAAAAAAAATATTTGCACCCAACAGAAAGAGGGTGAAAAAGCACATCTCACAAACGTTACTATGAGAGGGATGACCTTTGTGTGTGTGTATGTATGCGGAGTGAAACAACAGCTTCCACCGCCAACTGCGATTGCCCTCTTTGTACTGCGGCAGCAGCGACGCCACAAACTCCCTGGCATGGAGGGGGCAGAAGGTGAAATAGCATACAAGCGTTACGAGTATACGTTACTGTGCATATGCAGGCACAATGAAACAACGGTCTCCACCGCTAGTTGTGGATTGCCTTGCCCTCCTTGTACTGCCGCAGGATGGATGCCACAAACCCCCTACAGCACTTGCAAGCAAGCAGGCAAGCACAGGGAAGATGACAGTGAGAATATGGTAGTGAGGAGGAGTTTTGATGGGGCACCAGCGTGACAGTCGCCACTGCCAGCTGCGCATTGCCCTCTAAAACTGTGGCAGGAGCGACGCCACAAACTCCCTGGCATATGGGGGGATGAATCCAGCAAGAGGAGTAGATGAGACAGCTGGTGGTGTGAAGGAGTAGACTCCTAGCAGTGGAGAGGGTTGGCGCAAATAACTTGCACCCTACCTCCTTGCACCCTACCTCCCTACATCCCACCTCCATGCACCCTACCTCCCTGCACCCTACCTCCCTGCACCCTACCTCCCTACCTGCCCCAATTTTCAATAGGTAATAACAGCAGGACGGAGTAGAGAGGAGACGATGGAGGAGATGCAAGCATGGTAACTTGGCAGTAACAGAGTAACTTGGCAGAAATAAGTAAAAGTGCAGTGACACGGTAAATTGGTGGTAATAGGAACTTTATGATAACAGGTTAACTTGGTGGTACAGTGTTACTTGAATGTTTGTGGGATGCTACAAAGTGTTACTAAGGAGGCGATTTCATTGCATCTACTGATAAGATATACAAATGGGGCGGGAACGACATGCATAAGTGTTCTTCTGACTTCATTTTTAAAGAATAGTAAAATCTCGTGGCGTTTAACCAAAAAAGAAGAAGAAAAAAAAGACACACGCTTCGTGAAACTTAGAAAACGAGAACTGCGTTTTCTTAGCACATCACCCGGGATACTGAAGGGCCTCTTCCTTGGCTGTAGTGAGGAAAGTCAGCGTCCTTGGCTGCCCCAACTCGAGCTCAATCAAACGCACTTCAACTCGGTCTGAACGCGCCCGTGGCTACTTCAACTGCCGCATCGAGCTGAACTTAAAGCCCTAAAAGTGAGGGGCGTCGCTGCCAATCTATGCGTGTGCACGTGTGCTTGGATGCACATGCATGTAGTGATTGTTGAACTGACGCGGCACATCAAAACTCGCACGAGCGTGTGATCGATATTACATTCTTCAACGCATCGCGAGAAACAAGGAGGGGGAAGGGCAGTGAGCACCGACGAGGCTGTATCGAGGGATCCGAGTTGTCTAGTCTATCACGAAAGTGCTTGTTTGGGCCACCTCTAAGGCTCAGGGCACCAGGGCAGATGGAAAGAAGCGAGGGAGGGCTCAGACACTCGGAATCTGAGCGTTCGAGAAAATGGCGGATCCGAAGCACGACTGTGGTTTCGGACAACTGCAGGACTGTGGTTTTGGACAACTGCATGGCGGACAACTGCAGGACCGTGGTTTCGGACAACTGCAGGACCGTGGTTTCGGACAACTGCATGGCGGACAATTGCAGGATCGTGGTTTTGGACAACTGCATGGTGGACAACTGCAGGACCGTGGTTTCGGACAACTGCATGGTTAGGAATTAATTAGACCAGGTTGAATACTGAATAATAAGAGCTTTTGTTTCTGTGTCCAGATAAAATTTTGTCAATTAAAGATATACCTCGCACCGCGGCTACTGCTGAAGAAGTCACAATGGTTGACGAAAAGCCATTGGAGATGCCAGACCCCTCACACCACCATATCTTATAGTGAGAGCGCTCTTGACGCGAAGACTTTTGTCAGCAAACGAAACAGCAGCGGTCGCGCGGGAACGGAATGTCATAGCAGGGCAGTGGCGATCGCATGCAAACCAAGACTAGCAAAGACCGCGACGCGTAGAGCAGATGGGGAAGTGAGAAGGTAAGAGAGGGCGTGGCAGGGTAGTGAAGAACAATCATGGGGGCTTCAGTAATGGTGGCCTCCATACTGGTAAACTCGTACATTGATGTTTTGAGAGACGTGTTTGTGAAAGAAAGAACGAGAATGGGATGACTATGAACGAAGTGAGTACAAATAGGAAACCCTAATTGGGTTGTACCCCCTATGGGATACCCCACTATAGCCTACACAAATAAGTAAGCTATATGTTCTGACACACCCCCATAGGCAAAGTGGGGGAGAACAAGGGGTCACAAGACCAGTCAAGCAAAGCAAAACAAAGCTCAGGGTGGATCACAAAGTCACCACACAGTCCGAGCACAAGTTCAAAGGCCACAAGGCCAGTTCACATGCAAGATCATATATAGAGATATACAAGAGTCAAGCAAGCAAGAGCAAGAGTATATATAGGTGAAGGTACAAGCAAGGTCAAGAAGTGAGTAAGTGAGGCAAGACAGGCACAAGACCCAGCTGCGTGCAACAACGCTGATGATCACAAGGCGCAAGTGCCTTGGTGAAGACATCAGCAGTGTTGGCCTCAGAGGCCACGTACGCAAGTCGCAACTGTCCACGCTGCTGTAGCTCACGAGCAAGGAAGTAGCGGAGAGCAATGTGCTTTGTCCTGTGCTCCAGTCGCTGCTCTCGACAAAAGGCCAGCATGGCCTTGTTGTCTACGTACAGGACTGGAGGAGAACGCGGCGGCTCTCCAAGGTCGGTCAGCAGGTAGGTGAGCCAGCGAAGCTCCTGAGCAGCCATAGCCCCGGCGTAGATCTCAGCCTCACAACTGGAGCCGAGAACAGAAGACGAGCGAGTAGCCCGCCACGAAACAGAGCCGGAACCAAGGCCAAAGGTGTAACCCTGTGACGACCACTTCGTAGCCTGGTCGTCAGCCCAAGAAGAGTCCGCGTGCCCAGTGAGGACCACTGGACTGCGCCCTCCAAGCATTAGCCCCATGCCCGACGTACTGCACAAGTAGCGCAACACCCTCTTCGCTGCAGCCATGTGCTCTGGTCGGTGTCTCCCAGGAGCAACATAGCGTGCGAGAATGCTAAGAGGGTATGCAAGGTGAGGTCGTGTGCAGGTCATCAGGTACATGAGGCAGCCAACAAGCTCTGCATACGGGCCACTCGACTCTACGGACTCATCCGAAGGCAGAGCTGAGAGCGAGTGGCGAGTAGGCAGAGGAGTGGCCTGAGGCGAGGAGTACGTGAAGCCGAAGCGCTGAAGGACCTGCTGCACCATGTGTGACTGAGTCAGGGTAATGGTGCGGCGTGCTCTGTCCCGGGTGATCTGCAAGCCAAGGTAGCTGCGCAGTTCACCCAGGTCAGTGCACGTGTGTCTCTTCTGCAGCTCGGACTTCACGTAGGCGAGTCCAGCAGTGTCAGCTGTGGCAAAGACCAAGTCGTCGACGTACACGAGGATGTAGAACGGCGGCAGAGAGGTGTCGGTGCGCAGAAACAGCGACGGGTCGGCAGTAGAAGGAGCAAACCCAAGTGCCGCAAGCGTAGTCCTCAGTGTGTCGTGCCACTCACGTGGCGCCTGGCGGAGACCGTAGACTGGACGCCGGAGACTCCACTGGGTACCAGGAGGGAAAGACCCAGTGAAGCCAGGTGGGAGACGCAAACAGATCTCCTCGTGCAGGCTGCCCTGCAAGAAAGCAGTGCTGAAGTCGAGAGAGTGCAGCTCGTAGTCACGGTGAGCAGCAACGTGTAGCAGTACCCGAAGAGTGGTCATCTTCGGGGTGGGGGAGAAGGTATGAAAGTAGTCAACTCCCTGCCGCTGACTGAAGCCACGAGCCACGTAACGCGCCTTGAAGACAGGCGGAGAACCCAACGGCCGCTTCACCCTGAAGATCCACATGCCACTGACGATGTTCGCCCCAGGAGGGGGAACAGCGTTAACGTAGGTGCCTGTGGACTTCCAGGAAGCCATCTCTGCATCCATAGCTGCCTGCCACTGAGAGGAGTAGGGACCCTCTATCGCCTCCGCGTAAGAGCACGGAGTCGGGATGTCTAGTGCATCCGGGTCTCCCTCAGGGGCGAGCAGAACAGACGCGAGATGAGGTGAAGCGGCGGCCAGACACTGGAACTCCTCCTGCCTGTCCTCAAGGACGTCCGTGCCTAGGGCACACTCACCCCCGACGGACGGAGGACAGGCAGACTCAGACTCAGCGACAAGACTAGCAGCGTAGTCTAGACGACAGCGGGCAGCAAAGTCGACAAGCTCAGTGACAAGGGCAGACGCAGCAGAAGACTCGAAGGAAGGGTCAGTGACAGCAGTAGCAAAAAGACGCGTGACAGTAGGACTGGCAGCACGAAGAGAGTCCGACTCCGGGTCGGCAAGAGCAGGAAGAGAGGAAGCAGGAGGAGAAGGCAAAGGGGCACGCAGAGGAGCAGTGGACGGACGCAGAGACATCCGGTGCGTGCCAGGGACAGGAGGAGGACGCTGACGCGAACCGCGACCACTAGTGCGCGCAGCACGAACAGGCGACGTAGGACGTGACGCAGGCTCACGACGCTCAGTAAGACCTCCAGTCGGACCAGTGTAGGGAGAAGGAGCAGGCAAAGGGGAGGCAGGCTGTAGCTGTGACCGGGACTGGACAGGCTGTGGACCCTCTAAGGGAGGCGGAGGAGGACCAGGAGAAGGTGTAAGACCAAGAACCTGCTGCAGGAGCGGAACGAAGTACGGTCGGGGCCGTGTGGCGACGCCAGAAACAGCAGGGACAGCACCAGTACCCCCAGCAGGAGTACCCGCTCCAGCAGCACCTCCAGCAGCACCTCCAGCAGCACCAGGAGCACTGCCAGTCGGACCGCCAACAGTAGTCTCAGCGCCAACACCCTCAGCAGCACCAGCTCCAGGAGAACCCTCAGGCCCAGCAGCTCCAGCACCCACAGCACGAGCACCTCCAGGACGCGCGGGAGCAGCACCCTCTGCAGCCGAAGAACCTCCAGCACCAGCAGCACGCCTCCAGCGCCGGGCAAACCACTCACGCAGCTCCTGTGGGGAGAGTGGCTCTCGGTGAGACGAAGCACCTCCAGGCGGAGAACCTCCAGGCGAAGAACCTCCAGGCGCAGCACCCTCAGGCAAAGCACCTCCAGGCGGAGCACCCCCAGTCTCAGCACCCCCAGACTCAGTACCCCCAGTCTCAGCACCCCCAGGCCCAGCACCCCCAGGCGCAGCACCCCCAGAATCCGCACCCCCAGGCTCAGCACCCCCAGGCTCAGCTCCCACAGCAGCACAAGAGTCACCAGTGACCTTGACAGGCTCGACCGCGTCTACCTGGGACACACCTGAAGGGGCAGGACCCTGAGGGGGGAGGGGGTCTACCGGGGGGGGACCTGGGACCAAGAAGAGCGGGGGCGGGGGAAGGGAAGGAGTGCGGTAGGGGAAAAGGCGGTAGTAGGGTACGGACTCATCGAACGTGACGTCCAGGGAGGACAGAACACGTCGAGAGGTGGGGTGGTAGAACTGCCACCCAGGGGCGTCGGGGGGGAACCCCAGGAAGACGCAGGGAGCAGCGCGAGGGGACAGCTTGTCCGCAGACAAGTCGCGGACAAACGCCCGAGATCCCCAGACCCGGAACGCCAACGCATCGCCAACCTTCCCCGTCCACAGCAGGGCTGGGGAGGTCTCCGGCCTGGAGACCCTGGGGTGGAGGTTGATCTGATGCGCCGCGTACCTGACCGCAAACGGCCACAGAAAATGGGGGGCAGCCGCATGCATCATAGACATACGAGCGACGTCCATGACTATGCCAATGCGGCGCTCTGCAATCCCATTTTGCTGCGGTGAGTCCGGAAGCGTGAAGGTCTGGCGGATGCCTCGCGCACGACAGAAGGCACGCAGAAGGCCAGAGGAGAACTCTCCGCCTCTGTCCGAGTGCAGACGCAACACAGGAAAGTCCGAGCCAAAGCTCTGCCTGAGCTGGAGACGAGCTGCGCGGATCCAGTCGATCAGCACCTCAGTGACATCACCCTTGCTGCGCAAGGGGAAGACTGTGGTGTAACGCGAGTAGTCGTCAACCACCAACAGGAAGTAGCGCTCGTGACCGAGTCCACGGACGCGGGCAGGGCCCCACACGTCCATGTGAAGTGTCTGCAACGGAGACTCTGTCGGAGGAAACTGGGAGGAGTGAGGGGCAGCACGCTGGCGCCCCTCGACACAGGGGACACAGGCAGGGCCAGGGCCCTGAGGAAGGGGAGGGAGGGACCGGGGGAGACCAGACACAAGAAGACGGGAGGCCATGCCTCTGAGCCGAAGCAGAGAGGGTTGGCCAAGGCGGTGGTGCCAGAGGAGAGTCTTGTGAGACAGACGGCGACACGAACAGGGGGCAGACTCAGGACCAGACCTGGACGCTGCAGCAAACACCTGACCAGACGAAGGGACTCTACCAGACTCAGCACCGGGAGGAGAAGCAGTGGTCAGTGTGTACAGGCTCGACCCTGGCTGACGTCTAAACGTAGCCAGGTGGCGACCTGTGCTAGCCTCTGTGCAGTGGGTCACCCGCTGACGAGCAGGAGTGAACTGGTGGACCCCCACATCCTGTAGGTCAGCACCACTCACCAGGTTCCTAGAGAACGAGGGGAGGTAAAGACCAGCCAGGGTGCCAGAGGGAGCCGCCGGACACGGGAGGACTGTGGAGAAACGAGACAGGACAGGACCCCCAGAGGGGTCAGCCAGGGACACCGCAACCGGCCGACTAAGCGGCGTGAGAGTGGTGCGGTGCGGTCCCGAAAGAAGGAGCTAGACGCCCCAGAGTCAAGGGTGAAGGTGTGGGAGGCAGAAGCCGACACAGTACCTGAGAGGGCAGACTCACCAGCACCTGAGAGCACAGACGCACTGGCACCTAGAGCAGCAGCCTCACTGGCACCTGACACAGCAGTACCAATGCCCGGGTCGGGCGGAAAGCACCGGTAACAGTCACCATCATCACTAACAGTCACAGCATACATGGCAGCAAGGATAGCATCAAAGTCAAGATCAAACACAGCTACACCAGCCCTAGACAGCTCTCCCCAGCGGGGGATCTCAGCGGCCTCCGGAAACTGCTGGCGCCAAGCGTCGGTCAGGCGGGCAAAGCAGCGGCGAGCGGTGTGGGTGCCCCCACACTGCTCACCCGCGCGGTCGCCGGTGCGAAGGACGTAGGTGCAGGGACCGAACGCCCCACCACGCTGACGCTGCGAGTACCACTCACGGAGCTGCTGAGGGGCGGGGACGTCGCGAGAGCGCTGCTGCTGCTGCTGCTGCTGCTGCAGCTGCTGCTGCTGGCGCTGACCACCCCCAGTGCCGCTCCTCTGGGACGAGCCACTCCGACCACCTCCACCACCGCCACCCCCGCCTCCGCCGCCACCGCCGCCACCGCCACCCTCGCCCCCGCCGCTCCCACTGCCTCCTCCGCCACCACCTCCGCCGCCACCTCCGCCTCCACCGCCGCCACCAGGACCTCCACCCCCGCCTCCACCCCCACCGCCACCCCCACTCCCCCTGCCGCCCCCACCTCCTCCGCCACCGCCCCCGCTAGCTCCACCCGCTCCCTTGCCCCCCTTGCTCCTGCCAGAGCGGCGCCTACCTCTGGGGGCAGACGCCGCACCGACCGACTCTAAACCAACGAGGTCGGCCGCAGCAGCAGAGGCGACAGAGGGTAGCAGGGGGGAAGGAGAACACCCCTCAAAGATGGGGGTGCGCGGGTCACCACGAGAGGCCCCTACAGCGACTATGCTCTTCTCAGCCGCTAGCAGGGACTTCTCAAGGAGGTCGACAGTGAGGGTGGTGGGACAGACAGAGAGAAACTGGTCCCTAACAGCACGAAGGGACTCAGGGAGATGGGTGACTAGAAAGTAGAGGGTGATGTACATGGGAGGGGGGTTTTCGGCGAGGAAGGCAGCAGGAAGCGCAGCTCGGTAGCGAGTGTCACTAGCGCGAAGGTGGGTAAAGAGGTCAGTGACTGTGGGAAAGGCAGCAAGGTCAGGAAAGAGGTACGGTAGCATGAGGCGGCTCAGTGTAGCAGTGGAAGGGGAGGAGTAGCGCGCAACTACAGCGTCGTACAAGGCCTGAGCGGTCTTGCACTGACTAAAGTGTGCACGCTCGGAGGAAGGGAGGTGGCGACGCACAGCAAGACGTGCAGCAGCATCGCGTGTGGCCCACTTGGAGCGAACAGTGGGGTCAGCATCAGCAGGAGGGGCAGGGACAGCGCCAGAGACAAAGTCAAAGAGAGAAACCTCATCGATCGCATCGCACAGTAAGTACAGCTGCAGGTCCTCAATCCAGACTGCAAAGTCAATGGCGCGACCCTCAGCGTCAAAAGTCAGGACACTGGGGGTGGCCATTGTAGCAGCTGACAGTCTCACCGGGCAGGAAGAGTCGGGTAGCACAGCGACACAGCAACACGGCAGCACAGCAGCTGCGCCGGCCCAGGAGCAGTAGGAGCCCCACAGGAGCAGAAGATCGGCTCCTCGGGCGGCTGGGGCGGCACGGGCGGCTCGGGCGGCTCGGGCGGCTCGGGCGGCGCGGGCGTCTCGCGGGCGGCTCGGGCGGCTCGGGCGGCGCGGGCGTCTCGCGGGCGGCTCGGGCGGCTCGGGCGGCGCAGGCGTCTCGCGGGCGGCTCGGGCGGCTCGGGCGGCGCGGGCGGCGCGGGCGTCTCGCGGGCGACTCACGGGCGGCCGCACGGGCGGCTGGGACGGCTCGCGGGCGGCTGCACGGGCGGCTGGGCACGGGCGGCTGCACGGGTGGGTGCACGGGCAGGTGCACGGGCGACGCGGCGGCGAGGCCGCGTGAGCAAGGCGGCGGGGCCGCTTAGCAGAGGGCGGCGGGGCCGCTTAGCAGAGGGCGGCGGGGCCGCGATCGAAGAGCGGCGGGGCCGCTTAGCAGAGGGCGGCGGGGCCGCTTAGCAGAGGGCGGCGGGGCCGCGATCGAAAGGCGGCGGGGCCGCTTAGCAGAGGGCGGCGGGGCCGCGATCGAAGGGCGGCGGGGCCGTCTAGCAGAGGGCGGCGGGGCCGAAAGGAAGGGCGGCGGGGCCGCGATCGAAGGGCGGCGGGGCCGCTAAGGAAGCGCGGCGGAGCCGCGATCGAAGGGCGGCGGGGCCGCTAAGGGAAGGGCGGCGCGACGGGCCGCAGGGGGCGACACAACGGGTCGCTAAAAAAAAAAAAGGAAAACGCGCCTCGGGGCGCGCTTCGGTGGGCCCTAGAAGCAGTCCCTAGGAGGGAACCTGCTCTGATTCCATGTGAAAGAAAGAACGAGAATGGGATGACTATGAACGAAGTGAGTACAAATAGGAAACCCTAATTGGGTTGTACCCCCTATGGGATACCCCACTATAGCCTACACAAATAAGTAAGCTATATGTTCTGACAGTGTTTCCTCTCAATATGAATGTACCATGCATTATCGTGATAATTAACTCCCGTATTAAGAATAAAATAAAATGTCATAGTAACATTGATATTCATATGTTTCGTTTATTGAAGGATTTAAGCTATTATTACAAAAAACAAACATGGAAATGACGATCTACTAGGTGAACGAAGACGTACTCTTCGCAAGAGAACAATTGTGCCTTCAATGCTCATACAAAGTTCAACCTTTCCACTTGTCTGCCGAAACGACGATGTCGTCGCTTCATATGGTTGTCTAGGCTCACTCACCTAATGTGTACCCTAATGCCGAATGTCGCTGATACCCTTTTTGTCGAACATATCCTGGTACACCCCGTTCATGGTGAGCTGGAACGTCAAGGGTGCGTACGTCAGCCCGAATGGCATCACTGTATACTCGTAGCTGCCGTAGCGGGTGCGAAATGCAGTTTTCGTGCAGTCATCTGTGAACACACAAATTTGATAGTAGCCACCTCGCAAATCGATTTTTGAGAAATAGCAAGCCTCGGGAAGCTGATCTAGTAGGTCGTCGCTCTCAGAATCGGGAAACGCGACTTAATGGCGATCCGATTTAGCGCTCGATAGTCGATATACATGCGCATGCCTCCGTCCTTCTTCTGCGTGAACAGTATTTGCAGAGAGTCACTAAACAATGGGAGTGGACTTACGGAGGAGGGCATGGGGTTGTGTGGGTGATCGCAACGCTCTAGTAGCGTTCTTACTACTTTCTTGTGTTCATAGAGAAGTTCAGCAAGAGTTCCACTAAGAAAGTGAAAAGAATATTGAACATTGAAAAGATTAGAGTATAATGGCATCCAAAACGATATGACTAGAATGACATGCAACCCCTAGCAAGCATTCTGCAGAGCCAACTCTGCCAGCGCAGCAGAAGAGCGGCTTGTCAACGCTACAGCAGAGCAATCTGCAAGCGTTGTACTGCACGCGATCTCCCAACACTGTAGTCATAGGTGACTATCTGCAGGTGCAGATGACTATCTGCGCAGATGTGCGCACCTACCAAGTAGATGCAGGTTGACGATTTCACTGCCAGGCACATTGCGCAGGTGCCAGGTAGAAAACGTGTCGTCGGTTTCCTCAAGTGCCAACCATCGAGCACGTGCTGCCGTTCCGCAAGTCGAACTTCCGCAAGTCATATCGCATGCCTCCACAGAGTTTTGCGCACCTCAGTGAGTTCTGTCGATCAACTCGACATCGCTTGGTCGAACAGCGTTTGCCGAGCAAAGCTCGTCGACCAGAACTCCTTGATAGAGCTCTTCGACCAAAATCGTCGACCAGCAATCCTTGACGGACCTCGTTGACCACCGCTCCTCGAGGAGCCTCCTCGACAGCTGTCTTTGACCAACAGTGCCCGTCGACGATGTCAACCAGATTTCGTCGAGCAGAGCCCACTTCGACGACCAATCCGTCGAGGACTTCTGGTCGCAGGCAAGATCAGCTGCGCCCAAGTGAGGGCGGGGCCTTTCTCTTTGACACTCCTCTGTTCAGCTCACGCTTGGGCACCCACACGCAAGGTCCACCCAGAACCCAGAGGGATAGAATACAAGGAGAAAATTCCGACTACATGCACTCAACACATAGCACGCAGATCACTGCACTAGCCGTGCAGAAGGGCACGGCACCTACTGCTGCACCTCGTCATCCCCGTCACCAATGTCAGGCAGACACAGTTGGCCGATTGCGACGTAGCACTAGTTGGAAGCTGGAAAATGCAGCACCTTTGTCAGAAAGTCTGCCGGCTGCTCGGAGGTCGGGATGTACTGCCAAGCAATCTTCCCGCGCTTCACCATATGCTAGGTGTAGGCTCCATATGCTTGAGGTTTCACTTGAGCCCCAAGCCCTCTGTCGCCATGATTGCCGACTGGTTGTCCACGTGCAGCATGGTTGGCTTCCCAACGTCGAGCAGCTTGAACTCTACAAGGAGGAAGCAGTGTCGACGAGCCTCCTTGCCGGTTTCTGTAGTCACGACGTACTCCGAGTTGGTCGACGAGAGCATCGCGCACTTGATGCGCTGGCTCGACTAGAAGACTGCGGCCCCTCCCAATAGAACATATAGCCCCCCGTGCTCATCCGATTTTGCTTGTCACAAGCGTCATCGGCATCTGCATAGTCCACCAGACACAGCGACTCTGGTCCGCCGCTGAACTCCAGAGCGGCGTCACAAGTGTCGGCGAGGTAGTGCAGACAGCGGTCGACCTCGCGCCAGTGGTTCTCACTCTGCACTGTCAGTGGTTCTCCGCAGCTTGCTGCACGCAAAGGTAATGACTGTCTTCGTGGTTGTAGCCACGAACTGCAGCGAGCTGACCTTCTACCGGTACTCTGCTTCCTCGCACGACTGGAACTCCTAGTTGTCGAGCATCAGCTCTGCGTAGGCGTTGACAAAGACCGGCGTCTTCTGCACTCGCCCGATCTACTCCTCGTTGATGAAACACTGACGCAGCTTATTGACGTAGACTTGCTGGTGAAGCCACGACTTTTGCACAGGACGGTCGCGCACTATTTCCAGCTCGAGATACTTCTTGACAGAGCTGATCCAGCGTAACTCAAAAGCGGCCTTCAATAGCTCTTTTAGCATCGCAGTGCTGCTGCTCGCGGCGATCGTCGATGTAGATGAGCACCTAGCATGCCACTCCGTCGTCGACGACCTTGAAGTAGAGAACCTTGTCGACCTGGCTCTTCTTCTAGTCCGCACCAGCCAGCACGTCGTCGAGCGCCTTGTACCACAGCAGCGGCGACTGCTTCAGCATGTAGAGGCTCTTCAGTAGCTTGCAGACGCAACGGGTGCCATCGTTGTAGTAGTCAGGCTGGTACATGTAGAGCACGCGATCCAGCTTGCTCTGCAGAAACGTGTTTTTCATGTCGAGCTGCATCAGATGCAGGTCGAGGACTACTACAATGTTGAGGAAGATCCACAGAGTCACGTAGCTCCCCACCAGCATGTACGTCTCATTGTAGTCTGCACCGTAGACCTGCGTAAAGCCTTTCACGACCAGGCAGGCCTTCTTGCGGGCGACCGTGTCGTCGACGTGGTACTTCGTCATTAGCACCCGGCGGTTCTTCATGATGTTGACACTGCGCAGAAGCTCAACTAGCTCCCACATGCCATTGGAGATAAGGCTCCCGATCTCTTTATGCATGGTGGCCTTGCCCGCCTTGCCCTTCTAGCTCACCGTCATGTTGGCGATGTCCCAGCGGTGCTCTGGATTGGCATGCATGTCGAGGTCGAGCTCGGGCAGATCGACGTCGAGATCTACGTCATCAAGCAGAGTACTATAGGCAGTTGGCGGCAGACAAGCGTGGTAGCTCAGCTTCTCAAGCGGCTTGCCGATGTTGGAGCGGGTAGACAGTCGCAGTTTTTCCTCTTCGATTGGAACCTCCACCACGTCGCTGTCGTCAGACTGCTCCCCTGTCGACAGCTCCCTTTCATCACCGCCGGCCGCACCGACGACTTCTACAACATCGCTCTACAAGTTATCGTCAAACTGCTCCCCTTTCGGTAGCTCCTCTACTGATTGCTCCACCAGGATCAGCTTCTCTGCCAAAAGCTCACCTGAAGCTGGCGCCTTTGCCGATGGCTTTTCGAAAGTTGGCTTCGACGCTGACAGCTTCCCTGTCATCTGCTCCCCTATCGTCCACGCTACCCATCTATGACCTTCTCGACGTCACGTCGGCCACCGGCGATGTAACCGAACGGTGTTGTAGGTGACGCACCAAGTCTCCCCTCGTCGCCGACGGCCGACAAGGATCCTTTCGCTGCAAGGTCGACTACGGGCCGTGAAGGGGAGGGCGACGAAATCGCCGACGGGGGCAAAATAGGAGGAGGGAGTTAGACTTTCTCTACGTCCTCGACAGTTCGACGTCGGCGACCAGGGGAGGCATCTCCAAGGAGGAACCTGGTGGTGGGGCAGATGGCGTCCTTGACGACGCCGGCCAGTACTCTGCCTTCCACAGCTCCATCTGCAGGGTGTCGTAGAAGATCGCTTCGACCGCCGTGATGACTTTGTTGTTTGTCAGGTCGAGCACCTCCCAGCCCTTGCTCTCTAGCGACACTCCGAGGTGAAGACCTCAACGAGCCTTCGGCGCCAGCTTCCCGCCACGGTGCTGCTGTGAGACCATGAACTGCACAATGTAGCCCCATACATGCGCCCGCATCAAATCCAGCTTCTTCTCGAACAGCAACTCGTGCAGCGTCATCCCCGGAGGTAGAGAAGCCCGTTTGAGGCAGTTGCACACCCAGACAGCCTGTCATAGTGCGAGGTGCCACCAGTGGTGCTTCACGCCCATGTGTAGAAGAATCGTCCACACGGCTTTGACGACCGTGCGCATCTCGCGCTCCGCCATTCCGTTCTGCTACGGAGTGTAGGGGCATGTCAGGTTGTGGAGGATGCCTTTGTCATCGAGGAGGTCGGTGAAGGCTCGACCAAGAAACTCCCCTCCGCGGTTAGAACACAGCATCTTCACCATCTTCAAAGTCTACCGCTCCACCACCTTCAACCACTTGTCAAAGATGACCAGCATGCCGCTCTTCTTCGCGATTGGCCTCACTTACACGTAGCGAGTCTTCGTGTCCTTCAGCAGAAGAAAGTAGAGGCTGCCATCGTTGGCGGCCATTCGAAACGGCCCGCAGAGGTCAATGTGCACCACATTGAGCACATTCTCGGCGTCCGATCCTTGGTCGGGGAAGGTGTGCTGCGCAAGCTTGCCGCCGACGCAAGAGGCACACGACATGTCGTCTGTGGTCGACTTTTTAATGTCCATACCGGCGGCGGCGGTCGTCTGCGGAGTAGCATGCTCGACCAAGGACATTGCCAGCAGAAGACACCAGCAACATTTCCTCGCCATCATTCTGCGACTTCACGCCGTTCTCCTGGAGCTGGCCGGCAGACAGCAGTTTTGCCTGCACACTTGGAACGTAGAGCACGTCGGGGACGAGGACCTGCTTCCCAGCCTCTACTTGCAACGCAACGGTGCCTCTGCCCTGGACGCTCTGAAGTGCCCCGTTGAAGCCGCGAAAGTGCCGAATGTCTCCTCTCAGCTGCATGTCAACGAAGGCCTCCCGCATTCCTATCAGATGATGGGAGCAGCCGCTACCCCTTCCCAACTCTTCTCCACAGTACGCAATGTGAACTGGACCCACGCCATCCACTCCTTCTGCCTCGAACTGCCTTCTTACCTTATCTGCATCTCATGCCCTCCTTCGTTTCATCCTGCCTTCCTTGGTAAAACTCAACAAGACTTACTTTCCCTCTTCCCCCCATCCTCTCTCAGGTCTTCTCATCATTAGGTGATGTTAAGGTGTCTCACATCATTCACTCCCTAGGTTTTGGAGTGTCTTCCTCTTCCTTACTTTTCCCGTCATCCCTCACAATCACCTTCCTTCCCTTCAACCCCCCACTTCCTTCCTCTCATTCCGTCTCCAGGTCTTCTCATCAGTGGGCGATGTGAACATGTCGCACATCATCTACTCACTCGGTTTCTTAGTGCCCTATCCCGGGCGGCTCAACCCTCTGGACGGTCTCGTCTGCATGCCGCCGCCCCTCAAAGAAGGGGAGGACCCTGCCAGATCCAGTGATATGTTCAAGTACTTCCTCAAGGTGAGTGAGCGATTATCGCACTCCACCGCACTGGACCGCACTCCAATGCACTCCACCGCACTGGACTGCACTCCACTGCACTCCACTCCACTACATGCACACCACTCTCTTCCATCCGGCCGCCCCTCAAGGAGGGGGAGGACACTGCCGCTCGGCAGTGGCTCTTTCAAGTACTTCGTTTAGGTGAGAAATCTCCACCACACTCCACCGCATGGTACCCCCCTCACTTCCACTCCTACCACGGAGGATCCATAGAGACCAACCAGTACTCGGTTCAGTTGAAGACAACTCTAAATTTTAACCTAAGAATGACCTAGTTCCTGGGGATTAGGAGGGGGGCAGGGGAGTACCTTTGAATGCTTTGCACCTTTTGTATATCTCATGTCTCGTCTTGCTTCATGTGGTGCCGACTCGCTTCTGCTTCTGGCACGGAGGGACTGTGAAGACGAACCAGTACTCCATCAGTGAATTCAAGTGGGTTAGGAGCGGTGCAGCATGATGACGTGCATGCCCTTTTCGCTCTACAATCCCCATGTGTGCCTCCCCTGAGGTGGTGCTGACGCGCTTCCGCTTCTGGCACGGGGGAACTGTGAAGACGAACCAGTACTCCATCAGTGAATACTTCACTCCCTCCTCACCACAATCTATCGCCCTGCCAGGTATGCGCCCTGAAAACCCCAAAAGTTTGTTTTACTTCGGTCTTTCACTCTTCCTGGGCAAACCACAAGAGTGAGCATCATATGCCTCGAAAATTTACACCTGCTCTACACTGCACCCTCCCTTCTACTCACGTTCCCACGCCACCCCCACCCCCCCTTTCCTCCTCCTTCCCCCATCCCTCCCCCTACAGCCATCTATTTCTTGTACGACCTCTCACACATAGCAGTGAGCATCACCCAGTCACACCACCGAATCTTCCTTGCCCCTTCCCTCACGTGCCCCATTCTAACACTCTCTGCACCTCCTCTGTCTCCCTCTTTCCCCCCTCCCCCCCTGCGGCAGTCTACTTCCTGTACTACCGCTCGCCCATAGCAGTGAGCATCACCGAGTCGCACCAAAGCTTCTTCCACTTCCTCACTCGACTCTGTGCCGTGCTAAGGGGCACCTTCGCCCTCATAGGTGGGTGGGGTGCACAGGTGGGTGGGGCGCACAGGTGGGTGGGGCGCACACGTGAGTGGGGCGCACAGGTGGGTGGGGCGCACAGATGGGTGGGGCGCACAGGTGGGTGGGGCGCACAGGTGGGTGGGGCGCACATGTGGGTTGGGCGCATAGGTGGGTGGGGCGCACAGATGGGTGGGGCGCACAGGTGGGTGAGGCATACACGTGGGTGGGGCGCAGAGGTGGGTGGGGCGCACAAGTGGGTGCATGGCAGGGGCACATTTGCACTCGCAGGCCCAGTTTTGAATCGACTCTAGACTCTCCTATCCTACCACCCCTCTTATTCTCTTTTTATCTTTCCCTTCCCCCCCACCAGGCATGTTGGATCGCTAGGGGTACACCCTGCTGCACCTCACCAGCCGCCCTCGTCCCTGCCCTCCCATGCTACTCTGGAAAGTACCATGTCGTTTTGTCCCTCTCGCTCACCCGGGTTCTCCCTGCGCTTGCCCAACCCTTCCCTCCCCAAGGCATGCTGGACCGTTGGGTGTACAGCCTATGTGGAGATAACTACTACAACGGGAGCTAGACTACGGGCTAGGCACGGGTGCTCGTGTGATCTCTGCGTTCGTTGGTGCTTAGTCGTTTTCCTAGTGCACACACTACTTGCTAGTTCACGGGATAATTTGGCAAGAATTTCACTAGAGAAAGTTGACAACACTGGTACAATGAAGTTGGCATGGCAAGACTACATCAGAGCTAGCATTCAGGACACCCAGCACAGCATGGTCGACCGCGTTCGAGCACGACTTGGTCGACCGCGCTCCAGCAGTGCAAAGTCGATGGCGTGCCAACGTTGCAGGTTGACAACGTGCCAGCGCTGCTCCCGCGGTACAGCAATGCACTAGCTTCGCAGGTGCTCACAGATGATTGGCGTGCTGAGCATTGTCACCTGCACAGCACACACACCAAGTCAACCTGGCGCTGACGATTTCATCTGATCAGCCACATTGACCTTGGGATACCACCACCGAGGACGGACTCGCCAACTTCACCTGGGTGACTGTCGACTCTCCCGCAGAACCTCGTCACCCAGGTAGCCTGGTCGACCGAGCAACCACGTCGACCATCTGCTCCTGTATGTGCCCATCGACCTCCCAAGTCGAGGACCACCCCACGTCGACCACGTTCCTGGTCAACCAGATCCAGGTCAACGTCCCTCCTGGTTGACCAGCTCCATGTCGACCAGCGCAGTTGTCCGCCGACCACCCAAGTCGGCTACCCGAAGTTGGCGCCACCAAGTTGATGCCCTGCTACTTGACGCCCAGCTGCTCGGCGTCCTGAGTCGAGGTCGACATCGGCCCCTCTTCCGTCGACCACCAGGTCTGGTCGACCACCAGGTTGACATCGTGCCTGGTCGACCACCACCAACTCGACCAGCAGGCCTGGTCGACCTATCACCAGGTCGACCAGCAAACCTGTCAACCGACCACCCAAGTCGGCTGCCCCAAGTTGGCGTCACCAAGTTGACGCCCGTCGCGGGTCGACTTCCCAGGTCGACCTCCCTGAAGTCGGCGCCACCCTAAAGTCGGCGCCCGTGCAGTGGTCCCCTTGCAGGTCGACCTCCTCGTCAACCAGCTCGCCCACTGCTGTAGGTCGGCTGCTCCCCTCACACCCGACCATGAAGCCGGCTCCGCCCAAGCGAGGACGGGGCCAACACTCAACTCCCGTTGACACTCCCCTGCCGCGTTCACGCTTGGGCCCCCAGCCCACATGGCAGTACTCCTCGGATAATAGCTCGTCAACGTGCTCCCAACACACAGCACGTCATCCACCGCACCAGCCATGCAAGAGAGCATGGCACCTAGTGCTGCACGTCGTCTGCTTCTTCGCCCACATCGGCCAAGCGTGTCCGAAAGAACAAGTGATTGAACTATGATCATTGGTGATACAAATAGCAAACCCTAGAATGATATACCCCTTAGAGGCTAACCCACTATAGCCTACACAACAGTAACATATATAATGTTTGACACACCCCCATAGGCTAAGTGGGGTAGAGCAAGGGGTCACAAGACCAGTCAAGAAAGAGAACGCAAGCTCAGGGTGGATCACAAAGTCACCACACACACTCAGCACAAGCAAAGAGCCACAAGGCCAGTTCACATGCAGAGGCATATATGCGTCACAAACATCAAAGTGATCTCTGCCTAGCGGTACAAGCATGCAGGTATAAGTATATAGATCACAGTACAGGCAAGGTCTACAGCAAGTGAGGAAAATTGGGCACAAGCCCTAACAAAGTAAAGAAGCGCTGATGATCACCAGACTGAAGTACCTTGGTGAATATATCAGCAGTGTTGGCCTGAGTGGCCACGTAACGCAGACGAAGCTGACCACGCTGCTGCAACTCTCGAGCCAGAAAGTAACATAGAGCGATGTGCTTTGTACTGCACAAGTAGCGCAATACCCTCTTTGCAGCATCCCAGTGCACCTTTTGGTGCCTGCGAGGAGCCAGATAGCGGGCCAGAAGGCCAAGAGGGTATACTAGGTCAGGACGAGTGCAAGTCATCAGGTACATGAGGTAACCAGCTAGCTATGGGTAAGGACGACTCGGCTCTACGGACTCATCCGAAGGCAGAGCTGAGAGCGAGTGACCTATAGCCAGAGGAGTGGCCTGTGCTGAGGACCAGGTGAAGCCGAAGCGCTGAAGGACTTGCTGCACCATATGTGACTGAGTCAGTGTGATGGTGCAGCGTGCTCTGTCCACGGTGATCTGCAAGCCAAGGTAGCTGCGTAGTTCACCCAGGTCTGTGCACGTGTGTCTCTTCTTCAGCTCCGACTTCACGTGGGCGAGAGCCTCAGTGTCAGCAGTGGCAAAGACCAAGTCGTCGACGTACACGAGGATTTAGAACGGCGGTAGCGAAGTGTCGGTGCGCAGAAACAGTGAAGGGTCAGCAGTAGAAGGCGTGAACCCCCAAATGCCGCAAGAGTAGTCCTCAGTGTGTCGTGCCACTCACGTGGCGCTTGGCGGAGATGGTAGACCGGCCGCTGGAGGGTCCACTGGGTACTAGGAGGAAAGGACCCAGTGAAGCCAGGAGGGCGGCGCAGCCAGATCTCCTCGTGCAGGCTGCCCTGCAAGAAAGCTGTGCTGAAGTCAAGAGAGTGAAGCTCGTAGTCACGCTGAGCAGCAATATGCAGTAGCACCCAAAGAGTGGTCATCTTTGGGGTGGGGGAGAAGGTCTCAAAGAAGTCTACTCCCTCTCGCTAATTGAAGCCTCGAGCAACATAACGTGCCTTGAAGACAGGCGGAGAACCCGGCGGCCGCTTCACCCTGAAAATCCACATGCCACTGACGATGTTCGCCCAGGAGGGGGAACCTCGTCGACGTAAGTGCCTGTGGACTTCGAGGATGCCATCTTTGCGTCCATGGCTGACTGCCACTGAGAGGAGTACTCACCCGCGACCGCCTCAGCGTAAGAGCGCGAGGTCGGGATGTCTGGTGCATCTGGGTCTCCCTCAGGGGCAATCAGCATGGACACGAGATGAGGCGCAGCGGCTGCAAGACACTCAAGGTCCTCTAAAACCCTGGTGAGGCTGCTGCTATAGGCGCTCGTTAGTCTACTGCTTCACGTGCTTGTGAACCTGCACCTTCAGGCACTACATCTACTGAGGCACTGCACGCCTTCACACTGGACTCAAGTGCTTCCCGCTCTTTCTTTCGCGACCGCACTGCCCTAGAGCAGCTCCCTAGACCGGTTGCTGTCTCCCTGGCTGACCCCTCCGGGGGTCCGGTCCTTGCAACGTCCACCACTACCCCCCCTTGTCCTGCTGTCCCGTCTGGCACACTATCGAGCCTTTACCTCCCCTCGTTCTCTACGAACTTGGTGGCAGGTTCTGCGCTCTAGGACGCAGGTGTTCACCTGTTCACCCCTACCTACGCGCGTGTGACACACTGCACGTGTGCCCAGATGGGTCATCACCTTGCTACCTTCACTCGGCAGCCGGGGTCGGACTTGTACACACTGACCACTGAGTCCCCTCAGGTAGCGGCGTCTACGTCTCCGTCAGGTCAGGTGTCCGCCCCCTGCTCGTGTCGCACCAGACCGTCCTCTGGCACCATTGCCTTGGTCACCCCTCAGTGTAGCGCCTTCGTAGCATGCACTCCCGGTACCTTGTCTCTGGTCTTCCCAGGGTTCTCCCTCCCCTCCCACCCTCGCCTGCTCCTCCCTGTCTTCCCTTTGTTGAGGGGCAGCAACGCGCCACTTCTCACTCCTCCTCGTTCCCTCCCACAGAGGCTCCTCTGCACACTCTCCACCTGGACGTGTGGGGCCCAGCCCGCGTCTGTGGTCAGGGCCACGAGCGGTACTTCCTGCTGGTCGTCGACGACTACACGCGCTACACCACGGTCTTCCTCTTGCGCACCAAGGGTGAGGTCCCTGATGTTTTGATCCCCTCGATCCGCGCTGCTTGTCTCCAGCTCCGCGAGCGGTTCCATTCGGACTTTCCCGTCCTACGTCTGCACTCTGACAGGGGTGGTAAGTTTTCCTCCGACCTCTTGGCAGCCTACTGTGCGGAGCACGGCATTCGCCAGACGTTCACACTTCCGGCCTCTCCAGAGCGGACTCGGATTGCTGAGCGCCGCATTGGCTTAGTCATGGAGGTCGCTCGTACCTCCATGATCCATGCGGCTGCCCCCCATTTCCTGTGGCCGTTTGCAGTGCAGTACGCTGCGCATCAGCTCAACCTCTGGCCCCGTGTCTCTGGTCCGGAGACGTGGCCCACAATGCGTTGGACGGGGAAGGTTGGCGATGCGTCGGTGTTCCGGGTCTGAGGATGTCGAGCCTTTGTCCGCGATACGTCCGCGGACAAGCTCTCATCTCGTGCCTTTCCCTGTGTCTTCCTTGGCTTTGTCCCTGACGCGCCCGGCTGCCAGTTTTACCACCCCACCTCGCGCCGTGTCCTGCCCTCTCAGGACGTCACCTTTGACGAGTTGGTCCCCTTTTACCGTCTCTTCCCCTACCGCACTGCCCCGCTCCCCCCTCTACCGCTATTCCTCACGCCGGATGGTGCTTCGGTAGATCCTCTCCCTCCCCACGGTCCTGCTCCCTGAGGTGTTTCCCAGGTAGACCCGGTCGAGCCTGTCGGGGTAGCTGTTGACTCTGGTCCTGCGCGAGGTACTGCGTCTTGGGGTGCTGAGACTGGGGGTGCTGAGTCTGGGGGTGCTGAGACTGGGGGTGCTGAGCTTGGGGATGCTGAGACTGGCGGTGCTGAGCGTGGGGGAGTTAAGATTGACCGTGCTGCGCCTGATGGTGCTCCCTCTTCACAGCAGCTGCATGAGTGGTACTCTCAACGTTGCAGCCTCCAGCGTGGGGCTGCTGGAGCTAGGGGTTCTGCCGGAGTTGGAGCTGGTGGTGCTGCGGGTACTGTGTCGCGGTCGGAGCCTCCCTCCCCACAGTGGCTGCGTGAGTGGTACGCTCAACGCTGCAGCCTCCGGAGCGGCGCTCCTAGCGCTGGGGTGCCGCCCGCTGGAGGCCCTGGTGCTACTTGAGATACTGGAGCCTCCGGTCCTGTAGCTGCTGGGACTGGGGGTTCTACTGGAGCTCGTGCTACTGGAGGTGCTGCTGGTGCTAGAGCTGCTGGAGGTGCTGCTGGTGCTGGAGCTGCTGGAGGTGCTGCTGGTGCTGGAGTTGGAGCTGGAGGTGCTGGAGCTGCTGGAGCTGCCGGTGGAGGTGAGGCCGCTGCGCCTACTAGAGTTTGTATAGCTGCTGACCCTGGTGTTGGTGTTGCAGGGGCTGGAGCTGGAGGTGCTGACGCTCATCCTCCTGCTGGTGCTGGAGCCGACGGTGCGGGTGGAGCTAGTGCTGCTGGGGAAACTGGCGTTGGCACTACTAGAGCTGCTGGTGGTGTCACCAGAGTTGGAGCGGCTGCTGGGGGTTCTGGTGCAGTCTCTGCTGGTTCTGGGGGCAATTCACGACGGCGGCCGTACTTCGTTCCGCTCCTTCAGCAGGTTCTTGGTCAGCCGCATCCTCCTTGTCCTGCTCCCTCCTTAGAGTGTCCTCCGCCTGTCCAGTCGCACTCACAGTTACAGCCTGCCTCGCCACTCCCTGGTCCTTCTCCCTACACTAGTCTGACAGGAGGTCTTACGGTGCGTCGTAAGCCTGAGTCTCGTCCTATGTCGCCTGAGTCTCGTTCTGCGTCACCTGTTCGTGTTGCTCGGACTGGTCGTCGTGTCCCATGTCAGCGTCCTCCTTCTATCCCAGGCACTCACCAAATGACGCTTCGTCTTTCCACTGCTCCACAGCGTGTCCCTCTGCCTTCTCCTCCTACGTCCTCTCTTCCTGCCCTTGCTAACCCGGAGTCTGACTCTCTTCGTGCTGCTAGTCCTACTGTCACGCGTCTCCTGGCCACGGCTGTCACTGACCCTTCTTTTGAGACTGCTGCTGCGTCTGCCTTAGTTGCTGAGCTTGTCGACTTTGCTGCTCACTGGCGTCTAGACTACGCTGCTAGTCTTGTTGCTGAGTATGAGTCTGTCTGTCCTCCGTCCATCGGGGGTGAGTGTGCTCTTGGCACGGACGTCCTTGAGGACAGGTAGGAGGAGTTTGAGTGTTTTGCCGCTGTTGTACCTCATCTCGTGTCCATGCTGATTGCACCTGAGGGAGACGCGGATGCACCAGACATCCCGACCCCGTGCTCTTACGCTGAGGCGATAGCGGGTGAGTACTCCTCTTAGTGGCAGTCAGCCATGGACGTAGAGATGGCATCCTGGAAGTCCACTGGCACTTACGTCGACGAGTTTCCCCCTCCTGGGGCAAACATCATCAGTGGCATGTGGATTTTCAGGGTGAAGCGGCCACCAGGTTCTCCGCCTGTCTTCAAGGCTCGTTACGTTGCTCCAGGCTTCAGTCTACGAGAGGGAGTTGACTTCTTTGAGACCTTCTCCCCCACCCCGAAGATGACCACTCTTCGGGTGCTACTGCACGTTGCCGCTCAGCGTGACTACGAGCTTCACTCTCTTGACTTCAGCACAGCTTTCTTGCACGGCAGCCTGCACGAGGAGATCTGGCTGCGCCGCCCTCCTGGCTTCACTGGGTCGTTTCCTACTAGTACCCAGTGGAGCCTCCGGCGGCCGGTCTACCATCTTCGCCAGGCGCCACATGAGTGGCACGACACACTGAGGACTACACTTGCGGCTCTTGGGTTCACGCCTTCTACTGCTGACCCGTTGCTGTTTCTGCGCACCGACACTTCGCTGCCGCCGTTCTACATCCTCGTGTACATCAACGACTTGGTCTATGCCACTGCTGACACTGAGGCTCTCGCCCTGGTGATGTCGGAGCTGCAGAAGAGACACACGTGCACATACCTCGGTGAGCTGCGCATCTACCTTGGCTCGCAGATCACCCGGGACAGAGCACGCCACACCATCATACTGACTCAGTCACACATGGTGCAGCAGGTCCTTCAGCGCTTTGGCTTCACCTAGTCCTCGGCACAGGCCACTCCTCTGGCTACAGGTCACTCGCTCTCAGCTCCACCTTCGAACAAGTCCGTAGAGCCGAGTGGTCCTTACCCAGAGCTAGTTGGCTGCCTCATGTACTTGATGACTTGCACTCGTCCTGACCTCGCGTACCCTCTTGGCCTTCTGGCTCACTACATGGCTCCTAGTCGGCACCGAAAGGTGCACTGTGATGCTGCTAAGAGGGTACTCCGCTACTTGTGCAGTACATCAGGCATGGGGCTCGTGCTTAGAGGGAGGAGCTCAGTTGTCCTCACTGGGCATTCAGACGCTTCTTGGGTTGACGACTTGGCTACTCAGCGGTCGTCACAGGGTTACACCTTCAGTCTTGGCTCTGGCTCTGTCTCTTGGTGTTCTACACGCTCGTCTTCAGTTCTCAGCTCCAGTTGTGAGGCTGCGATCTACGCTAGGGCCATGGCTGCACAGGAGTTACGCTGGCTCACCTACCTGCCGTCCGACCTGCGAGAGCGGCCTTGTTCTCCTCCAGTGATGTACGTCGACAACAAGGCTGCCATTGCCTTGTGTGAGGAGCACAGACTGGAGCATAGAACGAAGCACATCGCTCTGCGTTACTTCTTGGCTCGAGAGTTGCAGCAGCGTGGTCAGCTTCGTCTGCGTAACGTGGCCACTCAGGCCAACACTGCTGATATATTCACCAAGGCACTTCAGTCTGGTGCTCATCAGCGTTTCTGCACTGTGCTAGGGTTTGTGCCCACTTTTCCTCACTTGTTATAGGCTTTACTTGTACTGTGATCTATATATCTGCATGCTTGCTTTGCTAGGTGGAAATCACTGTGATGTTTGTGTTACATATATGCCTTTGCTTGTGAACTGGCCTTGTGGCCCTTTGCTTGTGCTCAGTGAGTGTGGTGACGTTGTGATCCACCCTGAGGTTGCTTTGCCTTTCTTGATTGGTCTTGTGACCCCTTGCTCTCCCCCACTTTGTCTATGGGGGTGTGTCAAATGTCATTGCTACTACCGTTTGTTTAGGCTGTAGTGGGGTAGTTACTATGGGGTACAATAAGTTTAGGGTTTCCTACTTGTACCCAACTCTTTCCTAGTTCAATCACTCTTGTTGATTCTGACATAAACTTCATATCTTACACAATAAGTGTGAGGATCTAGGATCGAGCTCAGAAAAGAGAATGAGAATTGAATCGAATTGAATGATCACCTGGGTACAACACGAGGCTATATATAGGCTCCACACAAGGCCCCGTAACTAGGTGTTACGCGAAGGTTCCGCGGGTCGCGTAGCATCCCGAACAGATCCTTACCGAATTCGGTAGAAGGCAATTCTGTGGCAACCAAAAAGGCCAGAATTCGGTGCACGCAACCTAGCTCGATGCTATAACTATAATATAATATAGGAAAGCACCTAGCCTAGGAAATCAAGCAATTCATGCATGCATATGATTATCCTATGCTAGAAATAGCATGATAAAGTCAAGGCAAGCAAGCATAGCTGGCATAAGCCGTCGTACTCTCACACGTCCCCCCCTCAAAGCTGGGTGGCGTGAGATACACCCTGCTTGACAAGATAGTCCTAGAGAGCACGGCGTGCGTTGCCCGCATCAGCTTCTGCAACCCAACTGTCCTCAGTAGGGTCGTATCCCTTCCAGCGTATCAGGAACTCGAGGGTCTTGCCGCTGCGGCGCCGATGAGAGAGAACGCGCTCGATCTCGTACTTGGGTTCATCCTGCACAAGAACAGGTGGAGGTGGCGGTAGCTTCCGTCCCTGGAACTGTTGGTTGGGGTCCTTGTAGGGTTTCAGTAGCTGCACATGGAAAGCGTTGTGAAGCTTCCAAGTATCTGGTAAGCGCAAGCGGAATGTAACTGGTGTCACCTGTGCCTCAACGAGAAAAGGACCACAGAAGCGAGGCCGGAGTTTGGATGGGAGGTGAGACAGGTTCAAGTTGCGCGTGTCAAGAAGCACCTGATCTTCGACTGCTACTGAGTGATCACGTCGTTGACAATTGGCATACTACTTCTAGGAGGTCTGCATCGTGGTGAGTTGTTGCTGAGTTTTCTCCCATAGCTGCTGCATGGTGGTGACGAAGTCATGTGCGGCTTGGACGTGTGCCGGTGTGGTTGGCTGCTGTGGTGTGAGTGGTTCCCGTCTGTAACACAGGAAGAAAGGAGTTTTCCCTGTGGCTGCATGTGAGGCCTTGTTGTAAGCGAACTCTAGGGTCGGTAACTGTGTGTCCCGGTGGCTGACGTCGTCCTTGCAAGCTGTGCGCAGTAACTGTTCAACCACTTGATTGACTCGCTCTGTCTGTCCGTCAGTCTGGGGGTGGTATGCTGAAGACATTGCAAGCTTTGTCCCCAACAGTCCCATGAGCTCCTTCTATAACTTATTGGTGAATTTTGGGTCTCTGTCTGAGATGAGTGTAGCGGGGATGCCGTGGATGGTGATGATGCGGCCGAAGAAGAGGAGAGCAGTTGCTTTAGCTGTAGCTGTGGCGTTGGTCGGTATGAAGTGATCTTTTTTGGAGAACTTATCGATCACTACGAGGATGGAATCGTGCCCCCGTGAGGTCGAAGGAAGTCCGGTGATGAAGTCGAGGCTAACGATCTGCCATGGCTGCTCTGGTACGGGTAGAGGCTGAAGTAACCTTGCTTTTTTCTGCTTGCTACTCTTCATCCGCTGGCACGTGTCGCAAGAGGTGACGAACTGCTGCACGTCTGCTGCCATCCCGGGCCAGTAGTAATACTTCGATATCCCTGCTAACGTTTTGTTGCTTCCGAAATATCCCGCATAAGGTACGTCGTGAAACTCCTCCAATAGGATCTGCCGTAGCGGGGCGTAATTCGGTACCCAAATCTTTCATGAACCCTTCCTTACAGCTAGTTTTTTCTCCCACTGTAACAGCTTCTGGTTCTGTGCTGTAGTGATTTTTGCGTCCACGGAGTACCCATGTTGGAATAGACCCTTGAGCAGAGGGTTCATCCCGTCAAGCTGGATGCCTGCTACATGTCCGGGGTGGCTCAACGCGTCTGCCTTGTTGTGTAGCCCGGGCTTGTAGACGATGTCGTAGTGGAAGTGAGTTTCCAGGAAGTCCACCCACCGCACCTGACGTCGTGAGAGCATCAGCTGCGACTTTAGGTATTTGAGACTCCAGTGGTCAGTATAGACTGTAGTTTTGGCTCCCTTCGCTGGAAGTCGTGTGATGAAGTCGAGACTGACGACCTGCCATGGCTGCTCCGGTACGCGTAGAGGTTGAAGTAGCCCTGCTTTTTTCTGCTTGATGCTCTTCATCCGCTGGCACGTGTCGCATGAGGTGACAAACTGCTGCACGTCTGCTGCCATCCCGGGCGAGTAGTAATACTTCGCTATCCCTGCTAACGTTTTGTTGCTCCCGAAATGTCCCGCGTAAGGTACGTCGTGAAACTCCTCCAATAGGATCTGCCGTAGTGGGGCGTAGTTTGGTACCCAAATCTTTCCTGAACCCTTCCTTACCGCTAGGTCTTTCTCCCACTGTAACAGCTTCTGGTTCTCTGCTGTAGTGATTTCTGCGTCCACGGAGTACCCATGTTGGAATAGACCCTTGAGCAGAGGGTTCATCCCGTCGAGCTGGATGCCTGCTACATGTCCGGGGCGGCTCAACGCGTCTGCCTTGTTGTGTAGCCCGGGCTTGTAGACGATGTCGTAGTGGAAGTGAGTTTCCAGGAAGTCCACCCACCGCACTTGTCGTCGTGAGAGCATCGGCTGCGACTTTAGGTATTTGAGACTGCAGTGGTCAGCATAGATTGTAGTCTTGGCTCCCTCTAGGTAACCCCTCCACGCCTTAAAGGCTATGATTATCGCTAAGGCTTCCTTGTCGTGAATGGGGTAGTTTAGTTCTGCTCCTTGTAGTTTCTTACTGAGGTAGGCGATGGGCTGCAAACCGCGTCCGTAATCCTGCATCAGTACTGCTCCGACTGCCTGGTCACTCGCATCTGCTTCCACCACGTAGTCCTTTTCTGGATCTGGCAAGATGAGTACTGGCGCTGTAGTTAGTGGTGTCTGTAGCTGCTCCATGGCTTGTTGATGAGGTCCAGTTTCGAGAAGACTGTTGCACCACGTAGTTGGTCCAGTAAGTCGTCGATGCGCGGAATGGGGTACTTGTTTTTAACTATCTGTTTGTTCAGTGCGCGGTAGTCGATGCACATCCGTAGACTGCCGTCTGGTTTTGAAGTGAAGAGAACTGGTGCACTGTAGGGAGAGGTGGATGGGCGGATCAGTTGTCTGTCCAGTAGATACTCTATCTGCTTCTTCATGTCTGTCAGCTCGGTCGGACTCAGTCGGTATGGTGCACGTGAGACGGGTTTTGCACCTGGTTCCTCCATGATCTCGTGCTCGTTGGTGCGTGCTGGAGGTACGCCTGCAGGTAAGTCGTCGGGCATTATATCCTCGTATTGCTCCAAGACCTCCTTTACTACTGCAGGTAGCTCGGAACTCGGCTTCTCCTCCTCTTCTGCTGCCATAACCAGTGCTAGTTAACCCGTGTTACTCTCGTTCACCGTCTATTCGAACCGTGCCAGTGTCGTTTCAGGTACGTCCCCTGTATCTGTCCAGCTTTGCAGTGCTATCCGCTTCCCGTTGTTGTAGATGCACACCTTGCTGTTGACCCAATCGATCTCAGGGTTGTACCGCTTCAGGAAATCTCGCCCCAAGATAAAATCTAATCCTTTGATGTTGGTGACTGGTAGCTTCGGCTTCCACCTCAACGCACCTATATGCAGCTGCAGTGATGCTTCGCCGTGGATAGGAAGCTTCGTACCGTCCACCATGGTTGCTGAAAACTGGGTCTCTTCCGCCTTCTCTCCAATTTTCTCCAATGCTCCGCGGTCACACACCGAGTGAGATGCACCGCTGTCCACCAGTGCCTGGAGGCGTTGCCCATTGCATAACACCTCGAGGAGTAGTGGTTTCTGCTGCGCTGAGTAGCCAAAGAGGGTCTCGTTAATAGGATCATAGGGTACATTAAACTTAATACCTTCCCTTTTTCCTATACCTGACTCAGCATTTTCCAACTGCACCTGGGGGGTAGGAGGATTTTTCCGAGGCTTGTATAATTTCTCCTGAGCCTGGATGTCTCCTCTAAGCCTTGGCATCTGTGTAGGCTTCCCCTGTGGACAACGGGGAGCCTTAACACTGTGCTGCGGGGAGAGAATATTAACTCCACGGAACGCACGACCCTTTTCTACGCTCCGTAGTACTTTGCCCAACTTCTCAGGTACTTGAATAATTCCTAAAGGCTTTTTCTTGGCCTCTAGACCTCCCCTTAATTTTTTGAAGGCTTGTAAACCATGAGAAGCAATATTCTTCGTTAGAGCATCTTTATAGGATACTTTTGACGAATTCTTTCTTTCGTGGGAGTTCGGCTGGAGTTTCCCGGTCGGTGCAGAGTCTTTTTTCACGGAGCCTTCATTCGCCTCGCGATTTCCCCTGATGCCGGCCGGTCGTGACGTTTTGAATTCGCGCCATCATTTTCTCCTTTTTTCACCCGCTCCGAAGTCGCCACATCGTCGCCTTTTCCTGCTTTTCGGATCTTTACGCGATCGCCAGGTCGATCCGCGGCTACTGGCAATTCCCGTTTTTTTACTTCTGGGGTGCTCCACTGTTTCCGTCCCAGAGTGCCGCACGTGCTTTCTTCATTTTGTAGCACGACAAAAACTGATGTCCTGCTGCGCTGCAAAATTCGCATTTTGTCGGCTGCTGCTTCGCGTCGTATTTGTCGATATCCATCGGTTCGGCGAACGTGGGGGGTGCCGATCGCTCCGTGCCAAATGTACGGTTCGGCGTGAAGCTTCGTGTTTCGGGTTGACCTCGAGTCAGCGCGTCGTATCGCTCGGCAGCACGCACGATGTCTCTGTAGCTGTTGTAATTTGCCGCAATCACCTGCCGCCGAATCTCCATTTTTAACCCTTCGGTGTACGCCTGGATTTTTTCGCCTTCGGTCAGGTCGGTGATGCGGTTGAACAGTAGCTCCATCAGCTGCGTGTACTGTGTTACACTACTGTATTGCTTGTGTCGGTGTCTCTGCTGCCACGCCATGTAGTTTGTATTAATTGGTTCGAAACGCTCGATCAAATCTGCCCGAAACTGCTGCCACGTTTTCTCCCCGCAGGCTACGTAGGTGTAGTAAATCCATTCGAGAGCCGGTCCACGTAACAGTGTCGCTGCGAGCCGAATCCTTGCTGCGTCGTGTTGCGGGGTCGAACAGCCAATGGCCTCGAAGTAAATTTCGAGGGTGGCCACGAATCGCCGGACGTCGGATCCCTTCGCGCTTGGATCGAACGTCTCCGGGAGCCTCGGTCGTGCTGCTTCGAGGTTCGGCGACAGTGGTGCCATTGGTCCGTGAAATGTCGGTGTCGCCACTACTGCTGGAGATGTCGGTGCTGCAGTCGCTGCGGTCGCTGCTGCTGCGGTGGCGAACCCTGGTTGGCTTGTCAGAAAAGTCTCGAGTCGACGAACCGTCGCCTACGTCTGCTCCATGTCGGTGCGGAGGCTCGCGATGTCGCTCATAGTCGCGTAGTTGTCGCCTTGGACCTCCATGCCTGACATCAACGCGTCCGAAAAACCGAATCGAGGGGGAGCGAAAAACACGGAACCGGTTTTACGTACCCGAAATCGATGTTTGACTGCGTCGCCTCCGCGGTTTTTGAAGACTGGTTTTTAGCGGTCGAAAGAACTTCGCGTGTGAACGGGCTCTGATTACCAAGTGTGAGGATCTAGGATCGAGCTCAGAAAAGAGAATGAGAATTGAATCGAATTGAATGATCACCTGGGTACAACACGAGGCTATATATAGGCTCGACACAAGGCCCCGTAACCAGGTGTTACGCGAAGGTTCCGCGGGTCGCGTAGCGTCCCGAACAGATCCTTACCGAATTCGGTAGAAGGCAATTTGGTGGCAACCGAAAAGGCCAGAATTCGGTGCACGCAACCTAGCTCGGTGCTATAACTATAATAAAATATAGGAAAGCACCTAGCCTAGGAAATCAAGCAATTCATGCATGCATATAACTATCCTATGCTAGAAATAGCATAATAAAGTAAGGCAAGCAAGCATAGCTGACATAAGCCGTCGTACTCTCACAATAAGCTATTACTACTTTGTTGGAGTAAGGCAAGAATTGCCATTTGCTGCGATCAGAGAAGAGATCGTAACCATGATCACATCAGGAAGGTTCGCACACTTCTAATCTAGTGTTGGTGGGCCCTTGACCTCAATAGCAAAGTGCTTGAGATGAATTAAAACATGCAAATAAATAATAGTACTGAGGAATACGATTCGACCTAGCTAGCCATGTACTCTAAGGGGTACATTCCCTTATTCGAGTTCATTCCCAACCGTGCGGCGCGTACACTTACGAAACTGTTCCCGCCAAAACCCTCCTGCTTACAGCTGCCCGATGCTGAGAAAACTGAAACGAGAATGATTGACTGAGGAATGAAAGTGATACAAGTATGCAACCCTAGCATTGTGTACCCCATATAGGCTACCCCACTACAGCCTACACAACATTATAATTTGACACACCCCCATAGGCAAAGTGGGGGAGAACAAGGGGTCACAAGACCAGTCAAGCAAAGCAAAGCAAGCTCAGGGTGGATCACAAAGTCACCACACATTCCGAGCACAAGTTCAAGGCCAGAAGGCCAGTTCACATGCAGGAGCACACATAAATATATAAAAGGCTAAACAAGCTAGAGCAGGAGTATATATATGTGACAGTACAAGCAAGATCAAGAAGTGAGCAAGTGAGGCAAGGCAGGCACAAGACCAAGCTGAGTACAGAAGCGCTGATGATCACAAGGCGCAAGTGCCTTAGTGAAGATATCAGCAGGTTGGCCTCAGAGGCCACGTACGCAAGTCGCAACTGACCACGCTGCTGCAGCTCACGAGCAAGAAAGTAGCGAAGAGCAATGTGCTTCGTTCTGTGCTCCAGGCGCTGCTCTCGACACAAGGCTAGCATGGCCTTTTTTTCTACGTACAGCACTGGAGGAGAATGAGGCGGCTCTCCGAGGTGAGTCAGCAGGTTGGTGAGCCAGCGAAGCTCCTGAGCAGCCATGGCTCCTGCGTAGATCTCAGCCTCACAACTGGAGCCGAGAATGGAAGACGAGCGAGTAGCCCTCCACGAAACAGAGCCGGAACCAAGGCTGAAGGTGTAACCCTGTGACGACCGCTGTGTAGCCTGGTCGTCAGCCCAAGAAGCGTCTGCGTGCCCAGTGAGGACCACTGGACTCTGCCCTCCAAGCACTAGCCCCATGCCCGACGTACTGCACAAGTAGCGCAACACCCTCTTCGCTGCAGCCATGTGCTCCGGTCTGTGTCTCTCAAAAGCAACATAGTGTGCAAGAATGCTAAGAGGGTATGCAAGGTCAGGTCGTGTGCAGGTCATCAGGTACATGAGGCAGCCAACAAGCTCTGGGTACGGGCCACTCGACTCTACGGACTCATCCGAAGGCAGAGCTGAGAGTGAGTGGCGAGTAGGCAGAGGAGTGGCCTGAGGCGAGGAGTACGTGAAGCCGAAGCGCTGAAGGACCTTCTGCACCATGTGTGACTGAGTCAGGGTAATGGTGCGGCATGCTCTGTCCCGAGTGATCTGCAAGCCAAGGTAGCTGCGCAGTTCACCCAGGTCTGTGCACGTGTGTCTCTTCTGCAGCTCGGACTTCACGTGGGCGAGTCCAGCTGTGTCAGCTGTGGCAAAGACCAAGTCGTCAACGTACACGAGGATGTAGAATGGCGGCAAAGAGGTGTCGGTGCGCAGAAACAGCGACGGGTCGGCAGTAGAGGGAGCAAGCCCAAGAGCCGCAAGCGTAGTCCTCCCTCAGGGGTAAGCAGTACGAACACGAGATGAGGTGAAGCAGGAGCCAGACACTGGAACTCCTCCTGCCTGTCCTCAAGGACGTCTGTGCCAAGGGCACACTCACCCCCGACGGACGGAGGACAGACAGACTGAGACTCACCGACAAGACTTGCAGCGTAGTCTAGACGACAGCGAGCAGCAAAGTCGACGAGCTCAGCAACTAGAGCAGACGCAGCAGTGGACTCAAAGGAAGGGTCAGTGACGATAGTAGCAAGGAGACGCGTAACAGTAGGACTCGCAGCACGAAGAGAGTCTGACTCCGGGTCGGCAAGAGCAAGAAGAGAAGACTCAGGAGGAGAAGGCAAAGGGGCACGCAGAGGAGCAGTGGACGGACGCAGAGACATCCGGTGCGTGCCAGGGACAGGAGGAGGACGCTTACGCGAACCGCGACCACTAGTGCGAGCAGCACGGACAGGCGACGCAGGGCGAGACGCAGTCTCACGACGCTCAGAAAGACCTCCAGTAGGACCAGTGTAGGGAGACGGAGCAGGCAGTGGGGAGGCCGGCTGTAACTGTAACTGTAACTGCGACGGGACAGGCTGTGGACACTCTAAGGGAGGAGGAGGAACAGTACAAGACGGGAGACCAAGAACCTGCTGAAGAAGCGGAACGAAGTACGGCCGAGGCCGCGCGGCGACTCCAGACACAGCAGGGACAGCACCAGTACCCCCAGTGGCAGCACCAGCACCAGTAGCAGCTCCAGCTCCAGTACCCCCAACACGACCGCCTCCAGGACCTACAGTAGTAGCCTGAGCGCCAACACCCGCAGCAGCTCCAGCTCCAGAAGTAACCGCAGGCCTAGCAGCTCCAGTACTCTCAGTACGAGCACCTCCGGGACCCGTGGCACCAGCTCCCTCAGCAGCAACAGAACCTCCAGTACCCGCAGCACCTCCAGCTCCAGCAGCTCGCCTCCAGCGCCGGGCAAACCACTCACGCAGCTCCTGTGAGGAGAGTGGCTCCCGGCGAGACGAAGCACCCGGAGAACAGCCACGCACAGCACCAGCAGGCCCAGCTCCCTCAGGCTCCGCACCCCCAGGCTCAGCACCCTCAGGCGTAGCACCCCCAGGCTCAGCACCCCCAGTCTCAGCACCCTCGGGCTCAGCACCCCCAGTCGTAGGACCCTCAGGCTCAGCACCCCCAGGCGTAGCACCCACACGCTCAGCACCCCCAGAGTCAGCACCTCTAGGCTCAGCACCCGCAGCAGCACCAGAGTCACCAGTAACCTCGACAGGCTCGACCGCGTCTACCTGGGACACACCTCAAGGGGCAGGACCCTGAGGGGGGAGGGGGTCTACCGGGGGGGGACTTGGCACAAGGATGAGCGGTGGCGGGGGGAGAGAAGGAGTGCGGTAGGGGAAGAGGCGGTAGTAGGGGACCAACTCGTCAAACGTGACGTCCTGGGAGGACAGAACACGACGAGAGGTGGGGTGGTAGAACTGCCACCCTGGTGCGTCAGGGGGGAAGCCAAGGAAGACGCAAGGAGCAGCACGAGGGGACAGCTTGTCCGCAGACAAGTCGTGGACAAACGCCCGAGATCCCCAGACACGGAATGCAGACGCATCGCCTACCTTCCCCGTCCACAGCAAAGCTGGGGAGGTCTCCGGCATGGAGACCCTGGGGTGAAGGTTGATCTGATGCGCCGCGTACCGAACCGCAAACGGCCACAGAAAATGGGGGGCAGCCGCATGCATCATGGACGTACGGGCGACGTCCATGACCATGCCAATGCGGCGCTCAGCAATCCCATTTTGCTGTGGAGAGTCCAGAAGCGTAAAGGTCTGGCGCATGCCAAGCGCACGACAGTAGGCTCGCAGAAGGCCAGAGGAGAACTCTCCGCCTCGGTCAGAGTGCAGACGCAGAACAGGAAAGTCCGAGCCGAAGCTCCTCCTGAGCTGGAGACGAGCTGCGCGGATCCAGTCGATCAACACCTCAGTGACATCACCCTTGCTGCGCAAGGGGAAGACTGTGGTGTAACGCGAGTAGTCGTCAACCACCAGCAGGAAGTAGCGCTCGTGACCCTGTTCACGGACGCGGGCCGGGCCCCACACGTCCATGTGAAGCGTCTGTAGCGGGGCCTCTGTCGAGAGAAACTGAGAGGAGTGAGGGGCAGCCCACTGCCGCCCCTCGACATAGGGGACGCAGGTGGGGCCAGGCCCCGGAGGAAGGGGAGGGAGGGACCGGGGAAGACCAGAGACAAGGACACGAGAGGCCATGCTTTTGAGACAAGGCAGGGAGGGGTGACCAAGGCGGTGGTTCCAGAGGAGAGTCTCGTGAGACAGGAGGCGACACGAGCAGGGGGCAGACTCAGGACCAGACCTGGACGCTGCAGCAAACACCTGACCCGACGCAGCTAGCTGACCAGACGCAAGGACAGGAGGAGACTCAGTGGTTAGGGTGTACGGGCCCGACCCCGGCGGATGCGTAAACGTGGCCAGGTGTCGGCCTGTGCGAGCGTCCGAGCAGTGGGTCACCCGCTGACTCGCAGGAGTAAACTGGTGAACCCCCGCATCCTGTAGGTCAGCACCACTCACCAAGTTTGTAGAGAACGAGGGGAGGTATAGACCAGACAAGGTGCCAGAGGGGGCCGTCGGACACGGGAGGACAGTGGAGAAGTGAGAAAGGACAGGACCCCCTGAGGGGTCTGCCAGGGAGACTGCAATCGGCCAACCAAGCGGCGTGAGTGTGGTGCGGTCTCGAAAGAAGGAGCGAGAAGCCCCTTAGTCAAGTGTGAAGGTGAGGGAGGCCGAAGCCGACGCAGTACCTGCGAGCGCAGACTCACTAGCAACTGAGGACGCAGACGCACTGGCACCTAGAGCAGCAACCTCACTGGCACCTAGAGCAGCAGCCTCACCAGTACCTAGAGCAGGAGTCTCAATGCCCGGTTCGGGCGGGAAACACCGGTAACAGTCACCCTCATCACTAATAGACACAGCATACATGGCAGAAAGGATAGCATCAAAATCAAGATCATAGATGGCAACTCCCGCCCTAGACAGCTCGCCCCAGCGAGGGATCTCTGTGGCCTCGGGGAACTGGTGACGCCACGCGTCCGTCAGGCGGCCAAAGCAGCGCTAGGTGGGGTGCGCACCCCAACACTGCTCACCCGCACGGTCGCCGGTGCGCAGGACGTAGGTGCACGGACCAAAGCCTCCACCCTGCTGGCGTGCAGTGTACCACTCACGGAGCTGCTGAGGGGACAAGGTCTCACGACCGCGCTGCTGCTGCTGGTGCAGACCACCATCGGAGCCACTCCGCTGCGTAGACCCGCGACCAGCTCCACCGCCACCCCCGCCGCCTCCGCCGCCTCCACCACTACCGCCGCCTCCTCCGCCTCCTCCACCGCCACCACCTCCGCCACCTCCGCTACCACCGCCACCGCCGCCGCCGCCTCCGCCTCCACTGCCGCCACTGACACCTCCACCCCCACCTCCACTCCCACCGCCACCCCCACTCCCCCCGCCGCCTCCACCTCCACCTCCACCACCCCCGCTCGCTCCTCCAGTGCCCCTGCCCCCCTTGCCCTTGCCAGAGCGGCGTCTCCCACTAGGGGCAGACGCCGCACCGACCGACTCAAGACCAAGGAGGTCGGCCGCAGCAGCAGAGGCAACAGAGGGCAGGAGGGGGGAGGGGAAACATCCCTCAAAGATGGGGGTGCGCGGGTCATCACGAGAGGCCCCTACAGCGACTATGCTCTTCTCGGCTGCTTGGCGGCTCGCTGCAGGGCGGCTCGCCTGCTGGGCGGCTCGGCTGCAGGGCGGCTCAGCTGCTCGGCTGCTGGGCGGCTCGGCTGCTCGGCTGTATGGCTGCTCAGCTGCTCGGCGGCTCGGCTGTGCTGTTGTACGGCGGCGCGGCGGTCGGCTGCTCGGCGGGGTGAGGCGGCTCGGGCGGTTGGGCGGCTGGGCCGCAGGTAGGACGGCGGGGCCGCAGGTAGGGCGGCGGGGCCGCAGGTAGGGCGGCGGGGCCGCAGGTAGGGCGGCTGGGCCGCAGGTAGGACGGCGGGGCGGGGCTGTAGGTAGGGCGACGGGGCCGGGCCGTAGGTAGGGCGACGGAGCCGGGTCGAAGGTAGGGCGACGGGGCCGGTACGCTAGTAGGGCGACGGGGCCGGGGCCGGGGCGCAGGTAGGGCGACGGGGCCGGGGTCAGAGGTGGGGCGACGGGGCCGGGGCGCAGGTAGGGCGACGGGGCTAGGGGCGGGGCCGGAGGTATGGCGACGGGGCCAGGGTCGCAGGTGGGGTGACGGGGCCGGGGTCGCAAGTAGGGCGACGGGGCCGGGGCGCAGGTAGGGCGACGGGGCCAGGGCGCAGGTAGGGCGACGGGGCTGGGGCGCCGATAGGGCGACGGGGCCGAGGCGCAGGTAGGGCGACGGGGTCGCTAGGGCGACGAGACTTGGCCGCTAGGGCGGCTCGACGAAGTCAGAGAGGGGAGCGCGACTCGGGCTGAGCGCGCTCCGGGCAGGAAAAAAAAAATTCGACTTGGTGGGCCCTAGGCACAGTTCCCACGAGGGAACCTGCTCGATACCATGTCAGAATCCCAACCACTAGACCATTGGGATAAAAGGGCTTGTTTCAGTAGCGGGTCAGTGCGCCCATAACCCCCCAGGCAAACGCGCCTGTAAACCCCCCTAGGATCGATCGGGGATCTCACAGTGTAGCTCTACTGACACCCCCCCACACTGGGAGGCCCAGGACTGAGCACAGTGGCAACGGCCAACATGTGCATACACCGGGATTCGAACCCGAGACCGCTTCTATACCATGTGAAAACTGAAACGAGAATGATTGACTGAGGAATGAAAGTGATACAAGTATGCAACCCTAGCATTCTGTACCCCATATAGGCTACCCTAATACAGCCTACACAACATTATAATTTGACAGATGCCGTGTGCTCTGACGGTCAAGATGCATCCCAACTGTCTGACGCTTCGAGTCAATTCTGACTCTTCACATTCGTTCTCGACACTGCATGCTTCTTTAGCTGCGGTCGGGAGTGCTCTGTAGTCTTCATTCATTGCTATTCGTAACAGCATTTACATAAACGAGCATAATCTGTACGTTCGCCCCCCCTAAATCAAGAACAGGTACAATGGGTAAAACGCAGCAGAAGAATCATGTACATTCATCTCACGCCATTATGTAGAGTGAGCCGTGAGTTACATAATTTGTTTATCTATAAACTTGTTTTTCATTATCTTTTCTTGTGTGAAGTTTACATGTAAAGATTGAGGAATGAATGAACTAGGAAAGAGGTGGGTACAAGTAGGAAAACCTAGAAATGTTGTACCCCATATTGTCTACCCCACTACAACCTACACAGACTATAGCATATAAGTTTGACACACCCCCATAGGCAAAGTGGGGGAGAGCAAGAGGAAAGAAGACCAGTCAAGCAAAGCAAAGCAAGCTCAGGGTGGATCACAACGTCACCACACAGTCCGAGCACAAGTGCAAGGCCACAAGGCCAGTTCACATGCAAGATCATATATAAAGGTAAACAAGCAAGTGCAGGTATAGAAAGATCACAATACAAGCAAGGTCAAGAAGTGAGCAAGTGAGGCCAAGTAGGAACAAGACCTAGCATCGTACAGAAGCGCTGATGATCACCAGGCGGAAGAGCCTTGGTAAAGATATCAGCAGTGTTGGCCTCAGAGGCCACGTAAGCAAGGCGCAGCTGACCACGCTGCTGCAGCTCACGAGCAAGGAAGTAGCGAAGAGCAATGTGCTTCGTTCTGTGCTCCAAACTGTGCTCCCGACACAAGGCCAGCATGGCCTTGTTGTCTACGTACAAAACTGGAGGAGAACGAGGCGGCTCTCCTAGGTCAGTCAGCAGGTAGGTGAGCCAGCGTAGCTCCTGTGCAGCCATGGCCCCCGCGTAGATCTCAGCCTCACAGCTGGAGCCGAGAACAGAAGACGAGCGGGTAGACCGCCACGAAACAGAGCCGAAGCCAAGGCTGAAGGTGTAACCCTGTGACGACCGCTGCGTAGCCTGGTCGTCAGCCCAAGAAGCGTCTGCATGACCGGTGAGGACCACTCGACGTCGCCCTCCAAGCACTAGCCCCATGCCCGACGTACTGCACAGGTTGCGCAACACCCTCTTCGCTGCAGCCATGTGCTCTGGTCGGTGACTCCCAGGAGCAACATAGCGTGCCAAGATGCTAAGAGTGTATGCTAGGTCAGGTCGTGTGCAAGTCATCAGGTACATGAGGCAGCCAACAAGCTCTGCATACGGGCCACTCGGCTCTACGGACTCATCCGAAGGCAGAGCTGAGAGCGAGTGGCGAGCAGACAGAGGAGTGGCCTGAGGCGAGGAGTACGTGAAGTTGAAGCGCTGAAGGACCTGCTGCACCATGTGTGACTGAGTCAGGGTAATGGTGCTCTGTGCTCTGTCCCGGGTGATCTGCAAGCCAAGGTAGCTACGCAGTTCACCCAGGTCAGTGCACGTGTGTCTCTTCTGCAGCTCGGACTTCACGTGGGCGAGTCTAGCAGTGTCAGCAATGGCAAAGACCAAGTCGTCGACGTACACGAGGATGTAGAACGGCGGCAAAGAGGTGTCGGTGCGCAGAAACAGCGACGGGTCGGCTGTAGAAGGAGCAAGCCCAAGAGCCGCAAGTGTAGTCCTCAGTGTGTCGTGCCACTCACGCGGCGCCTGGCGGAGACCGTAGACTGGCCGCCGGAGGCTCCACTGGGTACCAGGAGGAAATGACCTGATAAAGCCAGGAGGGCGGCGCAACTAGATCTCCTCGTGCAGGCTGCCCTGCAAGAAAGTTGTGCTGAATTCAAGAGAGTGGAGCTCATAGTCGTGCTGAGCAGCTATGTGCAGCAGCACCCGAAGAGTGGTCATCTTCGGGGTGGGAGAGAAAGTCTGAAAGTAGTCAACCCCCTGCCGCTGACTGAAGCCTCAAGCCACGTAACGCGCCTTGAAGACAGGCGAAGAACCCGGCGGCCGCTTCACCCTGAAAATCCACATGCCACTGACGATGTTCGCCCCAGGTGGGGGAACCTTGTCGACGTAGGTGCCTGTGGACTTCCAGGAAGCCATCTCTGCGTCCATGGTTGTCTGCCACTGAGAGGAGTAGGGGCCCTCGATCGCCTCAGCGTACAATCGAGGAGTCGGGATGTCTGGTGCATCCGGGTCTCCCTCAGGGGCAATCAGCATGGACACGAGATGAGGCAAAGCAGAAGCAAAACACTGGAAGTCCTCCTACCTGTCCTCAAGGACGTCCGTGCTAAGAGCACACTCAACCCCGACGGACGGAGGACAGACGGATGGAGGACATATAGACTCAGACTCAGCAACAAGACTAGCAGCGTAGTCTAGACGACAGCGAGCAGCAAAGTCGACAAGCTCAGCAACTAGGGCTAACGCAGCAATGGACTCAAAGGAAGGGTCAGTGACAACATTAGCCAGGAGACGCATGACAGTAGGACTAGCAGCACGAAGAGAGTCAGACTCCGGGTCAGCAAGAACAGGAAGAGAGGACTCTTGAGGAGACAGCAACGGGACACGCAGAGGAGCAGTGGAAGGACGTAGTGCCATCTAGAGTGTGCCTGGGACCGCACGAGGACGAGGACGCGGAGCACGACCACTAGTGCGAGCAGCACAAATAAGCGACGCAGGACGAGACGCAGGCTCACGACGCTCAGAAAGACCTCCAGTAGGACCAGTGTAGGGAGAAGGAGCAGGTAGGGGGGAGGCGGGCTGTAACTGTGACCGCGACTGGACAGGCTGTGGACACTCTAAGGGAGGAGCAGGACCAGTAGAGGGCGGGAGACCAAGAACCTGCTCAAGGAGCGGAACGAAGTACGGCCTCGGCCGCGCAGCGCCTCCAGAACCAGCAGGGACAGCACTAGTACCCCCAGCGGGAGCACCAGCGCTAGTAGCACCTCCAGCTCTAATAGCGCCAACTCCAGCACCCTGAGACGCATCAGTGCCAGCAAAACCACCAGCGCCAGCACCCCCAGCAGCTCAAGCTCGAGCAGCTCCAGCAGCCCCAACTCCAGCACGATCGGCAGCTCTTGTACCGCCAGCAGCTCCAGCAGTACCTCCAGCAGGACTAACTCAAGCAGCCCCAGCAGAAACCCCAGTCCCAGCAGCTCCAGTACCGCCAATACGAGCACCTCCGGGACCAGCAGCAACACTAGTACCTCCAGCTCCAGCAACACGGCTCGAGCGCCAGGCAAACCACTCGTGCAGCTCCTGCGTAGAGAGTAGCTCCCGCCTCGACGAAGCACCGCGAGAGGCCACACGAGCAGACCCAGCACCCTCAGGCTCCGCACCCCCAGGCTCAGCACCCCCAGACTCAGCACCCCCAGGCTCAGCACCCCTAGACTCAGCATCCCCCGGCCCAGCACCCCTAGACTTGGCACCCCCAGGCTCCACAACCACAGGCTCAGCACCTCCAGACCCGGCACCCGCAGGCTCAGCATCTCTAGCAGCACCCGAGTCAACAACTACCTTGACAGGCTCGACTGCGTCTACCTGGGACACACCTGACTCTTGGTCTCAGTCGTAGTAAGCACGTGACTTAGGAGTCACGAAAGTAGCAGTAGCGGGCTTCAAACTTGAACTGAAAGTTGCTCAAACAGGTTGCTTTCCAACCCAGGTTGCAAACAGAAAGTTTCACTATGAAAATCTGATACAATGAGGAAAACAGAACATGCAATTTAAGCAATCCGAAATCCGAATTTCAAAGTGCGCCTCGCGTAACGCGCCTCGTCGCGAATCCGAATTTCGTAACAGTAACCGACGTTGAAAAACCGTAATTCAAACTGAACCGTCGGTGAAACCGACTTTCTTCAATTCCACCGAACGCCGCCTCCAGAAAGGTTGGGAAAATTCTGGCGGTCCAGAACGTTCTCCCTTCTCTTCCTCCTGAAACCCTCGTTTTTACCAGCTCTTCCTCAGGCTCTCACACCTAACTTCTCCCGCCGTCAGAAACTCAATTTCAAGCCTATTCTTTCCCACCGCCATAGGTAAGGCATTTTCCAGGCATCCCTTTTGTCGTTTTTTCGCTCTTAAAGTCGGTGCAGCGGCGAAACCACTTCTAACAATCTCCCCTGTGGTTTGCTGCTGCTAACCCTAGATCTGAAAATCTTCATCACTGTTCTTGCACCTTGCTCCCCTGTAAGTCCTGCAGGTTCCGCATCCCGACGAGATACTTGCAGCGCTCGAAATTAGCCTTCGGAAGGTTCTTAGTAAGGAAATCGGCTGCTTGATCTTCTGTTCGTACGAACTCAAAGGTGAATGCTTTTTTCTCCAGCTGTTCACGCACCCAATGGTATTTGATGTCCATGTGCTTTGTACGTCCGTGCCAGTTGTCGTTTTTCGCCAATGCTATGGCTGATATGCTGTCCGATCTGATGGTAGTTGGTCCTGCAATGTGTATCCCCATTTCTTGCATCAAACGCCGAAGCCATACTCCTTCTTGACAGGCGTAGAATAACGCCATGTATTCAGCTTCCGCGCTCGAGAGTGCAATGTCGTTTAGCTTCTTTGCTTGCCAAGTGATTGCTGTCCCGCCCAGGAGAAAGACGTATCCATAAGCTCCCTTCCGGTCCTTCTTGTCTGATGCATGAGATGCATCAGCATATCCGATTAGCTCCATTGTTTCTTCTCCGCCTTTGTAGAGTAGCCCCTCTTCTCCCCGTTGCTGCAGATAAGCGATTGTGCGCTGCATCTCCTTCCACTTGCGGCCTTCTGGCTGTAGCACGTTCTGCCCCAAGAAGCTGGCAGCATGTGCGACGTCTACCCGCGTACAAGAGACGGGGTACATCACCGATCCGACGCGTGACTGGTAAGCCTTCACTGCTCGCTCCTTGCTGCCCCATTGGATGAGTTCTTCTTCAGGATCGATTTCCTTCTCCGAGAGGCTGCTGAGCGGAGTTGTCATGGCCTTGGTGCAGTCTGGTGTCCCAAATCGTTCTTGCAGCCGTTGAATGTACTTCTTTTGATAAAGTAGCAGCTTCCTGCCTTCTCGGTCCCGCTCCAGGTTCATGCCCAGGAACAACGTGGCTCGCGGGATCTGCTTCACTTGAAAAACGGCTGCAAGGTGAGCACACACCTCCTCAACTCTGTCCTCCAATGCTCCCGCCACTAGGATGTCGTCGACGTAGAGTAGGAGGTAGACTTTCTCCTTTCCTTCCCCTTTCCAGTAAAGTGCTCTGTCGCACTGACTTTTCTGGAATCCTCCTTCGAGCAGGCGTGCATCCATAGCCTTGTACCACTCTCTAGGGCTTTGTTTCAGCCCATAGAGCGCTTTCAACAGCTTGCATTTTCTGTCAGTTCCGTCCTCCATTCCTGTAGGCTGATCCATGTAGATGTCTTCTCGAAGTTCGCCATAGAGGAAAGCGTTCTTGATGTCAAGTTGAACCATGATGTAGTTGCGTGCTGCAACTATCTTGAAGAGTGTCCTTGCTGTAGTCAACTTGCTGACTGGTGCATATGTCTCCGTGTAGTCGATCCCCTCCACTTGCGTGTAGCCTTTGGCCACCAGCCGCGCCTTGAACCTCTCCAGCTGCCCCATGTCACCTGTTTTTATCTTAAAAATCCACTTGACGCCAACGGCGTGCCTCCCTTCGGGCATTTGGACGAGTTTCCAAGTGCCTCTTTCCGCGAGAGTGTCCAACTCCTCTTGTATAGCCGCTTTCCACTGCTCCTTGTTCGGTCCAGAAAGTGCCTCCTCGATGGTCAAGGGTTCTTGTGGCAGGTGGTAAGTCTCTCTCCTTTCCTTGGTAATCAACGCGGTTGCCGTCGAGGTGAGGAGGAGGTGAGTGTGCACGTCTTTCCAGCATGTCATCAAGAGCTGTTGGTATCTCGGATTCGGCTTCTTCGTCCGCATCCCTCTTCCCAGCTCCTCTCCTTTCACCGAAGCATCACTTGCACACGTGCCTGCTTCCATCTCCCCTGATTTCTCCGTGCTCGTGCCTCCTTCCTCTCTCCCAATGAGAATAGCACCATCCTGCAGCAAGTTGTCGATCTCTGCTGCTCCTTTGTCATTGTTGCTTGTCTCGAAAAATTCCCACGGGTCGCTTTTTCCCTCATTGCTTGACTGATCTATTGGGTCAGCTTCATCCTCTCCAATCCCTTCAGCTTTGTTGCTCGCTGATTTCGGCGGGTGTGGGGTTGCAGGAGTCTCTTCCATGTCATTGTGGTTGAGCGTCTCCTCAGTTGGCTCCCACACCCAATCCACTCCCGGTTGGGTATGTTCCTCCTCTTCTTCTTCCCCTTCATTGTTCGCTGTCCCCAAGCCTTCGTTTTGGGCAACTTCAAGTAGTTCCTCCGCTCGTTGAGGTGTGGCAGGAGCTGTCCCCGGAGTTGTGCCCTTGTTGCTTGCCTTCCAGTCCACGTAGTTGAGATTTTCGTAGAATGTCACATCCCTGGTCGCCAGCACGATTCCAGTCTCCACGTCTTTGATAATCCAGCCTTTGCTCTCCGGGCATGTTCCCAAGTGCACCCCCCACCGTGCTCTTGGCAGGAGTTTGTGATCAGCTCCAGCAGGGGGCCTGTATTGCGTCATACAGCCCCATACCCGAAGAAACTTCAGGTTAGGCTTCCGTTTGTAGAATGCCTCATGAGGTGTCAGGTCAGCTGCAAGTCCCTTCGTTGGTAGGCGATTTTTCAGCCAGCAAGCCATGCCCAGCGCGTCTCCCCAGTAGTTCAAAGGTAGCTTGCTGTCCGCTATCATGCTTCGCACGCTGTTGAGTAGTGTCCTATTCACCCGCTCCGCAATACTGTTGTGTTGAGGGGTGTGGGGAATAGTACGCTGCCGTCGTATTCCCTTGGCTTTCAGGTAGTCGTTGAACTCCTTGTTGATGAATTCACCGCCGTTGTCGGTTCGAAGTACTTTCAGTTGCTTGCCGCTTTGTCGTTCAGCTTCTGCCAACCAGTCCACAAAACTCGGAAAAACCTGAGTTTTATCCTTGATTTCCGTCACCCATGTGAGCCTTGTGCCGATGTCTGTGAACGTGACGAAGTATCTGCTGCCATGTCGTGATGTGACCCTCATTGGACCGCATACGTCCGCTGCCACCACTTCCATTGCCCCATATGGCTCCTTCGGTCCATGTCTTGGATGGGGAGCTTTTGTAGCTTTTCCTTCAACACATGAGTCGCACTTAGTATGGGTTTCCTCAGCTCCCGTCACCTTCACTCCCGCAGCCATGTTTTTCTTCATCATTTCCTTGATCCGTTGAGTGCTTGCGTGCCCCATCCTCTTGTGTAGAAGGCTGATGTCGACCGCTTCTGCCGCTGCTGCCACCGGAAGTTTCAGCTGCTGCAGTTCGGCCACTGCAGTGTTTTCCAGCATGGTACGTAGCTCTTCTCGGGCCTTCTTCCCTTCCACAGGTTCAGGTTGATAGGTAACCTTGTCTTCACGCGTATTTTGCTCCTTCAGCTTCATCTCGTAAAGTCCTTCAGTCCTTGCGCCTTCCGCTATCAGTTTCCAGGTGGGACCGAACACCCACAGCTTTCCATTGCCAATGAAGGTCTTGCAGCCACTGCTGTCCAGTTGCGTTTGACTTATGAGGTTAAGGGACAGCTTCTCAACTAGTAGAACGTTGTCCATTTTCAGCTCCCCATAGGGACTCTGTAAGATCAGGTCCCCTTCTCCTTGCACTTGAAGTTTTCCCTCATCCCCGAGTAGGACATAAGGGACTCCAGATTCCCGGTAGTTGCGTAGCCAATCAGCCCGGTGTGTCATGTGCCGTGTACACCCGCTGTCCATAAACCAAGTAGTTTCTTTGAATCCCTTGGACAGCAGGCACACCTCGGATGCTCGAGCAACGTTGGCTTTGTGGGCGCCTCCAAGGATGGGGTCCACCTTTGGTGTTTCTTCCACAGCCGTAGGAGCCTCCATCAGGTTTGTCTTCGCTGCTGCTGCTAGCCTTTGCAGCTCCTTTCCTCGAAAGTTTCTGCTAGCTCGGTTGTGGTAGCAATCAGAAGCCTTGTGCCCATACTTGCCGCAATGGTTGCAATTTCCATTGAATCCTCTGCTTGCCTTGTAGCCTTCTCCACGTCCCGTCTCGCTGTTTTGCTGCCAGCGCCCTGTCCCTTTGTAGTTTCTTGCATTGGGGTTGGAATAACAGTCCGCAGCTTTGTGACCCTTTTTCCCGCAGTGGTAGCAGTTGCCAGAGTTCCTTGGTGTCGCTGCTGCATTCAGATTTGCAGGCCTGTTCTCCTCTGCTGCCGTTTCCACTGCTTCCCTCCGTTTCAGGTCAGCTTTGACCAGCTCAAGCGCCTGGAGGGTCTCGAGCAGCTGTGTCATGTCCTTGGGCGTGTTGCAGGTCAAGATTCCGATTTCTGCCGTCCACTCCTTAGGTAAGCCGCTGATGATGTATCCCATCATGTGCTTCTCTGATTCGGGCGCCCCCATTGCTGTGAGATCGTCATTGTAGCTCTTGGCTCTATTGACATAGTCAATAATCTTCTCCGTTTGTTCCATTGCGAGCAGCAGCAGCTTCTTTCTCACTGCAGTCAGATTCGTGTCGGTCCGTCCGAGGTATACGGCTTCCATGTATGCCCATGCACGTTGTGCTGAATTCATGTCGTCTGCAAACTGGTCCAGCCCCACAGCGATGGAGTCTGAGACCGAGTGACATAGTTGGAAGAAGGCCTGTAAACTCTTCTTCTTGTATGTCCTCTTTTCTTGTGCCGTTGCCGTTGCAGGTGGAGGTACTCCTTCCTCCGTCTCCTCGTCCGCCTTGTAGAAGTGCCATATATCGATCTCTCTTGCCCGCCGCATGAACTTAAGACGCCATGTGCTGTAATTGTTGCCATTGAACCGTTGCGCCTCGCTCAGGCCGATCGTTGGCCTGGCCACCACTTGCCCTTGTGTTAGAGCCTCCAAGAGGGCTTGGACTTGGGGAACTTCAGCACTGACTGAAGAACCCGAGCTTGCCTCACCATCCCCGTTCGGCATGATGCAGGAACTAGTCTTGGCCCTTCTTTGATACTTGGAACGCACTAGAACCAGCTCTGATACCAGCTCTTGGTCTCAGTCGTAGTAAGCACGTGACTTAGGAGTCACGAAAGTAGCAGTAGCGGGCTTCAAACTTGAACTGAAAGTTGCTCAAACAGGTTGCTTTCCAACCCAGGTTGCAAACAGAAAGTTTCACTATGAAAATCTGATACAATGAGGAAAACAGAACATGCAATTTAAGCAATCCGAAATCCGAATTTCAAAGTGCGCCTCGCGTAACGCGCCTCGTCGCGAATCCGAATTTCGTAACAGTAACCGACGTTGAAAAACCGTAATTCAAACTGAACCGTCGGTGAAACCGACTTTCTTCAATTCCACCGAACGCCGCCTCCAGAAAGGTTGGGAAAATTCTGGCGGTCCAGAACGTTCTCCCTTCTCTTCCTCCTGAAACCCTCGTTTTTACCAGCTCTTCCTCAGGCTCTCACACCTAACTTCTCCCGCCGTCAGAAACTCAATTTCAAGCCTATTCTTTCCCACCGCCATAGGTAAGGCATTTTCCAGGCATCCCTTTTGTCGTTTTTTCGCTCTTAAAGTCGGTGCAGCGGCGAAACCACTTCTAACACTGACTGGGCAGGACCCTGAGGGGGGAGGGGGTCTACCAGGGAGGACCTGGCGCAAGGAAGAGCGGCGGCGGGGGGAGGGGCGCAGTGCGGTACGGGAAGAGACGGCACTAAGGCACTGACTCGTCAAAGGTGACGTCCTGGGAGGACAAAACACGGCGCGAGGTGGGGTGGTAAAACTGCCACCCAGGCACGTCAGGGGGGAAGCCAAGGAAGATGCAGGGAACAGCACGAGGGGACAGCTTGTCCCCAGACAAGTCGTGGACAAACGCTCGAGATCCCCAGACCCGAAACGCAGACGCATCGCCAACCTTCCCTGTCCACCGCAAGGTAGGGGAGGTCTCTGGCAAGGAGACCCGGGGCTAAAGGTTGAGCTGATGCGCTGCGTACTGAACCGCAAACGGCAACAGAAAATGGGGGGCAGCCGCATGGATCATGGACGTACGAGCGACGTCCATGACCATGCCAATGCGGCGCTCAGCAATCCCATTTTGCTGTGGAGAGGCCGGATGCGTGAAGGTCTTGCGCATGCCATGTGCACGACAGAAGGCTCCCAGACGGGCAGAGGATAAATCTCCGCCTCTGTCAGAGTGCAGACGCAGAACAGGAAAGTCCGAGCCGAAACTCTCTCTGAGCTGGAGATGAGCTGCGCGGATCTAGTCGAACAACTGCTCAGTGACATCACCCTTGCTGCGCAAGGGAAACACCTTGGTGTAATGCGAGTAGTTGTCAACCACCAAGAGGAAGTAACGCTCGTGACCCTGGCCACGGACGCGTGTGGGGCCCCACACGTCTATCTGAAGAGTCTGCAGCGGAGCCTCTCTCAGAGGAAACTCGGAGGAGTGAGGGGCGGCGCGCTACCGCCCCTCGACGCAGGGAACGCAGGAAGGGCCAGGCCCCGGAGGTAGGGGAGGGAGGGACTGGGGGAGACCAGAGACAAGGACACGGGAGGCCATGCCTCGGAGACGAGGCAGGGAGGGGTGACCAAGGGGGTGGTGCCAAAGGAGAGTCTGGTGGGACAGGAGACGACACGAGCAGGGAGCAAACTCAGGACCAGACTTGGACACTGCAGCAAACACCTGACTCGACCCAGCTACCTGACCAGACTCACCAACCGGAGGAGACTGAGTAGTCAGTGTGTAAAGGCTCGACTCCGGCCGACGGGTAAACGTGGCCAAGTGTCGGCCCGTCCGAGCACACGTGGAGTGGGTCACCCGCTGACTCGCAGGAGTGAACAGGTCAACCCCCCTATCCTGTAGATCAGCTCCACTCGCCAAGTTCGTACAGAACGAGGGAAGGTAAAGACCTGATAGGGTGCCAAAGGGGGCTGCGTGGCATGGTAAGACAGTGGAGAAGCTAGCAAAGAAAGGACCCCCAGAGGGGTCTGCCAGGGAGACCGCAACCGGCCGACTAAGCGGCGTAAGCGTGATGCGGTCTCGAAAGGAGCGGGAAGCACCCGAGTCAAGGGTGAAGGTGTGTATGTCCTGAGCCGACGTGGTACCTGAGAGAGCAAACTCACCAGCACCTGGGGCAGCAGACGTACAAGCACCTAGAGCAGCAGCCTCAATGCCCGGGTCAGGCGGAACACACAGGTAACAGTCACCCTCATCACTAGTAGACACAACATACATGGCAGCAAGAATAACATCATAATCAAGATCAATGATCGCAACCCCCGCCCTAGACAGCTCTCCCCAGCGAGGGATCTTAGTGGCGTCAGGGAACTGGTGACGGCACGCGTCCGTCAGGCGGCCGAAGCAGCGCTGGGTTGAGTGCGGGCCCCCGCACTGCTCACCAGCGCGGTCGCCGGTACGGAGGACGTAGGTGCAGGGACCAGTACCCCCACCTCGATGACGCCCAGTGTACCACTCATGAAGCTACTGGGGGGACGGGGTCTCACGACTGCGCTGCTGCTGCTGGCACGGACCACCACCGGAACCACTCCTCTGCGCAGAGCTGCGACCAGCTCCACTGCTGCCGCCGCCGCCTCCGCCACCTCCGCCGCCTCCACTCCCTCCGCCACCGCCGCCGCCTCCTCCGCCTCTACTGCTGCCACCTACACCTCCACCCCCGCCACCACTCCCACCACCACCCCCACCCCCTCCACTGCCCCCACCACCACCTCCACCGCCCCCGCCAGCCCCTCCAGCGCCCTTGCCCCCCTTGCCCTTGCCGGTGCGGCGCCTCCCGCTAGGGGCAGACGCAGCGCCGACCGACTCAAAGCCAACGAGGTCGGCCGCAGCAGTAGAAGCAATAGATGGCAAGAGGGGGGAGGGGGAACACCCCTCAAAGACGGGGGTGGGAGGGTCACCACGAGAGGCTCCTACAGCGACTATGCTCTTCTCTGCTGCTAGGAGGCGCTCCTCGAGGAGGTCAACGGTGAGTGTGGTGGGGCAAACTGAGAGGAAGTGGTCCCTGACTAAGCGAAGGGAGTCAGGGAGCCGACTGACTATGTAGTAGAGGGTGAGGTACATGGGGGGGGGGTTCTTGGCACAGAACTCGGCAGGAAGCGCAGCGCGGTAGCGAGTGTCACTAGTGCGAAGGTGCGTAATGAGGTCAGCTACTGTGGGAAAGGCAGCAAGGTCAGGGAACAGGTACGGCAGCATGAGGCGGCTAAGAGCAGCAGTGGCAGGGGAAGAGTAGCGTGCAACTACAGCGTCGTACAAGGTCTTAGCAGTCTTGTACTGACTAAAGTGTGCACGCTCAGTGGTCGGTAAGTGGCGACGCACAGCAAGACGGGCAACAGCATCGCGTGTGGCCCACTGTGAGCGAACAGTGCTGTCAGCAGTAGTCGGCGGGGCAGGAGAGGCACCAGAGGTGAGATCGAACAGGGAGAGTCTGTCTGCCCTATCACACTGTAGGAACAGCTGGAGGTCATCGACCCAGACCTCAAAGTCAACAGCACGACTCTCAGCATCAATGGTAAGGACACTGGGGGTAGCCATTACTGTAGTGGCCTAGCAGGGAGTGATCTCACCAGTCAGAGTATGTAGGGCCGGGGCGCGCCGGTAGGAACAGTAGCGGCTCGATGGCAGGTCGGCTCGGCGGCGCGGCTGCTGGGAGGCTCGGCGGCTCGGCTGCTGGGCAGCTCGGCGGCTCGGCTGCTGGGCGGCTCTGCGGCTCGGCTGCTGGGCGGCTCGGGTGCTGGGCGGCTTGGCGGCTCGGCGGCTTGGTGGCTCGGCTGCTCAGCTGCTGGGCGGCTCAGCGGTGAAAGGGCCGGTAGAGGCGGCGACGGGGCCGGTAGAGGGGGCGACGGGGCCGGTAGAGGCGGCGACGGGGCCGGTAGAGGCAGCGATGGGGCCGCGAAGGGCGGCGACGGGGCCGGTAGAGGCGGCGACGGCGCTGCGAAGGGCGGCGACGGAGCCGCGAGAGGCGGCGACGGGGCCACAAAGAGCGGCGACGGGGCCGCTAGGGGCGGCGACGGGGCCGCGAAGGACGGCGAGGTGGCCGCAAAGGGCGGCGACGGGGCCTCCAAGGGCGGCGATGGGACCACTAGGTGCGGCGACGGGGCCGCAGAGGGGCCGCAAGGGGCCTAGAGGGGCGGCGACGGGGCCTAGAGGGGCGGCGACGAGGCCGCGAAGGGGCCGTAAGGGGCCTAGAGGGGCGGCGACGGGGCCGCTAGGGGCGGCGGCGGGGCTGCGAAGGGGCCGCGAGGGGCCTAGATGGGCGGCGACGGGGCCTAGAGTGGCGGCGACGGGGCCACGAAGGGGCCTTGAGGGGCCTAGATGGGCGGCGACGGGGCCTAGAGGGGCGGCGACGGGGCCGCTAAAGGGCCGTGAGGGGCCTAGAGGGGCGGCAACGGGGCCGGAAAGGACGGTGACGAGGCCGCTAAGGGTGGCGCGAGGGGCCTCTAGGAAGGCGCGACGTGAGGGCGGCCTACGGGGCGCGCCTCGGGCAAGAAAAAAAAGATCGAGTTAGGTGGTGGGCCCTGAGAAGCGTTCCCACGAGGGAACCTGCTCTATACCATGTGAAGAATGAGGAATGAATGAACTATGAAAGAGGTGGGTACAAGTAGGAAAACATAGAAATGTTGTACCCCATATTGTCTACCCCACTACAGCCTACACAGACTATAGCATATAAGTTCCTGCTAGAAACGTACCTTTTACAAAAATCATTGTGAAACATGCGATGCATACGGTATCTAGCACTGAAAGATAGCTTATTTATAGTTGGGACAACTTCATCTGTAATCTAATTAAGCCAGGGCGGTTCGCAAATGCGATCCCGAACAGTTCGCCTGGAAGTAGCTGATGGGTCGTAATCTGCCCGCGGTTAGAAAAAAATAAACCCCTAATGGGTGGCATGCGATTAGGGGAGCCCCAACCCTAAACACGGGGAACCCCAACCCTAAACACGGGGCAGCCGCATCGTCCTGCCCGAAAAGATTGCATTTGCAAACCCGCACTGGGAAAATGAGATCGCAGTACGAATTGTCCGTTTACAGTTCACCCTACAATGAACGTGTTGTATGATTCGGCGCTCAATTATTGGTTGGTTCGTTTCCCTAATTCAAACTGATGGTGACGCGGCGGTTGCAAATACACGCACGTGGCAGTGTGTTAATAGACGAGGCGCTCGACACACTGAACATTTGAATTTGGAATTTCACCAATCGTATCGCGACACGTTCAACCTCGATTGTCTGACGCAGCGAACCGAAGCACACTGGAATATATATTGCACTGCCTGCGTCAGCAGGCAGCGCAATGAGTCAGCGAGCAAGAAAAAAAAATAAACCCCGATCGGAAGGCATGCCATCCGAGGGAGCCTCAACCCTAAAATTTTAGGGTCGAGGCTCTCGAATGGCATGCAGTCTGAATGGGTTTTAGTTTTTTCTGCCCGCGGGAAGAATGCTGACTCACTCGGTAGCGTCGTCTAGCGAAACGGTAGCGCTACCGAGCGCTACCGTCGCTACCGAGTGAGATGTATTGTCGAACTTGTTCCCGCTCGAACCTGGCCAAACCTGCATTCCACGATGTCAGGAACGAAATGACCAATCGGTTAGCACTGCGTCGCAGTGATGTTCCACATCAAACTGTAAACTGCCCACCCACAAAATGGAAACCCAAAAAACAGCCATAAAAAGTGTTTATATAACGCGAAATGCAGTGAGCGCGGAAGGTGCATTTGAAAAAATGAGCGCGATACAAAACATTCTCGACACCAAAGCCCGTGCCGCGGTAATTCTCTCCATTTGTACAGTGAGCTGCTTTCGTGAGCTGTGACGAGGGAAGTGGAGAAATACTTGAACCAAACCTCATAGAACCAAACAAAAACGGACTTGACTTGGGCGTTGACTTCCAACGCGTCGCAATTTTTTGTTGGAATGAACTGTTGCTGCTGCTCGCGTGGCACCACCATGGCGGGAAAAAATTCACGTGGCGAAAATTTTCGCCACTGTTTCCCCGTCAGCCAAAATTCGAATCTGCAAAGGGCATCTACCAACATTACCCATTCGCCACTTCATCATCCTTATCTCCAATCAGCAAGGCACACTTCCATTTTCACCCAATACAAATCCTTCAATCCTCCACCTCATATCTTCTCCAATCCTCCTCAACCTTCTCATCCCAAACTCCACCAATCAATCCAAAGATTCCCTACCAAGCCTTAAATCGAAGCCCTATTCATTCCAATCACCAAGCTTTAATTTCAAGGCCACATTCATCCCACTCACCAAGCCTTCACTTCAAGGCCACATTCATCACCCCCACCTTAACCAACTTAACCTATCACAATCATTCATCTCCTCCTCTCCTTCATCCAACCTCAAGCTCCACCAAATACAAAACAAAGGGTCCACCCCATTCTTCACTTATACTTTTCAAGCAAGTTTTTACCTAAGCTCTCCACAAGTTCTACTCCAAGCTCTCACAAGGCCACTTCGAAGTCCTCCTCCTCATGCCCAACTCCTAAGGCTCCACTCACCACCAACCTCTCCCAATCCAAGCTCATAGCCATGTTCTCCAACTCTAGAGAAGCTTATGCTTCATAGTCTTTCTACTAGATTGTTATCAATGGTTGCTCTTTAAGACCATCATGTACCTCCTTTGGACTAGTGCATTTTATGTTTTGAGGCCTCAACATCAACCTTTGACTTTCTTCTAATCAAGACTCAAGCTTCACCTTCAACACTCAAGCCTGGAGGTTCTTCTCTACACAATAAACAAGATCTACACCTTAGCACTCAAGCTTGGAGGTGCTTCTCCACTCAACAATCAAGATCTACTACTCAACAATCAAGCTTGGATCTCACTCTCCTTCCAACAATCAAGATTCACAATTCAAGCTTGGCTTCTTCAAGTTACAAAGCTCCTTCAAAATGACAAGTAAGACTCTTTAAGGCAAGTCACCTCCTCCTTTCACTCTTGTCAAGTTTCTCAATTAAAGCTTCCCTATTCAAAGCCTCTTCATTCTTATCAAGTCTCATTTCTTCTCAAATCTTAGTTTCCATTATCAAGTTTGTTTAATTTTCAAGCTCTTTTACCTTTTCATCAATCACCCATTCAATATCTTTCTTTCAATCAATTGTTCTCTCCCTTTAATGTTTTCATCATCTTCCTTTCAAGTTTGTTATTTTTATCCTTAACCTTTTTAGCCTTTACGTTCTTACTCAATCTCTTCTTCATATGTTTCTTTATCTTGTCAATTTTGTCTTACTTCACTCTTAACTCTTTCTTCTAGGAGTTTTTTTTCTCTCTCTACTTGCTATTTACCCTTCCTAATCCTTTACTTCAGTTTCAAGATGGTATCAGAGCTTGAAAATTTAAGTTTTGAGGCCAAAAAAAAAAAGATGGTATTAGAGCTCGAGTTTGTTCCTTTTGATGCTTTCCCCTTGCGCTTTTCCTAAAGTTCATTATTGCTTGCCATTAGTGGTTTTCTTGCACTCGGTCTTGTACCCCTTTGTGGGGTTTTTTTTTGTTGTTTTACTTCTCTCTGTATTCGTGTGCGTGTGTATGTTTGTTTTGTTTGTCTATTTCCCCCTTTTTGCGTGAGATTGTTTTGTTGCTTTCAGGAATTTTTGGTTCAACATGGCTGAAAAAGATTCAAGTGTTCCAACAGGATCAACTTCATCTGCTGTCACCACCAACTCTTCAAATGAAGCAGCACCTCCTACAATCAACGCACCATCCCCTTCACCCTCTACTTCACCATCTACATCCACCTTTACCTCCTCCTTAGTCCCCAAATTGGAGCTTCCACGCTTCAATGGCAAAGGCTTTTCGTCATGGAGCATCCGTTTTCAACAAGCCGCCACTCTTCTTGATCTTTGGCCTATATACATCGGTCAAATCACTCCCCCTTCAACTGCTGCACCTGCTCAAGAACAAAGCAACTGGATCAAGAGAAATGTTGAAGCCTATCTTTATCTTCTCTCCTCCGTCCAAGATACTTACTCTCAACCCCTCCTCCTCGTATCATCTCAAAAGGACAGTGCCAGAGCTGCTTGGGAACGACTCAAACGTCTTTATCAACCTGTTTCTCAAGGCTCTAAGGCAGAAGTTTGGAACAAGGTCGTGTCTCTTCGCATGGGGGATAGTGAGTCCATCCCCGACTACTTACAACGTGGCGAAATGGTTCTTTACGAAGCTACACTTCTCGACCTTGAAGTACCGGAGCCCCTCTTCATCACCATTCTTCTGGCTGGACTCTCATCTACTTGGAGCACAATGAGGAGCACAATCCAATCATTTCCTGAAGAAACAAGGACCAGAGATTTCATCTTCAACACACTCATCACTGAACACCAGACAAGAGAGCTTGCAAAGCTTCAAAGGGACTCTGGACCAGCCTGGAGTGGAATGACAAACGCCAACTATCGTCCTCAACAAGGAGTTCAACAACAGAGTAAGTTTCAGCAAAGTAAGTTTCTTCCAACCCAAGCACACTCTGTCCTTGGACAACCCACACCTAATCACATTTCTCAGCTTGCATCATATGCAAATCAGATTCCTTACAAACCAAAATCAAGATATCAGTTTGAGTGTCATTATTGTCATAAATGGGGTCATCCTTTGTTTAAATGCAACATACATCCTGCGAACTGGACATCACCTTCTTCTCTGCTTTCTGACAAAGGAAAGGCTGCCCTTGCAATCACATCCCATACCCTTCCAGGATATCAACCGGACAATGCGCATCATGGACCATATTTTCATAATGCTTCCCAAGTCTCATCTCAAAACCAAGTCACTGTTTCCTCTGTGCCACAACTCTCTTTCACTCTAGAGGTGCCTCCTCAAGCCACCACTACGCAGACGCCATCCGCTTCACATGAGAAAGATTCCACTCATTCAAATACACCGAGTTTTGCATTTGCATCATCCTCTTGTCTCCATGCCTTTACCCAGGACCCCAAGACTTGGTTTTTGGACAGTGGATGTGATCAACATATGAATCCTCATGCTTCCCTTCTTCACAGCCTCAAGCCCTCCAACGTGAAAGAAGTGGTTGTTGCCAGCAACCATTCGGTGCCGGTTGAAGCAGAGGGCACAATGACATTCCTCAGCCCATAGGGAATCCATATGTCATTCTCAGGCATCTTGCTTGTCCCCTCACTAGGGGCAAATCTTCTCTCAATTGGTCAAATGGAAGAGAAAGGTATCCCTATTTCCTTCTCAGATGGTTCTGTGAAGGTTCGTGCTCCAACTGGGCATCCTATTGCAAGAGGTGTTCGAAATGGACGTCTCTATCGAGTGGAGATTGATGCACAACCACCTGTCAAGCCCTATAGCAGTCCCTCGAATGCTGCTGCTACCACCTCGGTAAGACTTCACCCTGGAACATCTGCATCCCTTTACACTTGGCACTGTCGTTTTGGTCATCCTGAAGAGTCTAGTATCACACGCATGCAAGCTCATGCAAGTGTTGATGGTCTTATCATCTCCAAGCAGCTGTCATCTTCTCACTCATCATGCCATACTTGTGTTGAAGCTAAGCTCCCTCGTCATCCTTTCTATTCTTATGAGTCTGAAGTCTCTCAACCACTTGAGCTCATACATAGTGACATGATGGGTCCTTCCCGTACTCCGAGTCGTACAGGGAAAAAATATGTAATGTCACTCATTGACCATCATACAAAATTTGCATGGATCTCTCTTCTTGGCTCCAAAGATGAAGCTCCCAGTGTTATTCAGTCTTGGTTCCCTTATGTTGAGCGTCAGTTGGGTCTCAAGGTCAAGATATTTTGTTCTGATCGTGGAGGAGAGTACATCTCTAACTCATTCCGCTCTTTCCTTACCAACCTTGGAGTTGAGCAGCAATTATCATGCCCAGCAACACCTCAACAAAATGGTACTGCTGAGAGATACAACCGTACGATCCAGGAGATCTCAAGAGGTTTTCTTTCCCACATGAATCTAGATGACTCATGGTGGGGAGAAGCTGTTACCCATGCTGCTTAGGTCAAGAATCGTCGGCTGACAAGCTCCCATGCTGAGGGTGTTACACCCTATGAGGCATTATACGGCGTAAAGCCAAATGTGTCCATGCTTCGAGTTTTTGGCTGTATGAGTCAGTACGAAGTGCTGGATGACAAACGCAGCAAGTTTGAAAGCAAGGCAGCATGGGGCATGCATCTGGGCATGGCCAAGGAGAGTAAGGGCTGGTTGATGTGGGATCCTCTCTTAAAAAGAGACATTGTGTCAAGGGACGTGATCTTCTATGAAGACATGTCCCCGTCTTCTTGGAAATCTTCTTTCCCTCTTGTTTCCTCGCAAGTTCCTCCCTTCTCTACCTTTGCAGATTTCGAACTTCCAACAATCATTCTAAGTGGAGTTCCTGCATCATCACCGCAGCAGCAACACGAAGATGCGTCTCATGCTCAAGACCAACAACTACCGCCATCATCTTCTGCTCCCACCCCTCATCATCAAGAGCAACAGCAGCGGCAGCCATCACCGCCTCCATCATAACAACGACAACAACCATCTCCACCCGACTTACCTCCTCCTCTTCAATCCCCTCCTACTCACCAGCAGGACCAGCAGCAACAGCAACATCCTCCCAACACTTACTCCCTCCAGCCTTCACTCACACCTCTCGTCGTTTATCGGCCCAGCGGCTATCGTCCAGCAGCCCTTCTTCACCTTCCAGATCATCGTCAACTCATACCATCCACCGTGCAGCCACCACCAACACAACAGCACACACCTCCCCATATCCAGCAACTCCATTCGACAATTCCGACTAATAGAGCTTCATTAGAAGCTCATTCTCAACCAGCAGCACCGCTTAAGTCACCCAACTGGATTGATATCAACTATCCACCAGACACGAGCACGTCAGCACCATCAACATCTTCTACTTCGTCATCTGCGCACTTCACCTCTCATGCGACGTATTCTACTCTTAGCTCGCCTCCAAGACATTTGTGTAGTGGTCACACCTGCTTCGAATGCAGGATCCACGCCACCTGTTTCGCCATTTCCCAACTTCCACCCGAGCCTCTCAATCGCAAAGAAGCTATGGCAGGAGCATTTAAGGACCAGTGGTTAGCAACGGAAAAGGCAGAACTGGAAAGTTTACTCGACAGGGGGACTTGGACTTTGGAGCCATTACCCGAAGGAAAGAAGCTCATGGGAGTGAAATGGGTCTACCGGGTGAAGGTGAAGGGTGATGGATCCCTGGACAAGTTCAAGGCTCGTTTGGTCGCCAAGGGATATTCTCAAGTTCCTGGACAAGACTACAATGAAACATTTGCTTCGGTCGCCAAGTACACCAGTGTCCGCGCTCTTCTTGCCATGGCAGTACGGATGGATCTCTACATCATTCAACTGGACGTCTCCAACGCCTTCCTTTACGGCGTTTTGGAGGAGGAGATTTACACGTATCAACCTGATGGGTATCACGATGGTACTGAGAGAGTCTGCAGGCTGCACAAGTCCCTGTATGGCCTGAAGCAAGCTCCACGGGTTTGGTATTACGCATTAGAGTCTGCCTTGCTGGCACAAGGTTTCACACAGTCTGAGTATGACCCTGCACTCTACATCCTGCATACGGAGGTGCATCAGGTACTGTGCTTGATAGTGTATGTGGATGACATCCTCATGGTGTCAAGTCCTCTCTCCCTTCTCACCCACATCAAAGGTATGCTCACCAAGGAGTTCGTCATGACAGACATGGGTGAGCCATCATATTACCTTGGCATGAACATCATTCGTGACCGTCCTTCTCGCTCTCTATTTCTTTCCCAAGAGCGATACATTCACAAGGTCCTCTCTCGCTTCGGCCTTCTCACCTGCAATCATGCATCTACACCTCTCCCTTCTACTTTTCAGCATTCTTCCCCTTCCACTTCTGACCATCAGCCCTCTCAGACTGAACCCTTTTCTGACTGGGACGAGTTCCACGAGGCTCTTGCACCTTCATCCTCTTCATCCCCTTCTTCTTCCAACGCACCTCCTTCATCACTCCTTTCCCCCCTCGACATCAATCTTTACCAGAGCATTGTCGGTAGCCTCATGTACGCATCCGTCTGCACCCGCCCAGATCTCTCTCATGCTGTGGGCGTGCTTTCTCGGTTCCTTTCCGCGCCATCTACTCAGCACTTGAACGCTGCGAAGCGTGTCCTGCGCTACCTCTCCGGATCTAAATCTTTTGGTCTCTTCTTTCATGGACATGAGCATGGTAGTGTCTTGCATGGTTTCACGGATGCGGATTGGGCAGGTCCTCTTTCTAAGCGGAAGTCCACTGGAGGCTACATGTTTGTGATAGCGGGAGCAGCTATTTCTTGGCAATCGAAGACGCAAAGCTGTGTGGCATTATCTTCAACGGAGGCGGAGTACATGGCTGTGACGCAAGGAGCAAGAGAGGCTGTGTGGTTGAGAGGGTTGCTGACGGAGTTGGGTCTTCCCCAGCATGAGCCGACCATTCTGCACATTGACAACACATCGGCGATCGCCTTGAGCAAGAACCCGGTCTATCATGGACGCACAAAGCACATTGATACCCAGTATCACTACATTCGAGAGCTAATTAAGAACAAAGTTGTGACACCGGCCTACTGCAGCACTACGAACCAGGCTGCTGACTTCCTGACTAAGATCCTCCCCCGGCACCTCTTTCTTCTTGGCCGCCACCGCGCCGGATTGATGCCGATCGAGTCTCTTGAGTGCTTCTCCACTGCTGTCCCTTCCGCTCCTTCTCGCTCTGAGGGTCAGCACTGCGGGGGGGTGTTGGAATGAACTGTTGCTGCTGCTCGCGTGGCACCAGGGTGGCGGGAAAAAATTCACGTGGCGAAAATTTTCGCCACACTTTCCCCGTCAGCCAAAATTCGAATCTGCAAAGGGCATCTACCAACATTACCCATTCGCCACTTCATCATCCTTATCTCCAATCAGCAAGGCACACTTCCATTTTCACCCAATACAAATCCTTCAATCCTCCACCTTATATCTTCTCCAATCCTCCTTAACCTTCTCATCCCAAACTCCACCAATCAATCCAAAGATTCCCTACCAAGCCTTAAATCAAAGCCCCATTCATTCCAATCACCAAGCCTTAATTTCAAGGCCATGTTCATCCCACTCACCAAGCCTTCACTTCAAGGCCACATTCATCACCCCCACCTTATCCAACTTAACCAATCACAATCATTCATCTCCTCCTCTCCTTCATCCAACCTCAAGCTCCACCAAATACAAAACAAAGGGTCCACCCCATTCTTCACTTATACTTTTCAAGCAAGTTTTTACCTAAGCTCTCCACAAGTTCTACTCCAAGCTTTCACAAGGCCACTTCGAAGTCCTCCTCCTCATGCCCAACTCCTAAGGCTCCACTCACCACCAACCTCTCCCAATCCAAGCTCATAGCCATGTTCTCCAACTCTAGAGAAGCTTATGCTTCATAGTCTTTCTACTAGATTGTTATCAATGGTTGCTCTTTAAGACCATCATGTACCTCCTTTGGACTAGTGCATTTTATGTTTTGAGGCCTCAACATCAACCTTTGACTTTCTTCTAATCAAGACTCAAGCTTCACCTTCAACACTCAAGCTTGGAGGTTCTTCTCTACACAATAAACAAGATCTATACCTCAACACTCAAGGTTGGAGGTGCTTCTCCACTCAACAATCAAGATCTACTACTCAACAATCAAGCTTAGATCTCACTCTCCTTCCAACAATCAAGATTCACAATTCAAGCTTGGCTTCTTCAAGTTACAAAGCTCCTTCAAAATGACAAGTAAGACTCTTTAAGGCAAGTCACCTCCTTTCACTCTTGTCAAGTTTCTCAATTAAAGCTTCCCTATTCAAAGCCTCTTCATTCTTATCAAGTCTCATTTCTTCTCAAATCTTAGTTTCCATTATCAAGTTTGTTTAATTTTCAAGCTCTTTTACATTTTCATCAATCACCCATTCAATATCTTTCTTTCAATCAATTGTTCTCTCCCTTTAATGTTTTCATCATCTTCCTTTCAAGTTTGTTATTTTTATCCTTAACCTTTTTAGCCTTTACGTTCTTACTCAATCTCTTCTTCATAGGTTTCTTTATCTTATCAATTTTGTCTTACTTCACTCTTGACTCTTTCTTCTAGGAGTTTTTTTTTCTCTCTACTTGCTATTTACCCTTCCTAATCCTTTACTTCAATTTCAAGATTTTTGTGCCAGACGCCTCGTCAGAAATACCGCACCGCACAATCCACCGACATTTGAATCTCGCGAACCCAGAGTCTGATGTCCGAACCGAACTGGTCTCCTTGCCAATCACAATTGCAAACGGGCAGTGGATGTGGGCCTGCTCGACTTCACGCTCCTCCCTGACTGACTGTCGAGCATTTTTCCCCTCCGTCAGTTGCGTTCCTCGGTATGAAATAGACGAGCATAAACAAGTAAGGCCACGCGCTCCGTTCCGTCATCGTCTATAAACGGCTTCGCGGGCCGAGGCACAGGCCTTGGCATAGCAAAGCCCCTCCTGCGTTACACTGAGCAGCAGACCCTCGTTTTTACGAAAGTGGACCGAACAATGCATTTTAGTGTCGTTGACCAGTCAGGTCGCTGTTCACTTGCCCATCTGGTTCCAATACCACTCTCCGAAAAGCGTTGACCAGACTCAGCTGGTTGTCGCCGTTTACCAGCAATCGCGGAGGCAAGCTTCATTATCCACCCTGTCGAGCACCATAGCCATTCGCGGAGCGCCAACCGCCTAATCTGCCTATCTCCTAGAACGAGTCGTTCTGTAGCACTGTGACGACGCGCGTTAACAGTAGTGAAGGACCCTCCGACATACCTATTTTGATTTCGATTGTTGTTTCAGCGTTAGCACTACATACTCTCCTTCAGCAGAAGCGAAATATCTTCCTACAAACTTTCCTTTAGTGAAATAGCTTTGCCGCTCGAACGCGACGTCGGCTGGACGGTGCGAGCAGAAGCGGCGACGAGATTATAATAACCGCTTAGGAGCGAGTAATATGGAACTCTTGTAGGCGCATTGGGCTTGCAACGCTTTGTCGTAGACTCGGAGTCTGCCGCTCGGAGAGCAGCACTTCGTTCCCGCGGCTTGTACAGCAAAGCAACATTCTAGTAACATGATGATGATAGCTTTCTAGCGGCGAACACTCGCTTGGCGAGAGATACGCTAGCGAGCCATTGGTGTACGCCTGATCACGTCGACCTGTGCAGGTAGAGCTTTATGGCAGAAAAGTGTCGTCCTGGCCACCATGCTGTAAAAGACGACAGCAAATTCTTGGCGAAACAGGCAAAAGGGTTACATCCAGGAAAATTGTCGCCGAGACGATCGCCGAGACGATCGCCGAATGCAGCATGGCGCCAGCACCGCCGCTCACCCAGACTCTGCGGCGCGGTAGAAAGCGCAACGCGGACACCGCCTCCCTCGCCGTTCCTCTTGCCGCGTCCCCGGCCGTGCCTTTGGGCGCGACTTCCGACGTCATTCGCGGATCAGCAACGGGGATCGAGGCAGCTTCAGGCTCTGGTAGTGAGGCGGCTCAGAATGAGGACCTTCGCAATTAAGGTCCAATCGAGGGGGGTCTCGAGTAGATGGGGTTTGACGAACTGGCTCGATCGCCTGTTGCGCCTGCTGGTTGCGATGACGGTAGCAGTGGCAGCCTGCGGGGGGAGGTACCATCTAGTGTCGGCTCAACTGGTGCACGAGTCGCAACGTAAGATTTCTCTGCTCCTTGCCTCCACTCCCCTCCTCTCCGCCCTTCTCCGCGCGCTGCGGCTTCTTCCGCGCGCTGCGGCTTCTTCCGCCCTCCTCCCACGCATGCCTGTTCCTCTCCTACATCCCTTCCCCTTTCAAACTGTCTCCGCCCTCCCATTCACATTTGTCACAAGAGAATCGGAGTCCTAGGGGTAACGCTCACTGGGGTATCCCCATTGTGAACCTTGGGGTACACGGGCCCTTTGCGTAACTTACCCCCCTCACCCACTTCCCCCACCCCCCAATCTCCTTCTCCGCAACCCCCCACTCCCCTTCTGCACCGCCCTCCCATGCCGCCGCCTGGAGGACAGTGCCCGCGCTCCAATCAATCGCCGCCACGTGGCCCTCTGTTACCACTGCCACGTGGCAGGATGGCTGGGACTGCTCGAAGTGGAGTGGCGTGTCGTGCGATAAGGAGGGGTTTGTTACAACCGTGTGAGTTTTCAGCCAGCTATTGCAACGCGCAATATTTCAACAAAACGGGGAAGCTATAACGCAAGGGGGATTGACTTTATCCCCTCGTTTTTCTCACTCAACTGCGTTACCTCATTTGTCATTCAACTCTCCCTGCTCCCTCATCCGCCACTCCCCGCTCCCCAATCCGCCATCTCCCCGCTCCCCAATCCGCCGTCTCCCCACTTCCTGATTCGCCGTCTCCCCGCTCCCCAATCCGCCACTCCCCGCTCCGTTGACTGTCGTCCGTTGACTGTCGTCCGTTGACTTTGAGTCAGCGCAAATCACCAACGCCCCGCCATCTTCCCGCTCCCCCCACAGTGACCTCAGCAGCACGGATCTGGAAGGGTCTCTGCCGTCCGCGCTCTTCACGCTCATGTCGCTTCGACATGATGACTTTGAGTCGACTCAAAATAGCCTTCATATCCCTCGCCCCTGCCCCCAACTCCCCACAGGGACCTCAGCAACGGGAATCTGGAAGGGTCGCTTCCGTCCGCGCTCTTCACGCTCACGTCGCTTCAACAACTGTGGGTCTGTGGGTCTCGCTCACGCACATCCACAGCGAATGCTGATGCGCTCGTTCCGCATGGGGCCACGCGTACGCCACGTGGCCCCATGCGGGACGAGATCGCTCGCAGTGACCGTGGCAAGTCTGACTCGTCTGAGAGGTTCCCTTCATTACTTGCTCACATCGCCTCGTTCCACCACATCGCGTGAATCACAACTTCCAAAGTGCAACTTTCTCCCCACCGCTTTGTCTCGTTCTCCTTTCTTTTTGTCTGCTAATCTTCCAAGTGCCAAACGATTTTTACTTCTCCAATCCCTCTCAACATCAACCCCCCCCCCCCCCCCCCCCCCCCCCCCTCCCCCCCCTCCACCTTCCTTCTTTCCATTCCCTCCTCCGTTCTTCTTCAGAAAGCTCAACGAAAACTCGTTAGAGGGCTCTCTGCTCGATGCTATAGGGAACCTGACCCAACTAACCCTGCTGTAAGCATGACATGATAACATGTGAGACCCTGCTGTAAACCCTAGGACCAACTGACATCCAACATGTGAGTGAGGCTCCACGTGTAGAGGGCTCTCCTGGATGCTATAGGGAATCTGACCCAACTAACCCTATTGTAAGCATGATGCAAAAACGACCAATACAATGCTTGCAACTATGTATTGTACAGCATGTGAGGCCGCATGTGTTCTTAACAAAAGCTTTTTGAGGACCCTGCTAAACCCTACCTCGAAACCTTAAACCTGAAACCCGAAACACCATACCTCATTTCAAACCTCAAAACTTAAATTCCGAACTCCAAACCCGAAAGCCTAAACCTCAAACCCTGAACCGGAAACCCAAAACCCGAACCCCAATCCCTGTCAGGTCTCTGGGCAGAAACGAGCTGTCAGGACCCATTCCCGCCCCGCTCTCCAACCTCCAAGCCCTCAAGTACCTGTGAGTCCTAGTTTCTGGTGAGGCGTAAAGTGCACTTGTACTGCTTTTGAGACACCCCTACCTTCTTATCATCAAGTACTCGTTAGTGTGTGCGCCCGTGTCCTTGCAGACACATGTAGTGTGAAGGTGTACATGTGTATGCATGTGCATTGACGATTTCTGGTGCTGCGTCTGTTGCGGCAGTACGGTCAAAGGTGGACTCACTGTGACCATGCCTCAAGGACTGAGTTGTGCCCGTATGCATTTGTACCGCAGCCTTCTGAGTGACAACGAGCTGTCGGAGACAATCCCAGCTGGGCTGGGGAGCATCACAACTCTTGAGGCGCTGTAAGTGGGGTGCCTAGCAGGGAATGTCTTAAACCGCGTGGTACCATGTGTATTACAGAGTGAGTGGTAAACCATTGACAGGATTGTTCAGTAATGTGGTGGTGGAGAGGAGGTGTGGTGTGGCTGATAGACATGTTGAGTGCATGTTCTTCGTTCAGGCATTTGTGTGTGTACCATGCGGCATCGGTGGCGCTTCTTCTTTGGCTTCCAAACCCCACCTGCTTGCTTCTTTTAATTTCCTGCACAGGCTATCCCTGCCTGCTCGCTTCCTTGCATCCCCTGACTCAAACTCGCACACCCGCCTAACTCTTGTCCCTTTGCCTTGCACCAGCAGCCATCAATCTTTCCCAGCGACCGCTGGCAGGCACTCCTTCCTTCCGTCACAGCTGCTCCACTTGCACTACCTTCCTTCCCTCACAGGCACTCCTTCCTTCCCCACAGGCACTCCTTCCTTCCCTCACAGGCACTCCTTCCTTCCCTCACAGGCACTCCTTCCTTCCCTCACAGGCACTCCTTCCTTCCCTCACAGGCACTCCTTCCTTCCCTCACAGGCACTCCCTCCTTCCCGCACAGCTGCTCCACCAACACTGCCTCCCCGCCCCGCTCACACAGCACGGCTCTCCATCCGTCTGTGCATCTCCCCCACTTCCAGGGACTTGAGCATGAATCGCCTTTCGGGCGACCTGCCGCCATCACTTTTCAACCTGCCCACTCTTGTCTACTTGTACGTTGGGCTGAGATTCTCGTCGAAACCCTGGATAGGCTTACTTCGTTCTCTCTTGCTCGCCTCGTGTGCTACCTTGCACTCGGTTCACAATGCTCTTTGCGCGGACGGTGCAGGAGCTGTCAGTAGAAGACAGGTGGGCTGCGGATGGCGCTCGCATGGTTGTTCTCGAATGCCTACAGACTACAGTCGTTCGGATTCTCAAATAGGAAGGTTTTCTAAAAAAACACCCGTTTTTCAACAACTGACAATCTGCCTCAAGGCCACCTCAACGAATTTCTGCAAACCCTTTAACCAACCCCACCCCCCACCCCCACCCTCCCTCCCTTCCACCCCACCCCTCTCCCCCACTGTAACAATGACTGGCCTATTGGGTTCCGTCCCCTCCTCAACCTTCTCCTCTCCCTCCACCTCCTCTCTCCCCCAAACTGCCTCCAGTTCTATTCATCGGTCCTGCTCCAGCCATCACAACTCCCATTTCCAGCCTCCCTTCCCTCCGTTTACCCCTCGCACGAACATATCCAGTAACGAGTTGCTTCGAAACAATATCAAGTCCCTCCCTTTCCCGTTCCCCCTCACAGGGACATATGCAATCAAACAATGAGTTCGCTGGTTTTGGTTTTGGGAAATCCGATAAACAAACAGCTCCTCCCCACCCCTCCCTTGCCCGCATTTCCCTAACAGGGACATATCCAATAACGAGTTCGCTGGTCCCCTCCCTTCGGGTTTCGCTTCCCCCTCCCTCGCCTCTCACCCTCTCGCCACTTTCAACGTCGAAAAAAACTTCTTCACAGGGTCTGCCCGTGCCGAAATCTCGGCTGGAAAGCTTTCCTTCTGCCCGGAGGACCAGCAGGGAGGGTTCGCAGCAGCGAATCTGCTCCCTTATAGCCCGTCTCAGTACGGTTCAGTGCGAGGAAACTGCCTCAACCCGAGAGGAGGGGGGGGGTGCGAGGGGGACGGGAGGCAGCGGAAGCAGGGGGGGTGTTTGGCGTTTTGTGGGGTAGGTAGTGTCCAAGGAGTGTGTGGAGGGCACGGGAGGTGCTTTCTCAAGGGGCCCTCAAGAGTGCCCGTGTGTGAGTGTGAGGAGGGGTATTATGAGGATACGGTGGAGTCAAAAGGGGGTGGTTACCCTACTTGTTCGGCGACCAAGCCTGAGAATCCGCCTCCTCCCTTTCCACCAGACATACCATTGGATGGAGGTAAGCCGTGATGTGTGTCCCTGTGTGTGTGTGTGTGTGTGTGTGTGTGTGTGTGTGTGTGTGTGTGTGCGTGTGCGTGCGTGCGTGCATGCGTGCGTGCTTTCGTGCGTACGTGCGTGCGTGTGTGTGTGTGTGCGCGCGCGCGCGCGCGTGTGTGTGTGTGTGTGGGTGTGGGTGGGTGCGTGCGTGCGTGTGTGTGTGAGTGTGTGTGTGTGTGTTTGTGTGCGCGTGTGAGTCTGTGTGTGCGTCTGTGTGCGTGTGTGTGCGAGTGTGTCTGTGTTTGTGTGTGACTTTCCCTGCTCCCCATCTCTCCTGTTCCCTCCGCTCAGACATCCCACTCAAGGAGTGCCATGCCACAACACCGGGTTCAGCGACAGGGACTTGAAGGCCATGCGTGCAACCACCCCTTATCACGATCAAACTGACTCAGGTGTCAGCTCCCTTTCTTTCTCCCCATCTCGCCTTTCTCCTCATGCAGACGACCCACAGAAGTAGCGCCACCGGCCGGGGTTGAGGGACCGGGACTTCAAGGCCGTGCTAGAAACACCCTTTCTCCTCGTATCGCTTCCCCCCTCCCCCTCAGACGACCCACAGAAGCAGCGCCACCGGCCGGGGTTGAGAGACCGGGACTTCAAGGCCGTGCCGGCAACCACCCCCTCGCGCTTTAACCGCTTCTTCCGCCACGTCAGCCTGGGGTTCAACGGCACTGCTGCCCAACCCTCTTGGGCATGCAGAGAGGCGGTAGACTGGCGCGGGCTGGTGCTAGTACGAGGGAGGAATGTGACGGTGGTTCCTCCGGTGAAAGACCAAGGCTTGTGCGGTGAGTGGTGAGGGAGCGAATGCGAGTGTGTCAATTGCTAGAATGGGGTGTGACGGCTCTGGTGGCGGTGGTGCGAGTCGCTTGAAACGGATTGATGGAAGCACGTCAGCCTGGGGTTCAACGGCACGGCCCCGCAGCCCCCTTGGGAGTGCCGAGAGGCGGTGGACTGGCGGGGGGTGGTGCTCGTGCACGGTGCACGGGCGCAGCGTGACGGTGGTGTCTCTTGTGAAAAGACCAAGGCTTGTGCGGTGAGTGGTGAGGGAGGGGTCACCGGGTTTTGAATAGCTAGAATGTGATGTGAATGGTGCACCTCTGGTTTGGGTAGTTTGAGTCACTTTAGAACGTTTTGATGGAACTCCAGGGCTTGTGCGGTGAGTGGTGAGTGAAAGAGGGGAGGTGAGTGGTGAAGGAGGGGAGGTGGGCGATGAAGGAGGGGAGGTGAGTGGTGAGGTTCGGGTGGTGAGAGTGATGGGGAGTTGGGTGGTGGGGAAGGGTAGATGAGCAGTGAAGGAGTGGACGGTGTGAATAGCCAAGAAAGGATACAAATGGTGTAGCTCTGGTGCTGGTGACTTAAGATGCAATGAAGCGGTTTAAAGGAAGCAATGGCGTCAATTGAATGCGCTCCTACGCATGCATGCTAACTATTCCGCCGTTCTTTCTCTTCAGTATATCCACTCCCCTCTCCAACCCGCACCCCTCCCCCAATCAGCTGCCTGCTGGGCTCTGGTGCCGGTAGCAGCAATAGAGGCAGCCTATGCAATAGCATACGGCGCCAACCATCCCAACCTGTCCAGTCAACAAGTGCTGAGCTGTCAGGGCACGTGGCAGTGCACAGGTGGCATCCCGGCGGACGCGTTCCAGTTTGTGGCTGCTGTGGGAGGGGTATCGCCGGAGAAAGCAGTGCCGTATTCGGGAGTGGTGAACGCGAGTGACTGCAAGGTGGGCATGTGTGTGCAAGTTAATGTTGGTCCTCCTGGGCACACTCTGAAAGCATTGATTACGGAAATTTGCTTCCTGCTTAGAGAGGAAATGAGGAGCCACCTGCCTTTGGCCTCTCCTTGCCCTCTTTCTCCTGCCCGTCCCTCCCCCTTCAGCTTCTCCCAGCAAGTTCGAAGCCTGCAGCTGCTGCCAAGCGCAACTCACGTGAGTCCAAACCACAACCTGCAGCTGTCAAGCCTACCACCAAACCTCCCACCAAGGCTCTATCCGCACCTCCCACCGGGCCAGCTTCCGGGCCATGGAAGCTGCAGAGTAAGAAGGCTGCAGCGCAAGCCACCAAGCCTGCTGCCGGACCTCCTGCCAGGCCTGCCAAATCACGAACGAGGGGAGTGCGGTCACCTTCCAAACCTGTTGCTGCTGGCAGAGGCCGGCAGGCTATGGTTCGGGCGGCAGCTGCGCGTGCGGTGCCCACATCAGCATCCATGTCAGCATCCACGTCAGCAGGCCGAACGCCAGCAGCCTCAACTCCAATTACGAAGAATGAAGACGACGACGACAAGCACACGCACTTCTCCCCCTCCCTCTCCTCCCTCTTCTCCCAACTCTTCCACCGGCTCCGAAGACCAACCCAGCCGCCCAAGCTGCCCCCCACCACCTCGGTTCCCCCGTCCTCCTCCCCTCCTCCCCCTGCCTTTCCACCTCAACCGCCCGGCATCCACCCCCTCTCTGGCCGCTTCTCCATCTCCATGTTCGAACAGGTGCGCTCGATAAACTTGTAGACGTGGGTCAATAGATTTGAACCCCCTGTCACCGCACTCGACCCATCTGTAGTGTTTCATCACACATCTCCTCACTTACCTGTGCTGCTCCGGTGCCTCTTCGTGTGCTGCCACTGTGAGTGACAGGTGTCGATCCCCGGTTGGCTGGGAATGGTGCTGGCGCTGCAGGCGCAGCCAATCATTGCCAACGTGGAGGCGGATCAACTCTCCTTTATCAACTACCAGGGGGTGAGTTGTCTCAATACTTTGAACTGAGAGAGGAATAAGTTGTCTTTTGAGTCGACTCAAAAGTCAACGAGGAGGCAGAACAGCTCTCCCCTGTCAACTACCAGGTGGTGAGTTAGTGGCGAAGTTGTAAGCGATTGAGCGAGGACAAGTTGTAAGTGGTGCAATATCTTTAGAGCTGTCCAGAATGTACTAGTGTGTGAAGGACGGGGTTAGCATCGTGCAGGATGATGCTCCTCACGAGCTACCACATCAGAAAGAACAGACTATGCATGGGGAAGAACAGGAGGGTAGCATCGTGCGGGGAAGGTAAACGTAACGAGTGGGGAAAAGAATCAAGGCAGTGGGAGTCGTAAGACCTTTTGAAGTAAAATGTTCCCAGGGGTTCATTGTGTGGATCAGTTTTTTTTAGGAGCCTAAATAATCGTAAGACCTTGGACGTAAGATGTTTCCAGGGGTTCATTGTGTCGATCAGACCTCTTTTTGCTCTCGCCCTCCTTCAACTCCACACTCTTCAGGGCTTCGTTTGCGTGGATTCAGATTGCGTTGGAGTCGACTTTAGAAACTTTATGTTGGTACGGCCTTCTTATCTCGCTCCTCTTCAACTCCACACCCTTCAGGGCTTCGTTTACGCGGATCCAGATTGCTTCGCGAATGGAGTGGTGAATCACATAGTGCTGCTGGTGGGGTACAGCACGGTGGGAGTGACGCCCTACTTTATCCTCCAAAACACCTGGGGATCCACCTGGGGCGAGGACGGCTTCATGCAGATGGCCATCGAAGCAGGTACCTTTTTCCTCTGGTTTTTGTGGTTATTTTTTGTGTAGAACAAAACGAAGCGACGTATACTTTGCTTCTTTGAACACCTGGGGATCCACCTGGGGCAAGGGCGGTCTCATGCAAATGGCTATTGAAGCAGGTGCTCGTCTCCTCTGGTTGCATTAGTAAGTTCTCGCATTGAAGAAAATGGACACAAAATAGCCCAAGTGATTCCCTGTCATATCCGGGGGTTGTTGTCAGTGGTGTGTGTTGCAAGGCATGATGAAGAAAAACTCTCTCATAATCTGAACTTATTTTTATAAAAGTTTTGCTAGGCCAGACTGAGGTCCAGTCCAGTCACCCCTACCACCTAAAAGACCCCACAAGCACCACCCAACTCTCATTGCCCATACCTTATCCCTATCCATCTCTCCACTCCCCCCCACCCTCCACACAGAGGCGATGGCATATGTGGCATCAACAGCAGTCCTGCCTGTGAATCACACCCTGTCAGTGCATCAATTCGTGTGGAAGCGGCAAGGCCTGAGGCGCCTCAAAGTTTGTCCCTCCCTCCATCCCCCCCAACCCCCAGACACAGGCAACGGCATCTGCGGCATCAACACCACTCCTGCCTTATACCCAGTGGTGGCAGGCTCGCACCCGTGTCAACCCATCAACCCGTGTGGCAGCGGCAAGTGCAGCAACCGCGCGGGGAAGAGCAAGTGCACGTGTGCGCCTGGGTTCACCACTGCCAAGAATATTGATGGGTCCGAGACATGCATTCCGGGTGAGCAGAAAGAGAAGTGTACGTTAGGTAACACAACCCACAAATCCCGCCTCTCTGCCCCTGACTCTCTTCTAGCAAGTGTGTGTGTGCACCTGGGTTCAGCACTGCCAGGAACATCGATGGGTCTTAGACATGCATTCCCGGTGAGCAGGAAGAGAATGGTAGCAAGACATGCTAGACGGTAGCAACAACCACAATCCCCCCTCCTTAATCAATACGCATGGAAGACATCAGGGTTTTAACAAGACATGCATTCCCCTTTCCCACCATCTTGCCAGTTCACATGTGCATTTAGTCAATATGGCAGCAATAAATTCACTCAAAATTTGTGCAATAATATACATGCACATGTGAACTGTGTTCACTAAAGGAAATCAATATAGCATACAGTTTCTCCCTCTAATGGAATGACAGCACTAAATTTGCTGCCTCCTCTCCCCTCTACCCTCTTTCCTCGAGATTCTCCCGTCCACCCCATTCCCCTCTCCATCTTTCTCCCTTTTCTTTCCTCCCCATCTGCCTTCTCTTTCTTGCCTCCCACCCCTCCCTCTGCCAGTCCACGTGTGCGCCATGTCAGCAGCCAACCCATGCCAGGTGGGCACGTGTCTCGATGACGGGGCGGGCGGCTACAATTGTCTGTGTCCACCAGGGTTTGTGGCCGATGAGCGACCCAATGAAACCCCAGTCTGCGTGCCAGGTGGGTACTGCTCGCTTCTTCTCACGTGCAAAACCCTACTATGTACAGCTAGGCCAGAAACCCCTCTGTGTGTACCAGGGAAAGGTAGGCCTGGATGATGGCGCAGGAGGCTACAAATTCCTGTGTCCGCTGGGCTTTGTGACGGACGAGAGACCTGATGAAACCCCTGTCTGCGTGCCAGGTACTGCTCTCGTGCCAGGTAATGCTCTCGTTCCTGCTCGTTTCTTCTCACCGCACAAGATGTTACCATGTCAAAGGCTTGGAGATCATGGTTCTACTTACATTCATGTGACCCACCCCTCCCTCCTCTCCTTCCATGCCAGGTGTCACTCCCTCAGAGGTCCACGTGGTGCCAGGGCTGACATGTGACACTGTGCGGTCGACATTTGGCATGTCAGAGGCCAATTTCACTCTGCTCAATCCGGTGCGCTCAAAGCAAGCCGCCACCCACTAGTGCCACCACTTATCAATGTGTCTCTGCCACTAGTGCCTTGCCGCACGAGCATCACACAGTGTGCGGTCCACATTTGGCATGTCAGAGGCCAACTTCACTCAGCTTAACCCTGTGGGTGATTCAGAAGCCGCAAGACGCCACCAGGCATCGCTGTGCCTTTGCCGCTAGTGTATTTTTTAGGCGCCTCATGATTGGCGGCCATCTTCACTCAGCTTAGCCCGGTGGGCTGAACTCAACCGGTATCAAATGGTCGGTGCTCACCCACTAGTTGGTGAATCAACCTGCATCACGCGTCAATGTGCGTTCGCCACTAGTGCCTCGCAACACCATCACCACATAGCTTCCGCCCACGTCGCGCACCATCACACAATCGCACCGCGTGAAACTGCTCTCTCAAGCTGTGGTTGTACTGATGCTGCTCTCTCTCCCTCTGTCCAGCCCCGAGCAACCATTCATGAGTCTGGTCTTCCTGCTTGTGTGTGCCCCCGTGTTCTGAGTCGACTCAGAATGAGCCGTGTTTTGAGTCGACTCAGAATGAGCCGTGTTTTGAGTCGACTCAGAATGAGCCGTGTTTTGAGTCGACTCAGAATGAGCTGTGTTTTGAGTCGACTCAGAATGAGCCGTGTTTTGAGTCGACTCAGAATGAGCCGTGTTTTGAGTCGACTCAGAATGAGCCGTGTTTTGAGTCGACTCAGAATGAGCCGTGTTTTGAGTCGACTCAGAATGAGCCGTGTTTTGAGTTGACTCAGAATGAGCCGTGTTTTGAGTCGACTCAGAATGAGCGTGTTTTGAGTCGACTCAGAATGAGCCGTGTTTTGAGTCGACTCAGAATGAGCCGTGTTTTGAGTCGACTCAGAATGAGCCGTGTTTTGAGTCGACCCAGAATGAGCCGTGTTTTGAGTCGACTCAGAATGAGCCGTGTTTTGAGTCGACTCAAAACACGGCTCTCCCTCTGTCCAGCCCCGTGCAACTGTTCACGAGTCTAGTCTTCCTCCTTGTGTGTGCCCCCCCTTCCCCACCCTCCTTGTCCGCTCCCTCGTGTGGATGGAATCTCCAGAAGCTCAATTGCTCAAGCCTTGCAATTGGGGATGACATTAACGTCAGCGATGACACCCTGTGCAGAACTCCCTATACTGCCCCTGCCTCAGTCGCCCTTCTTGTTTGCCCCTCTCTTTCCCCCACCCCCAGAAGCTCAACTGCTCCAGCCTTGCAATTGGAGACGATATTTATGTCAGCGATGGCACCCTGTGCGCCACTCCCTATACTGTCACCGCTGTAAGTCCAAGGCCACTCTCTCTACTGTCACTGTCGTAAGCTCAAGATTACTCCCTATACTATCACTACTGTGATCCCACAGAACATCAGTTCGCCGCACTTGATCCGCATTAGCTATACTTGATGCTGAAATGCTCAATCCGTGCTTGTAGAGATGCACGCTTGATCCCTTATGCTGGTTAGGGATCCCTCACGCCGTTTGCTTCTGTTGAGGCGCCTCACAAGCCTTGCCATGCTTGCGGAGATGCTTGCTCGATCGGCAGTCTGACACAGCTGGTTTCTGCTGGTTAGGGATCCCTCACGCCATTCGCTTCTGTGCGTGCGACCAATGGCAGGATGACACGTGTGAGAGCATTGCAGCAGCATTCAGCATGACTCGCTCGGAATTCCTCAAGCTGAACGACGACCTGCCGTGTGGACGGCTAAAGGCGGGGCAACAGGTGGGGATGGCAGGCTCAAGGCATGTGTGAGAGGGTGGCTGTTCAGGGTTGTGTGAGGGCATAACAGCAGCATTCAGCATGACTCGCTCACAATTCCTCAAGCTGAATGACGACTTGCCGCGTGGAATGCTGCAGCCTGGCCAACAGTTGGGAGACATGTATGGTAGGTAGTATAGTTGCTCAAGGCATGTGCGAGCATGGGTGCTCAAGGCATGTGAGAGCATGGGTGATTTAGGCATGTGTGAGAGCATGGGTGCTCAAGGCATGTGTGAGAGCATGGGTGCTCAAGGCATGTGTGAGAGCATGTGTGCTCAAGGCATGTGTGAGCATGGGTGCTCTCGCATGGCTGCATCAATCATGTGTGAGAGCATGGCTGCATCATTCATGTGTGAGAGCATGGCTGCATCATTCATGTGTGAGAGCATGGCTGCATCATTCATGTGTGAGAGCATGGCTGCATCATTCATGTGTGAGAGCATGGCTGCATCATTCATGTGTGAGAGCATGGCTGCATCATTCATGTGTGAGAGCATGGCTGCATCATTCATGTGTGAGAGCATGGCTGCATCATTCAAGGTATGCTGTCAAGTCCTCATGGTGTCAAGTCCTCTCTCCCTTCTCACCCACATCAAAGGTATGCTCACCAAGGAGTTCGTCATGACAGACATGGGTGAGCCATCATATTACCTTGGCATGAACATCATTCGTGACCGTCCTTCTCGCTCTCTATTTCTTTCCCAAGAGCGATACATTCACAAGGTCCTCTCTCGCTTCGGCCTTCTCACCTGCAATCATGCATCTACACCTCTCCCTTCTACTTTTCAGCATTCTTCCCCTTCCACTTCTGACCATCAGCCCTCTCAGACTGAACCCTTTTCTGACTGGGACGAGTTCCACGAGGCTCTTGCACCTTCATCCTCTTCATCCCCTTCTTCTTCCAACGCACCTCCTTCATCACTCCTTTCCCCCCTCGACATCAATCTTTACCAGAGCATTGTCGGTAGCCTCATGTACGCATCCGTCTGCACCCGCCCAGATCTCTCTCATGCTGTGGGCGTGCTTTCTCGGTTCCTTTCCGCGCCATCTACTCAGCACTTGAACGCTGCGAAGCGTGTCCTGCGCTACCTCTCCGGATCTAAATCTTTTGGTCTCTTCTTTCATGGACATGAGCATGGTAGTGTCTTGCATGGTTTCACGGATGCGGATTGGGCAGGTCCTCTTTCTAAGCGGAAGTCCACTGGAGGCTACATGTTTGTGATAGCGGGAGCAGCTATTTCTTGGCAATCGAAGACGCAAAGCTGTGTGGCATTATCTTCAACGGAGGCGGAGTACATGGCTGTGACGCAAGGAGCAAGAGAGGCTGTGTGGTTGAGAGGGTTGCTGACGGAGTTGGGTCTTCCCCAGCATGAGCCGACCATTCTGCACATTGACAACACATCGGCGATCGCCTTGAGCAAGAACCCGGTCTATCATGGACGCACAAAGCACATTGATACCCAGTATCACTACATTCGAGAGCTAATTAAGAACAAAGTTGTGACACCGGCCTACTGCAGCACTACGAACCAGGCTGCTGACTTCCTGACTAAGATCCTCCCCCGGCACCTCTTTCTTCTTGGCCGCCACCGCGCCGGATTGATGCCGATCGAGTCTCTTGAGTGCTTCTCCACTGCTGTCCCTTCCGCTCCTTCTCGCTCTGAGGGTCAGCACTGCGGGGGGGTGTTGGAATGAACTGTTGCTGCTGCTCGCGTGGCACCAGGGTGGCGGGAAAAAATTCACGTGGCGAAAATTTTCGCCACACTTTCCCCGTCAGCCAAAATTCGAATCTGCAAAGGGCATCTACCAACATTACCCATTCGCCACTTCATCATCCTTATCTCCAATCAGCAAGGCACACTTCCATTTTCACCCAATACAAATCCTTCAATCCTCCACCTTATATCTTCTCCAATCCTCCTTAACCTTCTCATCCCAAACTCCACCAATCAATCCAAAGATTCCCTACCAAGCCTTAAATCAAAGCCCCATTCATTCCAATCACCAAGCCTTAATTTCAAGGCCATGTTCATCCCACTCACCAAGCCTTCACTTCAAGGCCACATTCATCACCCCCACCTTATCCAACTTAACCAATCACAATCATTCATCTCCTCCTCTCCTTCATCCAACCTCAAGCTCCACCAAATACAAAACAAAGGGTCCACCCCATTCTTCACTTATACTTTTCAAGCAAGTTTTTACCTAAGCTCTCCACAAGTTCTACTCCAAGCTTTCACAAGGCCACTTCGAAGTCCTCCTCCTCATGCCCAACTCCTAAGGCTCCACTCACCACCAACCTCTCCCAATCCAAGCTCATAGCCATGTTCTCCAACTCTAGAGAAGCTTATGCTTCATAGTCTTTCTACTAGATTGTTATCAATGGTTGCTCTTTAAGACCATCATGTACCTCCTTTGGACTAGTGCATTTTATGTTTTGAGGCCTCAACATCAACCTTTGACTTTCTTCTAATCAAGACTCAAGCTTCACCTTCAACACTCAAGCTTGGAGGTTCTTCTCTACACAATAAACAAGATCTATACCTCAACACTCAAGGTTGGAGGTGCTTCTCCACTCAACAATCAAGATCTACTACTCAACAATCAAGCTTAGATCTCACTCTCCTTCCAACAATCAAGATTCACAATTCAAGCTTGGCTTCTTCAAGTTACAAAGCTCCTTCAAAATGACAAGTAAGACTCTTTAAGGCAAGTCACCTCCTTTCACTCTTGTCAAGTTTCTCAATTAAAGCTTCCCTATTCAAAGCCTCTTCATTCTTATCAAGTCTCATTTCTTCTCAAATCTTAGTTTCCATTATCAAGTTTGTTTAATTTTCAAGCTCTTTTACCTTTTCATCAATCACCCATTCAATATCTTTCTTTCAATCAATTGTTCTCTCCCTTTAATGTTTTCATCATCTTCCTTTCAAGTTTGTTATTTTTATCCTTAACCTTTTTAGCCTTTACGTTCTTACTCAATCTCTTCTTCATAGGTTTCTTTATCTTATCAATTTTGTCTTACTTCACTCTTGACTCTTTCTTCTAGGAGTTTTTTTTTCTCTCTACTTGCTATTTACCCTTCCTAATCCTTTACTTCAATTTCAAGATTTTTGTGCCAGACGCCTCGTCAGAAATACCGCACCGCACAATCCACCGACATTTGAATCTCGCGAACCCAGAGTCTGATGTCCGAACCGAACTGGTCTCCTTGCCAATCACAATTGCAAACGGGCAGTGGATGTGGGCCTGCTCGACTTCACGCTCCTCCCTGACTGACTGTCGAGCATTTTTCCCCTCCGTCAGTTGCGTTCCTCGGTATGAAATAGACGAGCATAAACAAGTAAGGCCACGCGCTCCGTTCCGTCATCGTCTATAAACGGCTTCGCGGGCCGAGGCACAGGCCTTGGCATAGCAAAGCCCCTCCTGCGTTACACTGAGCAGCAGACCCTCGTTTTTACGAAAGTGGACCGAACAATGCATTTTAGTGTCGTTGACCAGTCAGGTCGCTGTTCACTTGCCCATCTGGTTCCAATACCACTCTCCGAAAAGCGTTGACCAGACTCAGCTGGTTGTCGCCGTTTACCAGCAATCGCGGAGGCAAGCTTCATTATCCACCCTGTCGAGCACCATAGCCATTCGCGGAGCGCCAACCGCCTAATCTGCCTATCTCCTAGAACGAGTCGTTCTGTAGCACTGTGACGACGCGCGTTAACAGTAGTGAAGGACCCTCCGACATACCTATTTTGATTTCGATTGTTGTTTCAGCGTTAGCACTACATACTCTCCTTCAGCAGAAGCGAAATATCTTCCTACAAACTTTCCTTTAGTGAAATAGCTTTGCCGCTCGAACGCGACGTCGGCTGGACGGTGCGAGCAGAAGCGGCGACGAGATTATAATAACCGCTTAGGAGCGAGTAATATGGAACTCTTGTAGGCGCATTGGGCTTGCAACGCTTTGTCGTAGACTCGGAGTCTGCCGCTCGGAGAGCAGCACTTCGTTCCCGCGGCTTGTACAGCAAAGCAACATTCTAGTAACATGATGATGATAGCTTTCTAGCGGCGAACACTCGCTTGGCGAGAGATACGCTAGCGAGCCATTGGTGTACGCCTGATCACGTCGACCTGTGCAGGTAGAGCTTTATGGCAGAAAAGTGTCGTCCTGGCCACCATGCTGTAAAAGACGACAGCAAATTCTTGGCGAAACAGGCAAAAGGGTTACATCCAGGAAAATTGTCGCCGAGACGATCGCCGAGACGATCGCCGAATGCAGCATGGCGCCAGCACCGCCGCTCACCCAGACTCTGCGGCGCGGTAGAAAGCGCAACGCGGACACCGCCTCCCTCGCCGTTCCTCTTGCCGCGTCCCCGGCCGTGCCTTTGGGCGCGACTTCCGACGTCATTCGCGGATCAGCAACGGGGATCGAGGCAGCTTCAGGCTCTGGTAGTGAGGCGGCTCAGAATGAGGACCTTCGCAATTAAGGTCCAATCGAGGGGGGTCTCGAGTAGATGGGGTTTGACGAACTGGCTCGATCGCCTGTTGCGCCTGCTGGTTGCGATGACGGTAGCAGTGGCAGCCTGCGGGGGGAGGTACCATCTAGTGTCGGCTCAACTGGTGCACGAGTCGCAACGTAAGATTTCTCTGCTCCTTGCCTCCACTCCCCTCCTCTCCGCCCTTCTCCGCGCGCTGCGGCTTCTTCCGCGCGCTGCGGCTTCTTCCGCCCTCCTCCCACGCATGCCTGTTCCTCTCCTACATCCCTTCCCCTTTCAAACTGTCTCCGCCCTCCCATTCACATTTGTCACAAGAGAATCGGAGTCCTAGGGGTAACGCTCACTGGGGTATCCCCATTGTGAACCTTGGGGTACACGGGCCCTTTGCGTAACTTACCCCCCTCACCCACTTCCCCCACCCCCCAATCTCCTTCTCCGCAACCCCCCACTCCCCTTCTGCACCGCCCTCCCATGCCGCCGCCTGGAGGACAGTGCCCGCGCTCCAATCAATCGCCGCCACGTGGCCCTCTGTTACCACTGCCACGTGGCAGGATGGCTGGGACTGCTCGAAGTGGAGTGGCGTGTCGTGCGATAAGGAGGGGTTTGTTACAACCGTGTGAGTTTTCAGCCAGCTATTGCAACGCGCAATATTTCAACAAAACGGGGAAGCTATAACGCAAGGGGGATTGACTTTATCCCCTCGTTTTTCTCACTCAACTGCGTTACCTCATTTGTCATTCAACTCTCCCTGCTCCCTCATCCGCCACTCCCCGCTCCCCAATCCGCCATCTCCCCGCTCCCCAATCCGCCGTCTCCCCACTTCCTGATTCGCCGTCTCCCCGCTCCCCAATCCGCCACTCCCCGCTCCGTTGACTGTCGTCCGTTGACTGTCGTCCGTTGACTTTGAGTCAGCGCAAATCACCAACGCCCCGCCATCTTCCCGCTCCCCCCACAGTGACCTCAGCAGCACGGATCTGGAAGGGTCTCTGCCGTCCGCGCTCTTCACGCTCATGTCGCTTCGACATGATGACTTTGAGTCGACTCAAAATAGCCTTCATATCCCTCGCCCCTGCCCCCAACTCCCCACAGGGACCTCAGCAACGGGAATCTGGAAGGGTCGCTTCCGTCCGCGCTCTTCACGCTCACGTCGCTTCAACAACTGTGGGTCTGTGGGTCTCGCTCACGCACATCCACAGCGAATGCTGATGCGCTCGTTCCGCATGGGGCCACGCGTACGCCACGTGGCCCCATGCGGGACGAGATCGCTCGCAGTGACCGTGGCAAGTCTGACTCGTCTGAGAGGTTCCCTTCATTACTTGCTCACATCGCCTCGTTCCACCACATCGCGTGAATCACAACTTCCAAAGTGCAACTTTCTCCCCACCGCTTTGTCTCGTTCTCCTTTCTTTTTGTCTGCTAATCTTCCAAGTGCCAAACGATTTTTACTTCTCCAATCCCTCTCAACATCAACCCCCCCCCCCCCCCCCCCCCCCCCCCTCCCCCCCCTCCACCTTCCTTCTTTCCATTCCCTCCTCCGTTCTTCTTCAGAAAGCTCAACGAAAACTCGTTAGAGGGCTCTCTGCTCGATGCTATAGGGAACCTGACCCAACTAACCCTGCTGTAAGCATGACATGATAACATGTGAGACCCTGCTGTAAACCCTAGGACCAACTGACATCCAACATGTGAGTGAGGCTCCACGTGTAGAGGGCTCTCCTGGATGCTATAGGGAATCTGACCCAACTAACCCTATTGTAAGCATGATGCAAAAACGACCAATACAATGCTTGCAACTATGTATTGTACAGCATGTGAGGCCGCATGTGTTCTTAACAAAAGCTTTTTGAGGACCCTGCTAAACCCTACCTCGAAACCTTAAACCTGAAACCCGAAACACCATACCTCATTTCAAACCTCAAAACTTAAATTCCGAACTCCAAACCCGAAAGCCTAAACCTCAAACCCTGAACCGGAAACCCAAAACCCGAACCCCAATCCCTGTCAGGTCTCTGGGCAGAAACGAGCTGTCAGGACCCATTCCCGCCCCGCTCTCCAACCTCCAAGCCCTCAAGTACCTGTGAGTCCTAGTTTCTGGTGAGGCGTAAAGTGCACTTGTACTGCTTTTGAGACACCCCTACCTTCTTATCATCAAGTACTCGTTAGTGTGTGCGCCCGTGTCCTTGCAGACACATGTAGTGTGAAGGTGTACATGTGTATGCATGTGCATTGACGATTTCTGGTGCTGCGTCTGTTGCGGCAGTACGGTCAAAGGTGGACTCACTGTGACCATGCCTCAAGGACTGAGTTGTGCCCGTATGCATTTGTACCGCAGCCTTCTGAGTGACAACGAGCTGTCGGAGACAATCCCAGCTGGGCTGGGGAGCATCACAACTCTTGAGGCGCTGTAAGTGGGGTGCCTAGCAGGGAATGTCTTAAACCGCGTGGTACCATGTGTATTACAGAGTGAGTGGTAAACCATTGACAGGATTGTTCAGTAATGTGGTGGTGGAGAGGAGGTGTGGTGTGGCTGATAGACATGTTGAGTGCATGTTCTTCGTTCAGGCATTTGTGTGTGTACCATGCGGCATCGGTGGCGCTTCTTCTTTGGCTTCCAAACCCCACCTGCTTGCTTCTTTTAATTTCCTGCACAGGCTATCCCTGCCTGCTCGCTTCCTTGCATCCCCTGACTCAAACTCGCACACCCGCCTAACTCTTGTCCCTTTGCCTTGCACCAGCAGCCATCAATCTTTCCCAGCGACCGCTGGCAGGCACTCCTTCCTTCCGTCACAGCTGCTCCACTTGCACTACCTTCCTTCCCTCACAGGCACTCCTTCCTTCCCCACAGGCACTCCTTCCTTCCCTCACAGGCACTCCTTCCTTCCCTCACAGGCACTCCTTCCTTCCCTCACAGGCACTCCTTCCTTCCCTCACAGGCACTCCTTCCTTCCCTCACAGGCACTCCCTCCTTCCCGCACAGCTGCTCCACCAACACTGCCTCCCCGCCCCGCTCACACAGCACGGCTCTCCATCCGTCTGTGCATCTCCCCCACTTCCAGGGACTTGAGCATGAATCGCCTTTCGGGCGACCTGCCGCCATCACTTTTCAACCTGCCCACTCTTGTCTACTTGTACGTTGGGCTGAGATTCTCGTCGAAACCCTGGATAGGCTTACTTCGTTCTCTCTTGCTCGCCTCGTGTGCTACCTTGCACTCGGTTCACAATGCTCTTTGCGCGGACGGTGCAGGAGCTGTCAGTAGAAGACAGGTGGGCTGCGGATGGCGCTCGCATGGTTGTTCTCGAATGCCTACAGACTACAGTCGTTCGGATTCTCAAATAGGAAGGTTTTCTAAAAAAACACCCGTTTTTCAACAACTGACAATCTGCCTCAAGGCCACCTCAACGAATTTCTGCAAACCCTTTAACCAACCCCACCCCCCACCCCCACCCTCCCTCCCTTCCACCCCACCCCTCTCCCCCACTGTAACAATGACTGGCCTATTGGGTTCCGTCCCCTCCTCAACCTTCTCCTCTCCCTCCACCTCCTCTCTCCCCCAAACTGCCTCCAGTTCTATTCATCGGTCCTGCTCCAGCCATCACAACTCCCATTTCCAGCCTCCCTTCCCTCCGTTTACCCCTCGCACGAACATATCCAGTAACGAGTTGCTTCGAAACAATATCAAGTCCCTCCCTTTCCCGTTCCCCCTCACAGGGACATATGCAATCAAACAATGAGTTCGCTGGTTTTGGTTTTGGGAAATCCGATAAACAAACAGCTCCTCCCCACCCCTCCCTTGCCCGCATTTCCCTAACAGGGACATATCCAATAACGAGTTCGCTGGTCCCCTCCCTTCGGGTTTCGCTTCCCCCTCCCTCGCCTCTCACCCTCTCGCCACTTTCAACGTCGAAAAAAACTTCTTCACAGGGTCTGCCCGTGCCGAAATCTCGGCTGGAAAGCTTTCCTTCTGCCCGGAGGACCAGCAGGGAGGGTTCGCAGCAGCGAATCTGCTCCCTTATAGCCCGTCTCAGTACGGTTCAGTGCGAGGAAACTGCCTCAACCCGAGAGGAGGGGGGGGGTGCGAGGGGGACGGGAGGCAGCGGAAGCAGGGGGGGTGTTTGGCGTTTTGTGGGGTAGGTAGTGTCCAAGGAGTGTGTGGAGGGCACGGGAGGTGCTTTCTCAAGGGGCCCTCAAGAGTGCCCGTGTGTGAGTGTGAGGAGGGGTATTATGAGGATACGGTGGAGTCAAAAGGGGGTGGTTACCCTACTTGTTCGGCGACCAAGCCTGAGAATCCGCCTCCTCCCTTTCCACCAGACATACCATTGGATGGAGGTAAGCCGTGATGTGTGTCCCTGTGTGTGTGTGTGTGTGTGTGTGTGTGTGTGTGTGTGTGTGTGTGTGTGTGTGTGCGTGTGCGTGCGTGCGTGCATGCGTGCGTGCTTTCGTGCGTACGTGCGTGCGTGTGTGTGTGTGTGCGCGCGCGCGCGCGTGTGTGTGTGTGTGTGGGTGTGGGTGGGTGCGTGCGTGCGTGTGTGTGTGAGTGTGTGTGTGTGTGTTTGTGTGCGCGTGTGAGTCTGTGTGTGCGTCTGTGTGCGTGTGTGTGCGAGTGTGTCTGTGTTTGTGTGTGACTTTCCCTGCTCCCCATCTCTCCTGTTCCCTCCGCTCAGACATCCCACTCAAGGAGTGCCATGCCACAACACCGGGTTCAGCGACAGGGACTTGAAGGCCATGCGTGCAACCACCCCTTATCACGATCAAACTGACTCAGGTGTCAGCTCCCTTTCTTTCTCCCCATCTCGCCTTTCTCCTCATGCAGACGACCCACAGAAGTAGCGCCACCGGCCGGGGTTGAGGGACCGGGACTTCAAGGCCGTGCTAGAAACACCCTTTCTCCTCGTATCGCTTCCCCCCTCCCCCTCAGACGACCCACAGAAGCAGCGCCACCGGCCGGGGTTGAGAGACCGGGACTTCAAGGCCGTGCCGGCAACCACCCCCTCGCGCTTTAACCGCTTCTTCCGCCACGTCAGCCTGGGGTTCAACGGCACTGCTGCCCAACCCTCTTGGGCATGCAGAGAGGCGGTAGACTGGCGCGGGCTGGTGCTAGTACGAGGGAGGAATGTGACGGTGGTTCCTCCGGTGAAAGACCAAGGCTTGTGCGGTGAGTGGTGAGGGAGCGAATGCGAGTGTGTCAATTGCTAGAATGGGGTGTGACGGCTCTGGTGGCGGTGGTGCGAGTCGCTTGAAACGGATTGATGGAAGCACGTCAGCCTGGGGTTCAACGGCACGGCCCCGCAGCCCCCTTGGGAGTGCCGAGAGGCGGTGGACTGGCGGGGGGTGGTGCTCGTGCACGGTGCACGGGCGCAGCGTGACGGTGGTGTCTCTTGTGAAAAGACCAAGGCTTGTGCGGTGAGTGGTGAGGGAGGGGTCACCGGGTTTTGAATAGCTAGAATGTGATGTGAATGGTGCACCTCTGGTTTGGGTAGTTTGAGTCACTTTAGAACGTTTTGATGGAACTCCAGGGCTTGTGCGGTGAGTGGTGAGTGAAAGAGGGGAGGTGAGTGGTGAAGGAGGGGAGGTGGGCGATGAAGGAGGGGAGGTGAGTGGTGAGGTTCGGGTGGTGAGAGTGATGGGGAGTTGGGTGGTGGGGAAGGGTAGATGAGCAGTGAAGGAGTGGACGGTGTGAATAGCCAAGAAAGGATACAAATGGTGTAGCTCTGGTGCTGGTGACTTAAGATGCAATGAAGCGGTTTAAAGGAAGCAATGGCGTCAATTGAATGCGCTCCTACGCATGCATGCTAACTATTCCGCCGTTCTTTCTCTTCAGTATATCCACTCCCCTCTCCAACCCGCACCCCTCCCCCAATCAGCTGCCTGCTGGGCTCTGGTGCCGGTAGCAGCAATAGAGGCAGCCTATGCAATAGCATACGGCGCCAACCATCCCAACCTGTCCAGTCAACAAGTGCTGAGCTGTCAGGGCACGTGGCAGTGCACAGGTGGCATCCCGGCGGACGCGTTCCAGTTTGTGGCTGCTGTGGGAGGGGTATCGCCGGAGAAAGCAGTGCCGTATTCGGGAGTGGTGAACGCGAGTGACTGCAAGGTGGGCATGTGTGTGCAAGTTAATGTTGGTCCTCCTGGGCACACTCTGAAAGCATTGATTACGGAAATTTGCTTCCTGCTTAGAGAGGAAATGAGGAGCCACCTGCCTTTGGCCTCTCCTTGCCCTCTTTCTCCTGCCCGTCCCTCCCCCTTCAGCTTCTCCCAGCAAGTTCGAAGCCTGCAGCTGCTGCCAAGCGCAACTCACGTGAGTCCAAACCACAACCTGCAGCTGTCAAGCCTACCACCAAACCTCCCACCAAGGCTCTATCCGCACCTCCCACCGGGCCAGCTTCCGGGCCATGGAAGCTGCAGAGTAAGAAGGCTGCAGCGCAAGCCACCAAGCCTGCTGCCGGACCTCCTGCCAGGCCTGCCAAATCACGAACGAGGGGAGTGCGGTCACCTTCCAAACCTGTTGCTGCTGGCAGAGGCCGGCAGGCTATGGTTCGGGCGGCAGCTGCGCGTGCGGTGCCCACATCAGCATCCATGTCAGCATCCACGTCAGCAGGCCGAACGCCAGCAGCCTCAACTCCAATTACGAAGAATGAAGACGACGACGACAAGCACACGCACTTCTCCCCCTCCCTCTCCTCCCTCTTCTCCCAACTCTTCCACCGGCTCCGAAGACCAACCCAGCCGCCCAAGCTGCCCCCCACCACCTCGGTTCCCCCGTCCTCCTCCCCTCCTCCCCCTGCCTTTCCACCTCAACCGCCCGGCATCCACCCCCTCTCTGGCCGCTTCTCCATCTCCATGTTCGAACAGGTGCGCTCGATAAACTTGTAGACGTGGGTCAATAGATTTGAACCCCCTGTCACCGCACTCGACCCATCTGTAGTGTTTCATCACACATCTCCTCACTTACCTGTGCTGCTCCGGTGCCTCTTCGTGTGCTGCCACTGTGAGTGACAGGTGTCGATCCCCGGTTGGCTGGGAATGGTGCTGGCGCTGCAGGCGCAGCCAATCATTGCCAACGTGGAGGCGGATCAACTCTCCTTTATCAACTACCAGGGGGTGAGTTGTCTCAATACTTTGAACTGAGAGAGGAATAAGTTGTCTTTTGAGTCGACTCAAAAGTCAACGAGGAGGCAGAACAGCTCTCCCCTGTCAACTACCAGGTGGTGAGTTAGTGGCGAAGTTGTAAGCGATTGAGCGAGGACAAGTTGTAAGTGGTGCAATATCTTTAGAGCTGTCCAGAATGTACTAGTGTGTGAAGGACGGGGTTAGCATCGTGCAGGATGATGCTCCTCACGAGCTACCACATCAGAAAGAACAGACTATGCATGGGGAAGAACAGGAGGGTAGCATCGTGCGGGGAAGGTAAACGTAACGAGTGGGGAAAAGAATCAAGGCAGTGGGAGTCGTAAGACCTTTTGAAGTAAAATGTTCCCAGGGGTTCATTGTGTGGATCAGTTTTTTTTAGGAGCCTAAATAATCGTAAGACCTTGGACGTAAGATGTTTCCAGGGGTTCATTGTGTCGATCAGACCTCTTTTTGCTCTCGCCCTCCTTCAACTCCACACTCTTCAGGGCTTCGTTTGCGTGGATTCAGATTGCGTTGGAGTCGACTTTAGAAACTTTATGTTGGTACGGCCTTCTTATCTCGCTCCTCTTCAACTCCACACCCTTCAGGGCTTCGTTTACGCGGATCCAGATTGCTTCGCGAATGGAGTGGTGAATCACATAGTGCTGCTGGTGGGGTACAGCACGGTGGGAGTGACGCCCTACTTTATCCTCCAAAACACCTGGGGATCCACCTGGGGCGAGGACGGCTTCATGCAGATGGCCATCGAAGCAGGTACCTTTTTCCTCTGGTTTTTGTGGTTATTTTTTGTGTAGAACAAAACGAAGCGACGTATACTTTGCTTCTTTGAACACCTGGGGATCCACCTGGGGCAAGGGCGGTCTCATGCAAATGGCTATTGAAGCAGGTGCTCGTCTCCTCTGGTTGCATTAGTAAGTTCTCGCATTGAAGAAAATGGACACAAAATAGCCCAAGTGATTCCCTGTCATATCCGGGGGTTGTTGTCAGTGGTGTGTGTTGCAAGGCATGATGAAGAAAAACTCTCTCATAATCTGAACTTATTTTTATAAAAGTTTTGCTAGGCCAGACTGAGGTCCAGTCCAGTCACCCCTACCACCTAAAAGACCCCACAAGCACCACCCAACTCTCATTGCCCATACCTTATCCCTATCCATCTCTCCACTCCCCCCCACCCTCCACACAGAGGCGATGGCATATGTGGCATCAACAGCAGTCCTGCCTGTGAATCACACCCTGTCAGTGCATCAATTCGTGTGGAAGCGGCAAGGCCTGAGGCGCCTCAAAGTTTGTCCCTCCCTCCATCCCCCCCAACCCCCAGACACAGGCAACGGCATCTGCGGCATCAACACCACTCCTGCCTTATACCCAGTGGTGGCAGGCTCGCACCCGTGTCAACCCATCAACCCGTGTGGCAGCGGCAAGTGCAGCAACCGCGCGGGGAAGAGCAAGTGCACGTGTGCGCCTGGGTTCACCACTGCCAAGAATATTGATGGGTCCGAGACATGCATTCCGGGTGAGCAGAAAGAGAAGTGTACGTTAGGTAACACAACCCACAAATCCCGCCTCTCTGCCCCTGACTCTCTTCTAGCAAGTGTGTGTGTGCACCTGGGTTCAGCACTGCCAGGAACATCGATGGGTCTTAGACATGCATTCCCGGTGAGCAGGAAGAGAATGGTAGCAAGACATGCTAGACGGTAGCAACAACCACAATCCCCCCTCCTTAATCAATACGCATGGAAGACATCAGGGTTTTAACAAGACATGCATTCCCCTTTCCCACCATCTTGCCAGTTCACATGTGCATTTAGTCAATATGGCAGCAATAAATTCACTCAAAATTTGTGCAATAATATACATGCACATGTGAACTGTGTTCACTAAAGGAAATCAATATAGCATACAGTTTCTCCCTCTAATGGAATGACAGCACTAAATTTGCTGCCTCCTCTCCCCTCTACCCTCTTTCCTCGAGATTCTCCCGTCCACCCCATTCCCCTCTCCATCTTTCTCCCTTTTCTTTCCTCCCCATCTGCCTTCTCTTTCTTGCCTCCCACCCCTCCCTCTGCCAGTCCACGTGTGCGCCATGTCAGCAGCCAACCCATGCCAGGTGGGCACGTGTCTCGATGACGGGGCGGGCGGCTACAATTGTCTGTGTCCACCAGGGTTTGTGGCCGATGAGCGACCCAATGAAACCCCAGTCTGCGTGCCAGGTGGGTACTGCTCGCTTCTTCTCACGTGCAAAACCCTACTATGTACAGCTAGGCCAGAAACCCCTCTGTGTGTACCAGGGAAAGGTAGGCCTGGATGATGGCGCAGGAGGCTACAAATTCCTGTGTCCGCTGGGCTTTGTGACGGACGAGAGACCTGATGAAACCCCTGTCTGCGTGCCAGGTACTGCTCTCGTGCCAGGTAATGCTCTCGTTCCTGCTCGTTTCTTCTCACCGCACAAGATGTTACCATGTCAAAGGCTTGGAGATCATGGTTCTACTTACATTCATGTGACCCACCCCTCCCTCCTCTCCTTCCATGCCAGGTGTCACTCCCTCAGAGGTCCACGTGGTGCCAGGGCTGACATGTGACACTGTGCGGTCGACATTTGGCATGTCAGAGGCCAATTTCACTCTGCTCAATCCGGTGCGCTCAAAGCAAGCCGCCACCCACTAGTGCCACCACTTATCAATGTGTCTCTGCCACTAGTGCCTTGCCGCACGAGCATCACACAGTGTGCGGTCCACATTTGGCATGTCAGAGGCCAACTTCACTCAGCTTAACCCTGTGGGTGATTCAGAAGCCGCAAGACGCCACCAGGCATCGCTGTGCCTTTGCCGCTAGTGTATTTTTTAGGCGCCTCATGATTGGCGGCCATCTTCACTCAGCTTAGCCCGGTGGGCTGAACTCAACCGGTATCAAATGGTCGGTGCTCACCCACTAGTTGGTGAATCAACCTGCATCACGCGTCAATGTGCGTTCGCCACTAGTGCCTCGCAACACCATCACCACATAGCTTCCGCCCACGTCGCGCACCATCACACAATCGCACCGCGTGAAACTGCTCTCTCAAGCTGTGGTTGTACTGATGCTGCTCTCTCTCCCTCTGTCCAGCCCCGAGCAACCATTCATGAGTCTGGTCTTCCTGCTTGTGTGTGCCCCCGTGTTCTGAGTCGACTCAGAATGAGCCGTGTTTTGAGTCGACTCAGAATGAGCCGTGTTTTGAGTCGACTCAGAATGAGCCGTGTTTTGAGTCGACTCAGAATGAGCTGTGTTTTGAGTCGACTCAGAATGAGCCGTGTTTTGAGTCGACTCAGAATGAGCCGTGTTTTGAGTCGACTCAGAATGAGCCGTGTTTTGAGTCGACTCAGAATGAGCCGTGTTTTGAGTCGACTCAGAATGAGCCGTGTTTTGAGTTGACTCAGAATGAGCCGTGTTTTGAGTCGACTCAGAATGAGCGTGTTTTGAGTCGACTCAGAATGAGCCGTGTTTTGAGTCGACTCAGAATGAGCCGTGTTTTGAGTCGACTCAGAATGAGCCGTGTTTTGAGTCGACCCAGAATGAGCCGTGTTTTGAGTCGACTCAGAATGAGCCGTGTTTTGAGTCGACTCAAAACACGGCTCTCCCTCTGTCCAGCCCCGTGCAACTGTTCACGAGTCTAGTCTTCCTCCTTGTGTGTGCCCCCCCTTCCCCACCCTCCTTGTCCGCTCCCTCGTGTGGATGGAATCTCCAGAAGCTCAATTGCTCAAGCCTTGCAATTGGGGATGACATTAACGTCAGCGATGACACCCTGTGCAGAACTCCCTATACTGCCCCTGCCTCAGTCGCCCTTCTTGTTTGCCCCTCTCTTTCCCCCACCCCCAGAAGCTCAACTGCTCCAGCCTTGCAATTGGAGACGATATTTATGTCAGCGATGGCACCCTGTGCGCCACTCCCTATACTGTCACCGCTGTAAGTCCAAGGCCACTCTCTCTACTGTCACTGTCGTAAGCTCAAGATTACTCCCTATACTATCACTACTGTGATCCCACAGAACATCAGTTCGCCGCACTTGATCCGCATTAGCTATACTTGATGCTGAAATGCTCAATCCGTGCTTGTAGAGATGCACGCTTGATCCCTTATGCTGGTTAGGGATCCCTCACGCCGTTTGCTTCTGTTGAGGCGCCTCACAAGCCTTGCCATGCTTGCGGAGATGCTTGCTCGATCGGCAGTCTGACACAGCTGGTTTCTGCTGGTTAGGGATCCCTCACGCCATTCGCTTCTGTGCGTGCGACCAATGGCAGGATGACACGTGTGAGAGCATTGCAGCAGCATTCAGCATGACTCGCTCGGAATTCCTCAAGCTGAACGACGACCTGCCGTGTGGACGGCTAAAGGCGGGGCAACAGGTGGGGATGGCAGGCTCAAGGCATGTGTGAGAGGGTGGCTGTTCAGGGTTGTGTGAGGGCATAACAGCAGCATTCAGCATGACTCGCTCACAATTCCTCAAGCTGAATGACGACTTGCCGCGTGGAATGCTGCAGCCTGGCCAACAGTTGGGAGACATGTATGGTAGGTAGTATAGTTGCTCAAGGCATGTGCGAGCATGGGTGCTCAAGGCATGTGAGAGCATGGGTGATTTAGGCATGTGTGAGAGCATGGGTGCTCAAGGCATGTGTGAGAGCATGGGTGCTCAAGGCATGTGTGAGAGCATGTGTGCTCAAGGCATGTGTGAGCATGGGTGCTCTCGCATGGCTGCATCAATCATGTGTGAGAGCATGGCTGCATCATTCATGTGTGAGAGCATGGCTGCATCATTCATGTGTGAGAGCATGGCTGCATCATTCATGTGTGAGAGCATGGCTGCATCATTCATGTGTGAGAGCATGGCTGCATCATTCATGTGTGAGAGCATGGCTGCATCATTCATGTGTGAGAGCATGGCTGCATCATTCATGTGTGAGAGCATGGCTGCATCATTCAAGGTATGCTGTCAAGTCCTCATGGTGTCAAGTCCTCTCTCCCTTCTCACCCACATCAAAGGTATGCTCACCAAGGAGTTCGTCATGACAGACATGGGTGAGCCATCATATTACCTTGGCATGAACATCATTCGTGACCGTCCTTCTCGCTCTCTATTTCTTTCCCAAGAGCGATACATTCACAAGGTCCTCTCTCGCTTCGGCCTTCTCACCTGCAATCATGCATCTACACCTCTCCCTTCTACTTTTCAGCATTCTTCCCCTTCCACTTCTGACCATCAGCCCTCTCAGACTGAACCCTTTTCTGACTGGGACGAGTTCCACGAGGCTCTTGCACCTTCATCCTCTTCATCCCCTTCTTCTTCCAACGCACCTCCTTCATCACTCCTTTCCCCCCTCGACATCAATCTTTACCAGAGCATTGTCGGTAGCCTCATGTACGCATCCGTCTGCACCCGCCCAGATCTCTCTCATGCTGTGGGCGTGCTTTCTCGGTTCCTTTCCGCGCCATCTACTCAGCACTTGAACGCTGCGAAGCGTGTCCTGCGCTACCTCTCCGGATCTAAATCTTTTGGTCTCTTCTTTCATGGACATGAGCATGGTAGTGTCTTGCATGGTTTCACGGATGCGGATTGGGCAGGTCCTCTTTCTAAGCGGAAGTCCACTGGAGGCTACATGTTTGTGATAGCGGGAGCAGCTATTTCTTGGCAATCGAAGACGCAAAGCTGTGTGGCATTATCTTCAACGGAGGCGGAGTACATGGCTGTGACGCAAGGAGCAAGAGAGGCTGTGTGGTTGAGAGGGTTGCTGACGGAGTTGGGTCTTCCCCAGCATGAGCCGACCATTCTGCACATTGACAACACATCGGCGATCGCCTTGAGCAAGAACCCGGTCTATCATGGACGCACAAAGCACATTGATACCCAGTATCACTACATTCGAGAGCTAATTAAGAACAAAGTTGTGACACCGGCCTACTGCAGCACTACGAACCAGGCTGCTGACTTCCTGACTAAGATCCTCCCCCGGCACCTCTTTCTTCTTGGCCGCCACCGCGCCGGATTGATGCCGATCGAGTCTCTTGAGTGCTTCTCCACTGCTGTCCCTTCCGCTCCTTCTCGCTCTGAGGGTCAGCACTGCGGGGGGGTGTTGGAATGAACTGTTGCTGCTGCTCGCGTGGCACCAGGGTGGCGGGAAAAAATTCACGTGGCGAAAATTTTCGCCACACTTTCCCCGTCAGCCAAAATTCGAATCTGCAAAGGGCATCTACCAACATTACCCATTCGCCACTTCATCATCCTTATCTCCAATCAGCAAGGCACACTTCCATTTTCACCCAATACAAATCCTTCAATCCTCCACCTTATATCTTCTCCAATCCTCCTTAACCTTCTCATCCCAAACTCCACCAATCAATCCAAAGATTCCCTACCAAGCCTTAAATCAAAGCCCCATTCATTCCAATCACCAAGCCTTAATTTCAAGGCCACGTTCATCCCACTCACCAAGCCTTCACTTCAAGGCCACATTCATCACCCCCACCTTATCCAACTTAACCAATCACAATCATTCATCTCCTCCTCTCCTTCATCCAACCTCAAGCTCCACCAAATACAAAACAAAGGGTCCACCCCATTCTTCACTTATACTTTTCAAGCAAGTTTTTACCTAAGCTCTCCACAAGTTCTACTCCAAGCTTTCACAAGGCCACTTCGAAGTCCTCCTCCTCATGCCCAACTCCTAAGGCTCCACTCACCACCAACCTCTCCCAATCCAAGCTCATAGCCATGTTCTCCAACTCTAGAGAAGCTTATGCTTCATAGTCTTTCTACTAGATTGTTATCAATGGTTGCTCTTTAAGACCATCATGTACCTCCTTTGGACTAGTGCATTTTATGTTTTGAGGCCTCAACATCAACCTTTGACTTTCTTCTAATCAAGACTCAAGCTTCACCTTCAACACTCAAGCTTGGAGGTTCTTCTCTACACAATAAACAAGATCTATACCTCAACACTCAAGGTTGGAGGTGCTTCTCCACTCAACAATCAAGATCTACTACTCAACAATCAAGCTTAGATCTCACTCTCCTTCCAACAATCAAGATTCACAATTCAAGCTTGGCTTCTTCAAGTTACAAAGCTCCTTCAAAATGACAAGTAAGACTCTTTAAGGCAAGTCACCTCCTTTCACTCTTGTCAAGTTTCTCAATTAAAGCTTCCCTATTCAAAGCCTCTTCATTCTTATCAAGTCTCATTTCTTCTCAAATCTTAGTTTCCATTATCAAGTTTGTTTAATTTTCAAGCTCTTTTACCTTTTCATCAATCACCCATTCAATATCTTTCTTTCAATCAATTGTTCTCTCCCTTTAATGTTTTCATCATCTTCCTTTCAAGTTTGTTATTTTTATCCTTAACCTTTTTAGCCTTTACGTTCTTACTCAATCTCTTCTTCATAGGTTTCTTTATCTTATCAATTTTGTCTTACTTCACTCTTGACTCTTTCTTCTAGGAGTTTTTTTTTCTCTCTACTTGCTATTTACCCTTCCTAATCCTTTACTTCAATTTCAAGATTTTTGTGCCAGACGCCTCGTCAGAAATACCGCACCGCACAATCCACCGACATTTGAATCTCGCGAACCCAGAGTCTGATGTCCGAACCGAACTGGTCTCCTTGCCAATCACAATTGCAAACGGGCAGTGGATGTGGGCCTGCTCGACTTCACGCTCCTCCCTGACTGACTGTCGAGCATTTTTCCCCTCCGTCAGTTGCGTTCCTCGGTATGAAATAGACGAGCATAAACAAGTAAGGCCACGCGCTCCGTTCCGTCATCGTCTATAAACGGCTTCGCGGGCCGAGGCACAGGCCTTGGCATAGCAAAGCCCCTCCTGCGTTACACTGAGCAGCAGACCCTCGTTTTTACGAAAGTGGACCGAACAATGCATTTTAGTGTCGTTGACCAGTCAGGTCGCTGTTCACTTGCCCATCTGGTTCCAATACCACTCTCCGAAAAGCGTTGACCAGACTCAGCTGGTTGTCGCCGTTTACCAGCAATCGCGGAGGCAAGCTTCATTATCCACCCTGTCGAGCACCATAGCCATTCGCGGAGCGCCAACCGCCTAATCTGCCTATCTCCTAGAACGAGTCGTTCTGTAGCACTGTGACGACGCGCGTTAACAGTAGTGAAGGACCCTCCGACATACCTATTTTGATTTCGATTGTTGTTTCAGCGTTAGCACTACATACTCTCCTTCAGCAGAAGCGAAATATCTTCCTACAAACTTTCCTTTAGTGAAATAGCTTTGCCGCTCGAACGCGACGTCGGCTGGACGGTGCGAGCAGAAGCGGCGACGAGATTATAATAACCGCTTAGGAGCGAGTAATATGGAACTCTTGTAGGCGCATTGGGCTTGCAACGCTTTGTCGTAGACTCGGAGTCTGCCGCTCGGAGAGCAGCACTTCGTTCCCGCGGCTTGTACAGCAAAGCAACATTCTAGTAACATGATGATGATAGCTTTCTAGCGGCGAACACTCGCTTGGCGAGAGATACGCTAGCGAGCCATTGGTGTACGCCTGATCACGTCGACCTGTGCAGGTAGAGCTTTATGGCAGAAAAGTGTCGTCCTGGCCACCATGCTGTAAAAGACGACAGCAAATTCTTGGCGAAACAGGCAAAAGGGTTACATCCAGGAAAATTGTCGCCGAGACGATCGCCGAGACGATCGCCGAATGCAGCATGGCGCCAGCACCGCCGCTCACCCAGACTCTGCGGCGCGGTAGAAAGCGCAACGCGGACACCGCCTCCCTCGCCGTTCCTCTTGCCGCGTCCCCGGCCGTGCCTTTGGGCGCGACTTCCGACGTCATTCGCGGATCAGCAACGGGGATCGAGGCAGCTTCAGGCTCTGGTAGTGAGGCGGCTCAGAATGAGGACCTTCGCAATTAAGGTCCAATCGAGGGGGGTCTCGAGTAGATGGGGTTTGACGAACTGGCTCGATCGCCTGTTGCGCCTGCTGGTTGCGATGACGGTAGCAGTGGCAGCCTGCGGGGGGAGGTACCATCTAGTGTCGGCTCAACTGGTGCACGAGTCGCAACGTAAGATTTCTCTGCTCCTTGCCTCCACTCCCCTCCTCTCCGCCCTTCTCCGCGCGCTGCGGCTTCTTCCGCGCGCTGCGGCTTCTTCCGCCCTCCTCCCACGCATGCCTGTTCCTCTCCTACATCCCTTCCCCTTTCAAACTGTCTCCGCCCTCCCATTCACATTTGTCACAAGAGAATCGGAGTCCTAGGGGTAACGCTCACTGGGGTATCCCCATTGTGAACCTTGGGGTACACGGGCCCTTTGCGTAACTTACCCCCCTCACCCACTTCCCCCACCCCCCAATCTCCTTCTCCGCAACCCCCCACTCCCCTTCTGCACCGCCCTCCCATGCCGCCGCCTGGAGGACAGTGCCCGCGCTCCAATCAATCGCCGCCACGTGGCCCTCTGTTACCACTGCCACGTGGCAGGATGGCTGGGACTGCTCGAAGTGGAGTGGCGTGTCGTGCGATAAGGAGGGGTTTGTTACAACCGTGTGAGTTTTCAGCCAGCTATTGCAACGCGCAATATTTCAACAAAACGGGGAAGCTATAACGCAAGGGGGATTGACTTTATCCCCTCGTTTTTCTCACTCAACTGCGTTACCTCATTTGTCATTCAACTCTCCCTGCTCCCTCATCCGCCACTCCCCGCTCCCCAATCCGCCATCTCCCCGCTCCCCAATCCGCCGTCTCCCCACTTCCTGATTCGCCGTCTCCCCGCTCCCCAATCCGCCACTCCCCGCTCCGTTGACTGTCGTCCGTTGACTGTCGTCCGTTGACTTTGAGTCAGCGCAAATCACCAACGCCCCGCCATCTTCCCGCTCCCCCCACAGTGACCTCAGCAGCACGGATCTGGAAGGGTCTCTGCCGTCCGCGCTCTTCACGCTCATGTCGCTTCGACATGATGACTTTGAGTCGACTCAAAATAGCCTTCATATCCCTCGCCCCTGCCCCCAACTCCCCACAGGGACCTCAGCAACGGGAATCTGGAAGGGTCGCTTCCGTCCGCGCTCTTCACGCTCACGTCGCTTCAACAACTGTGGGTCTGTGGGTCTCGCTCACGCACATCCACAGCGAATGCTGATGCGCTCGTTCCGCATGGGGCCACGCGTACGCCACGTGGCCCCATGCGGGACGAGATCGCTCGCAGTGACCGTGGCAAGTCTGACTCGTCTGAGAGGTTCCCTTCATTACTTGCTCACATCGCCTCGTTCCACCACATCGCGTGAATCACAACTTCCAAAGTGCAACTTTCTCCCCACCGCTTTGTCTCGTTCTCCTTTCTTTTTGTCTGCTAATCTTCCAAGTGCCAAACGATTTTTACTTCTCCAATCCCTCTCAACATCAACCCCCCCCCCCCCCCCCCCCCCCCCCCTCCCCCCCCTCCACCTTCCTTCTTTCCATTCCCTCCTCCGTTCTTCTTCAGAAAGCTCAACGAAAACTCGTTAGAGGGCTCTCTGCTCGATGCTATAGGGAACCTGACCCAACTAACCCTGCTGTAAGCATGACATGATAACATGTGAGACCCTGCTGTAAACCCTAGGACCAACTGACATCCAACATGTGAGTGAGGCTCCACGTGTAGAGGGCTCTCCTGGATGCTATAGGGAATCTGACCCAACTAACCCTATTGTAAGCATGATGCAAAAACGACCAATACAATGCTTGCAACTATGTATTGTACAGCATGTGAGGCCGCATGTGTTCTTAACAAAAGCTTTTTGAGGACCCTGCTAAACCCTACCTCGAAACCTTAAACCTGAAACCCGAAACACCATACCTCATTTCAAACCTCAAAACTTAAATTCCGAACTCCAAACCCGAAAGCCTAAACCTCAAACCCTGAACCGGAAACCCAAAACCCGAACCCCAATCCCTGTCAGGTCTCTGGGCAGAAACGAGCTGTCAGGACCCATTCCCGCCCCGCTCTCCAACCTCCAAGCCCTCAAGTACCTGTGAGTCCTAGTTTCTGGTGAGGCGTAAAGTGCACTTGTACTGCTTTTGAGACACCCCTACCTTCTTATCATCAAGTACTCGTTAGTGTGTGCGCCCGTGTCCTTGCAGACACATGTAGTGTGAAGGTGTACATGTGTATGCATGTGCATTGACGATTTCTGGTGCTGCGTCTGTTGCGGCAGTACGGTCAAAGGTGGACTCACTGTGACCATGCCTCAAGGACTGAGTTGTGCCCGTATGCATTTGTACCGCAGCCTTCTGAGTGACAACGAGCTGTCGGAGACAATCCCAGCTGGGCTGGGGAGCATCACAACTCTTGAGGCGCTGTAAGTGGGGTGCCTAGCAGGGAATGTCTTAAACCGCGTGGTACCATGTGTATTACAGAGTGAGTGGTAAACCATTGACAGGATTGTTCAGTAATGTGGTGGTGGAGAGGAGGTGTGGTGTGGCTGATAGACATGTTGAGTGCATGTTCTTCGTTCAGGCATTTGTGTGTGTACCATGCGGCATCGGTGGCGCTTCTTCTTTGGCTTCCAAACCCCACCTGCTTGCTTCTTTTAATTTCCTGCACAGGCTATCCCTGCCTGCTCGCTTCCTTGCATCCCCTGACTCAAACTCGCACACCCGCCTAACTCTTGTCCCTTTGCCTTGCACCAGCAGCCATCAATCTTTCCCAGCGACCGCTGGCAGGCACTCCTTCCTTCCGTCACAGCTGCTCCACTTGCACTACCTTCCTTCCCTCACAGGCACTCCTTCCTTCCCCACAGGCACTCCTTCCTTCCCTCACAGGCACTCCTTCCTTCCCTCACAGGCACTCCTTCCTTCCCTCACAGGCACTCCTTCCTTCCCTCACAGGCACTCCTTCCTTCCCTCACAGGCACTCCCTCCTTCCCGCACAGCTGCTCCACCAACACTGCCTCCCCGCCCCGCTCACACAGCACGGCTCTCCATCCGTCTGTGCATCTCCCCCACTTCCAGGGACTTGAGCATGAATCGCCTTTCGGGCGACCTGCCGCCATCACTTTTCAACCTGCCCACTCTTGTCTACTTGTACGTTGGGCTGAGATTCTCGTCGAAACCCTGGATAGGCTTACTTCGTTCTCTCTTGCTCGCCTCGTGTGCTACCTTGCACTCGGTTCACAATGCTCTTTGCGCGGACGGTGCAGGAGCTGTCAGTAGAAGACAGGTGGGCTGCGGATGGCGCTCGCATGGTTGTTCTCGAATGCCTACAGACTACAGTCGTTCGGATTCTCAAATAGGAAGGTTTTCTAAAAAAACACCCGTTTTTCAACAACTGACAATCTGCCTCAAGGCCACCTCAACGAATTTCTGCAAACCCTTTAACCAACCCCACCCCCCACCCCCACCCTCCCTCCCTTCCACCCCACCCCTCTCCCCCACTGTAACAATGACTGGCCTATTGGGTTCCGTCCCCTCCTCAACCTTCTCCTCTCCCTCCACCTCCTCTCTCCCCCAAACTGCCTCCAGTTCTATTCATCGGTCCTGCTCCAGCCATCACAACTCCCATTTCCAGCCTCCCTTCCCTCCGTTTACCCCTCGCACGAACATATCCAGTAACGAGTTGCTTCGAAACAATATCAAGTCCCTCCCTTTCCCGTTCCCCCTCACAGGGACATATGCAATCAAACAATGAGTTCGCTGGTTTTGGTTTTGGGAAATCCGATAAACAAACAGCTCCTCCCCACCCCTCCCTTGCCCGCATTTCCCTAACAGGGACATATCCAATAACGAGTTCGCTGGTCCCCTCCCTTCGGGTTTCGCTTCCCCCTCCCTCGCCTCTCACCCTCTCGCCACTTTCAACGTCGAAAAAAACTTCTTCACAGGGTCTGCCCGTGCCGAAATCTCGGCTGGAAAGCTTTCCTTCTGCCCGGAGGACCAGCAGGGAGGGTTCGCAGCAGCGAATCTGCTCCCTTATAGCCCGTCTCAGTACGGTTCAGTGCGAGGAAACTGCCTCAACCCGAGAGGAGGGGGGGGGTGCGAGGGGGACGGGAGGCAGCGGAAGCAGGGGGGGTGTTTGGCGTTTTGTGGGGTAGGTAGTGTCCAAGGAGTGTGTGGAGGGCACGGGAGGTGCTTTCTCAAGGGGCCCTCAAGAGTGCCCGTGTGTGAGTGTGAGGAGGGGTATTATGAGGATACGGTGGAGTCAAAAGGGGGTGGTTACCCTACTTGTTCGGCGACCAAGCCTGAGAATCCGCCTCCTCCCTTTCCACCAGACATACCATTGGATGGAGGTAAGCCGTGATGTGTGTCCCTGTGTGTGTGTGTGTGTGTGTGTGTGTGTGTGTGTGTGTGTGTGTGTGTGTGTGTGCGTGTGCGTGCGTGCGTGCATGCGTGCGTGCTTTCGTGCGTACGTGCGTGCGTGTGTGTGTGTGTGCGCGCGCGCGCGCGCGTGTGTGTGTGTGTGTGGGTGTGGGTGGGTGCGTGCGTGCGTGTGTGTGTGAGTGTGTGTGTGTGTGTTTGTGTGCGCGTGTGAGTCTGTGTGTGCGTCTGTGTGCGTGTGTGTGCGAGTGTGTCTGTGTTTGTGTGTGACTTTCCCTGCTCCCCATCTCTCCTGTTCCCTCCGCTCAGACATCCCACTCAAGGAGTGCCATGCCACAACACCGGGTTCAGCGACAGGGACTTGAAGGCCATGCGTGCAACCACCCCTTATCACGATCAAACTGACTCAGGTGTCAGCTCCCTTTCTTTCTCCCCATCTCGCCTTTCTCCTCATGCAGACGACCCACAGAAGTAGCGCCACCGGCCGGGGTTGAGGGACCGGGACTTCAAGGCCGTGCTAGAAACACCCTTTCTCCTCGTATCGCTTCCCCCCTCCCCCTCAGACGACCCACAGAAGCAGCGCCACCGGCCGGGGTTGAGAGACCGGGACTTCAAGGCCGTGCCGGCAACCACCCCCTCGCGCTTTAACCGCTTCTTCCGCCACGTCAGCCTGGGGTTCAACGGCACTGCTGCCCAACCCTCTTGGGCATGCAGAGAGGCGGTAGACTGGCGCGGGCTGGTGCTAGTACGAGGGAGGAATGTGACGGTGGTTCCTCCGGTGAAAGACCAAGGCTTGTGCGGTGAGTGGTGAGGGAGCGAATGCGAGTGTGTCAATTGCTAGAATGGGGTGTGACGGCTCTGGTGGCGGTGGTGCGAGTCGCTTGAAACGGATTGATGGAAGCACGTCAGCCTGGGGTTCAACGGCACGGCCCCGCAGCCCCCTTGGGAGTGCCGAGAGGCGGTGGACTGGCGGGGGGTGGTGCTCGTGCACGGTGCACGGGCGCAGCGTGACGGTGGTGTCTCTTGTGAAAAGACCAAGGCTTGTGCGGTGAGTGGTGAGGGAGGGGTCACCGGGTTTTGAATAGCTAGAATGTGATGTGAATGGTGCACCTCTGGTTTGGGTAGTTTGAGTCACTTTAGAACGTTTTGATGGAACTCCAGGGCTTGTGCGGTGAGTGGTGAGTGAAAGAGGGGAGGTGAGTGGTGAAGGAGGGGAGGTGGGCGATGAAGGAGGGGAGGTGAGTGGTGAGGTTCGGGTGGTGAGAGTGATGGGGAGTTGGGTGGTGGGGAAGGGTAGATGAGCAGTGAAGGAGTGGACGGTGTGAATAGCCAAGAAAGGATACAAATGGTGTAGCTCTGGTGCTGGTGACTTAAGATGCAATGAAGCGGTTTAAAGGAAGCAATGGCGTCAATTGAATGCGCTCCTACGCATGCATGCTAACTATTCCGCCGTTCTTTCTCTTCAGTATATCCACTCCCCTCTCCAACCCGCACCCCTCCCCCAATCAGCTGCCTGCTGGGCTCTGGTGCCGGTAGCAGCAATAGAGGCAGCCTATGCAATAGCATACGGCGCCAACCATCCCAACCTGTCCAGTCAACAAGTGCTGAGCTGTCAGGGCACGTGGCAGTGCACAGGTGGCATCCCGGCGGACGCGTTCCAGTTTGTGGCTGCTGTGGGAGGGGTATCGCCGGAGAAAGCAGTGCCGTATTCGGGAGTGGTGAACGCGAGTGACTGCAAGGTGGGCATGTGTGTGCAAGTTAATGTTGGTCCTCCTGGGCACACTCTGAAAGCATTGATTACGGAAATTTGCTTCCTGCTTAGAGAGGAAATGAGGAGCCACCTGCCTTTGGCCTCTCCTTGCCCTCTTTCTCCTGCCCGTCCCTCCCCCTTCAGCTTCTCCCAGCAAGTTCGAAGCCTGCAGCTGCTGCCAAGCGCAACTCACGTGAGTCCAAACCACAACCTGCAGCTGTCAAGCCTACCACCAAACCTCCCACCAAGGCTCTATCCGCACCTCCCACCGGGCCAGCTTCCGGGCCATGGAAGCTGCAGAGTAAGAAGGCTGCAGCGCAAGCCACCAAGCCTGCTGCCGGACCTCCTGCCAGGCCTGCCAAATCACGAACGAGGGGAGTGCGGTCACCTTCCAAACCTGTTGCTGCTGGCAGAGGCCGGCAGGCTATGGTTCGGGCGGCAGCTGCGCGTGCGGTGCCCACATCAGCATCCATGTCAGCATCCACGTCAGCAGGCCGAACGCCAGCAGCCTCAACTCCAATTACGAAGAATGAAGACGACGACGACAAGCACACGCACTTCTCCCCCTCCCTCTCCTCCCTCTTCTCCCAACTCTTCCACCGGCTCCGAAGACCAACCCAGCCGCCCAAGCTGCCCCCCACCACCTCGGTTCCCCCGTCCTCCTCCCCTCCTCCCCCTGCCTTTCCACCTCAACCGCCCGGCATCCACCCCCTCTCTGGCCGCTTCTCCATCTCCATGTTCGAACAGGTGCGCTCGATAAACTTGTAGACGTGGGTCAATAGATTTGAACCCCCTGTCACCGCACTCGACCCATCTGTAGTGTTTCATCACACATCTCCTCACTTACCTGTGCTGCTCCGGTGCCTCTTCGTGTGCTGCCACTGTGAGTGACAGGTGTCGATCCCCGGTTGGCTGGGAATGGTGCTGGCGCTGCAGGCGCAGCCAATCATTGCCAACGTGGAGGCGGATCAACTCTCCTTTATCAACTACCAGGGGGTGAGTTGTCTCAATACTTTGAACTGAGAGAGGAATAAGTTGTCTTTTGAGTCGACTCAAAAGTCAACGAGGAGGCAGAACAGCTCTCCCCTGTCAACTACCAGGTGGTGAGTTAGTGGCGAAGTTGTAAGCGATTGAGCGAGGACAAGTTGTAAGTGGTGCAATATCTTTAGAGCTGTCCAGAATGTACTAGTGTGTGAAGGACGGGGTTAGCATCGTGCAGGATGATGCTCCTCACGAGCTACCACATCAGAAAGAACAGACTATGCATGGGGAAGAACAGGAGGGTAGCATCGTGCGGGGAAGGTAAACGTAACGAGTGGGGAAAAGAATCAAGGCAGTGGGAGTCGTAAGACCTTTTGAAGTAAAATGTTCCCAGGGGTTCATTGTGTGGATCAGTTTTTTTTAGGAGCCTAAATAATCGTAAGACCTTGGACGTAAGATGTTTCCAGGGGTTCATTGTGTCGATCAGACCTCTTTTTGCTCTCGCCCTCCTTCAACTCCACACTCTTCAGGGCTTCGTTTGCGTGGATTCAGATTGCGTTGGAGTCGACTTTAGAAACTTTATGTTGGTACGGCCTTCTTATCTCGCTCCTCTTCAACTCCACACCCTTCAGGGCTTCGTTTACGCGGATCCAGATTGCTTCGCGAATGGAGTGGTGAATCACATAGTGCTGCTGGTGGGGTACAGCACGGTGGGAGTGACGCCCTACTTTATCCTCCAAAACACCTGGGGATCCACCTGGGGCGAGGACGGCTTCATGCAGATGGCCATCGAAGCAGGTACCTTTTTCCTCTGGTTTTTGTGGTTATTTTTTGTGTAGAACAAAACGAAGCGACGTATACTTTGCTTCTTTGAACACCTGGGGATCCACCTGGGGCAAGGGCGGTCTCATGCAAATGGCTATTGAAGCAGGTGCTCGTCTCCTCTGGTTGCATTAGTAAGTTCTCGCATTGAAGAAAATGGACACAAAATAGCCCAAGTGATTCCCTGTCATATCCGGGGGTTGTTGTCAGTGGTGTGTGTTGCAAGGCATGATGAAGAAAAACTCTCTCATAATCTGAACTTATTTTTATAAAAGTTTTGCTAGGCCAGACTGAGGTCCAGTCCAGTCACCCCTACCACCTAAAAGACCCCACAAGCACCACCCAACTCTCATTGCCCATACCTTATCCCTATCCATCTCTCCACTCCCCCCCACCCTCCACACAGAGGCGATGGCATATGTGGCATCAACAGCAGTCCTGCCTGTGAATCACACCCTGTCAGTGCATCAATTCGTGTGGAAGCGGCAAGGCCTGAGGCGCCTCAAAGTTTGTCCCTCCCTCCATCCCCCCCAACCCCCAGACACAGGCAACGGCATCTGCGGCATCAACACCACTCCTGCCTTATACCCAGTGGTGGCAGGCTCGCACCCGTGTCAACCCATCAACCCGTGTGGCAGCGGCAAGTGCAGCAACCGCGCGGGGAAGAGCAAGTGCACGTGTGCGCCTGGGTTCACCACTGCCAAGAATATTGATGGGTCCGAGACATGCATTCCGGGTGAGCAGAAAGAGAAGTGTACGTTAGGTAACACAACCCACAAATCCCGCCTCTCTGCCCCTGACTCTCTTCTAGCAAGTGTGTGTGTGCACCTGGGTTCAGCACTGCCAGGAACATCGATGGGTCTTAGACATGCATTCCCGGTGAGCAGGAAGAGAATGGTAGCAAGACATGCTAGACGGTAGCAACAACCACAATCCCCCCTCCTTAATCAATACGCATGGAAGACATCAGGGTTTTAACAAGACATGCATTCCCCTTTCCCACCATCTTGCCAGTTCACATGTGCATTTAGTCAATATGGCAGCAATAAATTCACTCAAAATTTGTGCAATAATATACATGCACATGTGAACTGTGTTCACTAAAGGAAATCAATATAGCATACAGTTTCTCCCTCTAATGGAATGACAGCACTAAATTTGCTGCCTCCTCTCCCCTCTACCCTCTTTCCTCGAGATTCTCCCGTCCACCCCATTCCCCTCTCCATCTTTCTCCCTTTTCTTTCCTCCCCATCTGCCTTCTCTTTCTTGCCTCCCACCCCTCCCTCTGCCAGTCCACGTGTGCGCCATGTCAGCAGCCAACCCATGCCAGGTGGGCACGTGTCTCGATGACGGGGCGGGCGGCTACAATTGTCTGTGTCCACCAGGGTTTGTGGCCGATGAGCGACCCAATGAAACCCCAGTCTGCGTGCCAGGTGGGTACTGCTCGCTTCTTCTCACGTGCAAAACCCTACTATGTACAGCTAGGCCAGAAACCCCTCTGTGTGTACCAGGGAAAGGTAGGCCTGGATGATGGCGCAGGAGGCTACAAATTCCTGTGTCCGCTGGGCTTTGTGACGGACGAGAGACCTGATGAAACCCCTGTCTGCGTGCCAGGTACTGCTCTCGTGCCAGGTAATGCTCTCGTTCCTGCTCGTTTCTTCTCACCGCACAAGATGTTACCATGTCAAAGGCTTGGAGATCATGGTTCTACTTACATTCATGTGACCCACCCCTCCCTCCTCTCCTTCCATGCCAGGTGTCACTCCCTCAGAGGTCCACGTGGTGCCAGGGCTGACATGTGACACTGTGCGGTCGACATTTGGCATGTCAGAGGCCAATTTCACTCTGCTCAATCCGGTGCGCTCAAAGCAAGCCGCCACCCACTAGTGCCACCACTTATCAATGTGTCTCTGCCACTAGTGCCTTGCCGCACGAGCATCACACAGTGTGCGGTCCACATTTGGCATGTCAGAGGCCAACTTCACTCAGCTTAACCCTGTGGGTGATTCAGAAGCCGCAAGACGCCACCAGGCATCGCTGTGCCTTTGCCGCTAGTGTATTTTTTAGGCGCCTCATGATTGGCGGCCATCTTCACTCAGCTTAGCCCGGTGGGCTGAACTCAACCGGTATCAAATGGTCGGTGCTCACCCACTAGTTGGTGAATCAACCTGCATCACGCGTCAATGTGCGTTCGCCACTAGTGCCTCGCAACACCATCACCACATAGCTTCCGCCCACGTCGCGCACCATCACACAATCGCACCGCGTGAAACTGCTCTCTCAAGCTGTGGTTGTACTGATGCTGCTCTCTCTCCCTCTGTCCAGCCCCGAGCAACCATTCATGAGTCTGGTCTTCCTGCTTGTGTGTGCCCCCGTGTTCTGAGTCGACTCAGAATGAGCCGTGTTTTGAGTCGACTCAGAATGATCCGTGTTTTGAGTCGACTCAGAATGAGCCGTGTTTTGAGTCGACTCAGAATGAGCTGTGTTTTGAGTCGACTCAGAATGAGCCGTGTTTTGAGTCGACTCAGAATGAGCCGTGTTTTGAGTCGACTCAGAATGAGCCGTGTTTTGAGTCGACTCAGAATGAGCCGTGTTTTGAGTCGACTCAGAATGAGCCGTGTTTTGAGTTGACTCAGAATGAGCCGTGTTTTGAGTCGACTCAGAATGAGCGTGTTTTGAGTCGACTCAGAATGAGCCGTGTTTTGAGTCGACTCAGAATGAGCCGTGTTTTGAGTCGACTCAGAATGAGCCGTGTTTTGAGTCGACCCAGAATGAGCCGTGTTTTGAGTCGACTCAGAATGAGCCGTGTTTTGAGTCGACTCAAAACACGGCTCTCCCTCTGTCCAGCCCCGTGCAACTGTTCACGAGTCTAGTCTTCCTCCTTGTGTGTGCCCCCCCTTCCCCACCCTCCTTGTCCGCTCCCTCGTGTGGATGGAATCTCCAGAAGCTCAATTGCTCAAGCCTTGCAATTGGGGATGACATTAACGTCAGCGATGACACCCTGTGCAGAACTCCCTATACTGCCCCTGCCTCAGTCGCCCTTCTTGTTTGCCCCTCTCTTTCCCCCACCCCCAGAAGCTCAACTGCTCCAGCCTTGCAATTGGAGACGATATTTATGTCAGCGATGGCACCCTGTGCGCCACTCCCTATACTGTCACCGCTGTAAGTCCAAGGCCACTCTCTCTACTGTCACTGTCGTAAGCTCAAGATTACTCCCTATACTATCACTACTGTGATCCCACAGAACATCAGTTCGCCGCACTTGATCCGCATTAGCTATACTTGATGCTGAAATGCTCAATCCGTGCTTGTAGAGATGCACGCTTGATCCCTTATGCTGGTTAGGGATCCCTCACGCCGTTTGCTTCTGTTGAGGCGCCTCACAAGCCTTGCCATGCTTGCGGAGATGCTTGCTCGATCGGCAGTCTGACACAGCTGGTTTCTGCTGGTTAGGGATCCCTCACGCCATTCGCTTCTGTGCGTGCGACCAATGGCAGGATGACACGTGTGAGAGCATTGCAGCAGCATTCAGCATGACTCGCTCGGAATTCCTCAAGCTGAACGACGACCTGCCGTGTGGACGGCTAAAGGCGGGGCAACAGGTGGGGATGGCAGGCTCAAGGCATGTGTGAGAGGGTGGCTGTTCAGGGTTGTGTGAGGGCATAACAGCAGCATTCAGCATGACTCGCTCACAATTCCTCAAGCTGAATGACGACTTGCCGCGTGGAATGCTGCAGCCTGGCCAACAGTTGGGAGACATGTATGGTAGGTAGTATAGTTGCTCAAGGCATGTGCGAGCATGGGTGCTCAAGGCATGTGAGAGCATGGGTGATTTAGGCATGTGTGAGAGCATGGGTGCTCAAGGCATGTGTGAGAGCATGGGTGCTCAAGGCATGTGTGAGAGCATGTGTGCTCAAGGCATGTGTGAGCATGGGTGCTCTCGCATGGCTGCATCAATCATGTGTGAGAGCATGGCTGCATCATTCATGTGTGAGAGCATGGCTGCATCATTCATGTGTGAGAGCATGGCTGCATCATTCATGTGTGAGAGCATGGCTGCATCATTCATGTGTGAGAGCATGGCTGCATCATTCATGTGTGAGAGCATGGCTGCATCATTCATGTGTGAGAGCATGGCTGCATCATTCATGTGTGAGAGCATGGCTGCATCATTCATGTGTGAGAGCATGGCTGCATCAATCATGTGTGAGAGCATGGGTGCTCAAGGCATGTGTGAGAGCATGGGTGCTCAAGGCATGTGTGAGAGCATGTGTGCTCAAGGCATGTGTGAGCATGGGTGCTCTCGCATGGCTGCATCAATCATGTGTGAGAGCATGGCTGCATCAATCATGTGTGAGAGCATGGCTGCATCAATCATGTGTGAGAGCATGGCTGCATCAATCATGTGTGAGAGCATGGCTGCATCAATCATGTGTGAGAGCATGGCTGCATCATTCATGTGTGAGAGCATGGCTGCATCATTCATGTGTGAGAGCATGGCTGCATCAATCATGTGTGAGAGCATGGCTGCATCATTCATGTGTGAGAGCATGGCTGCATCAATCATGTGTGAGAGCATGGCTGCATCAATCATGTGTGAGAGCATGGCTGCATCAATCATGTGTGAGAGCATGGCTGCATCAATCATGTGTGAGAGCATGGCTGCATCATTCATGTGTGAGAGCATGGCTGCATCATTCATGTGTGAGAGCATGGCTGCATCAATCATGTGTGAGAGCATGGCTGCATCATTCATGTGTGAGAGCATGGCTGCATCAATCATGTGTGAGAGCATGGCTGCATCAATCATGTGTGAGAGCATGGCTGCATCATTCATGTGTGAGAGCATGGCTGCATCATTCATGTGTGAGAGCATGGCTGCATCATTCATGTGTGAGAGCACGGCTGCATCATTCATGTGTGAGAGCATGGCTGCATCATTCATGTGTGAGAGCATGGCTGCATCAATCATGTGTGAGAGCATGGCTGCATCAATCATGTGTGAGAGCATGGCTGCATCATTCATGTGTGAGAGCATGGCTGCATCATTCATGTGTGAGAGCATGGCTGCATCATTCATGTGTGAGAGCATGGCTGCATCATTCATGTGTGAGAGCATGGCTGCATCATTCATGTGTGAGAGCATGGCTGCATCATTCATGTGTGAGAGCATGGCTGCATCAATCATGTGTGAGAGCATGGCTGCATCAATCATGTGTGAGAGCATGGCTGCATCAATCATGTGTGAGAGCACGGCTGCATCATTCATGTGTGAGAGCATGGCTGCATCATTCATGTGTGAGAGCATGGCTGCATCATTCATGTGTGAGAGCATGGCTGCATCAATCATGTGTGAGAGCATGGCTGCATCAATCATGTGTGAGAGCATGGCTGCATCAATCATGTGTGAGAGCATGGCTGCATCAATCATGTGTGAGAGCATGGCTGCATCAATCATGTGTGAGAGCATGGCTGCATCATTCATGTGTGAGAGCATGGCTGCATCAATCATGTGTGAGAGCATGGCTGCATCATTCATGTGTGAGAGCATGGCTGCATCAATCATGTGTGAGAGCATGGCTGCATCAATCATGTGTGAGAGCATGGCTGCATCAATCATGTGTGAGAGCATGGCTGCATCAATCATGTGTGAGAGCATGGCTGCATCATTCATGTGTGAGAGCACGGCTGCATCATTCATGTGTGAGAGCATGGCTGCATCATTCATGTGTGAGAGCATGGCTGCATCATTCATGTGTGAGAGCATGGCTGCATCATTCATGTGTGAGAGCATGGCTGCATCAATCATGTGTGAGAGCATGGCTGCATCAATCATGTGTGAGAGCATGGCTGCATCAATCATGTGTGAGAGCATGGCTGCATCAATCATGTGTGAGAGCATGGCTGCATCATTCATGTGTGAGAGCATGGCTGCATCAATCATGTGTGAGAGCATGGCTGCATCAATCATGTGTGAGAGCATGGCTGCATCAATCATGTGTGAGAGCATGGCTGCATCAATCATGTGTGAGAGCATGGCTGCATCATTCATGTGTGAGAGCACGGCTGCATCATTCATGTGTGAGAGCATGGCTGCATCAATCATGTGTGAGAGCATGGCTGCATCATTCATGTGTGAGAGCATGGCTGCATCATTCATGTGTGAGAGCATGGCTGCATCAATCATGTGTGAGAGCATGGCTGCATCAATCATGTGTGAGAGCATGGCTGCATCAATCATGTGTGAGAGCATGGCTGCATCAATCATGTGTGAGAGCATGGCTGCATCAATCATGTGTGAGAGCATGGCTGCATCAATCATGTGTGAGAGCATGGCTGCATCATTCATGTGTGAGAGCACGGCTGCATCATTCATGTGTGAGAGCACGGCTGCATCATTCATGTGTGAGAGCATGGCTGCATCATTCATGTGTGAGAGCATGGCTGCATCAATCATGTGTGAGAGCATGGCTGCATCAATCATGTGTGAGAGCATGGCTGCATCAATCATGTGTGAGAGCATGGCTGCATCAATCATGTGTGAGAGCATGGCTGCATCATTCATGTGTGAGAGCATGGCTGCATCATTCATGTGTGAGAGCATGGCTGCATCAATCATGTGTGAGAGCATGGCTGCATCAATCATGTGTGAGAGCATGGCTGCATCAATCATGTGTGAGAGCATGGCTGCATCAATCATGTGTGAGAGCATGGCTGCATCATTCATGTGTGAGAGCACGGCTGCATCATTCATGTGTGAGAGCATGGCTGCATCATTCATGTGTGAGAGCATGGCTGCATCATTCATGTGTGAGAGCATGGCTGCATCATTCATGTGTGAGAGCATGGCTGCATCAATCATGTGTGAGAGCATGGCTGCATCAATCATGTGTGAGAGCATGGCTGCATCATTCATGTGTGAGAGCATGGCTGCATCAATCATGTGTGAGAGCATGGCTGCATCAATCATGTGTGAGAGCATGGCTGCATCAATCATGTGTGAGAGCATGGCTGCATCATTCATGTGTGAGAGCATGGCTGCATCATTCATGTGTGAGAGCATGGCTGCATCAATCATGTGTGAGAGCATGGCTGCATCAATCATGTGTGAGAGCATGGCTGCATCAATCACGTGTGAGAGCATGGGTTCAGATCACAGCATGTCTGTCGCAGTTCCCCTCCAGCGGAATGGCGACCAGCATTTTTTATGGCTGCAGGTTGGTCAGCACGTACGACTGAGCTTAGATGGTGCAAGGCGACATAACCTTGAGTCTGTGCTTTTCAGTATCCCTGGAGTCTGTGCTAACGCCTGCTGCTTTCTCTTTGTTATTAATGAACTGTGTTTCGTGTCCGTGCAGGTGTGCATGGCGCATGGCACTCCAGATATGCCAGCGTGCCAGGAGTTTGTGACTGTAGCGGAGGGCGACAGCTGCGACACTATAATGAGGGCTGCACGCCCCCCTCTGAGCGCACAGGAGTTCTACACATTGAACCCAGGGATCAACTGCAACGTGGGCGAACAGATGCTGCTAGGCCAACAGGTAAAGAATTGTGGGTAACGAGGCGACTTTTGAGGCGATGTTGGGGAGCAAGTGCTTCTAGGCCAACAAGAAAGGCCCTTCTCATGCACAGCTCCTGCCACTACTCTTGGCCTTGTGTTGCGTGCATAGCAGTTACGATTACATCCTTCCCCCAATCCCCTATGCCTTTCACCCTTACCCTGGAAAAGGACGCTCTGGCGTTTGTGGCCATAGCCATATCTCTGCAAATCTGGGAGGGGCTCTGGGAGGGGCTCTTTGCCTTTCGTCGCCGTTTTTCTGCTGATTCATGCTCAGTGTACACTTTCAGTCTACCAAAGGGTATACCCAGTGGAGGTGCTACATGATATCAGAAATGAATGGAGCTTCCCTTTCCTCCACCCCCATCCCTCCCCGCACGCCATCTTTCCCCATCCCCAATTCTCCCCAACTCTTTCATGTCCCCCATTTCATTGGATCTGTGTGCAGGTGTGTGTGCGTGGTGGCAGATCAAGTATGCTACTCGGAGCTTCTCGATGTGTGACAAACCTGCAGTACACGGTTGTGACGGGAGACACATGTGCGCGCATCATTGCTCTCTACTTTAAGAGCTCGTCAAGACTAATGGCGCAATACAATTCGGGTTATGTGTGTACAAACAACCGCTTGTACAAGGGCATGCGCCTGTGCAAGCCACCTTAGGTCGTTTACAGCACCTGTCGTTGTGTGTATTTAGCATCAGGGCTTACTTTATCAGAAAATTTAGGTCTGATTTTCTGGATTTTGAACATTTTTTTACTACTTCATCTGATGTCGTAGACGACCTGTTTAATTTCTTCTGATGGTTTAGGACAGAGTTTTCAAATTCGTCTGATTTCTCAGACAGCCTTATACAGTTCGTCTGAGATTGCAGACAACGAGTTTTTTCTCGTCTGAAACAGACAAATCCCCCCACCTGGCCAGTTGCCCACCTGGCTAGTTGGCCACATAGCTTGATGCCCAATGTTACGGACGAGACTTGCCACCCGCCGCGTTACCGTGCTGCCACCGCCAGGCTGTACATTGCCTTTGGTCGGTGACAACACCGCACGTCAAATGCGCCGCAGTCACCCCGCTGGCACGAATCTTGCCAGTTCGTTTGGCATATTCGTGCCAGCGCACAGCAGAAGGCTGCAGTTGCAACACCGACAGCCTTCAGTGCGCATCGGGTCAGCAAGGGATTGATGGCATGGCTGCTTCCAGCAGCGAACGAGACGTTCCTGCATGCGGCACGGTTCGGACGGTCCCCCCTCACTCCCCTCTGCGTCAGGTGTCCTTCATCTTACCCTCGTGAGCCAGAGTTAGTCAGTTTGTAGTTCCACCAAGATGGCTGTAGACCCTCGCACGGAGGCCCCTCCAGCATCCACTCTGCATGATTCACCTCCTTCCAGTGCATTGCCACGCCCACGCACTGGCTTGGATTTCCTAACCGGTGGGGGTTTCACACCTACTCCAGTCACAGCTGCTCCTATTGCTCCTTCGGTCTGTGAGAATGGGAAACCCGATTCTCCCGAGCACCCTTACCCTTTCGCTGAGATGGATGCCGTGCCGCTAATACCATTTTCACCCGTACGATCACCAAGCTCAACAAGTCACCCTGAGGGTTCGTCGTCATCCGGTCAACCTGGCGCATCTGCATCACCTGGTGAAAAGAATCCCTTCAATCCCGCTCCCCGTTCCTTCCGCCACGTTTTCCTGGCAAGACTAAATATGTGCAACATAAGCTTTCATTTTCGAAGCGCCCTAGCCCTTCCTCTACAGGGAATCCCACTACTGAGAAAGATGGCGGGGAGAGCCGTGGAGCAGAGAAGACCGGTCCCCGGATTTTGACGCTAGAGGAGCTGCAGCTGAAAGCCAAACAGCAGTGGAACCGCCACTTCCCTTGGCTCATCATCGGTGACACATCCGAAGGTCAACCTTGCATGCGGTGCAAGATCTGCATGGTATACGCAGATCCTGAGTCACAGTACAGCGCTCGGGGCGAGGGCGGCATCGACATACAGAAGCAAACGATGCGGAAACATCAGTGGAGCATCCGGCACTGGGAGGCGAAGGGACGGTTGGAGCAGCGTGAAGGCCCGCAGAAGAAGCAGGCAGCTATCTCCAACTTTGGAGATAAGAGTGCGGAAACGCGGCGGTTGATAAAGCTGTTGTTGACTGTGCGTTTCCTATGCAAATCCGACACCCCCATTGTCATGTTCATGACACTCGTGCCGTTTATGGCAGAGATGGGAACGCCAGACATGCCGGCGAAGGACCAAGGGACTTATTGTTCTACGTAAGTTTAGCCTGTTCACATCAATGTTGTATTTAAACACCCCTTATTCACTAATTCTTTGTTGTACTCTTTGACGCAGGTACGGTTTCAAGCAGTTGGTCGAGGCGCTGGTGTGCTACTTGAAAGCGAAGCAGATGCAACACATCAGCCTCAGTCCCTACGTTGGCCTTCAACTTGACGAATGCACCGACCGTAGGCGTGGCAAACACATGATTGTGTATGCCACGTTTCTCCGTGGCACGATGGTGGTTACCGAGTTCTTCGCCAACTTGTCCGTTGAGAAGTGCGACGCTGGGTCGCTGGAGGCCGTCCTGCTGACACACTTTGCTGCTTGCGGCCTCGAACTGCAGAGGATCAGCGGCATGACCACGGACGGCGCGAGCGTTATGACGGGCGGGCAGACAGGTCTGGTGGCGCGATTACGAACACGGGTGCCGCACATAGTGCCTTGCCATTGCGTTGCCCACAGGTAGTTTATCATTGTGTTTATTTTTGTGTTGTGTAACTCGCCCACTAATCCTACTCTTGTTACAACTGCAGGGAGGCTCTGGCTGCTAAAGATGCTGCTGAAGAGTTCCCCGAGTTTAACGTCGTCGGCAAAGTCGTCCGGGCCTTTGCGGACATTCTCGGCCGCAGCATCGTGCAGCATGCGCGATTCAAGAATCTGCAGGAACTGATTACACAGACCAACCTGGAGATGCAAGGGATTAAAGACGTTCGCTGGCTTTCACGCGGTGACGCCATCGAGCGCTTTGCTGACGTGCTGCCTGCTGCCGTTGTCCTGCTGCACGAGTACGACAAGGCAACGTACACTCTTGTTACCAGTGTGAAATTTCAGTTCTTCCTTTTCTTTCTGGTTGACGTGCTTCAGGAGCTGAACAGTCTCAATCTCAAGTTCCAGCGACGTCAAGTAAGGACGCGTGATTCCCGATGTCTTGCCTGATTTCCCCCTGGCTTTCCGTGCTGTGACTAATTATGTTTGTGTGAAATGTGCAGCTCGATGCGACGTAGGTTCGGTCGATGGTGCAACACACCACCCTGTGCTTGACAAGTCGCTACGTGGAGTACGGCTCCACCTTCGGCGACAACAGTGGTCGTCTAGCGACGTTTCTGAAGAACCACGGGAGCACCGAGAATCGGGAGGTGAAGTTGGAAAGCATTGACGGCGTCGGAACACCCGTAACTCACTCGTACGTGCTGCACGAGGACTTCATCGGGAAGGAGAAGTTTGGGGGCGACCTGGCGTCGTGCGTGGAGGCGGCATCCAAGTTCGCTGGGAGGACCGTGTTTTACATCGACGATCGCATGAAGAGTCTAAAGTCGTTGGACGGGAGTCGTCTGTTTCGGCAGGGACGGTACCCTCGTTCGCGCGTTAAGAGAGCGCGCCGATTTCCCGAATGGCTTCAGTCGCTGCGCAACCTGTTCAAGAAGAAGCCCAGCCATCCAGACACCCTCCTTGGTAAGCGCTTTGCTTTGGGGTGAGCGTATCATTAATGTAACTGTTATTGCTGCCGTGCCTTAATGTACTCTCTGCTGTGATACCCGATGTCCCTCACCCTTCCCTACCCTCCCCATCAGGTGTCGACTGGGGCAAAGCCGCCAAAGAGCTCACCAGCTTCACCACAATCCTCTCCACTCACCACGAGGACCTGTCCTTCCACGACAGCCTCTCTCAGGTGCTCTCAACGCCAGATTGGGAGTCTGCCTATCCGAACCTCGGCCGCCTGTGGATTGCTGTTGCTGTGCTACCGCTCAGCACTGTTGAGTGTGAGCGCGGCTTCAGCCGTCAGAACATCATTAAGAGCTGGGTGCGCGGCAGCTTGTGCGGCACGACTCTGGGCGACCTGATGACGGTGTCTCTTCTGGACTACGAGCTGAATATAGAGGAGCTGGTGGATAGGTTTTATGGCGGCAAAAAGAGGCGGCCGGCGCATGAGGTGGTCATGATTGAAGGATCACGCCCTGTGAAGCGACGGCGGTCCCATCAGTTGAAGAAACGCGCTGCAGCATCAGAAGCAGCAGCAGCAGCTACACGCGCACAGGAAGAGGCAGAAGAGGCTGCAACAAGGGAGAGAGAGAGGGATGCAGAAGAAGCTGCATGGGAACTGCCTACCTGGAGGAAGGGCAAAAACAGAGCCACAATTGTTGAAACCTCTAAGAGTGGCAGTGGTAGTGATGATGATAGTGGCAGTTGTCAGTAGAGCTACACTGTGAGATCCCCGATCGATCCTAGGGGGGGTTACAGGCGCGTTCGCCTGGGGGGTTATGGGCGCACTGACCCGCTACTGAAACAAGCCCTTTTATCCCAATGGTCTAGTGGTTGGGATTCTGACATGGTATCAGAGCGGTCTCGGGTTCGATTCCCGGTGTATGCACATGTAGGCCGGTGCCGCTATGCTTAGTCCTGGGCCTCCCAGTGTGGGGGGGTGTCAGTAGAGCTACACTGTGAGATCCCCGATCGATCCTAGGGGGGGTTACAGGCGCGTTCGCCTGGGGGGTTATGGGCGCACTGACCCGCTACTGAAACAAGCCCCTTTATCCCAATGGTCTACTGGTTGGGATTCTGATAGCAGTAGTGATGACAGTGAAAGCAATAATGCTAGTGAATCCTCTTAGAATAGAATAGGATGTTGGTAGATTAGAAACTGCATAGGCTAGGAAATGTGTTGCTATAAGACTAACTATCTAATTTCGTCTGACAACCTAGACAAGTACTTCTTGTTCGTCTGAAACGTAAGACTTCGCTAAATCTTTCGTCTGACCATCAGACAAGGAGCCAGAACCTGGTCTTAACGTCAGACGGGCCCTGGCACTAAAGTTAGCCCTGTTTAGCATACCAGCTCTTGCGAATCTTAGCATCAGACTACTCTCATTCAAATGTTGTCGTATATGTCTGTTCTATTTGATTATTTACCTAGTGCAGCGCAGTGCAGCTGGGGGGGGCGGGGGGTACTCCGACCTACAATGTGAACGTTTATTTTCAACTGAAATAATAATGCTAGTGGCATCCATTAACTCAACTTCTGCACTTGCATATTCAAAATACTAAAGAATTACACAAATTAGGCAGAATATTCCACCTTTCAGAATCCCTCACATTTGATTCAATGTATACACGATGAAATCTGCAGCCAACGCTGCCCTAGTATCGATGTCCTCGCTATTTCCCAAACCAAGGTTCGGCCTAGCCAAACGTGCTTTGGCATCCACATCTGTCTGGGTGCCCCCTAGGTCGAGCGATAGCCCTGGCACAGAAGAGGGAGGAACAGAAGGGCGATGAAGATCGCCGAGGTTGGCGGAAGGCCTCCTGCGGAACAAACTATTGCACAGGCAACCCCAACCAGCTGCCAAAGCCTAGACAGCCTCCTCAGAAACCCGCAGATTTCTCTCAACCCATCCCAGGCCCATCTTGGTAGCAGCAACGGACTAGAGGTAGACTGCTCCCGTTGGAAGCTCAAGATCTGAACTGAAGAGGTGGCATTGTGAGCGTCTCGAATGTAGCCGGGCTACATGTAGAGCTGAACTGCGAGGTGCGATGTTGTCAAGCCACGTGTGAAATAGGCAAGGCTAGCTGAGTGAGCGAGCATCCTGCTGGCTAAGACGCATGCATTCTGCCACAGCGACCCGGCGTTGTGAGGTGAGTGGGCCAACTCACCGTCGCAGCGACGGTGGCTTCTAGCTGGGTCATTCCTCAGCCATCACCAATTTTAGTCTCTACTTAAGGCAAACCCAGTTTCGAAGCAGGTGGTGCATGGCATGGCAATGGCATTCGACGGAGCACCACGTGGCGACAGGACGTCGCTCGACACTCACGCCCCTGGGTTCTTCCATGCCATGCGCAGCGGGCATTGTGTCCATCTTTCCCATCCACCGCTTTTGCACGCCCCGCTTTTTCCACCTGATTTGCTTCCGTTTGATGCTCACCGTTTGACAGCGCTGAGCATTAATAAGTTGGCCCTTGTTATTATCTTACGATCACTGTTTCTCCTTGTGACACCTTCTAAGGGTGTGATCTTTACCTTAGCACGTCTCTCTAAGTCTCTCTAAGTCTCCCGATTTCCCCACATGGAGTCTCTGTCAGTAGAGCTACACTGTGAGATCCCCGATCGATCCTGGGGGGGGTTACAGGCGCGTTTGCCTTGGGGGTTATGGGCGCACCGACCCGCTACTAAAACAAGCCCTTTTATCCCAATGGTCTAGTGGTTGGGATTCTGACATGGTACCAGAGCGGTCTCGGGTTCGAATCCCGGTGTATGCACATGTAGGCCGTTGCCACTGTGCTCAGTCCTGGGCCTCCCAATGTGGGGGGGTGTCAGTAGAGCTACACTGTGAGATCCCCGATCGATCCTGGGGGGGGTTACAGGCACGTTTGCCTGGGGGGTTATGGGCGTACTGACCCGCTACTAAAACAAGCCCTTTTATCCCAATGGTCTAGTGGTTGGGATTCTGACAGTCTCCGCCGATCCATAGTCTACCTGACGAACTCCTCCTTACTATCCTTCCGACGCTCCTTTGAGCAGCCGGCTTTGCACGAATCTCAGTTGGACAACTCGACCACAAGTGTTTGGCCAGGTACCATTTCTGACCAAGTGGAGTGGGACACCTTTCTGATAAGAACGCCGATACCAAACCCGCCTTTGGTCGCAGACGCAGCTCGAAATCTCCTCATCCCTTCGATTTGCCGTCGTTGGCGACGTCTGGCCAAGCATCATGTTACCACTCTGCTCGTAAAAAAGGACTCCTTGGTGTCACCTGAAGATCTGTCCGCCGCTGTCGCGTGCTTCCCCAACCTCATTCACTCACATCTGAGCGACAACAGCTACGAAGCTATGAGAGTACGACGGCTTATGCTGGCTTTGATAGCTTGCCTAGAATTTATTATGCTATATCTAGCTTGGTTTTATTTTATAATGCATAGATATGTTTGATTTCCTAGGTTAGGTGCATTCCTATATTTTATTATGGTTATAGCACCGAACCAAGTTACGTGTACCGAACTCAAGCCTATTCGGTTTACACCGAATTACTTTCTACTGAGTTCGGGAAGGTCCTGTTCGGGACGCTTCGTGACCCTCAGAACATTCACGTAACACTTGGGTAACTGGCCTTGTGTCGAGATATATATGCAACCTCATAATGTATCCAGGTAATCAATCAATTACAATTCTCTTTTCTGAGCTCGATCCTAGATCCTGACACTTGGTGGTCAGAGCCTGTTTACACGCGAAGTTTTCGACCACTAAAAACTAGCCTTTAATATCGCGGGGGCGACGACGGAAAGCGCCGATTTCGGGTACGTAAACCGATTCCGCGCCATTTTCTAATGTCCCCCTCGAACCGGTTTTCGAACACTCCTCAGGTCCAGTGGCAAAAAAGTTGGAATTTCGACCGTCGGATCGATTCGAATCTCAACAGCCCTGAGAATTTCGCCCAAAAAAGTTGGAACTAGGAGCGTCGGATCAAATTTCTTCTCAATAGCCGAGATCGGACGGGAATTTCGACTAAGGGAGAATTACGCTACCTACAAAATCAGCGCTCGTCGTTTCTACAGTTGATTCGACTCACAGTAAGATGACCAGCGCCTAGAATTCAATCATTTCCGTCGCAAATCTTCCTGTAAATCGCCAAATGGAGGAAAATGGTGATAATTCCGTACGAAAAATTACGGAGTTACGCACCGGCCTGGACCAGGTGCGAGCGGCAAATAGAGGAGCTTCTCGCGAACCAGTCGGTAGCCGCCACAGCAGCAGCGAACGTAGCAGCGAATGGAGCAACGATGCCAGCAGCAGCAGCAGCGACACCGACACTTCACCCAGCAACAGCGGCAGTGGCTACAGTGAATCTTGAGGCGGCACGTCTGAGGCAACTGGAGACGTTCAATCCGAATGCGAGAGACACCGACGTCCGTTGATTCATTGCGACCCTCGAAATTTACTTCGAGGCAGTTGGCTGTACGACCCCGACTCACGATGCAATGTAAATTCGGTTCGCAGCGACACTGTTACGAGGCCCGGCACTCGAGTGGATTTACAACAGCAATGAGATCCGAGGCGAGGGGTCATGGACGCAGTTTCGGGAAGCTTTAATTCAACGTTTCGAACCAATCAACTCCAGCTACATGGCGCGGCAGCAGATTCATCGGCATAAACAGTTCGGCAGTGTAACACAGTACACGTAGCAGATGGAGAGCCTCTTCAACCGAATTACCGACCTGACCGAAGGGGAAAAAATCCAAGCGTATACTGAGGGGCTAAAGATGGAAGTCCGCCAACAGGTGATTGCCACGAACTACAACAACTACCGCAACATGGTGTGTGCAGCAGAGAGATTCGATGCGCTAACGCGAGATCAACACGAGACACGACGCCACGTGCCGAAGAGATCATTCGACACGAAGCGATCCGCACCACCCACGACCGCCGACCCGATGGATATGGACAACATCGACGCGAAGCAGCGGCCGACAAAATATGAGAAGTGCGAATATTGCGGCGCAGCAGGACATCGACTCTTGGCGTGTTGGAAAATGAAGAAGGCACGAGCGGAGCTGCAGAGCAACAACAGTGCGACATCCACGATGGCGAAAAAAGGAGGACACGATGGAGCGAATTTAAAACGCCACGACCGGTCGGCAACAGGGGAAATCGCCGAGACAAATGGAGGCTCCGCGAAACAAGACTCTGCACCGACCGGGAAACTCCAGCCGAACACCCCCGGGAGTAAGAATATTCCCTCTCGAGGTTTTCAAGCCAATAAAAAATTCAGGGGAGATTTCAAGGCCAAGAAAAAGCCTTCAGACATTATTCAGGTAACTGAGAAGTTGGGCAAACCACTCTGGAACGTTGAAAAGGGTCGTGCGTTCCAATGAGTTAATATTCTCTCCCTGCAGCACAGCGTTAAGGCTCCCAATGGCCCACAGGTGAAGCCTACACAGCTGCAAAGGCTTAAGGGAAGGTTCCAGGCCAAGATGAAGCTGAATCGGCCTCAGATAAATCCTTCTAACCCAACTCAGTTGAAAACTGATAAGGAGTCAACAGCTTCGAGCGCAGGACCGAGGGATGATCTATGCGACGTACCCTACGATCCTATAAGCGAGACCATCTACGGTTACTCGGAGCAGCAACAACCACTACTACTCGCGGTGATCTGCAACGGGCGATGCCTCCAGGCACTGGTGGACAACGGTGCGTCTCACTCGGTGTGCGACCACGAGACATTGGAGAACCTTCGGAGGAGACCAAGTTCACGGCAACGATGGTGGACGGTATGAAACTTCCCATCCACAGCGAAGCATCACTGCAGCTGCACATAGGGCGCTGAGGTGGAAGCCGACGTTGCCGATCACGAACATCAAGGGATCAGATTTCATCTTGGGGCGAGATTTCTTGAAGCGGTTCAATCCCGAGATTGACTGGGTCAACAGGAAGGCGTGCATCTACAACAACGGGAAACGAGTGGAGCTGCGAAGCTGGACAGATACAGGGACCGTTCCTGAAACGACACTGGCACGGTTCGAACGGATGGTGAACGAGAGTAACACGAGTTACTTAGCACTGGTTATGGCAGCAGCAGAGGAGGAGAAGCCGAGTTCGGAGCTACCTGTAGCAGTGAAGGAGGTCTCGGTGTTGTTCAGGATCCATCAATTTGATAACTTACGACGAACTCGTTACTCAACTAAATGCAATCCGCTTGGTAGGATTGTGCGTCTTAGGCTTAGCTACCATCTCCAAGTTGAATCAGCCGCATGACTAGAATGGTAGAGGAAGTACAAGCATTAAGGCATAGGAATTTGGAGTTGGGGACTCCAAGAGAACCATGAGAGGGAAGGGGTTCTCCAAGAGCTAGGGAAGGATGGTAGGAACCTTTCTAGCAGCAAGGATCCAACCCTCATCATGAGGTTCTTGAGGTGTCACATGCAAAATCCAATCTAGTTGGATTTTGCCTAGGTGTTGCAAAATTTGCAACCCATGTTAGAAACTTCTAGCCACCCCAATCCAAAAGTCAAAGTTGCCTTCCCTAACCACCCAACCAAAAACCCCTTTATAGTCATGCCCCAAGAAATCACCCAAATTAGGTATAACCCCAAAAGGTAATTAGAAATCCAAGTCTTGGAATTCTTGAAACTTGGGCGATCTTGGTCGGAATAAGGCGATCTTGGTATCGATGGAAAGCTCTGGATTTCTCCTGCATGATCAAGCATGTAGACTTGGAGAAAAACACAGAGATGGTAATATCCAACAGCCATGCATAATGACATACGCTCATGCAAATCATGCAAGCACAAATAGCACGAGCACTCGGCAGGACGTTAGGATGACATGCACTCAGAATGACGTGCTTCCAACACTTGGAGCAGTGCAAGGATATAATGCCCGACGACCTACCCATAGGCGTACCTCCAGCACGCACCCACGAGCACGAGATCGTGGAGGAACCAGGTGCGAAACCCGTCTCACGTGCACCATACCGACTGAGTCCGACCGAACAGACAGACATGAAGAAACAAATAGAGTATCTACTGGACTGACAACTGATCCGCCCATCCACCTCTCCATACGGTGCACCAGCCCTCTTCACTCCAAAACCAAACAGCAGTCTACGGATGTGCATCGACTACCGCGCACTGAACAAACAGACAGTTAAAAACAAATACCCCATACTGTGCATAGACGAGCTATTGGATCAACTGCGTGGTACAATAGTCTTTTCGAAGCTGGATCTACGGTCGGGTTACTGTCAGATCAAGGTGGCCGACAATTCGATCTACAAGACGACATTCCGTACCAGATACGGCTCCTACGAATACTTGGTGATGCCGTTCGGACTCTGCAACGCACCAGCAACATTTCAAGCAGAGATGAACCACATCCTACGGACCCTGCTGGACGAGTGCGTAGTAGTGTATCTAGACGATATCCTCATCTACTCCAAGAACATGAAGGAGCACGTAGAGCATCTGCGGAAGGTATTCGAGATCCTGCGGAAAAACAAGTTCTACGTGAAGCTGTCGAAGATCGACTTTGCACTGAAGAAGGTGCAGTTTCTCGGGCACATGGTGAGTGCCGAGGGCGTATACGTGGACCCGCGGAAGATCGAAGCCGTCAAGAAGTGGAAAGTACCGGAGAACGTGAAGAAGTTGCAGAAGTTCCTAGGCTTCGCCAACTACTACAAGAGGTTCATGCCGCAGTATGCTAAGATAGCAGCGCCACTGACCGACCTATTGAAAAAGGATACGCCCTACAAATGGGATACTCCTCATCAGCAATCCATGGAGCAGCTACAGGCAGCACTGAATACAGCACCAGTACTCATCCTACCAGATCCAGACAAGGACTACGTGGTGGAAGCAGACGCTAGTGACCAAGCAGTCGGAGCAGTACTGATGCAGGATCACGGACGCGGTTTGCAGCCCATCGCCTACCTCAGTAAGAAGCTATACGGAGCAGAACTGAACTACCCCATCCATGACAAGGAAGCCTTAGCAATAGTCATAGCCTTCAAGGCGTGGAGGTGTTACCTAGAGGGGGCCAAGACTACAGTCTATACTGACCACTGCAGTCTCAAATACCTGAAGTCGCAGCCGACGCTCTCACGACGACAGGTGCGGTGGGTGGACTTCTTGGAAACTCACTTCCACTACGACATCGTCTACAAGCCCGGGCTACACAACAAGGCAGACGCGTTGAGCCGCCCCGGTCATGTAGCAGGTATCCAGCTCGACGGGATGAACCCTCTGCTCAAGGGTCTATTCCAACATGGGTACTCTGTGGACGCAGAGATCACTACAGCACAGACCAAAAAGCTGTTATAGTGGGAGAAAGACTTAGCTGTAAGGAAGGGTTAAGGAAAGATTTGGGTACCGAATTACACCCCGCTACGGCGGATCCTATTGGAGGAGTTTCATAACGTAACATATGCGGGACATTTCGGGAGCAACAAGACGTTAGCGGGAATAGCAAAGTATTATTAGTGGCCCGGGATGGCAGCAGACATGCAGCAGTTCGTCACCTCTTGCGACACGTGCCAACGGATGAAGAGTAGCAAGCAGAAAAAAGCAGGGTTTTTTCAGCCTCTACCTGTACCGGAGTAGCCGTGGCAGGTCGTTAGCCTCGACTTCATCACAGGACATCCTTCAACCTCATGGGGACATGATTCCATCCTCGTGGTGATCGATAAGTTCTCCAAAATGGGTCACTTCATCCCGACCAACGCCACAGCTACAGCTCAAGCAACTGCTCTCCTCATATTTGACCGCATCATCACCATCCCCGCTACACTCATCTCAGACAGAGATCCCAAATTCACGAGTAAGTTTTGGAAGGAGCTCATGTGATTATTGGGGACCAAACTTGCGATGTTCTCAGCATACCACCCCCAGACTGACGGACAGAGAGAGCGACTCAATCAAGTGGTTGAACAGTTGCTGCGCACAGCTTTCAAGGACGACGTCAGCCACTGGGACACACAGTTACCGACCCTAGAGTTTGCTTACAACAACGCATCACATGTGGCCACAGGGAAAACTCCTTTCTTCCTGTGTTACGGACGGGAACCACTCACACCACAGCAGCCAACTACACCGGCACACGTCCAAGCCGCACATGACTTCGTCACCACCATGCAGGAGCTATGGGAGAAGACTCAGCGACGACTCACCACGATGCAGACCTCCAAGAAGTAGTATGCCGATAGTCAGCGACGTGATCACTCAGTAGCAGTCGGAGATCAGGTGCTTCTTGACACGCGCAACTTGAACCTGTCTCACCTCCCATCCAAACTCCGACCTCGCTTCTCTGGTCCTTTTCTTGTTGAGGCACAGGTGACACCAGTTACATTCCGCTTGCGCTTACCTACTACTTGGAAGCTGTCAGTAGATCTGCACTGTGGATGCCCGATTGATCCTGGAGAGGGTTACAGGCGCGTTCGCCTGGGGGGTTATGGGCGCACAGACCCGCTACTGAAACAAGCCCTTTTATCCCAATGGTCTAGTGGTTGGGATTCTGACATGGTATCAGAGCGGTCTCGGGTTCGATTCCCGGTGTATGCACATGTAGGCCGTTGCCGCTGTGCTTAGTCCTGGGCATCCCAGTGTGGGGGGGTCTCAGTAGATCTGCACTGTTGATGCCCGATTGATCCTGGAGAGGGTTACAGGCGCGTTCGCCTAGGGGGTTATGGGTGCATTGACCCGCTACTGAAACAAGCTCTTTTATCCCAATGGTCTAGTGGTTGGGATTCTGACAGAAGCTTCACAACGCTTTCCATGTTCAGCTACTGAAGCCCTACAAGGACTCCAACCAACAGTTCCAGGGACGGCAACTACCGCCACCACCACCTGTTCGCATACAGGTTGAACCCGAGTACAAAGTGGAGCGCGTTCACACTCATCGGCGCCGCGGCGGCAAGACCCTCGAGTTCCTGATCTGCTGGAAGGGATATGACCCCACTGAGGACAGTTGGGTTGCAGAAGCTGATATGGGCAACGCACGCCGTACTCTCAAGGACTATCTTGTCAAGCATGGTGCTTCTCACACCACCCAGCTTTGAGAGGGGGACGTCTGAGAGTACGACGCCTTATGCTGGCTTTGCTAGCTTGCATAGAAATTATTATGCTATATCTAGCTTGGGTTTATTTTATCATGCATAGATATGCTTGATTTCCTAGGTTAGGTGCATTCCTATATTTTATTACAGTTATAGCACCGAACCAGGTTACGTGTACCGAACTCAAGCCTTTTCGATTTCCACCGAATTGCTTTCTACTGAGTTCGAGAAGGTTGTGTTCGGGATGCTTCGCGACCCTCAGAATATTTGCGTAACACCTGGGTAACTGGCATTGTGTCGAGACTACATATAACCTCGTGTTGTACCCAGGTGAATCAATCAATTACAATTCTCTTTTCTGAGCTCGATCCTAGATCCTCACAGAAGCGGTAGATGACGCTTTTCTCGCTCACCTCGCGTCTTCCTGCAAGAACATGATGGCTCTCCACGTGAGAAGAAGCTTTGCAGTGCCCAATGAGGAGGATGTTAGTGAGGAGGATGTCAATTCTGAGCATTACTATCGCAGGACGGAGAACCATTTGATATCCACGGATGGCTTGAATACCTTCTTTTTGGAGCTCCCTTTGCTGAAGGATCTTTCCCTCTTCCGCCCCCACCAAGCAACAGAATTTCCGGCTTCTTTCTTTCAATTGAGGCATCTTCGTAACCTTGTTCTCAACTACGCATCCGCCTTGGAGAATCCCGGTTTTACAAACCTCTCGGCCCTTAACACCCTGTATATCGCCTTCCCCTGGAATCTTTCGCACTTGTCCAGCCTCCTTCACCTCTCGCGACTCGCCCACCTCTCCACCCTCGCCGCTAACCAGAAACATCTGCTGAGGGTTGCTGCAAGCATGACTCTGCCTTCTCGCTTACAATCGCTCAAATTCCTGATGTCCTCTCCCCATTGGGACAACATCTTCCCATCAGCATCTTCATTCACGGGGCTGAAAGAGTTGCTCATTACCAACTGCAGGGAGCTGGAGACCCTTCCCGACCAAATTGGAGACTTACTGCCATGCCTCTGCAAACTGACTGTTCACCAGTGCCATCATTTGGATACCCTGCCTGAAAGCTCAACTTCTCTGAGATGTTTGGAAACGCTCATCGTTTGTCTCTGTCATCACTTCTCCTTCCCCTACAACTTTGGTCACTTGCCTGCCCTCAAACTGCTGGTGCTGGACGAATTACCTCACACCACTCTCCCTCCTTTTTCCCATCTCACGTCCCTCGAGGCACTCTATATGTCTGATTGCGGCGATATTGAGGTGGTAGAAGGTTTTTCTCGCCTCATGGCTCTCAAGGCATTTTGCTTCTCAAGGCATCGTCTTTCCCTGCTAGAGGACCTTGGGCCCCCTGCAAGTTTGGAGGCCCTAAGGTTGCATGGCTGCGAGAATGAGTACCTTCCAGATTCCTTCTACGACATGTCTTCCTTAACAAGCCTTGAGCTGAATGCCTTTGACCGAAGGTTTCAGTGGCTTTCGGAAAGATTGTGAGAGCTGAACAACCTTCTTGAGCTGAAGCTTATAAATCTTCAGATTGAACCTCTTCCTAGCTCTCTGACAAGGCTTACGACACTTCAAAACTTGGAGGTCAGAGGTTGCCCGGTACTCTGTACAATATTATCTGGAATGGAGATGCTCGTGAGGCTCAAGAGGCTGGTGCTGACGGAGTGTAAGCAGCTGATGGGTCCCTTTGATGGTTTGCCATCCTCTCTTGAGACCCTTTGCGTGGGGCCCACCTAGAGAGATTCCCATGTGGTGGACATCTCGCAGCTGTCGCAGCTGAGGGTGCTGAAGCTGAACCGCGTTGGGGTAAAATGCTCGGCTGCATTGTGCTGGAAGCAGTCGAGCGAGGAGCAGCTGGACTTATTTTCCGAAGGAGAAGGTCGAAAACTCCCACTTCTTTTGCCTTTCATCCCTTGCCTGCTGGGCTTAGCGAGTGAGAAGCTGGAGATGTTGGAAGAGCTGAAGCAAGTCGTGCTACAGAAGGAGGTGGAGAAGCTAGAGCAGTTGGAGCAGTTGGAGATGCGTTTACACAACGACAATCGGGAGCTCCCATTTTTTTTTGGCTTTCCTCCCTCGCCTGCGCAACTTGCTGATAGAGGCGCTGGGAATCCGCAGCCTCCCAGTAAACATGGCAGCGGCATTGCCACAGCTGCGGCAGCTGCACCTTCTTTCTTGGACACCGGAGGACCTGCCTGAAACCATTGTGGAGCTTACGAAGGTGACGTCACTTATGGTTGAAGCGCCTCAGCTGGCGTCTCTACCTCAAGGCATGAGCCGCTTGGTTCGGCTGCGTAAGCTGGAGCTGATTGGCAGCGAAGCCTTGCCGCACCTCCCGGAGTCCCTAGCCCAACTGCACCACCTGATACTGCATGACACCACCATACGCTCACTTCCTACGAATTTGGTGCAGCTAATGGAGGAGCACTGATTCGGCTGGCTGCCTTGGGCTCGCTAGAAGCTGACTGAGGTGGGTGGACTTGGCTCGGTTAAAGGCGCTGGGGAACCTTGGCGGCTGCTTTTTGGGCCTAGGTTATTCTCCGTAGGCTGATCATTGCTAAGCAGATGTGCAGTGAGCTCTGATTGTGCTTGCAATGTCTCTGATGGCAGATACTGGATGGCAAAGGGGCCTTTGAAGCTGGTGCCACAGCAGTGAAGCTGATACCCAACTAGTGAAGCAGGTGCCAGGGGAGACGAATGACTAGATGGGGCTGTTCTGGGACTTGTAGTATGGTTTCTTTGTACATGCCTTGCACTTGTATGATCTCTGCCCTTGCTTGCCTTGCCTCGGCTTTCTTTCTTCTTTGTCTCTTGGTAGTGTGTTCTCTGGCCTTTCTTTGCACCGACATGTTTTGTTTTCTTGATAGTGTGATTTCAGATCTTTCTTCCGAACAAGCCATTAAATGTCAGTACACGTAGATGTACACTGATTGCTGAATTGTCAAGTCAGAGTCTTTCAAAGCTACCAGGACGACAATACACCTTTTGTTTGTTTTTTTTGCGGGTTTGTTCGGCTTCACCTGAACCCTGGGTCAGACATACGTCTGGACCAAGGTTGCCCCAGAGAGAGCTTTGCCCAAAGGACCAAGGTCCTCGGGATTCGCACCCCCAACAGGCTCCACGACACCTATCCCTCGTTAGCCGACAATAGTGAGTCGTGGTTGTGGGGGTGATCATGATCATGCTCCAATCCGATCGTTTCAGTACATGGTCAAGAGAAGCATTTTGGGGAGTGCTTTAGGTTGGTAAGTCATGCATTCAGAGAAGTATCCTGCATTTTAGGTACCTAGTCTTAAATCCCAGAGCTACAACCTTATATATTTACCTGAGAGAAGCATTCTAAAACTCGTGCTGAAGATTCTGTATTCACCAGCAGAGGTATTCGGTCTGATGAATTTTTTTTTGGAGATCGAATACGAGAGGTGCATTATGAAATATGCATTCTGAAATAACCACCCACTTCTTTCCAAACCCCCACACCTGTCATAGCCCCCCCACCACTCTCCTGTCCCCCAACCTTATCATTCCCCCCACTTTTCTCATACCCCAACTCTCCCACTCCTCTCACACCCCCATCCCTCCCATACTCCCCTCGCCTCTCATACCCTCCAGTCCTCTCATGAAGCCCACTCTCTCAAAATCTCCCACACTTCTCATACCCCCACTGCTCTCATACCCCAACTCCTCACTTACCCCTCCTTTCTTCCCCCCCCCCCCCCCCCCCATCCCTCGCTCCGCGCCCCCTCCCCTTCCACCGTTTCCGCTAATGCTGTCCTAATCCGCCCTTCTCTGCTCCGGCCTCCCCACAGGCCCAGAGAGTTAAGGCCACCAGCAAACATGGGAAAGTGAGGGCCAGATTTCTAGCTCTGCATGGCTCCTTACAAGTGCCACTTCAGCACTCCCACTGATTGTGTAGCTTTGGATGGACTTGCATACGAAGGTGAGAGTCGGCAAGGGGTGGGCATGTGTGTAATAGTGGTGAGGGGTCGGGGTGAGGGGATTCTGTAGGTTAGGGGCGTGTGTGAGGTTGACTAGAGGGAGCAGTGAAGTGGGGAGTGAAGGAGGGGTTGAAGGAGGGGGTGAAGGAGGGGGTGAAGGGGGGTAAAGAGGGGGTTTGGGGCAGTGAAGGGGGGGCTGGGGCTGGCGGAGGCCACAAAGGATGAGCGGTGTTGGTAAGGGTATAATGGGTAGACGGGCATTGGGGGTGGGGAAGGGGGGAGGGGAGCGGGGTAAAGCCGTGTAGGAGTCATTTGAGTCACTTGTTGGTGACAGTGGGAAGCGGGCAGTTAACTAGCTGGATGGTGCACGGGAATTGATGAGTCGCTATGGGGACAGTTGTGAGAGTCACCGGAGGGAGCTGAGCTGGTGGTAGGGCAGCGGATTTGAGAATGTGGTTGCATTGTAACTACGGTAGTAGTTAAGGTGGCATTCACTCCCCCATCCTCCTCACCAACCTCCTCTCTTCTCCCAATTCCTGGTTCCCCCTTCCCGTCTGGCCCCCAGTCCTTCCCACCCCATCCTGTCCATCCAGCTTCACATTCGTATGTGTATCCAGCACTGACTACTAACCCTCTGACATCTGCCCCTATCAAGCAAGCACACATAAATCAACCAAGTACTACCCCTTCTCCTCCCCTTTCCCCGTCACCTTAACCTCTTTCCCTTTTATCCCCCTTTCCCCCCCAGCTCATTTGCTTCTCGACCACAGACTCACGCCCCTACGACACTGTTTCCCACATCCTTCTCATCAGCACACTGCTACCCTCCTTCCCACCCTTCCCTCCCCCCTAGCTTCGCACCTGTTTTTACTACACCCAGCTTCCAGCCCACAGGTTTACGCCCCTACAGCATTGTCTCCCTCCCACATCCCGCTCAGAAGCCGTTGCTCCATTTCCTTCTTTCTCTCCCCCTTCCCCCTCGCCTTCCCCCGCCAGCACCACCATTGCTTCTCCTACACCCACCCACATCTTCCCCAATGAAACACGAGCGCACGGCTCACAGCATCCTGCGGGCTGCTGAGGCTGCCCCTAGATTGGCGCGTAGATTGGTGCACTATTCAAGGGGAACCGGTGGGCTATCAAGCACACTCCTTGCCATGGTTGCCAAAATTGGCGTGACAGGCAACATGGGCACTGTGCACTCCTCGCCCAGGCTGCATCGCACCTTCCCTTCACCACCTATTACCCTCTTCCCTTGTCTTTCCCCCCCACCCCTCTCCTCTTACCACCACACCTGCTTCTCTTACACTGACATCTGCCTGACCGACTCATGCCCCTACTGCCTGGACACACTGTCTCCCACACCCCTCTCATGTGTCTCTGTGTGGTTTACCGTATTCTCCCTCTCCCCTTTCCCCCCCACTCGCCCCCCCTCTCCTCCCTTTTCACCAGCTTTGCTCCGACTCCGCACCTAATTCTCCCACACCTAGCTGGGCGAGGCTGGGCGAGGCTGCGTTGCTGGGTGCCCCGTGGCGGTTTTTGAGGAGGAGCGGGCAGAGGAAGGAGGAGATGTTTTTGAGTGAGTGAGGGGTAATGGGCTGGGTTATTTGATACTTGAAAGAGGAATCACGAAAGAGTAAGAGACTATGAGGATATATGATGTGATAATATGAGAGGAGTACTGACAATAAGGGAGGGGGAATCTTTATTCTAAAGATATTCATCATAGATATTCATTTATTGTCACAATCATAACCATTGTGCGAGAGGCACAAGTGGGTGGGGGCAGAAGAGGGGAGAGGGGGGAGAATGGGGGAGAAGGGTGGAGTCGAGGTGGGGGTTGGGGGGAGAAGGGGGAAGGGTAGTTTTGTAGGGAAAGGGTACGGAAAGGAGAAAGGGGAGGAAGAGGGTGGGGGGATGAGTTAGGGCAGTGAAACTATTTTTTTGGCCCAGAGCAATCACCGCATGCGTTGTGGTTCAGTTATGTAACGTCGTGCGCACAATCTCATTTAAAGCTGCGGTCTACATACTTGAGCGGGAGGCCTTAGTTTATCACTTGAAAACCTGGTGACTAGTTTTTGGACTCGGCCCCTTTCATGCAAAGCTAACGGTTGACGGGGGTGGAGAGAGGGGGTTGGGTTTCTTTCCGCCCGAAACCGAACTCACCAGGTTGTTTCCCGCCCTTCCGGAGACCCTCCCCCAAACCACGCGTCAGCACGAAATTGGGCTGGATTCGCTTTTCTTGTCTGAGTTCGTCTGCTGCGGTGTTTCTGAAACATGCTGACTTCATTCTCCAATCAGGCCGCACGAAAGGGTGGGCATTAAAAATACCCCCAAAAAACATCACTTTGTATGTAAACCACAGCTTGAAGTGTAAAACCCATTTCTGGGTGTACACTCTTGTTCGGGACACCCCCAATCGCTTTAGGCCGCATTGACGGGGAACCAATCATTGGTTGCCCACAACATCCATCATCCCTCAAACCCCTCAGTATTGTTGGCTACCCCTAAGTTTATTGCGCAATACATTATTGGCCAACCAGTTCTGTCATGGGGCACCCTTAAAGTTCCTCTCTCCTCCATCACCTATGTGTACCATTTGGGGAGATGGATGGTAGGGAGAGGGGGATGGGGCAAGGTGGATGGTGGGAGGAACATGGTGCAGGTGGGTGGGGGCGGATGATGCTGGTGGGGTTGGCCTAAGGACAGTGAATTGGCTCTTTTTGTACTGGGAAACTTACCAGGCAGCTTTCATCCTCCTGTCCTTCCCCCTACTTTCCCTACCTTGCCTGTCATCACCTCTCCCTCTCTGCGGGCCCTTTTCGGCAGGCACAAGACCAAGATCACCACGCTCATCATGTCTCCCTAATTGCTCTTGGCTGTTTCTCCAGCGATGTGCTCTGCCTCTTCTGGGCCCTTATCATCATCATCATGCACGCCAAACACAACACCGGAAAGCTGCCATCATTGAACAATATCTCACCACTTGCCAGAGGGCAATATCTCTCATATCGATGCTAATCAGTGGCATTCCGCATCTACCAGCATGTTCCCTTCGTTTGACCCCACCAACTTCTCACTCAAGTCATAAATAGCCTTGCTTGCTGTTCAACAGCAGTCCTACTTCCTGCCAAGGCCATCGGCACGTTCTCTTTGTTCTACCCATGGATTTGCAAGGGATGCATGTCGCAATCCGGAATTACGGCATGAGCACACTCCTTGGCTGCCAGCTACTGGTTGTTGGGTTTCCTAGTGAAGAACTTGGTTTTGTTGCACCTCATTTCAAAATAGTCCTGTCCTAATATACCTCTAGCGCAGCATAGCACCATCATCTGACCTTGGTGTTTCATCTCTGTAATAGTAAAGGCACGCGAGTTAATGAGCTCTCAGTTTTCAATAGTTGAGATACAGAAACACCGGGTGTGATCATTCCATAAGAGTAGCCAAAGCTCAAGCATCTTATAGGCCCACAATATACATTCGACACCCTGAACTTAGCCAAGGCACATTACAGGAAGCAGCACAGTAGGTGGCCTGGCAACACATGGCAGAGGCCTGGACAGGATTAACAGGCAGTACACGAATGCAAAAGACCACGGAGCACACGAAACAGTGTGAGTTAGAGGCTTGCTGGTGCTGCTGATTCTGCAGAGAGCAGCAATGGAAAGGTGAAAAAAGGAGTGCAAGGGTGGGAAGCAGGAGTGCAAGGGTGAAAAGCCGGAGTGCTAAGGGAGAAGGCTGGAATGCAAGGGTGGAAAACAGGAGTGCAAAAAGGAAAAGCAGAAGTACAAGGGTGAAAAGCAACAAATGGAAGGGTTAGAGTAGAGGTAGAGATGCAAGGGTTAAAAGCATGAGTGCAAGGGTGGAAAGCAGGAGTGCAAGGGTGAAAAGCAGGAGTGCAAGGGTTAAAAGCGGGAGAGCAAGGGTGAAAAGCAGGAGAGTAAGGGCGAAAAGCAGGAGAGCAAGGGTGCAAATCAGGAGGGTAAGGGCGAAAATCAGGACTAGACGAAACAGTGACTGCGAGGAATTAAGGCAGGTGAGTGAAACGGCTGCACTCGCAAACAGTCAGCTTCCGAAGGCATGGCAGCAAGTTTCCTATGTGGTCTGGAAGCATCTCCAGCTCCCTGCAGTTGGTGATTGTCAGCTCCTCCATCCCAGTGAATGGCAAAGCAGATGGGAAAATGGCGTCCCACTGAGGACAGGAAACAAAGAGATTGAGCGTTTTTAAACAGGACGACGGCAGCGTCACGCTTGCAGCACCCGGCGGTTGATGGTTCGAGTGAGGGGCGAGAGTGAAAAGGTGGGCGAGTCGCAGGAAGTGAAGGAGGCTGGACAGGTGCAGATGGTTATAGGGAAAGGCGATGTACAGGGTGGTAAGGGAAGTGAGATTTGCGAAACCGGGATTCTCCAAAGCAGATGCATTGTTGAGAACAAAGGTGTGGAGACGCCTCAAATGAAAGTAAGAACCCGGCAACTCTGTCGCTTCATGGGGGCAGAAGAGGGAAAGATCCTCCAGCAGAGGGAGCTTCAAGAAGAATTTGTTCAGGCCGTCCGTAGATTTCAAATGGTTCTCCTTCCTGCGATAGTATTGCTCAGAATCGACATCCTCCTCGCCCTGGATAGCATTGATCCTTCCCACGTGGAGAGTCGTCAGCTTCGGGCAGGAAGATGCGAGGTGATCAAGAAAGGTGTCATCGACGGATTCCACGCTGTTATTACTGAGAAACAGATGGGTGAGATTCGAGAAGCACGCGACGGCGGTTGAGAGATCTCCGCGACACACCAAGGAGTCTTTTTTAACAAGCAGAGTGGACACGTGATGCTTCGCCACACGTCGCCAACGACAGCAAACCGAAGAGATGAGAAGATTTCAAGCTACGTCTGCGAACCAAGGCAGGCTTGGTAACCGCGTTTCTATGAAATACTTGTTCGACACCACTTGATGGAAAGGTACACCTGGGCAAACACTAGTGGGCGATTCGTCCAAAGACGGCTGCTCAAAGGCGCGCCGAAGGATGGGAAGAAGAATATCGTCACTGTAGACTATAGATCGGTGGACACTCCATGTTGGGGGACTCTAGATACTAGAAACGTCGAATAACGTGCTAAGGCATAAACTTGAGAACGTGGCGTCACGAGGAAATAGTAATCGTAAGACGGTAAGCAGCACCAACTTACCAACGCTCGGCGTTGTCAAACGGTGAGCATCTAACGGAAATGAGTCAGGTGACAAAAAAAAACAATGGATGGGAAAGCTGAGAACAATACCCGCTGAGCGTGGCGTGGAAGGGCCCCGCATGAGTGTCGAGCGACGTCCTGTCGCCACGTAGTGCACCTGACGAATGCCATGCCATGCACTGCCTGCGGAGATAACTCCTACAACAGGAGCTAGAATACGGGCTAGTTGGCAAGAGTTTCACTAGAGAAAGTTAACAATTGGTACAATGAAGTTGACATGGCAAGACTACATCAGAGCTAGCATGCAAGCAGGTCGACTACCAGCGCGGCATGGTCAACCGCGTTCCAGCACGACTTGGTCGACCGCGCTCCAGCAGTGCAAAGTCGACGGCGTGCCAACGTCGCGGGTTGACGGCGTGCTAGCGTTGCTCACGCAGAACAGCAGCCCACCCGCTTTGCAGGCGCACCCATGCTAACGACTCCACCTGATCCGCCATGTCAACCTCGGGATACCACCACCGAGGTCAGACTCGCCAACTTCGTCTGGGCGACCGTTGCACTCCTCCGCAGAACCTCGTCACCAAGGTAACGTGGTCGACCAGGCAACCACGTCGACCAGCTACTCCCGCACGTGCCCGTCGACCTCCCAAGTCGACGACCACCTCCAAGTCGACCTCACCAGGTTGACCACGCCTCTGGTTGACCAGCTCTAGGTCGACGTCACTCCTGGTCGGCCAGCTCCGCGTCGACCAGCACTCCTTGTCGACCAGCTCCATATCAACCAGCGCGGTTGTCAGCCGACCCCCAAGTCGGCTACCCGAAGTTGATGTCACCGACATCCTCCGCAGGTCGACTTCCCAAGTTGACCTCCCTGAAGTCGTCGCCACCCTAAAGTCGGCGCCCGTGCAGTGGCCTCCGTGCAGGTCGACCTCCTTGTCAACCCGCTTGCCCACTGCTGCAGGTTGGCTGCTCCCCTCCCACCCGACCACGAAGTCGGCTCCGCCCAAGCGTGGACGGGGCCTAACCCAACTCCCGTTGACACTCCCCTGCCGCGTTCACGCTTGGGCACCCCCAGCCCATACGGCAGTACTCCTCGGAGAATAGCTCATCGACGTGCACCCAACTCACAGCACATCGTCCACCGCACCAGCCATGCAAGAGGGCATAGCACCTACTGCTGCACTTCGTCAACTTCGTCGCCCACGTCGGCCAAGCACACCTGGCCGATGATGACGGAGCACCGGTTGACCGCCGGATAGTGCAGCGCCTTCGTCAGGAAGTCGGCCGGCTACTCAGCGGTCGGGATGTACTTCAGCGAAACTTCCCGCGCTTCACCATGTGCTGCAGCCAGGCCTGTCGCCGATCCATGTGCTTTAGGTTGCCCGTCAACCCCATACCCTCGGCGACTGTGATGGCCAACTTGTTGTCCACTCGGAGGATGGTCGGCTTCATGGCATCCAGCTGCCGGAACCCTGCAAGGAGAAAACGAAGTCGGCGTCCCTCCTTGCCGGCTTCAGAGGCTGCCACGTACTCCGACTCGGTCGACGACAAAGTCTCGCACTTGATGCGCTGGCTCGACTAGGAGACTGCGGCCCCTCCGTAGACGAACACGTTTCCACCCGTGCTCATCCTATTTTGCTTGTCATCGGCGTCGTCGGCGTCCACGAAGCCGACCAGCTCCAGCGACTCAGGTCCACCGCCGAACTCCAGGGTGGTGTCACGCGTGTTGGCGAGGTAGGCGAGGCAGCGGTCGACCTCGTGCCAGTGCTGGTCGCTCCTCACCGTGAGGCCGCTCCCCAGCTTGCTGCAAGCAAAGGCAATGTCCGGCCTTATCGTCGTCGCCGCGAACTGCAGCGAGCCGACCTTCTGCCGGTACTCCTCCTCTTCTCGCTCCTGTGCCTCCTCGTCGTCGAAGGTGATCTCGGCGTAGGCGTCGACCGAGACCGGCGTCTTCGGGATGCGCCCGTTCTGCTCCTCGTCGATGAAGCGCCTACGCAGCTTGTTGGCGTAGCCCTGCTGGTGCAGCCACAGATTCCCCGCCGACCTGTCGCGGACGATCTCCAGCCCAAGGTACTTCTGCACCGGCCAGATCTTACGCAGCTCGAAGGCGGACTCCAGCAGTTCCTTCAGCATCTCGGTGCTGCTGCTGGCGGCCAGCAGGTCGTCGACGTAGACCAGCACCCAGCAGGCCACTCCGTCCTTGCCGACCTTGAAATAGAGAGCCTCGTCAACCTGGCTCTTCTTCCACCCGGCGTCGACCAGCACGTCGTTGAGCGCCAAGTACCACAGCAGGGGCGACTGCTTCAGCCCGTACAGGCTCTTCAGCAGCTTGTAGACCTGGCCGGTTCCGTCGTTGAAATAGTCCGGCTGGGAAATGTAGAGCACCCGGTCGAGCTTGCTCTGCAGGAAGGCGTTCTTCATGTCGAGCTGCATCAGGTTGAGGTTGAGGACGGCGACGATGCTGAGGAAGATCCCCAGGGTGACGTTGGTGCCCACTGGCATGAACGTCTCGTTGTAGTCGGCGCCATACACCTGGGTGAAGGCCTTCACGACCAGCCTTGCTTTCTCGCCCTCGACCGTGTCGTCGACGTGGTACTTCGTCGTAAACACCCACCGGTTCTTCATAATCTTGACCCCCGCCGGGCGTTCTGTTAGAGACTAAAGACGGAGTCTACGAAGATTAGGTGCCTAAATTTCTCAAAATCGTTGGCTTAGAATTCTGGACAGAAAAGTCGCGCTCACAAGAAATGTCGTCGACGAAAAACGCAGAGTTAAACTTTACTAATTTAAGATATGTTGTAGCCCTAGATCGTAGCTACATTTCCCAAGTTGAATCGTATTAAGAGGTGAAGTAAATCTCGAGTTATCGAGATCGGCGCACTGGGGGGTATGCTGCCAAAGTAATCTTAACTCAATCACAATTGTCTCACAATTTCACACAAGGATGTTAGAGTAGCAATTAACCAGGTGGGAAGGAAGAGGAGGACAAGAGGGAAGGTCCTCAAGGAGTCCCCAACCAAGGAAACCCCATAAGCACACCAAATCCTTTCCCTATAGGAACCCCACTTTCACTTTTGTCACTTTCCAACCCATGCCATCCACCTTGCCCAACTTGGCCACACTTGCCAACCTGGTTTGGCTCCTCCCAACAACTTGGCAGCATCTACAGTGATGTTGACGAATTTCCCAACCCCCAAAAGTCTGTACCCCATATGGAGTCAACCCTGCGGAGATAACTGCTGCAACGGGAGCTAGGCTATGGGCTAGGCACGTGTGCTCGTGTGATCTCTGCGTTCGTTCACTTAGTCGTTTCCTTGTGTTCACGCTGCTTGCTAGTTCACGGGGAGAATTGGCAAGAGTTTCACTAAGAAAACATGACAACAATGATAGTAACAACATTGGTATCACAGAGTACATCAGTGCTAGCTAGGCTGCTGGTCGACCTTCAGCGCAGCACGGTCGACCGCGCTCCAGCGCAGCAGCGCTCGCACCGCTCCAGCGTTGCAGAGTAGCGGTTCACCAACGTTGCAAGTCCACGGTGTGCTAGTGCTGCAGCAAGTCGGCTGCACAGCGTTGCACCCGCAGGACAACGGTGCACCTGTTTCACAGGTGCGCGCAGCTCGTTGGTGCGCACTTCCCTGTCACGTGCACAGCGCAGACGCTTGGCAGACTCCACGCCAGCGACTGTGCCTACCAGCCACGTCGACCTCGGGATACCACCCCCGAGGTCGGCCTCGCAGACTACACCCTGGCGACACTCGCGCACGACGCCCGGGTATTCCGGTCGACCGGGCAACCACGCCTGGCCGACCAGCGCATTCCGTAGTCGGCCACGGATGCCCGGCGTCCCCAGTCCGGCGTCCAGGCGCCCAGGACGCCTTCCGAATCCTCAGATCGGCGCCCAGACGCCCAGGACGCCAGGCAAACCTCCAAAGCGGCGTCCCTCCTCCAAGGACGCCGACCAAATGCCCAGGTCGGTGTTTGGGCCCCCTGGGACGCTCAGGTCGGCGTCCGGACCCCCAGGACGCCGTGCAGGCGCCCACGACGTCGACCAGGCGCCAGGGTAATCGTGGCGACGCCCAGCTCGGCGTCGAGCTTCCCAGGACGCCGTGCAGGCGTCCGGGACGCCAACCAGGCGTCCAGGGCGGCGTCCTCCTGCTCGGCGCCCTACAGCCAGGCGCCCTCCAGCTTGGCGCCCTTGCAGTGGCCCTTGTGCCCACTGCTGTATGTCGGCTGCAGCCCCCGCACATCTGACCACAAGGTTGGCTCCGCCCAAGCGAGGACGGGGCCTTACAACGCTCCTGTTGACACTCCCCTGCCGCGTTCACGCTTGGGCCCCTAGCCCACACGGCAGTACAGCTCCGAGAATAGCCCGTCGGCGTGCACTCACCACACAGCACGCCGGTCACCGCACCAGCCATGCAAGAGGACATGGCACCTACTCCTGCACGTCGTTGTCGCCGTCGCCCACGTCGGCCAAGCACACCTGGCCGATTGCGACGGAGCACCGGTTGAAGGCCGGATAGTGCAACGCCTTGGTCAGGAAGTCGGCTGGCTGCTTAGCGGTCGGGATGTACTGCAGCGAGAACTTCCCGCGCTTCACCATGTGCTGCAGCCAGGCCTGTCGCCGCTCCATGTGCTTTAGGTTGCCTATCGACCCCATGCCCTCGGCGACCGTGATGGCCGACTTGTTGTCCACGCGCAGGACAGTCGGCTTCCCGGCGTCCAGCTGCCGGAACTCGGAGAGGAGGAAGCGAAGGCGGCGTCCCTCCTTGCCAGCTTCAGTGGCTGCCACGTATTCCGACTCGGTCGACGACAGCGTCGCACACTTGATGCGCTGGCTCGACCAGGAGAGAGCAGCCCCACCGTAGACGAACACGTTGCCACCCGTGCTCATTCTGTTCTGCTTGTCACCGGCGTCGTCAGCGTCCACGTAGCTGTCCAGCTCGAGCGACTCAGGTCCACCGCCGAACTCCAAGGCGGTGTCACGTGTGTTGGCGAGGTAGGCAAGGCAACGGTCGACCTCGCGCCAGTGCTGGTCGCTCCTCACCGTGAGGCCGCTCCCCAGCTTGCCGTAGGCAAAGGCGATGTCCGGCCTCGTTGTCGTCGCCGCGAACTGCAACGAGCCGATCTTTTGTCGTTACTCCTCCTCCTGCCGTTCCTGTTCCTCCCCATCGTCGAAGGTGAGCTCGGCGTAGGCGTCGACCGAGACCGGCGTCTTCGGGGTGCGCCCGGTCTGCTCCTCGTCAATGAAGTGCCTACGTAGCTTGTCGGCGTAGCCTTGCTGGTGCAGCCACAGTTTCCCCGCCGACCTGTCGCGCACGATCTCCAGCCCGAGGTACTTCTGCACCGGCGAGATCTCGCGCAACTCGAAGGCGGCTTCCAGCAGCTCCTTCAGCTACTTCAGCATCGCGACGCTGCTGCTAGCGGCGAGCAGGTTGTCAACGTACACCAGCACCCAGCAGGCCACTCTATCCTCGTTGACCTTGAAGTAAAGAGCCTCGTCCACCTGGCTCTTCTTCCACCCGGCGACAACCAGCACATCGTTGAGCGCCAAGTACCACATCAGCAGATACAACTTCAGCCCATAGAGGCTCTTCAGCACCCTGCACACCCGGCCGGATCCATCGTTGAAGTAGTCCGGCTGGTGCATGTACAGCACCCGGTCGAGCTCGCTCTGCAGGAAGGCGTTCTTCATGTCGAGCTGCATCAGGTTGAGGTTGAGGACGGCGACGATGCTGAGGAAGATCCTCAGCGTGACGTAGCCGCCCACCGGCGCAAACGTCTCGTCGTAGTCGGCGCCGTACACCTGCGTGAAGCCCTTCACGACCAGCCTCGCCTTCTCTCGCTCGACGTTGTCGTCGATGTGGTACTTTGTCGTAAACACCCACCGGTTCTTCATGATGTTCACTCCCGGCAGGCGTTCGACCAGCTCCCACGTTCCCATGTTGAGGAGGCTGCGAATCTCCTCCTCCATGGCGGCCTTCACCGCCAGGCCCTTCCAGCTCGCCAACGCGTCCTTCACCGTCATCGTTGAGATGTCCCAACGGTGCTCGGGGCCGGCTAGCATGTCGGGGTCGAGCTCTGGAAACTCCTCATCCTCCTCGGCGTCATCGTACAGCAGTTCATCATCGTCGACGTCGTAAACCGTGGTGAAGGTAGCAGGGACGAAGAAGTCAGGCGGCCTCCGAAGTCGGCCTGAATGCCGTGGTCCCGGCTGGACCTCCTCGGCGTCCCCTCCATCGTCGCTGTCGTCGCTGCCCTCGGCGTCCTGCTGCTCCTCAGCCGGCGTCCCAGCCGACTGCTCCCCTGTGGTCGGCGTCGCTGCTGCCTGCTCCCCTGTCAGCTGCTGTTCTGCAGGCGCCTTCTTCGCTGGCTTCACCGAAGTTGGCTGCACCACCTGCTGCCTCCTGGTCGGCGTCAGCTTCGCTCCCATGCCGCCTTGCACAGCAGCACGTCGGCCACCGGCGATGCTTGGGACCAGCGCCACAGGTGACGCACCACTTCTCCCTTCATCGCCGGAGGCCGACATCAAAGTCAGCCCATGCAAGTCGGCAACAAGGGGAGGGGCAGGTGGAGTGCAAGGAGCGGGGATGTCCTCGATGTCCTCACCAGCAACCTCACCAACCTCAGCAAGTAGAGGTGGCGTCGCCGTCGAGGTGTCTGTTGGCGGGGGAACCGGCATCCGCACTGACCCCGGCCCGTGCGCTGACTTCCACACCTCCAGCGACATGCTCTCGTAGAACACCATGTCCGACGTGGTGATAACCCGGTTGTCGGCAATGTCGAGGAGCTCCCAGCCCTTGCTCTCCCCCGACACGCCGAGGTGAAGGCCCCACCGGGCCTTGGGCTGCAGCTTGCCTCCACGCTGCTGCTCAAGGACCAAGAACTGCGCCATGCAGCCCCACACCCGCGCCAGCGACAATTCGGGCTTCTTCCCGGTCAGCAGTTGGTACGGCGTTGTCCCCGGCGGCAGCGCCGACCTCTCAAGGCAGTTGCGGACCCAGACGGCCTGCCGGAGAGCGAGGTGCCACCAGTGGTGCTGCACGCCCATGTGCAGCAGCATCATCCGCACCGACTCCACCACCGTCCTCATCTCCCGCTCCGCCATGCGGTTCTGCTGCGGGGTGTATGGGCAGGTCAGATCGTGGACAATCCCCTTGCGGTTCACGAAGTTGGTGAACTGCTTCCCAAGGAACTCCCCTCCCCGGTCAGAGCACAACATCAACACCGACTTCCTCGTCTGCCGCTCAGCCACCGCCAGCCACTGCACGAACAACGGCAACGCATCTGACTTCTTGGCGACCGGCTTTACCCACACATAGCGGGTCTTGCGGTCCTTTAGCAGCAAGAAGTACAGGCTGCCATCCTTGGCAGCCACGCGGAACGGCCCGCACAGGTCGATATGCACGACGGCCAGCACGTCGTCGGCGTCGGAGCCTTGGTCCGGGAAGGTGTGCCGCGCCAGCTTCCCGCAGACACACGAAACACACGGTGAGTCGGCGCCCATCGCCGACTTGAGGTCCAGCCCAATGGCGACCTCGTTCTTCGCCGAGTTCCTGATGGTGTCCATGCCGACGTGCGCAAGCCTTGCGTGCATCCTGTCCGGCGATGCCTTCGTCGCTGAGACGATCGCGCGCAGGGCCACTACCTCCATGGTAGGCTTTGTCGGCGTGGCCGAGAAGGGGCGCAGATCGGTGCAGAGGACACGCTCGGTGTACGTCGCCCAACCGAGCACCTCCCCTGCTGCTGAGACGAGCAGCATCCCGTCGCCGTCCTCCTGCAACTTCACGCCGTGCTCCTTCAGCTGGCCGGCTGAAAGGAGGTTTGCCCGCACACCCGGGATGTACAGCACGTCGGGGATGATCACCTACTTCCTGGCCTCCCCTTGCAGAGCGACGGTGCCGCGGCCCTGGACGTCCTGCAGTGCCCCATTGAAGCCGCGCACGTGCTTGATGGAGCTGCTCGGCTGCAGGTCGACGAAGACTTCCTTTGTCCCCATCAGATGGTGGGAGCAACCGCTGTCGAGCAGTACCACCGCCGGGTTCGCCTGCGCGGCTGCCGCCACCGCCTGGAAGTCCTCCCCTACCTCTGGCGCCAGCAAGACGGTCGGCTCCACGACGCCGACCAGCGAGCACGACGCTGTCTTTTCATCCTGCCCCTTGCCACCTGTAGAGGATTCGGCGTCCTTCGCCAAGGTCGACGTCGTCGACTGCTTCTCCTTGCGCGACTTGTTTCCTCCTCGACGAGGGTGACGACTGCCAGACCTCCCGCGACCTCCCTTGGCGTCGTCGTCGTCGAAGTCACTACGGTCGGGGCACTCGTAGGAGAGGTGGTCAGGGTCGCCGCACAGCTAGCACTCCCGTCGTCGTTCTCCTCCTCCTCGACCGCTGTCTTTGGCCGACTTCTTCTTGTCGGCGTCCTTGCTCGGCTTCCAGCCACTGCTACCGCCACCGCCCGACTGCCCACGCTGCCCTGGTTGGCCTGCGCCAAGAGCTCTTGGGATCGCTCGGCCTCCTGCATCGCCTCGTCCTGCAGGATATACGAGGTCAAGTTGTCCTCGTTGAGAGTCGCCCTCGTGCTCGGCGCCATGGACAGCCGCTTCAGCAGGTTGTAGCTGCTCGAGAGTCCCTGCATGACATGGGTGACGTACGACGCCGTCGAGTACTGCGCGCCGGCCATCCTGATGGTGGCGAGAATTCGCCGGGCCCGGTTGCAGTAGTCGGTCGCCGTCTCCTCGACGCCCATGCGCACATGCGTCAGCTGTCCCTCTAGCTGAGCGATGAACAAGTCGTCGGTGACTTGATAGGTCGACTCGATGAAGTTCCACGCCCAGTGGCCGGCGTCAAGGTACTCTCGGCACCACTTCAAGGCAATTTGCACGCCCGGCGAGCAGCACCGCGAGATGACCGTGAAGGTCAACAACTGCACGGCGCGAAACTCTGCACGCAGGTCGGGGTGGTGCTCCCCCAGCGTCGCCACGGTCCCTCGAGCGAAGCCGATCAGCCCGGCCATCTCCAGCTGGGGCTCGATGGCTTCCTTCCAGATGAGGATGTCTTGTCGACCAACGAGCGGCGGGGTGACCGAGATCCTGTCCAGCGTAAACTTGAAGTAGCCGTACCTCGGTGCAATCCCGCCCGCCGTCACCTGGGTCGCCGACATCGGCGACAAACCACTTCGACGCCCACCGGCGTCGCCCTGCGAGGAGCCTGCAGCCGCCGACGACTGCATCCCTCGCGCCTGAACGCCGCCGGCTTCACCGGCGTGTATCACACCTCGCTGCCTCGACGTGTCTCCCGCACTGCTGCCGACTTGGCCAACTCCGGTGTTGACGCCCACGTCGACGCCGCCTTCGTTGGTCACCAGTCGAGGAGAAGCTGGTCGTGAAGAGGGATGTTCCGTCGCCCACATGGAGTGGAGTCCTGCCTCGACGACTGCCCAGGGTATCGCCCCGTACTCCTGTGCCTCATGGCGTCTCCTCGCATCCTCCACCCGTCCCTCCAGGGTGTCCATCACCTCGGCGTCGCCTACGCGCACTCTAGTGACTGCACGGCCGCCGGTCTACGAACACGATCGGTAAGTGCTAAGTCGGCTAGACTGAACTACGTCGCGGTGTCGTCCACGCTCACCACACCATGCGGAGATAACTGCTGCAACGGGAGCTAGGCTATGGGCTAGGCACGTGTGCTCGTGTGATCTCTGCGTTCGTTCACTTAGTCGTTTCCTTGTGTTCACGCTGCTTGCTAGTTCACGGGGAGAATTGGCAAGAGTTTCACTAAGAAAACATGACAACAATGATAGTAACAACATTGGCATCACAGACTGCATCAGTGCTAGCTAGGCTGTTGGTGACCTCCAGCGCAGCACGGTCGACCGCGCTCCAGCGCAGCAGCGCTCGCACCGCTCCAGCGTTGCAGAGTAGCGGTTCACCAACGTTGCAAGTCCACGGTGTGCTAGTGCTGCAGCAAGTCGGCTGCACAGCGTTGCACCCGCAGGACAACGGTGCTCCTGCTTCACAGGTGCACGCAGCTGGTTGGTGCGCACTTCCCTGTCATGTGCACAGCGCAGACGCTTGGCAGACTCCACGCCAGCGACTGTGCCTACCAGCCACATCGACCTCGGGATACCACCCCCGAGGTTGGCCTCGCAGACTCCACCCTGGCGACACTCGCGCACGTCGCCCGGGTATTCCGGTCGATCGGGCAACCACGCCTGGCCGACCAGCGCAGTCCGTAGTCGGCCACGGATGCCTGGCGTCCCCAGTTCGGCGTCCAGGCGCCCAAGACGCCTTCCGAATCCCCAGGTCGGCGGCTAGACGCCCAAGACGCTGGGCAAACCTCCAGAGCGGCGTCCCTCCTCCCAGGACGCCGACCAGATGCCCAGGTTGGTTTCTGGGCCCCTCGGGACGCCCAGGTCGGCGTCCGGACCCCCAGGACGCCGTGCAGGCGCCCACGACGTCGAACAGGCGCCAGGGTAATCGTGGCGACGCCCAGCTCAGCGTCGAGCTTCCCAGGACGCCGTGCAGGCGTCCGGGACGCCAACCAGGCGTCCAGGGCGGCGTCCTCCTGCTCGGCGCCCTACAGCCAGGCGCCCTCCAGCTTGGCGCCTTTGCAGTGGCCCCCATGGCCACTGCTGTAGGTTGGCTGCAGCCCCCGCACATCCGACCACAAGGTTGGCTCTGCCCAAGCGAGGACGGGGCCTTACAACGCTCCCGTTGACAAACCCCACAACTCCCCATAGTCACCACAACCAAATATCAAAAGCATACGGACTTCAAACGTTCGTAACTTTCTTGTTCGTGCTCCGATTGAAGCGATACTTGGCTTGACGGAAAGCTCTTGAGCAGAGGAGTCACTTCAGATATCTGTTCAAGCCAAAAAACATTCACGCCGACTCAGAAAATCCAAACCACATCAAACACAAATTCTTGCACACGCTCACCACGCATGCAACGCACGAACATGTGATGGGAGGCAGACATACGTGAATGCAAGTGATAGTATCACATAACAAACTCCCCCTCTGGCTGCCTACCATCATCCCACATGTCATAGCTCAATCATGCACCCTCAATGCACACTCATCCCCGCAAGCTTCATGCCCTTCCAATGCCCAGATTCATCCAGGCGCTTGGTGAGAATGTCAGCCGCCTGCTGATGGGTCTTCACAATCTCCAATCACACCTCCTTGTCCAGGAGCCTCCTCACCCAGTGCCACTTGGGCCTGATGTGCTTTGTCTGCTCATGAAGGCAAGCGTTCTTGGTAAGCTTCATTGCCGACTCATTATCACAGAACATGATTGTCGGCTCCCTCTGACCAACTCCAATCTCCTCCAACAAACGCCTCAGCCACACCACCTCCTTTGCCTCATGATGCAGGGCCATGTACTCTGTCTCACATGAGGACTGCCCCACCTCATTCTACTTCTTACTGCGCCAGCTCACTGCACCACCTCCAAACAGGCACACATAGCCTCCAATGCTGGTGCCATCCACCTTCACAGAGTTGAAGTTAGCGTCAGTGTAGCAAGTCAAGAGCATCTCCCCTTTGCTCAAATCAGTTGCACCCCTCTGCAGCCTCTGTCTCACAACACTGTACTCCAAACCCACTGATGCCGTTGCACTCACATAGCGGACCAACCTCTTGGCCGCTTCCAGTTGCTCATGACTGGGGCGTGAAACCACACTGGCAAGCCTGGATGTTGCAAAGGCAATGTCAGGCCGTGTTTGGTTAGCCGCATAGTTGAGTGCCCCAACCATGGAATGAGAAATTTTCCTGTCACTCTCACCCACCACCTCCTGATCAGCACAGGGCTCCACAGTGAACCCCGAAGGCAGTGGGGTGGCTGACTTTCCTCTATTTTGCAGCCATATTTTTCAGCCAGCCCCTCACAATACTTCCTCTGATGCAACCTCAACACTCCCTTGTCAAGGTCCCTCTCCACATGCATCCCCAAATAGTACTTCACATCTCCCATCTTGGAGCACTTAAACGCATCTCCAGCATCTCCTCCACATGCTCAATCATTGCAGATGACTCAGAGAAGAGCAGGATGTCGTCCACATACACCAGGAGCATGAGAAACTGCTCCTTCTCTTGCAGTAGGAACAAGCTGTAATCACACTCACTCTTCTTGAAACCCCCAGCCAGCATAGTCTCCTCTAACTTGTGGTAACATGCATGAGGAGCCTGCTTCAGGCCATAGATGGCCTTCTTTAGCCTGCACACCCTGCCGCTCCCATCATCCAAACCCTCAGGCTGTAACATGTACCGCTCCTCCAGAATGATCCCATTGAGGAAGGCGGTGGTGATGTCCATCTGCTTCACCCGCCATCCACAGTTTGCTGCCATTGCTAATGACACCAGCAGTGTTGTGCCTTGTCCCACAGGAGCAAAGATCTCGTCAAAATCCTTCCCCTTTGTCTGCTGAAACCCCTTTGCCACAAGCCTTGACTTGTAGCGGGTCAGCGCCCCATCAGGTCCGTACTTGTGCCTGAAAATCAGCTTGGAAGAAATGGCCTTCTTCCCACATGGCAGCTCACACAGCTCCCACGTCCCATTCTCCAGCAGAGAATCATACTCCTCCTTCACACTCTGCTTCCACTTCTCAGCATCTGGCCCACTCAATGCCTCAGCTAGCGTCTTGGGCTCAGGGACGGCTGCCTAGTAGCAGTGTGCTATCTCCTCCTCATCACACTGCTCAGCCACACTCCCAACCCTTACCACCTTTGGCTTGCCAAAGCTCGGATAGGTGAGCCGGTTAGGAGGGCGCACATCGCTCCTTGGACCGTCAGCCGGACGTGCGGCACCTTGTGGAGCATCTTGCTGCTGCTGCTGCGGCTGCTGCTGCTGCTGCTGCTCCTCCACCTCAGGTTCTCCCCCATCCTCAGTCACCCCAGAAATCTCCTCCTCTGAGACAGTGACCTGCACTTGCCTCAAAGGCCGCTGCACCTCATCAGCCTCAATGATCAGCAGTGTAGTAGGAAGCTTCTGCTGCTACTGCTTCCACTCCTTGTAGTACAAGGACTCAAGGAACTTCACATCCCTCGACACAGTCAGCTGTTCTTCACAAGGGCGACCTGCCGCAGTGCAGTCACCCAAAACGGATCCGGCAGCCCTGCACGCCCAAGGAGAGTGCGAGCACCTTCCTGTAGGGTCCGGTTGAACCGCTCAGCCACGCCGTTCTGCTGAGGGTTGTAGGGCACTGTGAGCTGATGCTGAATCCCCTTCTTTTTCAGCACCGCCTCAAACTCATTGCCAATGAACTCTCCTCCGTTGTCGGTGCGAATCACCTTCACCTTATGTCCGCTCTCCCCTTGAGCTCTCGGCATCCACTCCTTAAGAACAGCCGCTGCCACCTCCCCCTTCGTCTTGAGAGGGTACACCCACACCGCACGCGTGTGGTCATCCACAATCGTCAAGAAGTAGCGGCTCCCCGAGAGAGAATTGGCCCTCATAGGGCCCACCACATCCATGTGCACAAGCGCAAGTGGTGCCTTGGCTGGTCTTGTGCTGCAGCTGAAGGGAAACTTCGTGAATTTTGTCTCAAGGCATGTAGGGCAGCTCCCAATCTCCTTTGCTGCCCCATTCACCTCCAACCCCTTCAAGCTCCCATCCTTCACTAACTTCTGCAGCATAGGAATGTTGATGTGACACAACCTCTCGTGCCACATCTCCCAATCGGCATCACCATTCCCAGATGAAGCCTTTGCCCATGCAGCGGTTGCATCCACACCAGCAAGCACCTCACCATGTGGCTGCTGTGAGTGCTGCACCTTCTTGACCGCATCCAGGGTCCCACCAATTGGTGCAATCTTCTCCCCCCCTGCAGCTACCTTAGCCGTTGCTGCAGCCGCTGCCGTTGCTGGTGGTTACCCATTCCAAGGGATGATGGGCAGCTGCCACAGGTCCTTGATGCAGCTGCTCTTCTCCTCCAAGTCCCACAGCAGCAACTTCCCAAGCTTTGCACGGCAGCTGGTTGGGCCGAAGGTAACTTTGGCCTTGCTTTTCAACAGCCGGCGCACAGAGAGGAGGTTAGCGGATAAACCTTCAACCAATAGCATATTCCCCAGCCCCACAAGCCCCCCATTGGCTCCCATGACCTTGGCATTCCCAACACCAATCACAGGGAGCAAAGCACGTGAAGCGGCAGCCACAAACTTGATCTTCCCTGGGGGTTTTACCTCATCAAGCAAATCTGCCCGTGGGGTCATGTAACTTGTGCAACCTGAATCGATCACCCAGTGGGTGAGGGGGTGCATCACAACCTTCCCAACTGAACCCACATCACCCCCACTCCCTTGCACATCCTCAACCATGAGGAACATCCCAGGGTCAGCTTTACCTTGTGCACCATCACCTTGTGCACCTGAACCTTGCACGGCGCCACCTCGTGCACGTTCACCACTTGGCGGCTTCATGCCTAGGGGCGCCCATCCCTCAGGCCGGCTGAAATACTTGAACCATGGGTGTCCAGCCTTCTTGCAGTACCTGCAGGCACCCTCCATTTGGGTGCTCCCCCTGCCACAAGAGCTCCCATGCCCCTCATTGTAGTCACCTCGGCCTCTTCCTCTGCCAAAGCCTCTCCCACGGCCTCGGCCTCTCCCTCCCCCTCTTCCTCTGCTGCCTCCTGCAGCTCCATACCCCTTAGCAGTTTTGTTGGCAGCACCACCTCCCGTCTGGCGCCTGCGGAAGTCCTCTTGCAGGATCTGCTGCCGTAGCCACTCGGGCGTCCACTTGTCCTGTTGAGCGTTGAGGGTGGGGATAAGGTTGTACCACGAGTTGTCGAGCACCGAGATGATCTTGGTGCACTGCTGCATTTCCGACACCTTGCTGCCCGCCGCTGCCATCCCCGCATAGATGTCCTTGACCTTGTCAAGGACCGGCTTCACATCATCTCCTGGCCGCATGGAGAGGGCAGCCAGCTCATTCTCCAATACGATCACCATCGTCACCGTGTTGGGCTGAAACACGTCACGTAGCAGCTTCCACGCCTTCGGTCCCGAGTCATCGAGCTCCACCAAATCCTTGATGTGCTGGAACATGTCGTTGTTGACCGGCTGTAGAATCAAGTCGTACAGCACCGCGCTCCGCTCAATCCACCGATCGCGGACATCTCCTTCCTCGGGCATCTTCTCCTCTCCCATAGCCAATTTCAGCAGCTTGTAGCGCTTGAAGGCACTCCTCATCCGCCCACTTCATTCCTCATAGTTGGAGCCATCCAATGCCTCAATCTTGGATGGTGGCGGCTCACTCTTCTTCTCAGCTGCTTCTCCACCCCCTTGACTCATCTCCTCTGCTCCCAACCAGAGGTTCCAGCTCCCCCTTTTTCTGGTCACAATGTAGATTCACACAATCTTCACAAGTGTCGGCACCAACGAAATTTCGGCAAAGTTTCCCCTTAGCGAAAGTCACATGCAACCTCTAGAACTCCACTTAGGCACGCCCACAGGCCATGGTGGGTCTAAGAGGGTCTTCACACTTCAGTAGACTCTCCAAAAGGTCCTTATTCAGCTCTGATACCACTTCTTAGAGACTAAGGATGGAGTCTACGAAGATTAGGTGCCTAAATTTCTCAAAATCGTTGGCTTAGAATTCTGGACAGAAACGTCGCGCTCACAAGAAATGTCGTCTACAAAACACGCACTGTTAAAACTTCACCAATTTCAGATATGTTGTAGCCCTAGATTGTAGCGACATTTCCCAAGTTGAATCGTATTAAGAGGTGAAGCAAATCTTGAGTTATCGATTTCGGCGCACTGGGGGGTATGCTGCCAAAGGAATCTTAACTCAATCACAATTGTCTCACAATTTCACACAAGTTAGAGTAGCAATTAACCAGGTGGGAAGGAAGAGGAGGACGAGAGGGAAGGTCCCCAAGGAGTCCCCAACCAAGGAAACCCCATAAGCACAACAAATCCTTTCCCTATAGGAACCCCACTTTTACTTTTGTCACTTTCCAACCCATGTCATCCACCTTGCCCAACTTGGCCACACTTGCCAACCTGGTTTGGCTCCTCCCAACCACTTGGCAGCATCTACAGTGATGTTGACGAATTTCCCAACCCCCAAAAGTCAGTACCCCATATGGAGTCAACCCCACAACTCCCCATAGTCACCACAACCAAATATCAAAAGCATACGAACTTCAAACGTTCGTAACTTTCTTGTTCAAGCTCCGATTGAAGCGATACTTGGCTTGACGGAAAGCTCTTGAGCAGAGGAGTCACTTTAGATATCTGCTCAAGCCAAATAACATTCACACCGACTCAGAAAATCCAAACCACAGAAAACACAAATTCTTGCACACGCTCACCACGCATGCAACGCACGAACATGTGATGGGAGGCAGACAGACGTACATGATAGAATCACATACCACCTCCGCCTCCAGTCAATGTATGTCACTCCTCCCTCCGCCTCCAGTCAATGTATGTCACTCCTCCCTCCGCCTCCAGTCAATGTATGTCACTCCTCCCTCCACCTCCAGTCATTGTATGTCACTCCTCCCTCCGCCTCCAGTCAATGTATGTCACTCCTCCCTTCGCCTCCAGTCAATGTATGTTACTCCTCCCTCCGCCTCCAGTCAATGTATGTCACTCCTCCCTCCGCCTCCAGTCAATGTATGTTACTCCTCCCTCCGCCTCCAGTCAATGTATGCTACTCCTCCCTCCGCCTCCAGTCAATGTATGTCACTCCTCCCTCCGCCTCCAGTCAATGTATGTCACTCCTCCCTCCGCCTCCTGTAAATTTATGTCACTCCTCCCTCTGCCTCCAGTCAATGTATGTCACTCCTCCCTCCGCCTCCAGTCATTGTATGTCACTCCTCCCTCCGCCTCCAGTCAATGTATGTCACTCCTCCCTCCGTCTCCACTCAATGTATGTTACTCCCCCCTCCGCCTCCAGTCAATGTATGTCACTCCTCCCTCTGCCTCCAGTCAATGTATGTCACTCCTCCCTCCGCCTCCAGCCAATGTATGTTACTCCTCCCACCGCCTCCAGTCAATGTATGTCACTCCTCCCTCCGCCTCCAGTCAATGTATGTCACTCCTCCCTCCGCCTCCACTCAATGTATGTCACTCCTCCCTCCGCCTCCAGTCAATGTATGTCACTCCTCCCTCTGCCTCCTGTGAATGGATGTCACTCCTCCCTCCGCCTCCTGTCAATGTATGTCACTCCTCCCTCCGCCTCCACTCAATGTATGTCACTCCTCCCCCCGCCTTAAGTCAATGTATGTCTCTCTTCCCTCCGGCTCCTGTCAATGTAGGCAATGAGGAAATAGAAACGAGAATGGATGAACTATGAATGAAGTGGGTACAAGTTCTAACCCTAATTGGGTTGTACCCCCTATGGGATACCCCACTACAGCCTACACAATAGTATAAGCTATAATGTTCTGACACACCCCCACAGGCAAAGTGGGGGAGAGCAAGGGGTCACAAGACCGGTCAAGCAAAGCAAAGCAAAGCAAGCTCAGGGTGGATCACAACGTCACCACACATTATGAGCACAAGTTCAAAGGCCACAAGGCCAGTTCACATGCAGGAGTACATATATATATAAGGCTAGACAAGCAAGAGCAGTTAAATATATATGTAACAGTACAAGCAAGGTCAAGATGTGAGCAAGTGAGACAAGACAGGCACAAGACCCAGCTGAGTGCAGAAGCGCTGATGATCACAAGGCGGAAGTGCCTAAGTGAAAACATCAGCAGTGTTGGCCTCAGAGCCCACGTACGCAAGCCGCAACTGACCACGCTGGTGTAGCTCACGAGTAAGGAAGTAGCGAAGAGCAATGTGCTTTGTTCTGTGCTCCAGTCTCTGCTCTCGACACAAGGCCAGCATGGCCTTGTTGTCTACGTACAGGACTGGAGGAGAACGAGGCGGCTCTCCAAGGTCGGTCAGCAGGTAGGTGAGCCTGCGAAGCTCTTGAGCAGCCATGGCCCCTGCGTAGATCTCAGCCTCACAACTGGAGCCGAGAACAGAAGACGAGCGAGTAGCCCGCCACGAAACAGAGCCGGAACCAAGGCTGAAGGTGTAACCCTGTGACGACCGCTGTGTAGCCTGGTCGTCAGCCCAAGAAGCGTCCGCGTGCCCAGTGAGGACCACTGGACTCCGCCCTCCAAGCACTAGCCCCATGCCCGACGTACTGCACAAATAGCGCAACACCCTCTTCGCTGCAGCCATGTGTTCTGGTCGGTGTCTCCCAGGAGCAACATAGCGTGCAAGAATGCTAAGAGGGTATGCAAGGTCAGGTCGTGTGCAGGTCATCAGGTACATGAGGCAGCCAACAAGCTCTGGATACGGGCCACTCAACTCTACGGACTCATCCGAAGGTAGAGCTGAGAGTGAGTGGCGAGTAGGCAGAGGAGTGGCCTGAGGCGAGGAGTACGTGAAGCCGAAGCGCTGAAGGACCTGCTGCACCATGTGTGACTGAGTCAGGGTAGTGGTGCGGCGTGCTCTGTCCCGGGTGATCTGCAAGCCAAGGTAGCCGCGCAGTTCGCCCAGGTCAGTGCACGTGTGTCTCTTCTGCAGCTCGGACTTCACGTAGGCGAGTCCAGCAGTGTCAGCTGTGGCAAAGACCAAGTCGTCGATGTACACGAGGATGTAGAACGGCGGCAGAGAGGTGTCGGTGCGCAGAAACAGCGACGGGTCTGCAGTAGAAGGAGCAAACCCAAGAGCCGCAAGCGTAGTCCTCAGTGTGTCGTGCCACTCACGTGGCGCCTGGCGGAGACCGTAGACTGGACGCCGGAGACTCCACTGGGTACCAGGAGGGAAAGACCCAGTGAAGCTAGGTGGGCAGCGCAGCCAGATCTCCTCGTGCAGGCTGCCCTGCAAGAAAGCTGTGCTGAAGTCGAGAGAGTGCAGCTCGTAGTCACGGTGAGCAGCAACGTGCAGCAGTACCCGAAGGGTGGTCATCTTCGGGGTGGGGGAGAAGGTCTGAAAGTAGTCAACTCCCTGCCGCTGACTGAAGCCACGAGCCACGTAACGCGCCTTGAAGACAGGCGGAGAACCCGGCGGCCGCTTCACCCTGAAGATCCACATGCCACTGACGATGTTCGCCCCAGGAGGGGGAACAGCGTCAACGTAGGTGCCTGTGGACTTCTAGGAAGCCATCTCTGCATCCATAGCTGCCTGCCACTGCCTCCATCATGAGGACTCAGGAGGAGAAGGCAAAGGGGCATGCAGAGGAGCAGTAGACGGACGCAGAGACATCCTGTGCGTGCCTGGGACAGGAGGAGGACGCGGACGCGAACCACGACCACTAGCGCGAGCAGGATGGACAGGAGACGTAGGGCGAGACGTACGCTCACGACGCTCAGCAAGACCTCTAGTAGGACCTGCGTAGGGAGAAGGAGCAGGCAAAGGGGAGGTAGAATGCAACTGTAACTGTGACAGGACAGGCAGTGGACACTCTAAAGGAGGAGGAGGACCAGTAGAAGGTGGAAGACCAAGAACCTGCTGCAGGACCGGAACGAAGTACGGTCGAGGCCGCGTGGCGACGCCGGAAGCAGCAGGGACAGCACCACTACCCCCAGCAGGACCGCCAGCAGTAGGCTCTGCTCCAACACCCTGAGTAGCACCAGCTCCAGTAGCACCGGCAGGCCCAGCAGCTCCAGTACTCCCAGTACGAGCACCTCCGGGACCAGCAACAGCAACACCCTCAGTAGCCGAAGAACCTCCAGCACCAGCAGCACGCCTCCAGCGCCGGGCAAACCACTCGCGCAGCTCCTGTGGAGAGAGTGGCTCCCGCAGAGACGAAGCACCCGGAGAACCTCCAGGCGGAGCACCTCCCGGCTCAGCACCCCCAAACGTAGCACCCCCAGACTCAGCACCCCCAGGCTCAGCACTCCTAGGCTCAGCACCCACAGGCTCAGCACCCCCAGGCGTAGCACCCCTAGGCTCAGCACCCCCAGGCTCAACACCCCCAGGTGTAGCACCCCCCAGACTCAGCACCCCCAGGCGTAGTACCCCCACGCTCAGCACCCCCAGGCTAAGCACCCCTAGGCTCCGCACCCCCAGGCCCAGCACCCCCAGGCTCAGCACCTCCACCAGCACCAGAGTCACCAGAGACCTCGACTGGCTCGACTTCGTCCACCTGGGACACACCTGAAGGGGCAGGACCCTGAGGGGGGAGGGGGTCTACCTGGGTGGGACCTGGTACAAGGAAGAGCGGGGGCGGGGGTAGGGACGGAGTGCGGTAGGGGAAGAGGCGGTAGTAGGGGACCGACTCGTCGAACGTGACGTCCTGGGAGGACAGAACATGGCGAGAGGTGGGGTGGTAGAACTGCCACCTAGGCGCGTCAGGGGGGAACCCAAGGAAGATGCAAGGAGCAGCACGAGGGGACAGCTTGTCCGCAGACAAGTCGCGGACAAACGCCCAAGATCCCCAGACCCGGAACGCCGACGCATCGCCAACCTTCCCCGTCCACAGCAAGGCTGGGGAGGTCTCCGGCGTGGAGACCGTGGGGTGGAGGTTGATCTGATGCGCCGCGTACCTCACCGCAAACGGCCACAGAAAGTGGGGGGCAGCCGCATGCATCATAGACGTGCGGGCGACGTCCATGACCATGCCAATGCGGCGCTCAGCAATCCCATTTTGGTGCGGAGAGTCCGGAAGCGTGAAGGTCTGACGGATGCCTCGTGCACGACAGTAGGCTCGCAGAAGGCCAGAGGAGAACTCTCCGCCTCTGTTCGAGTGCAGACGCAGAACAGGAAAGTCCGAGCCAAAGCTCTGCCTGAGCTGGAGACGAGTTGCGCGGATCAAGTCGATCAGCACCTCAGTGACAGCACCCTTGCTGCGCAAGGGGAAGACTGCGGTGTAACGCGAGTAGTCGTCAACAACGAGCAGGAAGTAGCGCTCGTGACCCTGTCCACGGACGCGGGCTGGGCCCCACACGTCCATGTGAAGCGTCTGCAACGGGGCCTCTGTCGGAGGAAACTGGGAGGAGGGGGGGTAGCACGCTGGCGCCCCTCGACATAGGGGACACAGGTAGGGCCAGGGCCCCGAGGAAGGGGAGGGAGGGACCGGGGGAGACCAAACACAAGAAGACGGGAGGCCATGCCTCTGAGCCGAAGCAGAGAGGGGTGACCAAGGCGGTGGTGCGAGAGGAGAGTCTCGTGAGACAGGAGACGACACGAATACGGGGCAGACTCAGGACCAGACCTGGACGCTGCAGCAAACACCTGGCCAGACGTAGCGACCCTACCAGACTCAGTAACGGGAGGAGACGCAGTGGTCAGTGTGTACAGGCTCGACCCCGGCTGACGGGTAAACGTAGCCAGGTGACGGCCTGTGCTCGCCTCTGTGCAGTGCGTCACCCGCTGACGCGCATGAGTAAACAGGTGTACTCCCGCATCCTGTAGGTCAGCACCACTCACCAAGTTCGTAGAGAACGAGGGGAGGTAGAGACCAGACAGGGTGCCAGAGGGAGCCGCAGGACACGGGAGGACTGTGGAGAAGCGAGACAGGACACGACCCCCAGAAGGGTGAGCCAGAGACACCGCAACCGGCCGACTAAGCGGCGTGAGTGTGGTACGGTCCCGAAAGAAGGAGCGAGAAGCCCCAGAGTCAAGGGTGAAGGTGAGGGAGGCCGAAGCCGACGCAGTACCTGAGAGCGCAGACTCACAAGCACCTGAGGACGCAGACGCACTAGCACCTGGAGCAGCAGTGTCGCAAGCACCTAGGGCAGCAGCCTCAATGCCCGGACCGGGCGGGAAACACCGGTAACAGTCACCCTTATCACTAATAGACACAGCATACATGGCAGAGAGAATAGCATCAAAGTCATGATCATAGATTGCAACACCCGCCCTAGACACCTCACCCCACCGAGGGATCTCTAAGGCCTCCGGGAACTGGTGACGCCACGCGTCCGTCAAGCGGCCAAAGCAGCGCTGGGCGGGGTGCGCACCCCCACACAGCTCACCCGCACGGTCGCCGGTGCGCAGGACGTAGGTGCACGGACCAAAACCCTCACCCCGCTGGCGTGAAGTATACCACTCACAGAGCTGCTGAGGGGACAGGGTCTCCCGACCTCGCTACTGCTGCTGGCGCGAGCCACCAACGGAGCCACTCCTCTGCGAAGACCCGCAACCAGCTCCACCGCCACCCCCGCCGCCTCCGCCGCCTCTGCCGCCTCCGCTACTGCCGCCGCCTCCGCCGCCTCCTAAACCGCCGCCACCTCCGCCACCTCCGCTCCCACCGCCACCGCCGCCGCCGCCTCCGCCTCCACTGCCGCCACCGACCCCTCCACTCCCACCTCCACTCCCACCGCCACCCCCACTCCCCCCACCGCCGCCACCTCCACCTCCACCGCCCCCGCTCGCTCCTCCAGCGCCCCTGCCCCCCTTGCCCTTGCCAGGGCGGCGTCTCCCGCTAGGGGCAGACGCCGCACCGACCGACTCAAGACCAAGGAGGTTGGCCGCAGCAGCAGAGGCAACAAAGGGCAGAAGGGGGGAGGGGGAACACCCCTCAAAGATGGGGGTGCGCGGGTCACCTCGAGAGGCTCCTACAGCGACTATGCTCTTCTCTATCGCTAGGAGGGCCTTCTCGAGGAGGTCGACAGTGAGAGTGGTGGGACAGACTGAGAGGAAGTGGTCCCTAACTACACGAAGGGAGTCAAGGAGGCGAGTGACTATGTAGTAGAGAGTGATGTACATGGGGGGGGGGTTCTTGGCGCAGAAGTCAGCAAGAAGTGCAGCGCGGTAGCGAGTGTCACTAGTGCGGAGGTGCGTAATGAGGTCAGCTACTGTGGGAAAGGCAGCAAGGTCAGGGAAGAGGTGCGGTAGCATGAGACGGCTCAGTGCAGTAGTGGCAGGGGAGGAGTAGCGCGCGACTATAGCGTCGTACAAGGTCTCAGCACTCTTGTACTGACTAAAGTGCGCACGCTCGGAGGTAGGGAGGTGGCGACGCACAGCAAGACGTGCAGCAGCGTCGCGCGTGGCCCACTAGGAGCGAACAGTGGCGTCAGCATCAGCAGCAGGGGCAGGGGAAGCGCCAGAGGTGAGGTCAAACAGAGAGAGGCCGTCTGCCCTATCGCGCTGTAAGAACAGGTGTAGGTCATCTACCCAGACCTCAAAGTCAATGACCCGCCCCTCAGCGTCAAAAGCGAGGACACTAGGGGTAGCCATGATTGCAGACGACTAGCAGTGCAAACAGTAGGGTGAGGGAAGTGCAGTGAAAGAGGCGTTGTGCTCACCAGACTGAGCAGCTCGGGCGGTTCGGAAGTAGGGCAGCTCGGCGGCTCGGCGGCTCGGCTGGTCGGCGGCTCGGCTGCTGGGCGGCTCGGCGGCTCGGCGGCTCTGCTGCTGGGCGGCTCGGCTTCTGGGTGGCTCGGCTGCTGGGCGGCTCGGCTGCTAGGTGGCTTGGCTGCTGGGCAGCTTGGCTGCTGGGCAGCTTGGCTGCTGGGTGGCTCGGCTGCTCTGCCGCTGGGCGGCTCGGTTGTGCTGCTCCAGGGTGGCGCGGCGGTCTGTTGATCGGCCGGGTGAGACGGCTCGGGCGGCTCGGGTGGCGGGCGTCGCTGCAGCAGGTGACGGGGCCGAGAGTAAGGCGGCGGGGCCGCATGTAGGGTGGCGGGGCCGCTGATAGGGTGGCCAGGCCGCAATTAGGGCGGCGGTGCCGCAAGTAGGGTGGCGGGGCCGCAAGCAGGGCGGCGGGGCCGCAGGTAGGGTAAGGAGGCGGAGCCACGGTAGGGTGGCGGGGCTGCAGGTAAGGCGGCAGAGCCGCGAGTAGGGGCGGCACGCGACGCCGCGAAGGGCGGCGACGGGCCGGGCGGCGACGGGCTGGGCGGCGACGGGCCGGGACAGGCGGCGCACGGGCCGGTACGGGCGGCGACGGGCCGGAACAGGCGGCGACGAGCCGGGGTGGGCAGCGCACGGGCGGCGACGGGCCGGGAAAGCGGTGCGAAGCCGGGACGGGCGTTGACGGGCCGGGACGGGCGGCGAAAGGGCGGCGATGGGCCGCGTAGGGTGGCGACGGGCCACTAAGGGCGGCGACGGCCGAGCAAGAGCGGCGGAAGGGAGGTCGCTAGGGGCAACGTGACGGGGCCGAAGGAGGCCTAAGCAAGGCGCGCTCGGGGCAGGAAAAAAAAAAATCGATTGTGGTGGGCCCTAAGAACAGTTCCCACGAGGGAACCTGCTCAATACCATGAGGAAATAGAAACGAGAATGGATGAACTATGAATGAAGTTGGTACAAGTACTAACCCTAATTGGGTTGTACCCCCTATGGGATACCCCACTACAGCCTACACAATAGTATAAGCTATAATGTTCTGACAGGCAAGAGCCTCGGGCGTCCTTTGACTGCCTCTGCCAACCTTGATGCTTTCAACCAATCATGCAGAAACCCATGAAAAATAGTGTATAGCTGCAGGCCGATGCACCCACACTTGCAAAGGAGCCACTCACCATTCCAGTGGAATGGCCTACACCATTGCTTTCACGCAGGTTTACGAACAAATGCCTGAATTTTCATCCAGCTCCATGCCATGTAACAAGGCTCCCTCGCAAAGTACTCCAAATTCTTTCCCGAGCATAACCCAAACCACTTCCCCGTGTAATTTCAATCGTCCCTATGTGAATCCTACTCACATCATTGCTGGTTCGATATCTCACATGTGCACCACCAACATTTCAACAGTGGCTGCTGCATGGCTTCCTGCCTTACCCTGCTAGTTTTGCGTGCACTCTGTTGATCTCTACACTATTTTCACGTTCACTTCCCCTCTCTTCCTTTCACCCCTCCCACTTAAGTTTTCCATCCCCTCTCTTCTTGTTTTGCACCCTGTTGATCTCTACATCATTTTCACGTTCACTGCGCCTCTCTCCCCTCCCCCCCCCCCGCCCTCCCCCCCTCTCTGAATTCAGTGTCCCATTCCGCCTCTCTTGTCCTGCTCTCACCATCAGCTCCTTTTGAATCACCTCAAAAGTCCTGGTCTCACCATCAGCTCCTTCAGCCCTCCACCCCACCTTTCACTCCCGCCTCACTTCGTATTCTCGAACCCTTATTCCCCATAGCCTCACATCTTTTGCTCCACTCTTCCTTTTTTCCTTGTCGCCTCCTGTGTTGTCTCCCTATCCAGATTGCTCCATTACAATGCTTTCACTGGGCCCATCCCACCGCACCTGCTGGCACTACCCAACCTCTCTGAACAATGAACCCCCCATGTTTGCCCATTTTTATGCATTCATCTTCTCATCTTATTTTTGAATCGACTCAAAAGTCGTCCTGTTTACCCATTTTTATGCACGCATCTTCCAATTTCCAGACCTGTTCACCCCTCTGGCTCTCCTCCCACTTGAACTCTCTGCCCCCCCCTGTTTCTCGAAACTTGTGTCTTTCCCTTACTAATCTGCAAGGGTTCCTCTCCGGCTGCCCTGGCTGCAGAATACTATCACACAATCATTTCACAAGAGCCATTCCCAACAACTTCACTCGCCTCAATAGGATGAATCTTTTGTATGTCTCTCCGCAAGCGGCGCTTCCCCCATATACCTCTCCCTTCCCCCATGACACGAAACTGCTGCATGCAACAGAATCACTTGGAGAGTCTCACGTGTTACTGATTGTTCTTTGATGTGCGTCGTTTGACCATAGTTACAGCTTCTCTTGCCTCATGCTGGTTGCCTCCTATGTGTGTGTGCATGTGTGTGTGTGTGCGTGTGTGTGCGTGTATGCGTGTGCGTGTGTGTGTGCATATGTGAGTGCGTGCGTGTGTGTGAGTGCACACGTGCACAGGCTCCACATGACAGAGACATTTCTTCCAACAATCTCAGCTCAGGTCTTGACGTGGTGGCTCAGATGACATGGCTCCAAGACATGTGAGTGTTCTCCCCGCTTCACCCTCACCTTGCTTTCCATCACTTCCCTTTTCCCACTTTGGCTCCCTGCAACATCCGAGCTAAGACACTCTCTCCAATCCAATGCTGGCTGTGCAGATCGATCAATGACAACAACTTCTCTGGTGTGCTTCCAGCATCGTTCACAGCAATCAGTGGCATCACAAACTTGTGAGACCACTCGAGCCACCTCTCACCTCATCTAAGCTACAACCCCTTTCACTGCACCTAATCGGGTTGATGGGATGCAACAGCAGTAAGCGTTGTGACTGCCCTTCACCTGAGTACTTATGTGCCAGCGCTTCTTTTATCGATTCTTGTATTCTTGTATTCAAATTCATGGTGGATAAACGCTTGTTGTGTGCACAGATGTATGCACTTGTACACTTTCTATCTTCACAGTTTGTTTCCTGCGTCCATGTAATGTACAAGTGCCAGAGCACGTATGCAGTGGCCTATGCATAAGCAAAAGAATGTGTGCTTTCCCATGTATTTGTTTTACTATTTCCCCATCACGCCCCGTATATTGGGTCTCATTCAGGGTTGTTTACAACAACCATTTCACTGGAACCTTCCCAGATTTCGTTATGCGCCAGAAGGACCTCTTTATCCTGTAAGGCATTCACTCGTAAACTTGAGCACAAGGGATTTGCGCTGATGGAACAAATGCTTCTATCTCTTCCACTGAAACAACTATTTGACACAGTTATTTGAACTAGACATGAGCAAAGCGGCGAGCGAAACAAAGTACCAATCCGAATTGGTTTGCTTCGAGATTGGCCTGCACTTGAAGGTTGGTTTTCAACTGAACTGCACTTGAAGGTTGGTTTTCAACTGAACTGCACTAAAGAGCCTATGCGCGACCGATTTTTGAGAATTCTTGAAAATCGCTCATGAAGAGCCCTACTATTCATGTAATGCATCCATGCGTGACCTCGAATAAAGGCGGGTTTCATTGATGAAACTACTGCTGCCATTTCTTGCAGTACTTCCTGAAAAAACTACCTGAAATACTCCAATGGAAATCGCAATCTAAATCGTCATGGTAAAAACTTGGCCAACAACAGTTTCACAGGGACCATTCCCCGTGAATTGACCAAGCTTGTCAACCTAGCCCACATGTTAGTTGCTCTGCTGCAAAGTGTAGTGGAATGGGACATGAACGAAAGAAATAATATCGCCAAGTAGGGCAATGACTTGGGGTTGAGGACCTGCTAGCAAATATGCCATGCTGTAGCCTTGTGTGAACATATATAAGGTCACTTTGAGGCTCTTGGTGCCATTGTGCAGATATCTCAATAACAACAATTTTTATGGAACAATCCCATCCGGCCTGCTTCAGCTACCCATTTTGTACACGCTGTAAGCAGCTCCAACACACCTTGTTTAAGAAGATCCTATTCTTAAGACGTCTCAAATATCTACTTGTTTCACGCAGCTCCAACACACCTGTTTCAGAAGTTCCTATTCTTCCACCTTCAAGTCTTCAGAGTGACGGTCTGAGTACGTCCGATTTAAGGTCTGAGTACGTCCGAGTGAATGTCTGAGTACGTCGGAGTGAAGGTCTGAGTACTTCCGAGTGAAAGGTCTGAGTACGTCCGAGTGAAGGTCTGAGTACTTCCGAGTGAAGGTTTGAGTACTTCCGAGTGAAGGTCTGACTACTTCCGAGTGAAGGTCTGAGTACTTCCGAGTGAAGGTCTGAGTACTTTCAAGTTAAGGTCTGAGTACTTCCGAGTGAAGGTCTAAGTACTTCCGATTGAAGGTCTGAGTGGTTGGAGTACATCACTCTGCTAAAAAAACTTTTGAGTCGACTCAAAAGTCAAGGTCCGAGTACTTCCGAGTACATGCCTATGTTCGGAAACAGTATGAGTTGCAAGAACTCTTATCCACTGCCAAACATCCCTGGGTTCGACTCAAGCTCTGAGAACTCTGCTCCACTGCCAAACACCAAGCCAGGACGCCGCTTGCTACTTGCTTTGGGATGTGTCTCCCTCCCTTCATCTCCCAAGTTTTCATTTTTCCACCCCAGGCTCGTTGTCAGTCTCGTAGAGAGGCCACAATGCATTCATGTGCTCTGCTTTGGAAAAATCCCAAGGTTATTAACTGCTACATCCAGCCTTCTCTTTGATTCTCCCTTTTCGAGCACAGGGATGTCTCTAACAGCTCTATTTCAGGGGAGATCCCACGGACTTTCAGGGTCACACCTTCTCTTCACATGCTGTAAGAAGTTGAACTACGGTGTGCTGCCGTGCCGCCACAGCGTGTGCTGCCACCATTGTTTTTACCTGGTGCCACCCTTTCTATTCATGCTTAGCTTTCATAGCCATGGAATCATCGATCTCTCCCCTTGCATTGTACAGTAGCCTGGGAGGAAATGGCCTGACGGGCTCCTTACCAAACTTCTCACACTGGAAAGTCAGCTGTGAACAGATGTAAGCCTCTCCACGCCTTCTTCCCCCCTGTCTGTTCCACTCTCAACATGGCTTGCTCAATCTCTATTTTTAGCACCATGGGTTTTGTATACCATTGCATTGCACCCAAATTTAGCAGTTGTGTTCATCTCGCTCGCATGGATCTAGTTGCTGCCTCGCTTGTGCTGTCTTGTGGGTCCGAGATCTCAGCAGCAACAACTTCACAGGGTCGATTCCCGACTCCATCTCCACCCTCATTGGCATGTGAGACTTCTCTTCTCTTCTCTTCTCTCCTTGTGTGCCACAAAGAGCTCTGTGCTCATGAAGAAGGGCAGCAGTAGGCAAGGTCGCCTTTAGCAAAGGGACGATAGTTAACTAGTGAAAAAAGTAACCATCGAAAAAATCGATTAAGATCCGGACGTACAACTCAGTTCAAACTCTAGATGAAAGCAAAAAGCCGTGAGACTTCTCTTCTCTTCTCTTCTTGTGTGCCACAAAGAGCCGTTATGCGTGTCGTGCCAACAAGCTGCCACGTGAGCACATATCCGTGAAGTGAAGCTATTCCCATCTGAACAAGGTGGGATGTCGTGTACAAAAGTCACCATCGAGCCTTTGCAGTGGCACGCAGCCTAGGGCACGAGAAAGTTAGCAGTGGCAGCCTATGGCAGGAGAAAGGTAGCAGTGGCAGCCTATGTACAAACGCAGCTACATACGCTTAATTTGCACTTCCAGCCAATGTACCCCGTTGCTATCCCCTGCTCTGCAGTTTTCTCAACAACAACCAGCTGACTGGCACCATCCCTTCAGCCATCTTCACCATGAGGAATCTGACATACCTGTAAGCCTCATGGGTATAGGGATCCCCTTTCTAAGTGCCCATCACATGTTAAAGCCTTTGCCCACAGGTGCTTTTCTGCACCAGCCTGCACTACTATTCTTGCATACGCTGCTTCTCATTGGAATGTCTCCCTGCCATTGCTGCTATTGCCCGTCAGCTATTTGGCCAACAACCATCTGACTGGGAGTCTGCCAGATGCCATCAGCAAATTGGAGAACCTTGAACAGATGTGAGGGTGCTATGTGCCTTCCTCCTCTACACATCTCAAGAATGGTGGCAGCTTACGAAACAACATTGGCATCACCAGCGCAAGCTTGTAGTACATCGGTTCTATAAGAGACCTGGTAAACTTCCTCACCATGAAATGACCACAGGAGATCATAACACGCAAACATCACCCGTGCCGTCCCCACTCCACCCCCTTCTCTTCATGCAATGGTTGGCGCCTTTGATCATGCAAATGCTCTGCCTGCCCCCCAGCTGGTTGGACAACAACGAGATTGAAGGCCCTCTGCCAACTGGCCTATGCTCGCTGCACTGGCTGTGGCGCTTGTGAGTGGCTGTTATACACATGATTGATTGTTTTGAGGAATTTGCCAGCTGATACTTACTGCTTTTAGACCATAGCTATTTGAACGAGGGTTGCATACTTACTGCTTTCATGAGTTTATAAATCGTTGGAACATAGGAAGTAGTTCCTTTTTGTGTGTTTCTTTCTGTATGGGTGTGTGGCTCACGGCGTGGCATGGTGTGTGCTGTGCTGCTGGCAGCATGGTCAGCACCAACTACCTCTATGAACCCCTACCAGACTGCTACTTTGACAAGTGCATCAGCCAAATGTGAGCCTACCGTGCATACAGGGTGTTTTGAGGATTCTCAAAAACACCCTGCCTACTCTTCATACTCTATTCTCGGTGCCATTCTTGACAGCTCGCACCCTCAACATAGGCATTGCACCCGAATACATGAGTGTTATGCCCACCAGTGCGCACCCTCAAAATTCTTATCTGCTAAGACGGCCTCTGACTACCCTCCGGCCACTCAAAATCACCTCCTACCCTCCGTGTTCCCCGGCGCTCCCCAAAGTGATGTGAGTGGCAACAGCCTGTATGGGAACATCAACCGCGACTTTGAGAACATGGTCGCAGATGGCAACGCCCTCATCAACTTGGCTCACAACTTCTACTTTGGAGATGCCGTGCTCTATGCTGCCGGCTGCAAGGTCTGCCCCACGGAGGTCAGCGAGCCCAACAACCTGGACATATGGGACACCTCTCTTATATATCAAGACTTTGGTGGCAGGTGCAGCAATCCTGCGACCCATCTGCTTGATAATAACCCTATGGTGCAGTCGGGCAAGACAACAAGGGTGATTCTGTCAGGCAACTGCCTGACCCTCAGCCCAAGGACAAAGTGCACGTCCAAGGGCACTGAGCACAGCGCAACAGCCTGCCAGGCGTTCTGCAGCATCACGGACAATGGCCCGTGTGACGGCCATGGGGCGTGTGTGCCGGCTACCCCCACTTCCCCCTCTTACTTCACGTGCATCTGTGATGCGGGGTACACCACTGTCGACTCGGGCAACGACTCCTCCACATGCGCAATTGTCCACTCCACCACCAACACTGGTAACCCTTGCTTCATTCTTACAGCTCCATATTTCATTCCTATCTTCTGCACTAGTATCCATGTTTCATGAGACTACTTCTATACACGCGTTTATCACTGCCCCATGTTCATTCCTTGGCAGTGTCGTCTCTGTCCACGGGCGCCATAGTGGGCATTGTTGTGGGCTGCTTTGCTGGCTTCACGTTGCTGGCTGCGGTGGTCGCATGGCTGCTGTGGCCCCGCGGACCAAGTGAGCCCCTCAACCCATTCCATATCCCCCCTTGCTGCACCTATTTCCTGGCTTCCTTCCTTGCTCCCCACCTCTCCCAATTTCCATGCCTCTCCTCTGCCCTCATGCTCGACTCTCCTCTGCCCTCATGCTCTCCTCTCCTCTGCCCTCATGCTCTCCTCTCCTCTACCCTCATGCTCTCCTCTCCTCTGCCCTCATGCTCTCCTCTCCTCTGCCCTCATGCTCTCCTCTCCTCTGCCCTCATGCTCTCCTCTCCTCTGCCCTCATGCCCGGCTCTCCTCTGCCCTCATGCTCTCCTCTCCTCTCCCCTCATGCTCTCCTCTCTTCTGCCCTCATGCTCTCCTTTCCTCTGCCCTCATGCCCGGCTCTCTTCTGCCCTCATGCTCTCCTCTCCTCTGCCCTCATTCTCTCCTCTCCTCTGCCCTCATGCTCTCCTCTCCTCTGCCCTCATTCTCTCCTCTCCTCTGCCCTCATGCTCTCCTCTCCTCTGCCCTCATGCCCGGCTCTACTCTGCCCTCATGCTCTGTCCACGCATCTACACCCTTAGTCCCTCACACCTCTGGTCTGGGATTTTTCTGTGCGCAGAGAAGTGGGAGGGTTTGGATGTGTGCGAGCAGTTCTCACTGCAGCAGATGCTGAAGGCCACCAGCAACTGGTCGGAGGACAATGTGTTGGGCAAGGGTGGCTTTGGCATTGTCTACAAAGGCTGCTCGCCTCAGGGCCAGCTGTGGGCCATCAAGCGATCCACCATCATGACCAACGACTTTGAAACAGAGGTGAGGCGCCATCATGACAACACCGTTGAAACGGAGGCGAGGCATGCCTCTAGTTCCCTGTGTACGACACGGCACTCTCTGCGTCCCAAAATGTTGACCTGCAAACGCATGTCTCTCCTTTTCATGCCAATGTGCATCTGCCTACGTGTTGCAGGTGCAAGCCATGGCCTCTCTCCACCACACACACCTCGTGCGCCTGCTGGGCTTCTGCCTGGACCAGAACGTGGAGACGGGCAAGCAGGAGCAGATCCTCATGTACGAGTTCATAGGCAACAGAGACCTCAAGTACCATATCCACAAGACCAAGCGTGAGTCAAACTAGCACAATTGCTAAACCCTTTCTTCTTCTTCTTCTTCTTCTTCTTCTTCTTCTTCTTCTTCTTCTTCTTCTTCTTCTTCTTCTTCTTCTTCTTCTTCTTCTTCTTCTTCTTCTTCTTCTTCTTCTTCTTCTTCTTCTTCTTCTACTTCTTCTTCTTCTTCTTCTTCTTCTTCTTCCTTCCTTCCTTCCTTCCTTCCTTCCTTCCTTTCTTCCTTTCTTCCTTCCTTCCTTCCTTCCTTCCTTCCTTCCTTCCTTCCTTCCTTCCTTCCTTCCTTCCTTCCCCTCTTTTTTTTCCTTTTTGTTTTTTATTTTCCCTGTAAATTACACAACACCTCCACTCATAATATCGTGTGTTCTGCATTTTTATTAATTGTTGTATGACCCAGGTCCGCTCTCGTTTCGCCAGAGGTTGCGCCTGGCACAGGGAGCAGCAGAGGGCCTGGCATACCTGCACGGGTTTGACACACCCATCGTTCACCGCGACATCAAGCCAGCCAACATCCTTGTGACAGCAGACATGCAAGCCAAGGTGGCTGACTTTGGGCTGCTCAAGCGCCTCACTCATGGCGATGCTGATGTCACACGAGTGGCTGGCACTCCAGGCTATGTGGATTCGGACTACAGCCGCACCCACGTCATCACTGTCAAGAGTGATGTGTTCAGGTCTGCATGCTTGTTCCCTTGGACAACAGTATTGTGCTCCTCTGGCTTTTTGTTACCATTCCAGGTTATGCCTTGTATTGCTATCTCTACTGCTGTGCATGCTGGCTCCTTAGTGCAGCACAATGAACTTGTGCAAAGCCTTTTTTTACTCCCCTGGCTATGTTGAGTTCTTGCACCTTGTTTTGCTATCTCTACATCCGTCCATTTCTTTGTGAGCCTTTGCAAATGGATGATGCTTGCAGCTTTGGAATTGTGCTTCTTGAGCTGCTGAGTGGCAAGTCACCCCTAGTCGACGAAAAAACACATATAAAAAAATGGGTATGCACATCAAGTATGAAACCCTTTCTTTGTTTTGGCTTAAGACTTGGAAAGTTGCATATAAGATAATGGGTATGCTGATAAGGTCTAAAACTCGTCTCTGACTTCATTACTTTTGGACGCACGTTCATCATGGGGTCCCTTTTATGCTGCCTTTCACTGCCTTTCCTTGTTGCCGCCTTTCACTCCCTTTCCTTGTTTCTGTGCTGCCTTTCACTGCTTTTCCTTGTTGCCATTCTGCCTTTCTCTGCCTCTTCTTGTTGCCGTGCTGCCTTTCACTGCTATTCCTAGTTGTCATGCTGCCTTTCACTGCCTTTCCTTGTTTCTGTGCTGCCTTTCACTGCCTTTCCTAGTTGCCATGCTGCCTTTCACTCCCTTTCCTTGTTGCCGTGCTGCCTTTCACTGCTATTCCTAGTTGTCATGCTGCCTTTCACTGCCTTTCCTTGTTTCCGTGCTGCCTTTTTCTGCCTTTCCTAGTTGCCATGGTGCCTTTCACTCCCTTTCCTTGTTTCCGTGCTGCCTTTCACTGCTTTTCCTTGTTGCCATTCTGCCTTTCACTGCCTTTCTAGTTGCCATGCTGCCTTTCTCTGCCTTTTCTTGTTGCCGTGCTGCCTTTCACTGCTATTCCTAGTTGTCATGCTGACTTTCACTGCCTTTCCTTGTTTCCGTGCTGCCACTCACTGCCTTTCCTAGTTGCCATGCTGCCTTTCACTCCCTTTCCTTGTTTTCGTGTAGCCTTTCACTGCTCTTCGTTGTTGCCATTCTGCCTTTCACTGCCTTTTCTAGTTGCCATGCTCCCTTTCTATGCCTTCTCTTGTTGCCGTGCTGCCTTTCACTGCTATTCCTAGTTGTCATGCTGCCTGTCACTGCCTTGTTTCCGTGCTGCCTTTCCCTGCGTTTCCTAGTTTTCATGCTGCCTTTCACTCCCTTTCCTTGTTTCCGTGCTGCCTTTCATTGCTTTTCCTTGTTGTCATGCTGGCCTGCACTGCCTTTCCTTGCTATCATGCTGCCTTTCACTGCCTTTCCTTGTTTTCCTGCTAACTTCCACCTCCCTTGCTTCTTGTCATGCTGCTTTGCATTGTCTCGCCAATCATCATCCATGCGTGCACATTCCCCTCCAGGCAATGAAGCTGGTGGAGGTGTATGAGCTAGAGGAGCTGAAGGACAGCAAGATGCCGGTGGCAAGTGAGGAGGCCATAGTGGACTTTGCAGATCTGGCTTTGGACTGCATCAAGTCTCCCGGCACACGGCGACCCACCATGAAGGATGTGGCATACCGCCTCAGTGCCCTCATTGCCAAGCACTGTCCCAACAAGGAGGATGAGTGGGAGAATGTCGCGGAGGAAGACGGTGCAAGCAACGTGGATACCGGTACATCCTCAAGGGATGTTTGTGCTGTGCCGTTGGGAGATCGTGGGAGGGAGTCTGAGAGGTCTTATGGCTCACAGTCGGGTGTGAGCTCATTGTTGGGCTCAGGAGTTGGGTGCAACTGAAGACAACCAAAGGGCGTTGAACTTGCTCATAGTGTCTGTATGTGGGCCATGCAACTTGAGACTTAGGGCGTGTTCCTACCCTCTTATCAGGCAAACCTCTTGTCAGCCTTGCCTGGTAAAAGTAGCGACGGTTTTTGGGTTTAGGGAATTTTCAGGGGGAAAAGTAGCAAGCTTGATAAGAGGTAGCCCTGATAAGGGGCCGTAGGAACACGCCCTTAGTGCAAGTAGCAGTACTGCCATACACTAGAGTGTTACGTACAGGGCGATGCGATAAGAAAACTTGGGAGTTTGTTTGTGTTTAACTTGGGTGCAATAAACCCCAAGCTCGAGATACCAGTTACAGGGGAGACTCAAGACAACCTCAAGCATTTATCAGTATAGAATGGGAGACGCAAGCAGTGAAGCCCACGGGGGAATCTACAACCTCAGCTGACAAATTTAAAAGCGTAGGAAATGCTGGCAAGCAGCTTGAAAATCACTCAAAGATAGCACCATGCGTGAGCTGAAAGAGCAAGCTATATCTGTCTTCAATGACTGATACTAGAGTGCTGCAAAGGGAAATGCCATGACAACCAGCCAAGATGGGTGCTAGAGAATGGATTATGGAATAGTCCGTTGGCTTCATTGAGAGAGCTGTGGACTTGACACTTGCATTCACAACAGTTTGAATGCTCGCTGGCTACTTCTCATGCCAGTGGATGGACGGAACGACTCTGGCTTACTGCCTGACAGAAGCAGTTAGCTGCACTTGTGACGCAAGTCAGCTCGGGAATGCCAGCAACTTGCCAAACTGCGCAACAGGAAGTTTGCATCTAAAGCAGCTCGGAATGTTTGTGAAGCAACAGTTTGCCATCACTGCCGTATCACCATTGTCATCATCCTATCAGTTATCACCACATGCCATCTTGTGACCACGGTCAGTTGTTTAGGATGAAAATCTCCGCGTCTTGCCCTCTGCAGACACACATAGCAGCAGCAGCAGAAGCAGTGCAAGGGACAGGCAAAAGAGTGAGCAGCAGCGGCAGCGGAGCACACAGCTTCTGCCACACAGGCTTGAGCAGCATCCAGTAGACACGTTCACAACCACCCCTGCCCACTACCCATGGGACTTCCAGAACATGGCTGCAGATGAGCATGTCCCGCTCTTTGCGCCGGGGCACCCCCTCCGCCTTCCCCACTGCCATCGCCCTCTGTTTCATGCCCACTGCCCACTATCCACTGCTCCCCTGCTGCCTGCCCCCTGCAACCTGCCTCCTGCCCCCTGCCCCCTGCCCTCTGCCCTTTGCCCACTACTCACAGAGCGTGTGTGCAGATGAGCAGGCCTCTGTTCCTGCGCCGGTGCACCCCCTCCTGTTGCTCTATACGTCTTCTTGGCTGTGTCTTGCCTCGACGCAGCACCCGCTCATGGCCTGCTTCCCCTCCGCTGCTTCCCTTCTGCCCACTTCTCCCCTCTCTTCTTCTGTCACCCCCATTCACTGCTAGCTACCGTGCCCTCATCCCCCTCTCCTGCCTCGGGTGATAGATAAGAAGGTGCAGGGTGGGTGGCTGCTGTTGAGTGGGTGTAGGATAGGTGCTTGCCCAGCCGTTCCTCACATCCCAACCACCATCCCTCGCCTTTCATTATCCCTTGTTACTATATTCATCTTTCTGCATTCATCGTCCTCTCCTTTCACAGAAGTTGCAAGCTGCCCTCTCAAACCTATCCAGCTCCCACCACACTCAACCTTGCTGTCCCCAACAGGCTTTTCAACCCCGCTCAAGACCAATATCAACAGGCTTTTCAACCCCGCTTACCTACTGGCCCTTGGAGGTTTCTCCACCACTGTGCTCTGCCTCTTCTGGCCCTTCATCATCCTCGCCTTCCGCAACAGCAAGAACACCCCTTCGCTCCACAAGATCTGTACGAGTCACACGCGCGTTTGGCAGAGGCGCATTTGTGTTGGTTGAAACATGATTTAGGCAGTGCATTTCAATCTTGAAAAAGGAACACAGCATACGTGCAAATGAGGTCAGCAGTTGAATTCTCCGCTTCTACAAAGAGCTGCGATAGAATGTTAACTCCCACGAAGAGTATCAATGCACACTGTCACCGTGAAACAAGCTTGTGTTCTGTTCTGCACTTCAGACAATCGTCACAAGCATCAGAGAAGGAGACGAGGACAAGAGATCAGTCACACTAACCGCACTGCACACTATCTGCACTGCACACTATCTGCACTGCACAGTATCTACACTGCTCATACTCCGTTGATTATTCTTGTGGAACGGTTGAAAAGGCCTGGGTGGGCTGAGAAATCTAGGGTGGGATGAAAAGGCCTGGATGGGATGAAACATTTCTACGTTTGTTATTAAGGCAGAGGTTTGCTGAAACGACCTGGGTGGGTTGAAAAGGCCTACGTGAGATGAAAACAAATGGGTGGGTTGAAAGGGCATTGGTGGGATGAAAAGCCATGGGTGGGATGATGACGCATGGGTGGGATGAAAAGGCATGGGTGGGTTGAAGGGATGGGTGTGATGAAAAGGGATGGGTGGGTTGAAAGGTCATGGGCAATCAGTGGGTTGAATTGGAAAGGGGGTGGGATGGAAACGCATGGGTGGGATGAAAACGCATGGGTGGAATGAAAGGCATGGGTGGGATGAAAAGGAATGGGTGGTATGAAAAGCCATGGGTGGGATGGAAAGACATGGGTGGTATGAAAATCAATGGGTGGGATGGAAAGGCATGGGTGGGATGGAAATGCATGGTTGGGATGAAAAGGCATGGGTGAGATGAAAAGGCATGGATGGGATGAAAATGCATGGGTGAGACGAAAAGCCATGGGTGGGATGGAAAATGCAGCAGCAGAGGAAAGGGGCAGACAAGACAGTGGGAGTTGGAGGCTACGTGGAGGAGATGATTTATGTTGTTGTTGTTGAGCCATAAAAACAGGAGTGCATGGAAAACAGGAGTGACAAGAGTGGGTGGGACCATGAACAAGCTGGGGAAAATGACATGTATGGGGGGTATTAATGGAGTGGGGATACGAGAGGAGTGATTGGTATGACAGGAGTGGGTGGTATGAGGGGAATTGGGGAAATGCGAGGCGCGGAGTCAATGAAAGGGTTGGGGGTTATGACAAGAGTGGGGTGCAAATAAAGCTTGGGGGATGGGAGGAAATGGGGACGAGGAGTGGGGGGTATGAGAGGATTGAAGGGGTATGAAAGGAGAGGGGGGTATGAGAGGAGTGGCGGAAATGAGAAATTTGGGGGCTATGAGAGGCTCATGAGTCCGCTAGGTGGGGGTGATGGTATGGGGGCACCTGCCACTGATCTGCCACTGACCTACCACTGACCTGCCACTAATCTGCCACTGACCTGCCACTGACCTGCCACTGATCTGCCACTGACCGGCCACTGACCTGCCACTGATCTGCCACTGACGTGCCACTGACCTGCCACTGATCTGCCACTGACTTGCCATTGATCTGCCACTGACCTACCACTGATCTGCCACTGACCTGCCACTGATATGGCACTGACCTGCCACTGACCTGCCACTGACCTGCCACTGACCTGCCACTGATCTGCTACTGATTTGCCACTGACCTGCCACTGACCTGCCACTGATCTGCTGTTAGAGACTAAGGACGGAGTCTATGAAGATTAGGAGCCAAAATATCTCAAAATCGTTGGGCCTAGTTTCTGGACAGAAACATCGAGTTCACAAGAAACGCCGTCGACAAAAAGAGCACCGTCAAAACTTCACCAAACTCAAATGTTGTAGCCCTAGTCTGTGGCTACAATTCCCAATTCGAATCGTACGATAAAGTGAAGTATTTCTTGAGTTATGAATTTCGGCGCACTAGGGGGTAAGCTGCCTTAGAATCTTAACTCAATCACATTAGTCTCACAAGTTCACAATTACTACACAAGAGAGTTAGAGTGGCAATAAACCAGGTGGGATGGGATGAGGAGGACGAGAGGGAAGGTCCCAAGAGAGTCCCCAACCAAGGAAGCCCCATGCCACACAATTCCCCTCTCCATAGGCAACCCCACTTTCACTTTTGTCACTTTCCCAATCCATGCCATCCACCTTGCCCAACTTGGCCACACTTGCCAACCTGGTTTGGCTCCTCCCAACCACTTGGCAGCATCTACAGTGATGTTGACGAATTTCCCAACCCCCAAAAGTCTGTACCCCTTATGGAGTCAACCCCACAACTTCCCATAGTCACCACAGCCAAATATCAAAAGCATACGAACTTCCAACGTTCGTAACTTTCTTGTTCGTGCTCCGATTGAAGCGATACTTGATTCGTCGGAAAGCTCTTGAGCAGAGGAGTCACTTCAGATATCTGCTAAAGCCAAATAACATTCACACACACTCAGAAAATCTAAACCACATCAAACGCAAATTCTTGCACACGCTTACACCACGCATGCAACGCACAAACATGTGATGGGAGGCAGACAGACGTGAATGCAAATGATAGCATCACATAACATCTGCCACTGACCTGCCACTGATCTGCCACTGATCTGGCACTGACCTGCCACTGACCTGCCACTGATCTACCACTTACCTGCCACTGACCTGCCACTGATCTGCCACTGACCTGCCACTGACATGCCACTAATCTGCCTCTGACCTCCCACTGATCTGCCACTGACCTGCCACTGATCTGCCACTGACCTGCCACTGATCTACCACTGACCTTCCACTGACCTGCCACTGACCTGCCACTGATCTACCACTGATCTGCCACTGACCTCCCACTGACCTGCCACTGAAATGCTCCTGATCCACGGGTGACCCACGTTCCCCTCACCACCCACATTCCCCTCACCACCCATGTTCCTCTCACCACCCATGTTCCCCTCACCACCTATGTTCCCCTCACCACCCATGTTCTTCTCACTACCCAGTAGTGACCACTACTAGTGATTCATTATAGCCCACCTCCTTCCTCGCACCACGCACCTCGTTTTGCCCAACAAACCACCTTTCCCCCTGCTCATCCGCAAGGAAGAAAACTGCTTTACGGGAGTACCCAGCATCCCCCTCTCGCAGGTTACCCACAGGTTGCCCCAAGGAACGCACCTCCTTCTTCCTCCGCTGGGGAACCGAGCAGCCACAAGTGCACTGAGCAGGCCCGAATAGCCCTTAAGGGCAGAGAGAATGGGGGAGAAGTCAAGAAACAGGTGCGGGGCTGGTGGAGGGGGGGCGGTGGGTTGGTGATGGAAGGGGGAGGAGGCAGGGTGGATGGAGGAAGCAGAGAGGGGGAAAGGGAGAAGGGAAAGGAGCAGAGTCCTTTGAAGTTGATGCGGAAGACAATGTGAGTGTGGGTGGGGGGGGGGGGGGGGGTGGGTGGGGGAGGAGGGAAGGGAAAGCTGGAAGAGGAGGGAGAAACAGGGAAAGGAAGGGAGGGTCCCAAGCCTTTGAGAGGGTACGAAAAATGGTGTACAAAGGTGCCAAATAGTTCTGTAAGGGCGGGAGTCAGTGCAGTGGGCCATGCTTGAGTCAGGTTGATAATTTTGGATTCGCACAACCTCAAGTGCAAAATAGAGCTGCAAACCATATCAGTACTAGAAGCTGAGAGAAGAAGAAGCGTGAGTGCAGCAGGGATGAAGTTAGGTAGGTGTTTGGGAGAGGGAGTTGGAAGAGAGGGGGAGCAGTTCAGGGGAAATCATTACGTTTCCGGCAGTGGCGCCGCTGGCGGTGGTGCAGCTGCGGGTGCGATCATCGGCCGGATTGACACCCGCGGTGATGCCCCCACTCCACTCGCACACCGCAGGACCAGCCACTCCAATCAGACCGTGTGAATTCAACGGGGACGAGTCCCGAGACGGGTCATGACAGAGCCTGGCACCGTGGATACCGGGAACGGGAGGGAAAGGGGTTAGGGGGGGGGGGGTCGGGGAGGGGGGAGGGGAGGAGGGTAAGGGGAAAGGGAGGAGGTAAGGGGAGGGTGTGGAGATAAAGGAACGGAGAGAGGGCAAGGTTATTATGAGGTAAGGGGAGGGGCAGTGGGTAAGGGAGTTGGAGGAGGCAAGTGAAAGGTTAGCGTGTAAGTGGAAAAAGAGGGCGTAAGGGGAGGGTTCACAATGGCCTTGCGGTGGTGCCTTGGCAAACAGTGTGGCTGTGCGAGTGGGTGCAAGACGGCATGGAAACAGCAAGCAGGAGTAACCCTACAGGGGGATAAGGAAGTTGGAGGGCCGAGAGAAGGAGAAGAGGAGCGGTTTGAAACCTGCTGCACCCTACCCCTGAGTGTTACATTATGTGGGTGTAGTGGCTCCATGATTCCCAATGAGAATGTCCTGCATGCCGTTGTAACGAGGTGAACTTTGAGACGACTAAAAGCAAGCTCGTTACTGAGAAGAAACGAGAATGAATGAACTATGAATGAACTGAGTACAAGTACTAACCCTAATTGGGTTGTACCCCTTATGGGCTACCCCACTATAGCCTACACAATAAGCACAAGCTATATGTTCTGACACACCCCCATAGGCAAAGTGGGGGAGAACTAGGGGTCACAAGACCAGTCAAGCAAAGCAAAGCAAAGCAAGCTCAGGGTGGATCACAAAGTCACCACACATTCTGAGCACAAGTTCAAGGCCACAAGGCCAGTTCACATGCAGGAGTACATATATAAAAAGGACTAGACAAGCAAGAGCAGGTGTATATATATGCAACAGTACAAGCAAGGTCAAGAGGTGAGCAAGTGAGGTAAGACAGGCACAAGACCCAGCTGCGTACAGAAGCGCTGATGATCACAAGGCGCAAGTGCCTGAGAAGAATGAATGAACTATGGATGAAGTGAGTACAAATATGAAACCCTAAATGGGTTGTACCCCCTATGGGATACCCCACTATAGCCTACACAACAGCATAAGCTATAATGTTCTGACACACCCCCATAGGCAAAGTGGGGGAGAACAAGGGGTCACAAGACCAGTCAAGCAAAGCAAAGCAAAGCTCAGGGTGGATCACAAAGTCACCACACATTCCGAGCACAAGTTCAAAGGCCAGAAGGCCAGTTCACATGCAAGATCACATATAGAGATATACAAGAGTCAAGCAAGCAAGAGCAAGAGTATATATAGGTGAAGGTACAAGCAAGGTCAAGAAGTGAGCAAGTGAGGCAAGACAGGCACAAGACCCAGCTGCGTGCAGCAACGCTGATGATCACAAGGCGCAAGTGCCTTGGTGAAGACATCAGCAGTGTTGGCCTCAAAGGCCACGTACGCAAGTCGCAACTGTCCACGCTGCTGTAGTTCACGAGCAAGAAAGTAGCGGAGAGCAATGTGCTTTGTCCTGTGCTCCAGTCGCTGCTCTCGACACAAGGCCAGCATGGCCTTGTTGTCTACGTATAGGACTGGAGGAGAACGAGGCGGCTCTCCAAGGTCGGTCAGCAGGTAGGTGAGCCAGCGAAGCTCCTCGGCAGCCATAGCCCCGGCGTAGATCTCAGCCTCACAACTGGAGCCGAGAACAGAAGACGAGCGGGTAGCCCGCCACGAAACAGAGCCGGAACCAAGGCTGAAGGTGTAACCCTGTGACGACCGCTGCATAGCCTGGTCGTCAGCCCAAGAAGCGTCCGCGTGCCCAGTGAGGACCACTGGACTGCGCCCTCCAAGCACTAGTCCCATGCCCGACGTACTGCACAAGTAGCGCAACACCCTCTTCGCTGCAGCCATGTGCTCTGGTCGGTGTCTCCCAGGAGCAACATAGCGTGCGAGAATGCTAAGAGGGTATGCAAGGTCAGGTCGTGTGCAGGTCATCAGGTACATGAGGCAGCCAACAAGCTCTGGATACGGGCCACTCGACTCTACGGACTCATCCGAAGGCAGAGCTGAGAGCGAGTGGCGAGTAGGCAGTGGAGTGGCCTGAGGCGAGGAGTACGTGAAGCCGAAGCGCTGAAGGACCTGCTGCACCATGTGTGACTGAGTCAGGGTAATGGTGCGGCGTGCTCTGTCCCGGGTGATCTGCAAGCCAAGGTAGCTGCGCAGTTCACCCAGGTCAGTGCACGTGTGTCTCTTCTGCAGCTCGGACTTCACGTAGGCGAGTCCAGCAGTGTCAGCTGTGGCAAAGACCAAGTCGTCGACGTACACGAGGATGTAGAACGGCGGTAGAGAGGTGTCGGTGCGCACAAACAGTGACGGGTCGGCAATAGAAGGAGCAAACCCAAGTGCCGCCAGCGTAGTCCTCAGTGTGTCGTGCCACTCACGTGGCGCCTAGCGGAGACCGTAGACTGGACGCCGGAGACTCCACTGGGTACCAGGAGGGAAAGACCCAGTGAAGCCAAGTGGGCGACGCAGCCAGATCTCCTCGTGCAGGCTGCCCTGCAAGAAAGCAGTGCTGAAGTCGAGAGAGTGCAGCTCGTAGTCACGGTGAGCAGCAACGTGCAGCAGTACCCGAAGAGTGGTCATCTTCGGGGTGGGGGAGAAGGTCTGAAAGTAGTCAACTCCCTGCCGCTGACTGAAGCCACGAGCCACGTAACGCGCCTTGAAGACAGGCGGAGAACCGGGCGGCCGCTTCACCCTGAAGATCCACATGCCACTGACTATGTTCGCCCCATGAGGGGGAACAGCGTCAACGTAGGTGCCTGTGGACTTCCAGGAAGCCATCTCTGCATCCATGGCTGCCTGCCACTGAGAGGAGTAGGGACCCTCTATCGCCTCCGCGTAAGAGCGCGGAGTCGGGATGTCTAGTGCATCCGGGTCTCCCTCAGGGGCGAGCAGTACAGACGCGAGATGAGGTGAAGCGGCGGCCAGACACTGGAACTCCTCCTGCCTGTCCTCAAGTACGTCCGTGCCAAGGGCACACTCACCCCCGACGGACGGAGGACAGACAGACTCAGACTCAGCGACAAGACTAGCAGCGTAGTCTAGACGACAGCGCGCAGCAAAGTCGACGAGCTCAGTGACAAGGGCAGACGCAGCAGAAGACTCGAAAGAAGGGTCAGTGACAGCAGTAGCAAGGAGACGCGTGACAGTAGGACTGGCAGCACGAAGAGAGTCCGACTCCGGGTCGGCAAGAGCAGGAAGAGAGGAAGCAGGAGGAGAAGGCAAAGGGGCACGCAGAGGAGCAGTGGACGGATGCAGAGACATCCGGTGCGTGCCAGGGACAGGAGGAGGACGCTGACGCGAACCGCGACCACTAGTGCGCGCAGTACCACTCACGGAGCTGCTGAGGGGCGGGGACGTCGCGAGAGCGCTGCTGCTGCTGCTTCTGCTGCTGCTGGTGCTGCTGGCGCTGACCACCCCCAGTGCTTCTCCGCTTGGACGAGCCACTCCGACCACCTCCACCACCGCCACCCCCGCCTCCGCCGCCGCCGCCGCCACCGCCACCCTCGCCCCCGCCGCTCCCACCGCCACCTCCGCCACCACCTCCACCGCCGCCTCCGCCTCCACTGCCGCCACTAGTACCTCCACTCCCGCCACCACCCCCACCGCCACCCCCACTCCCCCCGCCGCCCCCACCTCCTCCGCCACCGCCCCCGCTAGCTCCACCCGCTCCCTTGCCCCCTTTGCCTCTGCCAGAGCGGCGCCTACCGCTGGGGGCAGACGCCGCACCGACCGACTCTAAACCAACGAGGTCGGCCGCAGCAGTAGAGGCGACAGAGGGTAACAGGGGGGGAGGAGAACACCCCTCAAAGATGGGGGTGCGAGGGTCACCACGAGAGGCCCCTACAGCGACTATGCTCTTCTCGGCCGCTAGCAGGGACTTCTCGAGGAGGTCGACAGTGAGGGTGGTGGGACAGACAGAGAGAAACTGGTCCCTAACTACACGAAGGGACTCAGGGAGACGGGTGACGAGAAAGTAGAGGGTGATGTACATGGGAGGGGGGTTTGCGGCGCAGAAGTCAGCAGGAAGCGCAGCTCGGTAGCGAGTGTCACTAGCGCGGAGGTGGGTAAAGAGGTCAGCGACTGTGGGAAAGGCAGCAAGGTCAGGGAAGAGGTACGGTAGCATGAGGCGGCTCAGTGTAGCAGAGGAGGGGGAGGAGTAGCGCGCAACTACAGCGTCGTACAAGGCCTGAGCGGTCTTGCACTGACTAAAGTGTGCACTCTCGGAGGAAGGGAGGTGGCGACGCACAGCAAGACGTGCAGTGGCATCGCGTGAGGCCCACTTGGAACGAACAGTGGGGTCAGCATCAGCAGGAGGGGCAGGGACAGCGCCAGAGACAAAGTCAAAGAGAGAAACTTCATCTACCGTATCGCACAGCAAGTACAGCTGCAGGTCGTCGACCCAGACCGCAAAGTCAATGGCGCGACCCTCAGCGTCAAAAGCCAGGACACTAGGGTGGCCATGATAGCAGCCGACAGTCTCACCGGACAGGAAGGGTCGAGCCGCTCAGCAGCACAGCAACACGGCAGCACAGCAACTCCGCCGGCCCAGGAGCAGCAGCAGCCCCACAGGAGCAGGTACTCGGCACCTCAGGCGGCTCGGGCGGCTCGGGCGGCTCGGGCGGGTTGGGCGGCTCGGGCGGCTCGGGCGGCTCGGGCGGCTCGGGCGGCTCGGGCGACTCGGGCGGCTCTGCTGCACGGGCGGCTCGTGCGGCTCGGGTGACGCGGGTGGCACGGGTGGCGCGGGCGTCGCGACGGGCGGCTCACGGGCGGCTCGCGGGCGGCTCACGGGCGGCTGTACGGGCGGCTGCACGGGCGGCACGGGCGGCTCACGGGCGGCACGTCGGGCCGCTGCACGGGCGGCTGCACGGGCGGCAGTACGGGCGGCTGCACGAGCGGCTGCACGGGCGGCTGCACGGGCGGCTGCACGGGCGGCTGCACTGGCGACTCACGGGCGGGTGAGGGCGGCTGCACTGGCGGCTCACGGGCGGCTGAGTGCGGCGCACGGGCGGCGCGTCGGGCGGCTGAGGGCGGCTGACGGGCGGCGCACGGGCAGCTCACGGGCGGCTGCGCGGGCGGCGCATCGAGCAGCCACGGGCGGCTGACGGGCGGCTGACGGGTGGCGCACGTGCAGTGCACGTGCAGCTCACGGGCAGCCGAGGGCGGCGCACGGGCGGCGCGTCGGGCGGCTCGCGGGCGGCGGGTCGGGCGGCTTGCGGGTGGCGCACGGGCGGCTCACGAGCGGCAGAGGGCGGCTGACGGGCGGCTCACGCGAGCTGCGCGCGGGCTGCGTAGGGCAGCGCGCGGGCGCTAGGGCGCTAGGGCGGGCGAGCGAAGCGCGGGCGCTAGGGCAGCGCGCGGGCTGCTAAGGGCGGCTCGCGGGCTGTTAAAGGCGGCGCTCAGGCTCTAGGGCGGGCGGCGCGCTGGCGGCGAAGGGCCGGTCAAGAAAAGGAAGAGAGAGAGCCCGGAGCGCGCTCCGGGCAGAAAAAAAAAAAGTTCGAGGTAGTAGTGGTGGGCCCTAAGCACAGTTCCCACAGGGTAACCTGCTCGATACCATGAGAAGAAGTGAACGAGAATGAATGAACTATGAATGAAGTGAGTACAAATATGAAACCCTAAATGGGTTGTACCCCCTATGGGATACCCCACTATAGCCTACACAACAGCATAAGCTATAATGTTCTGACAGTGCCTTGGTGAAGACATCAGCAGTGTTGGCCTCAGAGGCCACGTACGCAAGCCGCAACTGACCACATTGCTATACCTCACGAGCAAGGAAGTAGCGAAGAGCAATGTGCTTTGTTCTGTGCTCCAGTCTCTACTCTCGACACAAGGCCAGCATGGCCTTGTTGTCTACGTACAGGACTGGAGGAGAACGAGGCGGCTCTCCAAGGTCGGTCAGCAGGTAGGTGAGCCAGCGAAGCTCCTGTGCAGCCATGGCCCCTGCGTAGATCTCAGCCTCATAACTAGAGCTGAGAACAGAAGACGAGCGAGTAGCCCGCCACGAAACAGAGCCGGAACCAAGGCTGAAGGTGTAACCCTGTGACGACCGCTGCGTAGCCTGGTCGTCAGCCCAAGAAGCGTCCGCGTGCCCAGTGAGGACCACTGGACTCCGCCCTCCAAGCACTAGCCCCATGCCCGACGTACTGCACAAGTAGCGCAACACCCTCTTCGCTGCAGCCATGTGCTCTGGTCAGTGTCTCCCAGGAGCAACATAGCGTGCGAGAATGCTAAGAAGGTATGCAATGTCAGGTCGTGTGCAGGTCATCAGGTACATGAGACAGCCAACAAGCTCTGGATACGGGCCACTCGAATCTACGGACTCATCCAAAGGCAGAGCTGAGAGTGAGTGGCGAGTAGGCAGAGGAGTGGCCTGAGGCAAGGAGTACGTGAAGCCGAAGCGCTGAAGGACCTGCTGCACCATGTGTGACTGAGTCAGGGTAATGGTGTGGCGTGCTCTGTCCCGGGTGATCTGCAAGCCAAGGTAGCCGCGCAGTTCGCCCAGGTCAGTGCACGTGTGTCTCTTCTTCAGCTCGGACTTCACGTAGGCGAGTCCAGCAGTGTCAGCTGTGGCAAAGAGCAGGTCGTCGACATACACGAGGATGTAGAATAGAGGTGTCGGTGCGCAGAAACAGCGACGGGTCGGCAGTAGAAGGAGCAAACCCAAGAGCCGCAAGTGTAGTCCTCTGTGTGTCGTGCCACTCACGTGGCGCCTGGCGGAGACCGTAGACTGGACGCCGGAGACTCCATTGGGTACCAGGAGGAAACGACCCAGTGAAGCCAGGTGGGCGGCGTAGCCAGATCTCCTCGTGCAGGCTGCCCTGCAAGAAAGCTGTGCTAAAGTTGAGAGAGTGCAGCTCGTAGTCACGGTGAGCAGCAACATGCAGCAGTACCCAAAGAGTGGTCATCTTCGAGGAGGGGGAGAAGGTCTGAAAGTAGTCAACTCCCTGCCGCTGACTGAAGCCACGAGCCACGTAACGCGCCTTGAAGACAGGCGGAGAACCCGGCAGCCGCTTCACCCTGAAGATCCACATGCCACTGACGATGTTCGCCCCAGGAGGGGGGACAGCGTCAACGTAGGTGCCTGTGGACTTCCAGGAAGCCATCTCTACATCCATAGTTGCCTGCCACTCAGAAGAGTAGGGACCCTCTATCGCCTCCGCGTAAGAGCGCGGAGTCGGGATGTCAAGTGCATCCGGGTCTCCCTTAGGGGTAAGCAGTACGGACACGAGATGAGGTGAAGCAGCGGCCAAGCACTGGAACTCCTCCTGCCTGTCCTCAAGGACGTCCGTGCCAAGGGCACACTCACCCTCGACGGACGGAGGACAAACAAACTCAGACTCAGCGACAAGACTAGAAGCGTAGTCTAGGCAACAGCGAGCAGCAAAGTCGACGAGCTCAGCAACTAGGGCAGACGCAGCAGTGGACTCGAAAGAAGGGTCAGTGACGACAGTAGCCAGGAGACGCGTGACAGTAGGACTGGCAGCACGAAGAGAGTCCGACTCCGGGTCGGCAAAAGCAGGAAGAGAGGACTCAGGAGGAGAAGGCTAAGGGGCACGCAGAGGAGCAGTGGACGGACGTAGAGACATCCTGTGCGTGCCAGGGACAGGAGGAGGACGCTGAAGCGAACCACGACCACTAGCGCGAGCAGCACAGACAGGCGATGCAGGGCGAGACGTAGGCTCACGACGCTCAGTAAGACCTCCAGTAGGACCACTGTAGGTAGAAGAAGCAGGCAAAGGGGAGGTAGGCTGCAACTGTAACTGTGACGAGACTAGCTATGGACACTCTAAAGAAGGCGGAAGACCAATAACCTGCTGCAGGAGTGGAGCGAAGTACGGTCGAGGCCGTGCGGCGACACCAGACACAACAGGTACAGCACCAGTACCCCCAGCAGGAGCACCCGCTCCAACTTCTCCAGAACCTCCAACAGCACCAGGAGTACCCGCAGTAGGACCGCCAGCAGTAGTCTAAGATCCAACACCCTCAGCAGCACCAGCTCCAGTCGAATCCGCAGCTCCAGCAGCTCCAGTACTCCCAGTACGAGCACCTCCGGGACCCGCGACAGCAGCACCCTCAGTAGCCGAAGAACCTCCAGCACCAGCAGAACGCCTCCAGCGCCGGGCAAACCACTCACGCATATCCTGTGGAGAGAGTGGCTCCCGCAGAGACGAAGCACCCGGAGAACCTCCAGGCGGAGCACCTCCAAGCTCAGCACCCCCAGGCTCAGCACACCCAGGTGTAGCACCCCCAGGCAAAGCACCTTCACGCGCAGCACCCCCAGGCTCAGCACCCCCAGGCTCAGCACCCCCAGGCTCAGCACCCCCAGTCTTAGCACCCCCAGGCTCAGCACCCCCAGGCTCAGCACCCCAAGAGTCAACACCCCCAGGCTCAGCACCCTCAGCAGCACCACAGTCACCTGTGACACACCTAAAGGGGACGGATTTGAGGGGGGAGGGGGTCTACCGGAGGGGGACCTGGTACAAGGAAGAGCGGCGGCGGGGGGAGGGACGGAGTGCGGTAGGGGAAGAGGCGGTAGTAGGGGACCGACTCGTCAAACGTGACGTCTTGGGAGGACAGAACACGGCGAGAGGTGGGGTGGTAGAACTGCCACCCAAGCGCGTCAGGGGGGAACCCCAGGAAGACGCAAGGAGCAGCACGAGGGGACAGCTTGTCCGCAGACAAGTCGCGGACAAACGCCCGAGATCCCCAGACCCGGAACGCCGACGCATCGCCAACCTTCCCCGTCCACAGCAAGGCTGGGGAGGTCTCCGGCCTAGAGACCCTGGGGTGTAGGTTGATCTGATGCGCCGCGTACCTCACCGCAAACGGCCACAGAAAACGGGGAGCAGCCGCATGCATCATAGACGTACGAGCGACGTCCATGACCATGCCAATGCGGCGCTCAACAATCCCATTTTGCTGCGGGGAGTCCGGAAGCGTGAAGGTCTGACAGATGCCTCGTACACGACAGTAGGCTCTCAGAAGGCCAGAAGAAAACTCTCCGCCTTTGTCCGAGTGCAGACGCAGAACAGGAAAGTCCGAGCCAAAGCTCTGCCTGAGCTGGAGACGAGCTGCACGGATCCAATCGATCAGCACTTCAGTGACATCACCCTTGCTGCGCAAGGGGAAGACTGTGGTGTAACGCGAGTAGTCGTCAACCACCAGCAGGAAGTAGCGCTCGTGACCCAGTCCACGGACGCGGGCTGGGCCCCACACATCCATGTGAAGCGTCTGCAGCGGGGCCTCTGTCGGAGGAAACTGGGAGGAGTGAGGGGCAGCCCGCGGGCGCCCCTCGACACAGGGGACACAGGTAGGGCCAGGGCCCTGAGGAAGGGGAAGGGAGGGACCGGGGGAGACCAGAAACAAAAAGACGGGAGGCCATGCCTCTTAGCCGAAGCAGAGAGGGGTGACCAAGGCGGTGGTGCCAGAGGAGAGTCTCGTGAGACAGGAGACGACACGAACAAGGGGCAGACTCAGGACCAGACCTGGACACTGCAGCAAACACCTGACCCAACATAGCTACCCTACCAGACTCAGCAACGGGAGGAGACGCAGTGGTCAGTGTGTACAGGCTCGACCCTGGCTGACGGGTAAACGTAGCCAGGTGTCGGCCTGTGCTAGCCTCTGTGCAGTGCGTCACCCGCTGACGCGCAGGAGTGAACTGGTGTACTCCCGCATCCTGTAGGTCAGCACCACTCACCAAGTTCGTAGACAACGAGGGTAGGTAGAGACCAGACAGGGTGCCAGAGGGAGCCGCCGGACACGGGAGGATTGTGGAGAAGCGAGACAGGACAGGACCCCCAGAGGGGTCAGCCAGAGACACCGCAACCGGCCGACTAAGCGGCGTGAGTGCGGTGCGGTCCCGAAAGAAAGAGCGAGAAGCCCCAGAGTCAAGGGTGAAGGTGAGGGAGGCCGAAGCCGACGCAGTACCTGAGAGCGCAGACTCACCAGTACCTGAGAGTGCAGACTCACCAGTACCTGAGGAAGCAGACGCACTAGCACCTAGAGCAGCAGAGTTGCAAGCACCCAAGGCAGCAGCCGCACCAGTACCTAGAGCAGCAGTCTCAATGCCCGGATCGGGCGGGAAACACCGGTAACAGTCACCCTCATCACTAATAGACACAGCATACATGGCAGAAAGGATAGCATCAAAATCAAGATCATATATGGCAACTCCCGCCCTAGACAGCTCGCCCTAGCGAGGGATCTCTGCGGCCTCCGGGAACTGGTGACGCCACGCGTCCGTCAGGCGGCCAAAGCAGCGCTGGGTGGGGTGCGCACCCCCACACTGCTCACCCGCACGGTTGCCGGTGCGCAGGACGTAGGTGCACGGACCAAAACCCCCACCCCGCTGGCGTGCAGTGTACCACTCACGGAGCTGCTGAGGGGACAGGGTCTCACGACCTCGCTGCTGCTGCTGGCGCGGACCACCACCGGAGCCACTCCTCTGCGTAGACCCGCGACTAGCTCCACCGCCACCCCCGCAGCCTCCGCCGCCTCCGCCGCCTCCGCCTCCACCGCCGCCTCCGCCGCCTCCTCCACTGCCGCCACCTCCGCCACCTCCGCTCCCATCGCCACCGCCGCCGCTGCCTCCGCCTCCACTGCCGCCATCGACACCTCCGCCCCCACCTCCACTCCCACCGCCACCCCCACTCCCCCCGCCGCCTCCACCTCCACCTCCACCGCCCCCGCTTGCCCCTCCAGCGCCCCTGTCCCCCTTGCCCTTGCCAGAGCGGCGTCTCCCGGTAGGGGCAGACAAGGCACCGGCCGACTCAAGACCAAGGAGGTCGGCTGCAGCAGCAGAGGCAACAGAGGGCAGAAGGGGGGAGGGGGAACACCCCTCAAAGATGGGGGTGCGCGGGTCACCACGAGAGGCCCCTACAGCGACTATGCTCTTCTCCGCCGCTAGGAGGGCCTTCTCGAGGAGGTCAACCGTGAGTGTGGTGGGACAGACTGAAAGGAAGTGGTCCTTGACTACGCGAAGGGAGTCAGGGAGGCGAGTGACTATGTAGTAGAGAGTGATGTACATGGGGGGGGGGGGTTCTTGGCGCAGAAGTCAGCAGGAAGCGCAGCGAGGTAGCGGGTGTCACTAGTGCAGAGGTGCGTAATGAGGTCACCGAGTGTGGGAAAGGTACCAAGGTCAGGGAAGAGGTACGGTAGCATGAGACGGCTCAGTGCAGCAGTGGCAGGGGAGGAGTAGCGTGCAACTACAGCGTCGTACAAGGTTTGAGCACTCTTGTAATGACTAAAGTGCGCACGCTCGGAGGTAGGGAGGTGGCGACGCACAGCAAGACGTGCAGCAGCGTCGCGCGTGGCCCACTGGGAGCGAACAGTGGCGTCAGCATCAGCAGCAGGGGCAAGAGAGGCGCCAGAGGTGAGGTCAAAGAGAGAGAGGCCGTCTGCCCTATCGCACTGTAAGAACAGCTGCAGGTCATCTACCCAATCGTCAAAGTCGATGGCTCGACCCTCGGCGTCAAAAGCGAGGACACTAGGGGTAGCCATGACGACAGTAGTCTAGCAGTGCAAACTGTATGGAAGGGGCAGTGCAGTGACAGAGGCGCTGTGCTCACCGGACGGGGCTGCTCGGGCGGCTCGGTGGTAGGGCGGCTCGGCGGCTGGGCTGCTCGGCGGCTCGGCGGCTCAGCTGCTGGGCGGCTCGGCGGCTCGGCGGCTCGGGGGCTCAGCGGCTCGGCTGCTGGGCGGCTCGGCAACGTGAAGGGCCAGGAAGGGCGGCGCCAAGCTGCTAAGGGTGGCGACGGGCTGGAAAAAAAGGGGGGGGAGGGCGGCAACGGGCCGCGTAGGGGCAGCGACTGGCCGCGGAAGGGTGGCGACGGGCCGCGTCGGGCAGCCACGGGCCGAGTGAGGGCGGCGACGGGCCGCGTAGGGCGGCGATGGGCCGCGTAGGGCGGCGACGGGCCGAGTAGGGCGGCGACGGGCCGCTTAGGGTGGCGACGAGCCGCGTAAGGGCGGCGACGGGCCGACGAAGGGCAGCGGACGGGCCGTAGGGCGGCGTCGGGCCGAAGAAGGGCGGCGGCGGGCCGCTTAGGGCGGCGACGGGCCGCGGAAGGGCGGCAACGAGCCGCTTAGGGCGGCGACGGGCCGTAAGGGCGGCAACGGGCTGACGAAGGGCGGTGAAGGGCCGTAGGGCGGCGTCGGGCCGAAGAAGGGCGGTGGCGGGCCGCTTAGGGCGGCGACGGGCCGAGGAAGGGCGGCGACGAGCCGCTTAGGGCGGCGACGGGCCGTAAGGGCGGCAACGGGCCGCGTAAGGGCGGCTACGGGCCGAGGGAAGGGCGGCAACGGGCCGCGTAGTGCAGCGACGGGCCGAGTAAGGGCGGTTCGAGGGAGGCCGCGATGGCAGAGAGAGCACCCGAGGCGCGACTCGTGCCTAAGCGGAGCGCGCTTCGGGCAGAAAAATAAAACTTTTCGATGGTGGGCCCTAGGATCAGTTCCCACGAGGGAACCTGCTCGATACCATGAGAAGAAACGAGAATGAATGAACTATGAATGAACTGAGTACAAGTACTAACCCTAATTGGGTTGTACCCCTTATGGGCTACCCCACTATAGCCTGCACAATAAGCACAAGCTATATGTTCTGACAGTTACCTGCCACATCCTGCACTCCATTGTGGTGTTACATGAGGGTGGTAGCATACATTGATCCGACGGCCTGCCACATCCTTCCCTGCCACATCCCTCCCTGCCACATCCTTCCCTGCCACATCCCTCCCTGCCACAACGGATTTTCTTGAAGCAGCACCACCCCCCCCTTTCCCCACATGGCCTGCCTTCGCCAATCATGCGTACCCTCCCCCCCATCTCCCCCCCCTTTACCCCCTCTCCATGTGCCTTGCGACCTTGGTGCATCGTATTCACATGCTTAAGCTCACAATGCCCCAGTCCCACTTGCTTGTGTCCTTGCCCCCCCTCTCGCCTCATGTATGTCTGCCCATCCTGCTGCCGCCTCACCTCGTATATGCCCTGCTTGACTTCGCTGCTGCCCTACCTACTGTAGCACGTAATTTGGCTGTTGCACACCACTCCGGTCCCATCAGCTTATGTCCCTCATCAGCTCCGGTCACACCAGCCATGTCCCTGTCCTGTTGCACGCCACATCAGCATCTAGTTGCCGCTACAGCTGCATTGATGGTCCTTCAGATCCCGGCAGGGCAGCCGTACATCTGCCGTACATCTGCCACGACACCGACATGGATAGGCCGAAGCGTAGAACAGAGCGGGGAGGGGGAGGAAGGTTGGGGCCAGCATAGATGGGCAGTCAAATCATGATGCACCAGATGGCTGCAACCCGACCAGCTGCCAAGCATTTTGTGGCACATGTCACGGGAAGATAGCAAGGTGGAATCTGTCAGTCCGCAGGCAAGGGGGCAAGGCGGCGTGTTACACGTCAGCAGACATTAATGAAAAGGCTAAACCCAGTTACTCTGAGTGGTTCAAGGCCCGATGAGATGAGTTACCCTTTGAGCCTCTACATGGAGGGCGGGGAGGCGGGGAAGCTGGAAGCGTTGCATGCAGGGAGGGGGGGCGCACACTTAAAGATTCTGGGAGGTGGTTCACGTGAAGATGTGGGAGCGAAGGTGGTTCATGTGAGGACGTGGGAGCGGAGGTGGTTCATGTGAGGACGTGGGAGCAGAGGTGGTTCATGTGAGGACCATTGCAATGCGATGGCACGTGGAAAACGTGGGGCCATCATGATGACGTGATGATTATGCTAATAGAGTCAACTCACCATCGCCATCGCAAAGGCTTTGTCGAACAGCCGTCGTTCCAGCCTCGAGGCCCCTTCCCCATTAATCTACCACTTTCACTATCGGGGAGCTTCGTCCCTCCTCTAGCATTCCACTCATCCCTTTCTCGCTCCTTCCATTACTTCCAGTGCGCTCCTTCCGTTCGTGCCGTTATGTGAGGGGAGTATCCATCCTTCCCATGGCTTTCTGCGCTCCCTCCAGCTGCAACACTGCAAGCGAAAGTGCACCAGGATGGGCAGTAGCAGCAGAGGCAGCGGTGGTGGCAGCAGGCAGAGCCACGTGCCACCTGCCCGTTCTCTTCTCGTCCCTTCCTTCCACCACGCAGCTCGCCTCCACCAACCATGTGTCGCAGCTCGCCTCCACCAACCATGTGTCGCAGCTTGCCTCCACCAAACATGTGTCGCATCTCGCCTCCACCAAACATGTGTCGCATCTCGCCTCCACCAACCATGTGTCGCAGCTCGCCTCCACCAACCATGTGTCGCAGCTCGCCTCCACCAACCATGTGTCGCAGCTCGCCTCCACCAAACATGTGTCGCATCTCGCCTCCACCAACCATGTGTCGCATCTCGCCTCCACCAACCATGTGTCGCAGCTCGCCTCCACCAACCATGTGTCGCAACTCGCCTCCACCAACCATGTGTCGCAGCTCGCCTCCACCAACCATGTGTCGCAGCTCGCCTCCACCAACCATGTGTCGCAGCTTGCCTCCACCAACCATGTGTCGCAGCTCGCCTCCACCAACCATGTGTCGCAGCTCGCCTCCACCAACCATGTGTCGCGGCTCGCCTCCACCAACCATGTGTCGCGGCTCGCCTCCACCAACCATGTGTCGCAGCTCGCCTCCACCAGCCATTTGTCGCGGCTCGCCTCCACCAACCATGTGTCGCAGCTCGCCTCCACCAACCATTTGTCGCGGCTCGCCTCCACCAGCCATGTGTCGCAGCTCGCCTCCACCAGCCATGTGTCGCAGCTCGCCTCCACCAGCCATGTGTCGTAGCTCGCCTCCACCAGCCATGTGTCCCAGCTCGCCTCCAACAGCCATGTGTCGCAGCTCGCCTCCACCAGCCATGTGTCGCAGCTCGCCTCCACCAGCCATGTGTCGCAGCTCGCCTCCACCAACCATGTGTCGCAGCTCGCCTCCACCAACCATGTGTCGCAGCTCGCCTCCACCAGCCATGTGTCGCAGCTCGCCTCCACTAACCATGTGTCGCAGCTCGCCTCCACCAGCCATGTGTCGCAGCTCGCCTCCACCAACCATGTGTCGCAGCTCGCCTCCACCAGCCATGTGTCGCAGCTCGCCTCCACCAACCATGTGTCGCAGCTCGCCTCCACCAACCATGTGTCGCAGCTCGCCTCCACCAACCATGTGTCGCAGCTCGCCTCCACCAACCATGTGTCGCATCTCCACCAACCATGTGTCGCATCTCGCCTCCACCAACCATGTGTCGCATCTCGCCTCCACCAACCATGTGTCGCAGGTCGCCTCCACCAACCATGTGTCGCAGCTCGCCTCCACCAACCATGTGTCGCAGCTCGCCTCCACCAACCATGTGTCGCAGCTCGCCTCCACCAACCATGTGTCGCAGCTCGCCTCCACCAACCATGTGTCGCAGCTCGCCTCCACCAACCATGTGTCGCAGCTCGCCTCCACCAACCATGTGTCGCAGCTCGCCTCCACCACCCATGTGTCGCAGCTCGCCTCCACCAGCCATGTGTCGCAGCTCGCCTCCACCACCCATGTGTCGCAGCTGGCTTCCACCAGCCATGTGTCGCAGCTCGCCTCCACCACCCATGTGTCGCAGCTCGCCTCCACCAGCCATGTGTCGCAGCTCGCCTCCAACAGCCATGTGTCGCAGCTCGCCTCCACCAGCCATGTGTCGCAGCTCGCCTCCACCAACCATGTGTCGCAGCTCGCCTCCACCAACCTGTCAGAATGTTATTGTTCTCTAGCCTGCAGTGGGGTACTCTATAGCGAGTACAACCCCTTAGGGTTCCCTATATGTATCATGCTGCTTTCTAGTGAACCCCCCTCTCTTTTGCCTAAACTTTCTTGCCTAGCTAGGGTTCTCCTAGCTATGGCGCACTAACTCTCACTACTATCTCAACACTACCATGTGTCGCATCTCGCCTCCACCAACCATGTGTCGCATCTCGCCTCCACCAACCATGTGTCGCAGCTCGCCTCCACCAACCATGTGTCGCATCTCGCCTCCACCAACCATGTGTCGCAGCTCGCCTCCACCAACCATGTGTCGCAGCTCGCCTCCACCAACCATGTGTCGCAGCTCGCCTCCACCAACCATGTGTCGCAGCTCGCCTCCACCAACCATGTGTCGCAGCTCGCCTCCACCAACCATGTGTCGCAGCTCGCCTCCACCAACCATGTGTCGCAGCTCGCCTCCACCAACCATGTGTCGCAGCTCGCCTCCACAACCATGTGTCGCAGCTCGCCTCCACCAACCATGTGTCGCAGCTCGCCTCCACCAACCATGTGTCGCAGCTCGCCTCCACCAACCATGTGTCGCAGCTCGCCTCCACCAACCATGTGTCGCAGCTCGCCTCCACCAACCATGTGTCGCAGCTCGCCTCCACCAACCATGTGTCGCAGCTCGCCTCCACCAACCATGTGTCGCAGCTCGCCTCCACCAACCATGTGTCGCAGCTCGCCTCCACCAACCATGTGTCGCAGCTCGCCTCCACCAACCATGTGTCGCAGCTCGCCTCCACCAACCATGTGTCGCAGCTCGCCTCCACCAACCATGTGTCGCAGCTCGCCTCCACCAACCATGTGTCGCAGCTCGCCTCCACCAACCATGTGTCGCAGCTCGCCTCCACCAACCATGTGTCGCAGCTCGCCTCCACCAACCATGTGTCGCAGCTCGCCTCCACCAACCATGTGTCGCAGCTCGCCTCCACCAACCATGTGTCGCAGCTCGCCTCCACCAACCATGTGTCGCAGCTCGCCTCCACCAACCATGTGTCGCAGCTCGCCTCCACCAACCATGTGTCGCAGCTCGCCTCCACCAACCATGTGTCGCAGCTCGCCTCCACCAACCATGTGTCGCAGCTCGCCTCCACCAACCATGTGTCGCAGCTCGCCTCCACCAACCATGTGTCGCAGCTCGCCTCCACCAACCATGTGTCGCAGCTCGCCTCCACCAACCATGTGTCGCAGCTCGCCTCCACCAACCATGTGTCGCAGCTCGCCTCCACCAACCATGTGTCGCAGCTCGCCTCCACCAACCATGTGTCGCAGCTCGCCTCCACCAACCATGTGTCGCAGCTCGCCTCCACCAACCATGTGTCGCAGCTCGCCTCCCCCATGTGCCATCTAGCCTCGGTGCAGCATGCTCACACGCCCCTTCACACTGATCCAGTCCCGCCTGCTTGTGCCTCTGCCCCAGTGCTCCATCTCTCGACTCGCTCTTGTCTGCTCCTTTCTTCCAATCTATCTATCCCCCACCTGCGCGCCGCCGGCCTCTCGTCGGCTCCACTCTTGTCCCTGCTGCAACCCATGTCAGCACCCACCCTACCAACACTTCGGCTGTTGCTGTTGCTGCTGCGTCAGCGAGACTTGGCTCCTGACCCAGGCCGTCACGCATATGTCGCGCCATTGCAGATGCACACCGGCATGCTAAGAGGGAAGGTGATGGGGAGGAGGAAAGGAGAAGAGGGGGGGTTTGGGGAGAGGGGGAAGGAAAGGGGGTGACGAGGAGGGCGGGGTTGTGACATGATATTGCATGGAGCGACGAAGGCGAATCGCGGGTGAAAGCGCAACATGAACAATCAAGAGCGAGCATGATGGAGGGGATAAGGGGGTAAAAGGGCACATGATGTTGACACGGTTACACTGGGTCGACTCACCATCGCCGTCGCCAAGGTCGCTTCGGCATGAAGCCACGTCTCCTTTCATGTGCCCTTTAGAGCAACTATTAATCTGTTCTGCTCGTCTCTTTCCTGCTCCTTCTTGGCAAAGGGTAACTGATGCGCTACTGAAGGCCTGAATGGTGACGGTTGTCTCTTCGACAATTTATCCCACTGGTGAAACTGCAATCCTCTTTCATCAGAATTGATCGCAACCGCAACAAGGTCGACCGTGAATTGCAGAAGTTAGCGCCGACACGAGGGATAGTGGAGGACAAGACGCCGAAAGAGGGAAACCGAGGCGCCGTTTGAGCAAATGGGGATTCAGGGCCAACTTTGTTGCTAAATGCAAACAACTGTCCGCGGGCCCGTTGCATGAAACAGGCTGACGTGGAATGATGAGCTGATGTACCAATCTGTCGGCAACAGTAAATGGGCGGTAACTGGGGTGATCATGTGGCTCATTTGGAACGGTCCACAGTATCGTGGTCAAAGTTTCAGTACGACGGGCAGTCTTAAGTTCTGTGTGTCCAGCAGTATGTGGTCTCCTGACTGGTATGTGACTGGGAGGCGGTGGCCGTCAGCATTTCTCTTAGCGATGACATTTGCTTTTCTAACCGGTTCTGCCGCTCTAGTGCGAGCAACTTGCAATTTTTTTGCAAATTGTTGTGCGCGTGACGTTGGGTTGTCCGGACTCGGCGTCATGGGCACTATTGAATTTTGCCCTTTGTTCGGGTAAATTAGGGACTGCTACGTCGTCGCTGACGTGGCGTTGTTGTAGGCGAACTCGATCAGCGGCAGTTGCTGCTCCCATGTTGTCGGGTCGTTGCACGTGGCACGAATCAGCTGCTCCATGGTTCGATTCGTCCGCTCCATTTGACCGTCGGTCTCGTAGTGGTATGACAAGTTGAACTGTAGCTTGGTCATGAACTGCTCCCAAATGTTTTTCCAGAAGTCGAAGGTAAACTTCGTGTCGTGGTCGCTGATTATCGCGGCTCGTATCCCATGTAGTCAAATGACGGTTGAGATGAATAGGCGAGCGTTTTCCTCGGTTGAGATCGATTTCCTACACGCAGTGAAGTGAGTCATTTTTGCCAGTCTGTCAACGACGACCATTACCATGTCATTACTCCGTGACGAAATCCATGGTAACCTGCTACCAGGCGCGCTCGGGCGGTGGAATCGGCTGCAGCTGACCCGCCTTTCTTTTTCTCGAGCTCTTCATCACTTGACACGTAGGACACAAGCCCACGTGGTGCTGTACGTCGGTCAACAGCTCCAGCTCTGAAGCTCCTCTGGCGATAGCAAGTAGACTATTGCTGACATAGAACTGGTACCAGAAATTGGCGAATGGGCGCGTCGATCGTCGTGAATTCATTTGGTGTGTCAAGTGCAATTAGTAGAGAAGAGGAGATATGTCAGAACTTATAGCTTACTTGTTTCTGTAGGCTACAGTGGGGTATCCCATAGGGGGTACAACCCAATTAGGGTTTCCTATTTGTACTCACTTCGTTCATAGTCATTTCATTCTCGTTCTTTGTTTCCACATGGAATCAGAGCAGGTTCCCTCCTAGGGACTGCTTCTAGGGCCCACCGAACCGCGCCCCGAGGCGCGTTTTTTTTTTTTTGCGACCCGTCGTGTCGCCCCTAGCGGACCGTTGCGCCGCCCTTCCCCTCGCGGCTCCGCCGCCCTTCCCTAGCGGCCCCGCCGCCCTTCGATCGCGGCCCCGCCGCCCTCTGCTACGCGGCCCCGCCGCCGCCCTTCGATCGCGGCCCCGCCGCCCTCGGCTACGCGGCCCTGCCGCCCTCTGCCTCGCGGCCCCGCCGCCCTCTGCTACGCGGCCCCGCCGCCCTCTGCTACGCGGCCCCGCCGCCCTCTGCTACGCGGCCCCGCCGCCCTCTGCTACGCGGCCCCGCCGCCCTTCGATCGCGGCCCCGCCGCCCTCTGCTACGCGGCCCCGCCGCCCTCTGCTACGCGGCCCCGCCGCCCCCTGCTACGCGGCCCCGCCGCTCTCTTCGGTCGCGGCCCCGCCGCCCTCTGCTACGCGGCCCCGCCGCCCTCTGCTACGCGGCCCCTCCGCCCTCTGCTACGCGGCCCCGCCGCTCTCTTCGGTCGCGGCCCCGCCGCCACTCTGCTACGCGGCCCCGCCGATCCGCCCAGCAGCAGCCGCCGCCGCCTGAGCCGCCGCCGAGCCGCCGCCGAGCCGTCGCCGAGCCGCCGCCGAGCCGCCGCCGAGCCGCCGCCGAGCCGCCGCCCGAGCCGCCGCCGAGCCGCCCGAGCCGCCGCCGAGCCGCCCGTGACGCCCGAGCCGCCCGCGCCGCCCAGCAGCAGCCGAGCCGCCGCCGAGCCGCCGCCGCCTGAGCCGCCGCCGAGCCGCCGCCGAGCCGCCGCCGAGCCGCCGCCGAGCCGCCGCCCGAGCCGCCGCCGAGCCGCCCGTGCCGCCCGAGCCGCCCGCGCCGCCCGAGCCGCCTGCGGAGCCGTGCTGCTGTTCCTCTGCTGCTGACCTACCCGCCTCTCCCAGCCCGGTGAGATTTTCAGCTGCTGTCATGGCCACCCCCAATGTTCTTACCTTTGACGCTGAGGGGAGGGCCATTGACTTTGCCGTCTGGATTGAAGACCTGCAGCTGTACTTACTGTGTGATGCGATAGATGAGGTCTCTCTCTTTGACTTTGTCTCTGGCGCTGTCCCTGCCCCACCTGCTGATGCTGACTCTGCCGTTCGCTCCAAGTGGGCGACCCGCGATGCTGCTGCACGTCTTGCTGTGCGTCGCCACCTCCCTTCCTCTGAGCGTGCCCACTTTAGTCAGTGCAAGACCGCTCAGGCCTTGTACGACGCTGTAGTTGCACGCTACTCCTCCCCTTCCTCCGCTACCCTTAGCCGCCTCATGCTACCGTTTCTCTTCCCTGACCTCGCTTCCTTTCCCACTGTCGCTGACCTCGTTACCCACCTCCGTGCTAGTGACACCCGCTACCGCGCTGCCCTTCCTGCTGAGTTCCGCGCTGCGAACCCTCCTCCCATGTACATCACTCTCTACTTTCTCGTCACCCGTCTCCCTGAGTCCCTTCGTGTCGTTAGGGACCAGTTTCTCTCTGTCTGTCCCACCACTCTCACTGTCGACCTCCTTGAGGAGTCCCTGCTAGCGGCTGAGAAGAGTATTGTCGCTGTAGGGGCCTCTCGGGGTGACCCTCGCACCCCCATCTTTGAGGGGTGTGGTCCTTCCCCCCTGCTGCCCTCTGTCGCCTCTGCCGCTGCGGCCGACCTCACTGGTTTTGAGTCGGTCGGCGCGGCGTCTGCCCCCAGCGGCAGACGCCGCGCTGGCAAGGGCAAGGGGGGCAAGGGAGCGGGTGGAGCTAGAGGGGGCGGTGGAGGAGGCGGTGGGGGTGGCGGGGGGAGTGGGGGTGGCGGTGGGGGTGGTGGCGGGAGTGGAGGTACTGGTGGCGGCGGTGGAGGCGGAGGTGGCGGTGGAGGTGGTAGCGGAGGAGGCGGTGGGAGCGGTGGGAGCGACGGTCCTGGTGGGGGAGGTGGAGATGGAGACGGGGGTGGCGGTGGAGGCGGGGGTGGCAGTGCAGGCGGGGGTCGGAGTGGCTCGTCCCAGCGGAGCAGCTCCGGGGGTGGTCAGCGCCAGCAGCAGCAGCAGCAGCAGCCGCAGCAGCAGCCACAGCAGCAGCAGCGCTCTCGCACCGTCCCCGCCCCTCAGCAGCTCCGTGAGTGGTACTCGCAGCGTCAGCGTGGTGGTGCGCTTGGTCCTTGCCCCTACGTTCTCCGCACCGGTGACCGTGCAGGGGAGAGGTGTGGAGGCGCCCACACTGCCCGCCGCTGCTTTGGCCGCCTGACTGACGCCTGGCGTCAGCAGTTTCCGGAGGCAGCTGAGATCCCCCGCTGGGGAGAGCTGTCTAGAGCTGGTGTAGCTATTTATGATCTTGATTTTGATGCTATTCTCTCTGCTATGTATGCTGCGATTGGTAGTGATGAGGATGACTGTTACCGGTGTTTCCCGCCCGACCCGGGCATTGGTACTGCCGCGTCAGGTACTAGTGAGGCTGCTGCTCTAGGTGCCAGTGCGTCTGTGCTCTCAGGTGCTGGTGAGTCTGCCCTCTCAGGTACTGTGTCGGCTTCGGCCTCTCACACCTTCACCCTTGACTCTGGAGCGTCTCGCTCCTTCTTTCGGGACCGCACCACTCTCACGCCGCTGAGTCGGCCGGTTGCGGTGTCCCTGGCTGACCCCTCTGGGGGGCCTGTCCTGTCTCGCTTCTCCACTGTCCTCCCGTGTCCGGCGGCCCCCTCTGGCACCCTGACTGGTCTTTACCTCCCCTCGTTCTCGACGAACTTGGTGAGTGGTGCTGACCTCCAGGATGCGGGTGTCCACCAGTTCACCCCTGCTCGTCAGCGGGTGACCCACTGCACGGAGGCGGATACAGGTCGCCACCTGGCTACGTTTACACGTCGGCCGGGGTCGAGCCTGTACACTCTGACCACTGCTTCTCCTCCAGGTGCTGAGTCTAGTAGGGTCACTTCGTCTGGTCAGGTGTTTGCTGCAGCGTCCAGGTCTGGTCCTGAGTCTGCCCCCTGCTCGTGCCGTCGTCTGTCTCACGAGACCCTCCTCTGGCACCACCGCCTTGGCCACCCCTCTCTGCTTCGGCTCAGGGGCATGGCCTCGCGAGTCCTTGTGTCTGGTCTTCCCCGGTCTCTCCCTCCCCTTCCTCCGGGCCCTGGCCCCACCTGTGTCCCCTGTGTCGAGGGGCGCCAGCGTGCTGCCCCTCACTCCTCCCAGTTTCCTCCGACAGAGGCCCCGTTGCAGACGCTTCACATGGATGTGTGGGGCCCAGCCCGCGTCCGTGGACAGGGTCAGGAGCGCTACTTCCTGCTGGTGGTTGACGACTACTCGCGTTACACCACGGTCTTCCCCTTGCGCAGCAAGGGTGAGGTCACTGCGGTGTTGATCGACTGGATCCGCGCAGCTCGTCTCCAGCTTCGGAGGAGCTTTGGCTCTGACTTCCCTGTTTTGCGTCTGCACTCGGACAGAGGCGGAGAGTTCTCCTCTGGCCTCCTGAGTGCCTACTGTCGTGCACGAGGCATCCGTCAGACCTTCACGCTTCCGGACTCACCACAGCAGAATGGGATTGCTGAGCGCCGCATTGGCATGGTCATGGACGTCGCTCGTACGTCCATGATGCATGCGGCTGCTCCCCATTTTCTGTGGCCGTTTGCGGTCATGTACGCTGCGCACCAGATCAACCTCCACCCCAGGGTCTCTCGCCCGGAGACCTCCCCAGCCCTGCTGTGGACTGGGAAGGTTGGCGATGCGTCGGCGTTCCGGGTCTGGGGATCTCGGGCGTTTGTTCGCGACCTGTCTGCGGACAAGCTGTCCCCTCGTGCTTCTCCCTGCGTCTTCCTGGGGTTCCCCCCCGACGCCCCTGGGTGGCAGTTTTACCACCCCACCTCTCGGCGTGTTCTGTCCTCCCAGGACGTCACGTTCGACGAGTCGGTACCCTACTACCGCCTCTTCCCCTACCGCACTCCGTCCCTCCCCCCACCCCCGCTCTTCTTGGTACCAGGTCCCCCCCCGGTAGTCCCCCTCCCCCCTCAGGGTCCTGCCCCTTCAGGTGTGTCCCAGGTAGACGCGGTCGAGCCTGTCGAGGTCACTGGTGACTCTGGTGCTGCTGCGGGAGCTGAGCCTGGGGGTGCGGAGTCTGGGGGTGCTGAGCCTGGGGGTGCTGCGCCTGGGGGTGCTGAGCCTGGGGGTGCTGAGCCTGGGGGTGCTGTGCCTGGGGGTGCTGAGTCTGGAGGTGCCGAGTCTGGGGGTGCTGTGCCTGGGGGTGCTGAGCCTGGGGGTGCTGAGCCTGGGGGTGCTGAGCCTGGGGGTGCCGTGCCTGGGGGTGCTGTGTCTAGGGGTGCTGAGCCTGGAGGTGCTGTGCCTGGGGGTGCTTCGTCTCGCCGGGAGCCACTCTCCCCACAGGAGCTGCGTGAGTGGTTTGCCGGGCGCTGGAGGCGTGCTGGTGGTTCTTCGGCTGCAGAGGGTACTACTGCTGCGCGCCCCGCCGGCGCTCGTACTGTGGGTGCTGGAGCTGCTGAGTCTGAGAGTTCTCCTGGAGCTGGTCCTGCTGAGGGTGCTGGCGTTGAGCCTGCCGTTGGCGGCCCGACTGCCAGTGCTCCTGGTGCTACGGCTGGAGGTTCTGGAGCTTCTGGTGGTGCTGCTGGAGGTGCTGCTGGAGTGGGTGCTCCTGCCGGGGCTGCTGGAGCTGTTCCTGCTGTTTCTAGCGTCGCCGCGCGGCCCCGACCGTACTTCGTTCCGCTCCTGCAGCAGGTTCTTGGTCTTACACCTCCTCCTCCTCCCTTAGAGGGTCCGCAGCCTGTCCGGTCACAGCCACAGCTACAGCCTGCCTCCCCTTTGCCTGCTCCTTCTCCCTACGCAGGTCCGACTGGAGGTCTTACTGAGCGTCGTGAGCCTGCGTCTCGTCCTGTGTCGCCTGTTCGTCCTGAGCGCGCTAGTGGTCGCGGGTCGCGTCAGCGTCCTCCTCCTGTCCCTGGCACGCACCGGATGTCACTGCGTCCGTCCACTGCTCCTCTGCGTGCCCCTTTGCCTTCTCCTCCTGCTTCCTCTCTTCCTGCTCTTGCCGACCCGGAGTCGGACGCTCTTCATGCTGCCAGTCCTACTGTCACGCGTCTCCTGGCTACTGCTGTCACTGACCCCTCCTTCGAGTCATCTGCTGCGTCTGCCCTTGTCACTGAGCTTGTCGACTTTGCTGCGCGCTGTCGTCTAGACTACGCTGCTCGTCTTGTCACTGAGTCTGAGTCCGCCTGTCCTCCGTCCGTCGGGGGTGAGTGTGCCCTTGGCACGGACGTCCTTGAGGACAGGCAGGAGGAGTTCCAGTGTCTGGCCGCCGCTTCACCTCGTCTCGCGTCTGTACTGCTAGCCCCTGAGGGAGACCCGGATGCACCAGACATCCCGACTCCGCGCTCTTACGCGGAGGCGATAGAGGGTCCCTACTCCTCTCAGTGGCAGGCAGCTATGGATGCATAGATGGCTTCCTGGAAGTCCACAGGCACCTACGTTGACGCTGTTCCCCCTCCTGGGGCGAACATCGTCAGTGGCATGTGGATTTTCAGGGTGAAGCGGCCGCCGGGTTCTCCGCCTGTCTTCAAGGCGCGTTACGTGGCTCGTGGCTTCAGTCAGCGGCAGGGGGTTGACTACTTTCAGACCTTCTCCCCCACCCCGAAGATGACCAATCTTCGGGTTCTGCTACACGTTGCTGCTCACCGTGACTACGAGCTGCACTCTCTCGACTTCAGCACAGCTTTCCTGCAGGGCAGCCTGCACGAGGAGATCTGGCTGCGTCGCCTACCTGGCTTCACTGGGTCTTTCCCTCCTGGTACCCAGTGGAGTCTCCGGCGTCCAGTCTACGGTCTCCGCCAGGCGCCACGTGAGTGGCACGACACACTGAGGACTACGCTCGCGGCACTTGGGTTTGCTCCTTCCACTGCCGACCCGTCGCTGTTTCTGCGCACCGACACCTCTCTGCCGCCGTTCTACATCCTCGTGTACGTCGACGACTTGGTCTTTGCCACAGCTGACACTGCTGGACTCGCCTACGTGAAGTCCGAGCTGCAGAAGAGACACACGTGCACTGACCTGGGTGAACTGCGCAGCTACCTTGGCCTGCAGATCACCCGGGACAGAGCACGCCGCACCATTACCCTGACTCAGTCACACATGGTGCAGCAGGTCCTTCAGCGCTTCGACTTCACGTACTCCTCGCCTCAGGCCACTCCTCTGCCTACTCGCCACTCGCTCTCAGCTCTGCCTTCGGATGAGTCCGTAGAGTCGAGTGGCCCGTTTGCAGAGCTTGTTGGCTGCCTCATGTACCTGATGACCTGCACACGACCTGACCTCGCATACCCTCTTAGCATTCTCGCACGCTTTGTTGCTCCTGGGAGACACCGACCAGAGCACATGGCTGCAGCGAAGAGGGTGTTGCGCTACTTGTGCAGTACGTCGGGCATGGGGCTAGTGCTTGGAGGGCGCAGTCCAGTGGTCCTCACTGGGCACGCAGACGCTTCTTGGGCTGACGACCAGGCTACGCAGCGGTCGTCACAGGGTTACACCTTCAGCCTTGGTTCCGGCTCTGTCTCGTGGCGGGCTACCCGCTCGTCCTCTGTTCTCGGCTCCAGTTGTGAGGCTGAGATCTACGCTGGGGCTATGGCTGCACAGGAGTTACGCTGGCTCACCTACCTGCTGACCGACCTTGGAGAGCAGCCTCGTTCTCCTCCAGTCCTGTACGTAGACAACAAGGCCATGCTGGCCTTGTGTCGAGAGCAGCGACTGGAGCACAGAACGAAGCACATTGCTCTTCGCTACTTTCTTGCTCGTGAGCTACAGCAGCGTGGACAGCTGCGACTTGCGTACGTGGCCTCTGAGGCCAACACTGCTGATGTCTTCACCAAGGCACTTGCGCCTTGTGATCATCAGCGTTGCTGCACGCAGTTGGGTCTTGTGCCTGTCTTGCCTCACTTGCTCTCCTCTTGACCTTGCTTGTACTTTCGCATATATATACTCTTGCTCTTGTATATCTCTATATATGATCTTGCATGTGAACTGGCCTTGTGGCCTTTGAACTTGTGCTCGGAATGCGTGGTGACTTTGTGATCCACCCTGAGCTTTGCTTTGCTTTGCTTGACTGGTCTTGTGACCCCTTGTTCTCCCCCACTTTGCCTATGGGGGTGTGTCAGAACTTATAGCTTACTTGTTTCTGTAGGCTATAGTGGGGTATCCCATAGGGGGTACAACCCAATTAGGGTTTCCTATTTGTACTCACTTCGTTCATAGTCATTTCATTCTCGTTCTTTGTTTCCACAAGATATTCGCGCCTACGCCATGACAGACGGGGCAAGTTCGGGTTTCAGTGTAAGTCTTAAATGTGAAACAAGTAAACAGGAATGAAATGACTAAGGAAAGATTGGGTACAAATACAACCCTAGAAACCCTGTACCCCATATGTGCTACCCCACTATAGCCTACAGCAACTATGTCATATAAATCTGACACACCCCCATAGGCAAAGTGGGGGAGAACAAGGGGTCACAAGACCAGTCAAGTAAAGCAAAGCAGAGCAAGCTCAGGGTGGATCACAACGTCACCACACAGTCCGAGCACAAGAGCAGGGCCAGAGGCCAGTTCACATGCAGGAGTACAGACATATATATATAAAACTAGACAAGCAAGAGCAGGTATATATATGTCACAGTACAAGTAAAGTCAAGAGGAGAGCAAGTGAGGCAAGACAGGCACAAGACCCAGCTGGGTGCAGAGGCGCTGATGGTCACACGGCGCGAGTGCCTTGGTGAACACATCAGCAGTGTTGGCCTCAGAGGCCACGTACGCAAGCCGCAACTGTCCACGCTGCTGCAGCTCACGAGCAAGGAAGTAGCGAAGAGCAATGTGCTTCGTTCTGTGCTCCAGACGCTGCTCTCGACACAAGGCCAGCATGGCCTTGTTGTCTACGTACAGCACTGGAGGAGAACGAGGCGGCTCTCCAAGGTCAGTCAGCAGGTAGGTGAGCCAGCGAAGCTCCTGTGCAGCCATGGCCCCAGCGTAGATCTCAGCCTCACAACTGGAGCTGAGAACCGAAGACGAGCGAGTAGCCCGCCACGAGACAGAGCCGGAACCAAGACTGAAGGTGTAACCCTGTGACGACCGCTGCGTAGCCTGGTCGTCAGCCCAAGAAGCGTCCGCGTGCCCTGTAAGGACCACTGGACTCCGCCCTCCAAGCACTAGCCCCATGCCCGACGTACTGCACAGGTAGCGCAACACCCTCTTCGCTGCAGCCATGTGCTCTGGTCGGTGTCTCCCAGGAGCAACATAGCGTGCAAGAATGCTCAGAGGGTATGCAAGGTCAGGTCGTGTGCAGGTCATCAGGTACATGAGGCAGCCAACAAGCTCTGGGTACGGGCCACTCGACTCTACGGACTCATCCGAAGGCATAGCTGAGAGCGAGTGGCGAGGAGACAGAGGAGTGGCCTGAGGCGAGGAGTACGTGAAGCCGAAGCGCTGATGGACCTGCTGCACCATGTGTGACTGAGTCAAGGTAATGGTGCGGCGTGCTGTGTCCCGAGTGATCTGCAAGCCAAGGTAGCTGCGCAGTTCACCCAGGTCTGTGCACGTGTGTCTCTTCAGCAGCTCGGACTTCACGTAGGCGAGTCCAGCAGTGTCCGCTGTGGCAAAGACCAAGTCGTCGACGTACACGAGGATGTAGAACGGCGGCAAAGAGGTGTCGGTGCGCAGAAACAGCGACGGGTCGGCTGTAGAAGGAGCAAGCCCAAGAGCCGCAAGTGTAGTCCTCAGTGTGTCGTGCCACTCACGCGGTGCCTGGCGGAGACCGTAGACTGGCCGTCGGAGGCTCCACTGGGTGCCAGGAGGGAAAGTCCCAGTGAAGCCAGGTGGACGGCGCAGCCAGATCTCCTCGTGCAGGCTACCCAGCAGGAACGCAGTGCTGAAGTCGAGAGAGTGAAGCTCGTAGTCGCGCTGAGCGGCTATGTGCAGCAGCACCCGAAGAGTGGTCATCTTCGGGGTGGGAGAGAAGGTCTGAAAGTAGTCAACTCCCTGCCGCTGACTGAAGCCACGAGCAACGTACCGCGCCTTGAAGACAGGTGGAGAGCCCGGCGGCCGCTTCACCCTGAAGATCCACATGCCACTGACGATGTTCGCCCCAGGAGGGGGAACTGCGTCAACGTAGGTGCCTGTGGACTTCCAGGAAGCCATCTCTGCATCCATAGCTGCCTGCCACTGAGAGGAGTAGGGACCCTCTACGGCCTCCGCGTAAGAGCACGGAGTCGGGATGTCTAGTGCATCCGGGTCTCCCTCAGGAGCAAGCAGTACAGACGCGAGATGAGGTGAAGCAGCCGCCAGACACTGTAACTCCTCCTGCCTGTCCTCTAGGACGTCCGTGCCAAGAGCACACTCACCCCCGACGGACGGAGGACAGACAGACGCAGACTCAGCAACAAGACTAGCAGCGTAGTCTAGATGACAGCGAGCAGCAAAGTCGACGAGCTCAGCGACAAGGGCAGACGCAGCAGTGGACTCAAACGAGGGGTCAGTGACGACAGTAGCAAGGAGACGCGTGACAGTAGGACTGGCAGCACGAAGAGAGTCCGACTCAGGGTCGGCAAGCGCAGGAAGAGAGGACTCAGGAGGAGAAGGCAAAGGGGCACGCAGAGGAGCAGTGGACGGACGCAAAGACATCCGGTGCGTGCCAGGGACAGGAGGAGGACGCTGACGCGAACCGCGACCACTAGTGCGAGCAGCACGAACAGGCGACGCAGGACGAGACGCAGGCTCACGATGCTGAGCAAGACCTCCAGTAGGACCAGTGTAAGGAGAGGGAGCAGGCAGTGGAGAGGAAGGCTCCAACAGGGACTGCGACTGGACAGGCTGTGGACACTCTACCGGAGGAGAAAGACCAAGAACCTGCTGCAGGAGCGGAACGAAGTACGGCCGAGGCCGCGCGGCAACTCCAGACTCAGCAGGGACAGCACCAGCACCCTCAGCGACAGCACCAGCGCCACCAACACCTCCAGCGGCAGGACCTCCAGCAGCACCAGTAGCAGAACCACCGACGGGACAGACAGCAGTAGTCTCAGCACGAACACCCTCAGGAGCTCCTGCTCCAGTAGTACCCGCAGACCCAGCAGCTCCGGGACCGGCAGCACCAGCACCCTCGACGGTCGAAGAAGCTCCAGCTCCAGCAGCACGCCTCCAGCGGCGAGCAAACCACTCGCGCAGCTCCTGTGGAGAGAGGGGCTCCCGGCGAGACGCAGCAGCAGGAGAAACCCCAGGCTCAACAGCTCCAGACGGAGCACCCCTAGGCTCAGCAGCTCCAGACTCAGTACCCCCAGGCTCAGCAGCTCCCGACCCAGCACCCCCAGACCCAGCACCCCCTAGGTCAGCAGCTCCAGGCACCGCACCCCCCAGCTCAGCACCCCCAGGCTCAGCACCCTCCGCAGTAGCACTCCCAGGCCCAGCACCCCCAGGCTCAGCACCCCCAGTAGCAGCACCTCCAGGCTCGGCACCCCCGCGCACAGCACCCCCAGAGTCAGCACCCCCAGGCTCAGCACCCGCAGCAGCACCAGAGTCACCAGTAACCTCGACCGGGTCAACTGCGTCTACCTGGGACACACCTGAGGGGGCAGGAACCTGAGGGGGGAGGGGGTCTACCGGGGGGGGAACTGGCACAAGGAAGTCCGGCGGAGGGGGGAGGGAAGGAGTGCGGTAGGGGAAGAGGCGGTAGAAGGGGACTGACTCGTCGAACGTGACGTCCTGGGAGGACAGAACACTACGAGAGGAGGGGTGGTAAAACTGCCACCCGGGAGCGTCCGTGGGGAAGCCAAGGAAGACACAGGGAGCAGCACGAGGGGACAGCTTGTCCGCAGACAAGTCGCGGACAAACGCCCGAGATCCCCAGACACGGAACGCCGACGCATCGCCAACCTTCCCCGTCCACAACAAAGCTGGGGAGGTCTCCGGTCGGGAGACTCTGGGCTGAAGGTTGATCTGATGCGCGGCGTACCGAACCGCAAACGACCACAGAAAATGGGGGGCAGCCGCATGCACCATGGACGTACGGGCGACGTCCATGACAATGCCGATGCGGCGCTCAGCAATCCCATTCTGCTGTGGAGAGTCCGAAAGCGTGAAGGTCTAGCGGATGCCTCGTGCCCGACAGTAGGCTCGCAGAAGTCCGGAGGAGAACTCTCCGCCTCTGTCCGAATGCAGACGCAGAACAGGAAAGTCCGAGCCGAAGCTCCGCCTGAGCTGGAGACGAGCTGCGCGGATCCAGTCGATCAACACCTCAGTGACCTCACCCTTGCTGCGCAAGGGGAAGACTGTGGTGTAACGCGAGTAGTCGTCAACCACCAGCAGGAAGTAGCGCTCGTGACCCTGTCCACGGACGCGGGCTGGGCCCCACACGTCCATGTGAAGCGTCTGCATCGGGGCCTCCGTCGGAGGGAACGGGGAGGAGTGAGGGGTAGCCCGCAGGCGACCCTCGACACAGGGGACACAGGGAGGGCCAGGCCCCGGAGGAAGGGGAGGGAGGGACCGGGGAAGGCCAGAGACAAGAAGGCGAGAGGCCATGCCCCGGAGACGAGGCAGGGAGGGGTGACCCATCCTGTGGTGCCACAGGAGGGTCTCGTGGGACAGGAGGCGACACGAGCAGGGGGCAGACTCAGGACCAGACCTGGACGCTGCAGCAAACACCTGACCCGACGCAGCTACCTGACCAGACGCAGGAGAAGGAGACGGAACAGTGAGTGTGTACAGGCTCGACCCTGGACCACGTGTGAATGTGGTCAGGTGTCGACCCGTGTCCGCGTCCGTGCAGTGGGTGACCCCTCGGCGCGCAGGGGTGAACTGGTCAACCTCTGCATCCTGTAGGTCAGCACCCGCCACCAAGTTCGTAGAGAACGAGGGGAGGTAGAGACCAGACAGGGCGCCAGACGGGACCGCAGGGCACGGCAGGACAGTGGAGTAGCGAGCCAGAACAGGACCCCCGGAGGGGTCTGCCAAGGAGACCGCCACTGGCCGACTAAGCGGCGTGAGTGTGGTGCGGTCTCGAAAGGAGCGAGACGCCCCGGAGTCAAGAGTGAAAGTGAGAGAGGGTGAAGTCGACACAGTACCTGAGAGAGCAGACTCACTAGCACCAGAGGACTCAGACTCACTGGCACCTAGAGCAACAGCCTCACCAGCACCTGGAGCAGCAGCCTCAACAGCACCTAGAGCCGCAGTACCAATGCCCGGGTCGGGCGGGAAACACCGGTAACAGTCACCCTCCTCACTAATAGTCACAGCATACATAGCAGCAAGAATAGCATCAAAGTCAAGATCAAAGATAGCTACTCCAGCCCTAGACAGCTGGTCCCAGCGAGGGATCTCAGAGGCGTCAGGAAACTGGCGGCGCCAAGCTTCAGTCAGGCGGCCGAAGCAACGCTGGGCGGAGTGTGGACCACCACACTGCTCACCCGCACGGTCGCCAGTGCGCAGGACGTAAGTGCACGGACCAGTACCCCCACCCCGCTGACGCGCAGAGTACCACTCACGGAGCTGCTGCGGGGAGAGGGTCTCCTGACCACGCTGCTGCTGCTGGCGCTGACCACCACCGGAGCCACTCCTCCTCGGCGCGCCACGACCTCCGCCGCCTCCTCCGCCGCCGCCGCCACCACCTCCACCGCCACCGCCACTCCCACCGTCGCCGCCGCCACCGCCGCCTCCGCCTCCACCCCCACTACCACCGCCGCTGCCGCCCCCGCCTCCACTGCCTCCGCCGACACCTCCACTCCCGCCGCCACTCCCGCTACCACCCTCACCTCCGCCGCTGCCTCTACCTCCGCCTCCACCGCCCCCGCTGCCTCCACCACCGCCCCTGCCCCCCTTGCTCTTGCCAGAGCGACGTCTCCCGCTGGGGGCAGACGCCGCTCCGACCGACTCAAAACCAACAAGGTCGGCCGTAGCAGCAGAGGCGACAGAGGGCAGGAGGGGGGAGGGGGAACACCCCTCAAAGATGGGGGCGCGCGGGTCACCACGAGAGGCCCCTACAGCGAGAATGCTCTTCTCGGCTGCGAGGAGGGACTTCTCGAGGATCTCGACAGTGAGAGTGGTGGGGCAGACTGCGAGTAGGTCGTCCCTGACTCCGCGAAGGGAGTCAGGGAGGCGGGTGACAATGTAGTAGAGAGTGAAGTACTTGGGGGGGGGGGTTCTTGGCGCAGAACTCAGCAGGAAGTGCAGCGCGGAAACGAGCGTCACTAGTGCGCAGGTGGGTAATGAGGGCGGCGACTGTGGCAAAAGCAGCAAGGTCGGGAAAGAGGTACGGTAGCATGAGGCGGCTCAGTGCAGCAGTGGCAGGGGTGGAGTAGCGTGCGATAACGGCGTCGTACAAGGTCTTAGCACTCTTGTACGACCCAAAGTGCGCACGCTCAGCGGGAGGGAGGTGGCGACGCACAGCAAGACGTGCAGCAGCATCGCGTGTGGCCCACACTGAGCGAACAGTGGCATCCTCATTAGCAGCAGGGGCGGGAGAGGCACCAGAAGTGAGATCAAAGAGAGAGAGTCCGTCAGCTCTGTCGCACTGTAGGAAAAGCAGTAGGTCGTCTACCCACACGTCAAAGTCAATGGCTCTGCCCTCAGCGTCAAAGGCGAGGACACTGGGGGTAGCCATGACAGCAGTAGAGAGAGGGCAGTGCGCAGAGTAAAGCTCAGTGCTCACCAGACAGGGCAGTGCAGGGAGGGCTCGGGCGGCTCGGGCGGCCCGGGCGGCTCGGGCGGCTCTGGCGGCTCGGGCGGCTCGGGCGGCTTGGGCGGCTCGACTGCTGGGCGGCTCGGGCGACTCGGCGGCTCGGGCGGCTCGGGCGGCACTGCAGCTGGGGCGGCTCGGCTGCTGGGGCGGCTCGGCTGCTGGGGCGGCTCGGCTGCTGGGGCGGCTCGGCGGCTGGGGCGGCTCGGCTGCTGGGGCGGCTCTGCTGCTGGGGCGGCTCGGCCGGGAGATGCAGGGGCGGGGCCGTCAGGTGCAGCGGCGGGTCGACCGGTGCAGCGGCGGGCCGGCAGGTGCAGCGGCGGGGCCGTAGGGTGCAGCGGCGGGCCGGTAGGTGCTGCGGCGGGGCCGTCAGGTGAAGCGGCGGGCCGCTGGGTGCAGCGGCAGGCCGTAGGGTGCAGCGGCGGGCCGGCAGGCGCAGCGGCGGGGCCGTCAGGTGAGGCGGCGGGCCGTAGGGTGCAGCGGCGGGCCGTAGGGTGCAGCGGCGGGCCGGCAGGTGCAGCGGCGGGGCCGTCAGGTGCAGCGGCGGGCCGGCAGGGCCGCGTCAGAGCAGGCGGCGGGGCCGCGACAGTGGAGGCGGCGGGGCCGCGTCAAGCAGGCGGCGGGGCCGCGTCAGTGGAGGCGGCGGGGCCGCGTCAAGCAGGCGGCGGGGCCGCGACGTAGCGGGCGGCAGGGCCGCGTTAGAGCCGGCGGCGGGGCCGCGTCAGTGGAGGCGGCGGGGCCGCGTCAAGCAGGCGGCGGGGCCGCGATCAGGAGGGGCAGCGGGGCCGCGAGGGAAATGGCGACCGTAGGGGTCGCTAAAAAAAATGCGCGCCTCGGGGCGCGCTTCGGTGGGCCCTAAAAAAACGGTCCTTAGGAAGGACCCGCTCTATACCATGTGAAACAAGTAAACAGGAATGAAATGACTAAGGAAAGATTGGGTACAAATACAACCCTAGAAACCCTGTACCCCATATGTGCTACCCCACTATAGCCTACAGCAACTATGTCATATAAATCTGACATTAAACACCCGCAATCGAAAGCTCTTTTCAAGGCCCTTACGAGTGGCCGATTGGTGGCGAAACCGACGATCGGGCTCATCGAAGCCCGACGCTTCAACAAGGGCAATTACAACATGTGGCAAAAGAAGTTCATTCGGATGGCACAGGAGGTTGGCCTCTTACCATACTACCGTCCCGACGAGGAGACGAATGAGGGAGTTGGGCCTTCCACGACGGATACGAAGGAGAAAATAGCGGCGCTTGAGGAACCAACTGCTGATGGTGAACATGGAGAAAGGTGAGATAATCATCACATGCATCAATAGGACAAAAAGCTACAACGACGACTTGCGAGTGATGGGAGCCGCGGATACAGAGCATGAGATGGTTGACTATATCATTTAAGGCCTTCCTAAAGAGTGGGAATCAGACATCGGTATATTAAAGTACCAACCGCTGGGAAGTTGACAAATCTACAGGAGATTCTGCAATCTCTTGAAACGGTGAAGGAGATGAGGAAAAAGAAAGCGGCAGCAGCAGCTTAAGAACTCGATGAGGAGAGGCCGGATTTGTTGAATGCAACGAAGGGGTTTGGAGTGTGCTACCAGCGCAGAAAAAGGGGGCATAAGGTGATTAGCTGCTACGAAAATCCACAAAGCACGAAAATTCACTTAAGGGCAAAGTGGTGGAGAACGAGAAAACGAATACTAGGGGAACGGAGTGGCAGCAGAAACGAGGATTCAGCGGCAAGTGTGATTGTTGTGGGCACTACGGGCATCGATCCATAGAGTGTTACTCCAACCTGAATAGTACAGTAAGAGCTACAAGGGACCATCGTAGCAGAGGAATGTGGCGGCAAAGGCAAATTTGAGAAACAGGAAAACGAAGATGTGATTTTGGGAGGAGCGCATGTTGCGAGTGTGGTGCGTTTACCGAAGGATGTTCACCAAACGGATGAACGTGAGAAGACGGCATGGTTCATTGACAGCGGATGCACAAGTCACATGGCATTCAGGTCAGATTGGATGGAGAGCGTGAGGAAGTCAAGAGAGAGTTATATACTGCAAAGTAACAGTCGTTGGACTTACCACGTCCCAAAGACTCTGCTGCCTGCCCTCTAACTTTCAGTGACATTATAGACAACCAGTTTGAAGGCAGCATCTCTGACAGTATTTCTCTCCTTAATACCCTTCACTGGATGTAAGTCTCACATAAGGTGATGAAGATAATTCGAAGGTCTTTGGTACTACTAAGTAGGCTCGAGTCATGTCGCAATTGGTTCCATGGAACGTTAGCGACCCCATGGTGACATCAGCCTTTGCCTCTCTTGGCATCCCATCTGCTTGTTCTCTACGCAGTGAGGCTTTTTAAGATAGATTCACTGCCCCCATCCCTCATACAACTACTACATTGACGAGATTCTTAGGGTGCAAGACCTACCCTTGCTTGCTTTCTTGTGCTACTCTCCATGTCACGTTTTTCTTGCCCGGCCTCTCCTGGATGCATGATGCAGCGCTCTTGACTTCAACTGTCCATTCTCACCCCAAGATTGCTTTATCAGCCCATTGAAGCTAATTTATTTCCTCCCTGCTTGTGTCTGAGTTTGTCTTTCAATCTCATATTTCTAAGCTGCACACAAGTGCCGTTATCAAAGTACCACTCACATATAGAAATGAATGCACTACGTTTCCCACCAACTCATATGACCTCGATGCCACTTCGTTGGGCTTGAGAGTTTTCTTCAAGCAAGGAGTGATCTGCCGATTAGCTGTGACTAGCTGTGGTCCCCTCACACATCCACTCTTGCTGTCGTTCCTCACTTCACCTAGGCTCTGTGATTCTTTGTTCCCGGGCCATGCCATTTTCCAGGTCTACTTCGATGAACAAAATCACTGGATCCATCCCTACTAAAATTAGCTCCCTCATGAATTTCCAGTACATGTAAGGCCTTAAAGCGGCGGTATACATACTTCGCGGTATTTTTTGGGGTTATTTAGGATGCACACCCAACGAAGCATACTGATTTGCTTGTGAAAAAACCTCTTATAGAATCAGTAGGTGCGAGCTGGTCAAACAGAACTGGCGAAATCCGCCAGTTTCATGAAGATTTTCGGTTGAGAAACAACCCTCGGCGACTCCGCGATAATTTCGTGAGGCTGGGCTGGGGAGGGGATTGGCGAATTTGTATAGCCAATCAAGAGCAGGGAAATTTCAGGCGGGGGTTGTGTTGTCAAAAACTGTGAAACACACCTCGCCATCAAAGGGGAGGGCTACCTGGTTTTCAAGTGATAAACCAACGTCTGGATGCATTTTTTAGCACTATTTATTCACACAGTTCCCTACTACATCCTATAATCTAGCCATAGGAACTGGTTTGAGGTCGTTCGCACAACTACGCAGCATGTAGCGCATCTTTGTGCGTTCGCTGGCCCGAATCTGTGCAAGGATAGGCCTTTGCGCAAGATGTCACTGCGCCAACATCTAAATGCCTTTTTTACCACTATTTCTTCACGCAGTTCTCTACTACATCCTATTGCCTAGCCATAGGAACTAGTTTGACCTCGTTAGCACAACTACGCGGTACGGGGCGCATGTTTGTGCGTTTGCTAGCCTGAAACAGTGCAAGGATAGGCCTGTGCGCAACATGTCACTGCGCCAACGTCTGGATGCATTTTTTAGCACTATTTCTTCACACAGTTCCCTACTACATCCTATTTTCTAGCCATAGGAACTGGTTTGAGGTCGTTCGCACAACTACGCAGCATGTAGCGCATCTTTGTGCGTTCGCTGGCCCGAATCTGTACAAGGATAGGCCTGTGCGCAAGATGTCACTGTGCCAATGTCTAAATGCCTTTTTACCACTATTTCTTCACACAGTTCTCTACTACATCCTATTGCCTAGCCATAGGAACTGGTTTGACCTCGTTAGCACAACTACGCAGCACGGGGCGCATGTTTGTGCGTTTGCTGGCCTCTAACAGTGCAAGGATAGGCCTGTGCGCATCATGTCTCTGCGCCAACGTCTGGATGCATTTTTTAGCACTATTTCTTCAATAGCCTCTACTATATATATAGGTGAGACTGTCCGGGTTTGAGATCGTTCGCAGCTGATTTGGATAGGTAGACAAGTGTTGGTGCGCAGAACGGACCAAATCTGTTCAAGGATAGGCAGCCAACATACTATCACCAGTTTAGAGCCCTGTCACTTGTTTTGACTCCCGTTTCTTTGCACCAATAGCCTGTACTATGTACGTAGGTGAGGCTCTCCGGGTTTGAGATCATTCGCAACTGGTTTGGATAGGGAGACAAGCATCGGTGCGCAGAACGGACCAAATCTATTCAAGGATAGGCAGCCAACACAATATCAGCAGTTTAGAGCCCCGTCACTTGTTTTAACCCCCATTTATCTGCACCAATAGCCTCTACTATGTATCTAGGTGAGGATGTCCAGGTTTGAGATCGTTCACAACTGATTTAATGAGGTAGACAAGCGTCGGTGCGCAGAACGGACCCAATCTGTTCAAGGATAGGGAACCATCACACTATTGGCCTGTTTTTTTTGCACCAAAAGCCTCAAATATGTATCTAGGTGAGGCAGAGAGAGAGAGAGAGAGAGAGAGAGAGAGAGAGAGAGAGAGAGAGAGAGAGAGAGAGAGAGAGAGAGAGAGAGAGAGAGGGAGCTTAAACGCAAGTTATATGATTTGCATATATATATATATATCTATATGTTTATGAGCTATGTAACATATTTTTTTTTAACTGGCACAATTTTAGAATGTTAATGAAAAAATTAGTTAAATTATATGTTATATGTGTTTTGTTTCTAGTGACTTCGGAAAATGCAGTCATAAACCTCTGTCAAGTTTAGTAGTTGAAAGTTTAGAATGAAGGAGGGAGTTCACTAGCAAGCAGTTGAGTACATATAGGAAACCCTAAGTTGGGCTGTACTCACTATTGAGTACCCCACTGCAGGCTAGACAAACATAACATTCTGACAACCTCACCATCCGTGGGCTTCTTGTTGCCTGTGAACAGATATCGCCTATGTTTGTTATAAATTGTGACATTTTGTCTGTGTGAATTTAGACTTCCGAAATTGGGCCTTGGACTAACAAGATACTCTAAGTGGGTAGGTCTTCGGCACGAATATTGTGTACAGCATTGTTCATGAACCTGCCGTGCTGTAACAGCCCTCCCCTTTCATCAAGCTGGCAGTTGCAACACACGCCTGTGCGATTGCGTCGCAGTGCGTCGCTGTACGCCGAAAATGCTTGTGTGGTCCAATCGTTTGCTCACGCCTGTGACAGCGCTGACACTGCTTCGCCACTGCTGAGCCACTGATTTGCTGAAACAAAATCATCGACGCACGCTGGTGTTGCCTCGCTGGTATGGCAGTGGGCGGTTTGTCGCCACACTGACCTACCAGCGAGGCAACCGCCAGCTTTCGCAGGTGGTGGGTGACAGGGTGTATGTGCTTGTTCCTTCTTTTCATGAGCACAATCCGAGCCTCTCGTTCTATCTGTTCGACGAGTGTTAGTAGGGAAATAGTCACTCTGCTATTAGTTATTACTTCTGTCCCCGTAGCCGCGAAGTCCATGTTCGTTCCGTTTAGCAGTTTTTTTTTTTCTCAACGAAGCTCAACTCACCACGAGTTGTCAAATAAGAAACCTTAGAAACATGCAACACTGACTTCGTAACTATAATTTCGGCCTTGTTTGCCTTGCTCGATCTCGATCGCCTGTTGCGAAGCTCAGCTCATTGAGTATTTGCCCGGTCCCGCCCTTCCCTTTGTCTCTTCTCTTGCGCTGCTTACAGAATCGCCAAGTCTCGCCGTCAGCATTCGTCAGCTTCTGAGCCACTAGGTGGGACGTGTAAACGGCGACAGTTTCAGATTCTCAGAAGAAAGGTAAGCATTGGAACCTTAGGCTGGTGTTCGATGCATTGTTGACTTGGGTCCTTTCGCTGCTGCTGTTTTCTCTTCGACTCATCCCGTCACTATGTTATCCTGTCAGAATCAACAAGAGTGATTTCACTAGGAAAGAGTTGGGTACAAGTAGGAAACCCTAAACTTACTGTACCCTATAGTGACTACCCCACTACAGCCTACACAAACTATAGTAGACATAACATTTGACACACCCCCATAGGCAAAGTGGGGGAGAGCAAGGGGTCACAAGACCAGTCAAGAAAGGCAAAGCAAGCTCAGGGTGGATCACAACGTCACCACACACTCTGAGCACAAGCAAAGGGCCACAAGGCCAGTCCACATGCAGAGGCATATATGCAACATAAACAACACAGTGATCTCTACCTAGCAAAGCAAGCATGCAGGTATATATATATATATATATATATATATATATCACAGTACAAGCAAAGCCTACAGCAAGTGAGGAAAAGTGGGCACAAGCCCTAGCATAGTGCAAAAACGCTGATGATCACCAGACTCAAGTGCCTTGGTGAATATGTCAGCAGTGTTGGCCCGAGTGGCCACGTAACGTAGACGAAGCTGACCATGCTGCTGCAACTCACGAGCCAGGAAGTAACGCAGAGCGATGTGCTTCGTTCTGTACTCCAGTCTGTGCTCCTCACACAAGGCAATGGTAGCCTTGTTGTCGACGTACAACACTGGAGGAGAACGAGGCCGCTCTCCCAAGTCAGTCAGCAGGTAGGTGAGCCAGCGTAACTCCTGTGCAGCCATGGGTGTGGCGTAGATCTCAGCCTCACAACTGGAGCTGAGAACTGAAGACGAACGGGTAGAACGCCAAGAAACTGAACCAGAGCCAAGGCTGAAGGTGTAGCCCTGTGACGACCGCAACGTAGCCTGGTTGTCAACCCAAGAAGCGTCTGAGTGCCCAGTGAGGACAACTGAGCTCCTCCCTCCAAGCACGAGTCCCATGCCTGATGTACTGTACAAGTAGCGCAGTACCCTCTTACCAGCATCCATGTGCACCTTTCGGTGCCGACTAGGAGCCACGTAGCGAGCCAGAAGGCCAAGAGGGTACGCGAGGTCAGGACGAGTGCAAGTCATCATGTACATGAGACAGCCAACTAGCTCTGGATAAGGACCACTTGGCTCTACGAACTCGTTCGAAGGTGGAGCTGAGAGCGAGTGACCTGTAGCCTGAGGAGTGGCCTGTGCCCAGGACCAGGTGAAGCCGAAGCGCTGAAGGACCTGCTGCACCATGTGTGACTGAGTCAGTGTGATGGTGCGGCGTGCTCTGTCCCGGGTGATCTGCAAGCCAAGGTAGCTGCGCAGTTCACCCAGGTCTGTGCACGTGTGTCTCTTCTGCAGCTCCGACTTCACCAGGGCGAGAGCCTTAGTGTCAGCAGTAGCAAACACCAAGTCGTCGATGTACACGAGGATGTAGAACGGCGGCAGCGAAGTGTCGGTGCGCAGAAACAGCGACGGGTCAGCAGTAGAAGGCGCGAACCGAAGAGCCGCAAGTGTAGTCCTCAGTGTGTCGTGCCACTCACGTGGCGCCTGGCGGAGACCGTAGACTGGCCGCCGGAGACTCCACTGGGTACCAGGAGGGAACGACCCAGTGAAGCTAGGAGGGCGGCGCAGCCACATCTCCTTGTGCAGGCTGCCCTGCAAGAAAGTTGTACTGAAGTCAAGAGAGTGAAGCTCGTAGTCATGCTGAGCGGCAACGTGCAGTAGCACCCGAAGAGTGGTCATCTTCGGGGTGGGGGAGAAGTTCTGGAAGAAGTCTACTCTCTCTCGCTGACTGAAGCCTCGAGCAACGTAACGAGCCTTGAAGACAGGCGGAGAACCTGGCGGCCGCTTCACCCTGAAAATCCACATGCCACTGACGATGTTCGCCCCAGGAGGGGGAACCTCGTCGACGTTAGTGCCAGTGGACTTCCAGGATGCCATCTCTGCGTCCATGGCTAACTGCCATTGAGAGGAGTACTCACCCGTGATCGCCTCCGCGTAAGAGCGTGGGGTCGGGATATCTGGTGCATCCGGGTCTCCCTCAGGTGCAATCAGCATGGACACGAGATGAGGTACAGCGGCGACAAAGCACTCAAACTCCTCTTGCCTGTCCTCAAGGACGTCTGTGCTAAGAGCACACTCACCCCCGACGGACGGAGGACAGACAGACTCAGACTGAGCAACAAGACTAGCAGCGTATTCTAGACGATAGTGAGCAGCAAAGTCGACAAGCTCTGCAACTAAGGCAAACGCAGCAGGGTCAGCAAGGGTAGGAAGAGAGGACGCAGGAGGAGAAGGCAGCGGGACACGCTGTGGAGCAGTGGAAGGACGAAGCGCCATCTGGTGAGTGCTTGGGACAGCGGGAGGACGCTGACGCGGGACACGACGACCAGTGCGAGCAGCACAAACAGGTGACGCAGACCGAGACTCAGGCGACACAGGACGAGACTCACGCTCACAACGCTCCGTAAGACCACCTGTCGGACCAATGTAGGGAGAAGGACCAGGGAGTGGCGAGGTAGGCGGTAGCTGTGACTGCGACTGGACAGGCGGAGGACACTCTAAGGAGGGAGCAGGACAAGGAGGAGGCGGCTGACCAAGAACCTGCTGAAGGAGGGGAACGAAGTACGGCTGTGGCCGTGAAGTGCCCCCAGAACCAGCAGAGACAGCACCAGAACCTCCAGCAGCAGCTCCAACTTGCTCAGCACCACCAGCAGCTCCAGTACCTCCAGCAGGACCAGCTCCAGCAGCTCCAGTAGCACCCCCAGTCCCAGCAGCTCCAGTACCGCCAGTACGAGCACCTCCAGGACCAGTGGCTCCAGCACCTCCAGCTCCAACCCGAGGGTCAGCAGCAACACCAACTCCAGTAGGCTCAGCGCCCTCAGCTCCAGCTCCAGTAGCACCTCCAGCTCCCACAGCACCACGACGGCGGCGACAGTACCGAGAGTACCACTCACGCAGCTGCTGGGAAGAGAGAACGCCCCCAGGCGCAGCACCCCCAGGCTCAGGACCTCCAGACTCAGCACCCCTAGGGACAACACCCCCAGTCTCAGCACCCCCTGGCTCAGCACCCGCAGTCTCCGCACCCCCAAGCTCAGCACCCCCAGTCTCCTCACCCCCAGGCTCAGCACCCCCAGTCGCAGTACCCCCAGACCCAGCACCACCAGGCTAAGCACGCTCAGGCTCAGGACGCTCAGGCTCAGCACGCTCAGTACCTCGCGCAGGACCAGAGTCGACAGCTACCTCGACAGGCTCGACCGGGTCTACTTGGGAAACACCTGAGGGAGCAGGAACCTGGGGAGGCAGGGGGTCTACCGAAGAAACACCTGGCGTGAGGAAGAGCAGCGGAGGGGGGAGCGGGGAAGTGCGGTAGGGGAAGAGACGGTAAAAGGGGACCGACTCGTCTAACATGACGTCCTGAGAGGGGAAGACACGGCGCGAGGTGGGGTGGTAAAACTGCCAGCTAGGCGCGTCAGGGACAAAGCCCAGGAAGATACAAGGAACGGCACGGGAGGAGAGCTTGTCCGCGGACGTATCGAGGACAAAGGCACGAGATCCTCAGACACGGAACACAGACGCATCGCAATCCGCTCCCGTCCAACGCAGTGTCGGCGAGGTCTACGGAACGGAGACACGGGGCCAGAGGTTGAGCTGATGCGCGGCGTACCGGACCGCAAACGGCCACAGAAAATAGGGGGCAGCTGCATGGATCAATGAGGTACGAGCGACCTCCATGACCAAGCCAATGCGGTGCTCAGCAACCCCATTCTGCTGAGGAGAGGCCAGAAGCGTGAACGTCTGCTCAATGCCCTCCCCCTGACAGAAGGCCTCCAAGAGGCCGGAGGAAAACTCACCAACTCTGTCAGAGTGCAGTCACAGGACGGGAAGGTCCGTGCGAAAGCGCCTCTCCAGGTGGAGATGAGTAGCGCGGATCAAAGGGATCAAGACAGCAGGGACCTCTCCCTTGGTGCGCAAGGGGAAGACCGTGGTGTAACGCGTGTAGTCGTCAACTACCAGCAGGAAGTAGCGCTCTCCACCCTGTCCACGGACGCGGGCTGGGCCCCACACGTCCATGTGAAGGGTTTGCAGAGGAGCCTCCGTCGGGGGGAGCTCAAAGGAGTGAGGAGTGGCACGCTGCCGCCCCTCGACACAGGGAAGGCAAGGAGGGGCAGGGGACGGTGGCATGGGAGGCAGTGACCTGGGGAGACCAGAGACAAGGAAATGAGAGTGCATGCCACAAAGGCACTACATCGAAGGGTGCCCAAGGCGGTGGTGCCAAAGGACCGTCCGGTGCGACAGGGTGCGACACGAGAAGGGGGCGGACAACTGACCTGACGCAGACGCAGACGCCGCTTACTGAGGGGACTCAGTGGTCAGTGTGTACAAGTCCGACCCCGCCTGCTGAGTGAAAGTAGCCAGGTGACGACCCGTGTAGGCATACGTGCAGTGTGTCACACGCTCGTAGGCAGGGGTGAACTGGTGAACACCCGCGTCGTGGAGCGCAGAACCCGCCACCAAGTTCGTAGAGAACGAGGGGAGGTAAGGACCCGTTAGTGTGCCGGATGGGACAGCAAGACAAGGGAGGGCAGTGGTGGAGGTCGCAAGGACCGGACCCCCGGAGGGGTCAGCCAGGGAGATAGCAACCGGCCTAGGGTGCTGCTCGAGGGCAGTGCGGTCGCGAAAGAAACAGCGGGAAGCACCTGAGTCCTGTGTGAAGGTGTGCAGTGCCTCAGTAGACGCAGTACCTGGAGGCGCAGACTCAGAAGCACCTGAAGCAGCATACACACTTGCACCTAGAGCAGCAGCCTCACCAGGACCAGGGGCAGCAGACGCACTAGCACCTAGAGCGGCAGCCTCAACGGCACCAAGAGCAGCAGACTCGATACCGGGGTCAGGCGGCACACACAGGTGACAGGCTCCCTCGGCACTAGTAGACAATGCATACATTGCAGTAAGAATAGCATCGTAGTCAAGAGCAAAGATATCTACCCTCTGCGTAAGCAGCTCCACCCAGTCGGGGAGCTCAGCGTCGTCGCCAAACTCTGTACGCCAAGCGTCGCTCACACGGGCGAAGCAGCGGGACTCTGTGTGACCACGCGTCCCGCAAGGCTGACCAGTCCGGACACCCGTGCTAATAACGTACGGGCAGCGAGCACTACTCAGCGACCCTCTACTCTCAGCGTACCACTCACGAAGCTGCTAGGGCGAAAGAGTCTCTCGCGGACGACGCTGCTGCTGCACAGGGCCACTACAAGAAGCTCCCGTACTACCCACTCCAGGACGACTCCCACTACAGCCACCCCGACAACCCCAAGTGGCGTACCACTCACGAAGCTGCTGGGGCGTGAGGGACACACGCGGACGGCCCTGGAGCTGCATCTGGCCACGTTAGGAGCAGTAGTAGAAGCAGGAGCAGCAGGAGCAGCAGTAGCAGTAGCAGCAGGGGCAGGGCAGTGCTCACCAGTGGTGGGAAGGGCAGGCGCACGACGGAGGCGACTGCTGGGCCGCTACAGCGGCAGGGCGGGGCCGCGACCGCGGCAGGAAGCTTCTCGGTAGCTGGTGCAGGGCAGGGACAGGGCCGCGACGGTCGCTGCTGCAGGGGCGGCTGCTCCAGGGGCCAGGGGCAGCTTCTGCAGTGGCGGCTGCTCTAGTGGCCAGGGGCGGCTGCTGCACGGGCGGCTGATGCAGGGGCGGTCGCTCCAGGTACCAGGGGCGGCTGCAGGTGCGGCTGCTCCAGGGGCCAGGGGCGGCTGCTGCAGTGGCGGCTGCTCCAGGGGCCAGGGGCGGCTGCTCCAGGGGCCAAGGGCGGCTGCTGCAGTGGTGGCTGCTCCAGTGGCCAGGGGCGGCTACTGCAAGGGCGGCTGCTCCAGGGGCGGCTGCTCAAGGGGCCAGGGGCGGCTCCTGCAGTGGCGGTTGCTCCAGTGGCCAGGGGCGGCTGCTGGGGCGGCCGCTCCAGTGGCCAGGGTCGGGTTCTGCAGGGGCGGCCGCTTCAGGGGTCAGGGGCGGCAGCTGCAGGGGCGGCTGCTCCAGGGGCGGCTGCTGGAGGGGCGGCTGCTCCAGGGGCGGCTGCTCCAGGGGCCCGGCGCGGGGTAGGGCAGGGCGATGCTGTGGGCAGAGCGACGCGGCTGGCAGGGGCGACGCCGCGGGCAGGGGGGACGCGGCGAGCAGGGCGACGCGGCGGACAGGGGCGACGCCGCGTCAGCAGCTGGGCGCGGCCGCGTCAGTAGCAAGGCGCGGCCGCGTTTAGAAGAGGGCGCGGCCGCGTTAGCAAGAGGGCGCGGCCGCGTCAGCTGCAGGGCTGGCGGGGCCACGTCACGGCAGGGCGAGGCCGCGACTGCGGCCTGACGGGGCCGCGACTTCGACCTGACGGGGTCGCGTGCTGGTCTGACGGGCCTGCACAGGCTGCGTGCGGGTGGCGAGGGCCTGCAGGGGCGGCGCGCGGTCGGGCAGAAGCTGCGCGCGGGCGGCGTGGTCCTGCAGGGGCAGCGCGCCGACCTGACGGGCCTTCAGGGTCGGTTCTCGGGCCTGACGGGCCTGCAGAGGCGGCTCAGGGGCCTGACGGGCCTGCAGTGGTGGCTCGGAAGCCTGACGGACCTGCAGGGGCGGCTCGAGGGCCCTACTAGCTTGCAGGGGCGGTGCACTGGCCAAGGGCAACAGGAGGCAGCGCGAGGGCTGCAGGACGGCGCGCAGGCAGAACAAAGGGCGGGGCGCGCGAAGGCGCACTAGCAGAAAAAGGGGGGGCGCACGAGGGCGCACGAGCAAAGAAAGGTGCACGAGGGCGTACGTAAGGTAGGACGCACGAGGGCGCTTCTAGCGGAATAGTGGGCCCGTAGTAGTAAGCGGTCCTAGATGGCAACCTAGGCTCGTGATACCATGTTAGGATGAACAAGAGTGATTTCACTAGGAAAGAGATGGGTACAAGTAGGAAACCCTAAACTTACTGTACCCTATAGTGACTACCCCACTACAGCCTAAACAAACTGTAGTAGACATAACATTTGACATATCATGTCGTTCAATTGTATCAGGCCCGTTGGCGCCCGACGCGATGCATCAGGTAGCGTGGTCGCTGCATGTCGTGGTATGGCATGCATGCTATTTTTGCTTGTTTCTTGATTTCTCACTACAGCTCGCCTGTTTCTTGCTGTCGTCTCTTTTTCCTTGCAGGTTGTAATCGCGAAATCATTTACGATGACAGTTGTTGCTGGTAAGATTGTACCATGTTTTGTTTCAGTTTCGTTCTGCAGGCCCTACATTTCCTTATTTGAGGAGCGGAAGGTCTTCTTTTCCAAGTTTATTTTTAGAGAACTCAAACCATTATTTGCGCTGTTAATGCTTGCAGAAGCTTTATTGAGCCAATAATGTCATTAAATCGGCCCTTTATGCTGAACCATTACAAGAAAAATGCTAGAGGTTGAATGCAAATGCAGGTATGCGGTGAAACTATGTATGCACGCTTGCATTGAAATGACGTATTTGTTATTATACGCAATATGAAATCAATTCTATATTAATGTATATATTCATGTGTAACCGAACGAAAACCAAACATAAATTCAGTGCCAGTTCAAAATTGCTTAAGGTGTATACAGTATACGTATTATATACAACTTATTGCTACAGTCACTAGAATTTATGCGTTTTATCGGACGAACTGTTCGCTCGTGTGTCAAATGTCGGCCAATTGGGTCGATTCCGAAAGACCTGGAAGTCCAATGATTGAAGTCGCCAAAGAAATTGAACCATACCATTGTCCATGTGAGAATGAGAACGAGAATGGAATGAACTATGAATGAAGTGAGTACAAGTACTAACCCTAATTGGGTTGTACCCCCTATGGGAGACCCCACTATAGCCTACACAACAGCATAAGCTATAATGTTCTGACACACCCCCATAGGCAAAGTGGGGGAGAATAAGGGGTCACAAGACCAGTCAAGCAAAGCAAGCTCAGGGTGGATCACAAAGTCACCACAAATTCCGAGCACAAGTTCAAAGGCCAAAAGGCCAGTTCATATGCAAGATAACATATATATATATACAAGAGGCTAAGCAAGCAAGAGCAAGAGTATATATATGTGACAGTACAAGGTCAAGAAGAGAGCAAGTGAGGCAAGACAGGCACAAGACCCAACTGAGTGCAGAAGCACTGATGATCACAAGGTGCAAGTGCCTTGGTGAACACATCAGCAGTGTTGGACTCAGAGGCCACGTACGCAAGCCGCAACTGTCCACGCTGCTGTAGCTCACGAGCAAGAAAGTAGCGGAGAGCAATGTGCTTTGTCCTGTGCCCCAGTCGCTGCTCTCGACACAAGGCCAGCATAGCCTTGTTGTCTACGTACAGGACTGGAGGAGAACGAGGCGACTCTCCAAGGTCGGTCAGCAGGTAGGTGAGCTAGCAAAGCTCCTGGGCAGCCATAGCCCCGGCGTAGATCTCAGCCTCACAACTGGAGCCGAGAACAGAAGACGAGCGGGTAGCCCGCCACGAAACAGAGCCGGAACCAAGACTGAAGGTGTAACCCTGTGACGACCGCTGCGTAGCCTGGTCGTCAGCCCAAGAAGCGTCCGCGTGCCCAGTGAGGACCACTGGACTCCGCCCTCCAAGCACTAGCCCCATGCCCGACGTACTGCACAAGTAGCGCAACACCCTCTTTGCTGCAGCCATGTGCTCTGGTCGGTGTCTCCCAGGAGCAACATAGTGTGCGAGAATGCTAAGAGGGTATGGAAGGTCAGGTCGAGTGCAGGTCATCAGGTACATGAGGCAGCCAACAAGCTCTGGATACGGGCCACTCGACTCTACGGACTCATCCGAAGGCAGAGCTGAGAGCGAGTGGCGAGTAGGCAGAGGAGTGGCCTGAGGCGAGGAGTACGTGAAGTCGAAGCGCTGAAGGACCTGCTGCACCATGTGTGACTGAGTCAGGGTAATGGTGCGGCGTGCTCTGTCCCGGGTGATCTGCAAGCCAAGGTAACTGAGCAGTTCACCCAGGTCTGTGCACGTGTGTCTCTTCTGCAGCTCGGACTTCACGTGGGCGAGTCCAGCAGTGTCAGCAATGGCAAAGACCAAGTCGTCGACGTACACGAGGATGTAGAACGGCGGCAAAGAGGTGTCGGTGCGCAGAAACAGCGACGGGTCGGCTGTAGAAGGAGCAAGCCCAAGAGCCGCAAGTGTAGTCCTCAGTGTGTCGTGCCACTCATGCGGCGCCTGGCGGAGACCGTAGACTGGACGCCGGAGACTCCACTGGGTACCATGAGGGAAAGACCCAGTGAAGCCAGGCGGGCGGCGCAGCCAGATCTCCTCGTGCAGGCTGCCCTGCAAGAAAGCAGTGCTGAAGTCGAGAGAGTGCAGCTCGTAGTCACGGTGAACAGCAACGTGCAGCAGTACCTGAAGAGTGGTCAACTTCGGAGTGGGGGAGAAGGTCTGAAAGTAGTCAACTCCCTGCCGCTGACTGAAGCCACGAGCCACGTAACGCGCCTTGAAGACAGGCGGAGAACCCGGCGGCCGCTTCACCCTGAAGATCCACATGCCACTGACGATGTTCGCCCCAGGAGGGGGGACAGCGTCAACGTAGGTGCTTGTGGACTTCCAGGAAGCCATCTCTGCATCCATAGCTGCCTGCCACTGAGAGGAGTAGGGACCCTCTATCGCCTCCGCGTAAGAGCGCGGAGTCGGGATGTCAAGTGCATCCGGGTCTCCCTCAGGGGTAAGCAGTACGGACAAGAGATGCGGTGAAGCGGCTGCCAGGCACTGGAACTCCTCTTGCCTGTCCTCGAGGACGTCCGTGCCAAGGGCACACTCACCCCCGACGGACGGAGGACAGACAGAGTCAGACTCAGCGACAAGACTAGCAGCGTAGTCGAGGCGACAACGAGCAGCAAAGTCGACGAGCTCAGTAACGAGGGCAGACGCAGCAGAAGACTCGAAAAAAGGGTCAGTGACGACAGTAGCAAGGAAACGCGTGACAGTAGGACTGGCAGCACGAAGAGAGTCCGACTCCAGGTCGGCAAGAGCAGGAAGAGAGGACTCAGGAGGAGAAGGCAAAGGGGCACGCAGAGGAGCAGTAGACGGACGAAGTGACATCCGGTGCTACCAGGGACAGGAGGAGGACGCTGACGCGGACTGCAACCACTAGCGCGGGCAGTAGAACAGGCGACGCAAGACGAGACGCAGGCTCACGACGCTCAGTAAGACCTCCAGTAGGACCAGCTTAGGGAGAAGGAGCAGGTAAGGGGAGGCAGGCTGTAGCTGTGACTGTGACGGGACAGTCTGTGGACCCTCTAAGGGAGGAGGAGGACCAGTAGAAGGTGGAAGACCAAGAACCTGCAGCAGGAGTGGAACGAAGTACGGTCGAGGCCGCGCGGCGTCGCCAGACACAGCAGGGATAGCACGAGTACCCCCAGCAGGAGTACCCGCTCCAGCAGCACCTCTTGCACCTCCAGAATCCTCCAGCAGCACCAGGAGCACCCCCAGCAGGACTGCCAGTGGTAGTCTCAGCGCCAACACCCTCAGCAGCACCAGCTCCAGTCGCACCCGCAAGCCCAGCAGCTCCAGTACTCCCAGTACAAGCACCTCCGGGACCCGCGACAGCAGCACCCTCAGCAGCCGAAGAACATCCAGCACCAGCAGCACGCCTCCAGCGCCTGGCAAACCACTCACGCAGCTCCTGTGGGGAGAGTAGCTCTTGGCGAGACGAAGCACCCGGAGAACCTCCATGCGAAGAACCCCCAGGCAAAGCACCTCTAGGCGTAGCACCTCCAGTCTCAGCACCCCCAGGCTCAGCACCCCCAGGCTCAGTACCCCCAGGCTCAGCACCCCCAGGCTCCGCACCCCCAGGCTCCGCACCCCCAGTCTCAGCACCCCTAGGCTCAGCACCCCAAGTCTCAGCACCCCTAGGCTCAGCACCCGCAGCAGCACCAGAGTCACCAGTGACCTCGACAGGCTCGACCGCGTCTACCTGGGACACACCTGAAGGGGCAGGACCCTGAAGGGGAAGGGGGTCTACCGGGGGGGGACCTGGTACCAAGAAGAGCGGGGGTGGGGGGAGGGACGGAGTGCGGTAGGGGAAGAGGCGGTAGTAGGGTACCGACTCGTCGAACGTGACGTCCTGGGAGGACAGAACACAGCGAGAGGTGGGGTGGTAGAACCGCCACCCAGGGGCGTCGGGGGGGAACCCCAGGAAGACGCAGGGAGCAGCGCGAGGGGACAGCTTGTCCGCAGACAAGTCACGGACAAACGCCCGAGATCCCCAGACCCGGAACGCCGACGCATCGCCAACCTTCCCCGTCCACAGCAGGGCTGGGGAGGTCTCCGGCCTGGAGACCCTGGGGTGAAGGTTGATCTGGTGCGCCGCGTACCTCACCGTAAACGGCCACAGAAAATGGGGGGCAGCCGCATGCATCATAGATGTACGAGCGACGTCCATGACCATGCCAATGCGGCGCTCTGCAATCCCATTTTGCTGCGGTGAGTCCGGAAGCGTGAAGGTCTGACGGATGCCTCGCGCACGACAGTAGGCTTGCAGAAGGCCAGAGGAGAACTCCCCGCCTCTTTCCGAGTGCAGACGCAGAACAGGAAAGTCCGAGCCAAAGCTCTGCCTGAGCTGGAGACGAGCTGCGCGGATCCAGTCGATCAGCACCTCAGTGACATCACCCTTGCTGCGCAAGGGGAAGACTGTGGTGTAACGCGAGTAGTCGTCAACAACAAGCAGGAAGTAGCGCTCGTGACCCTGTCCACGGACGCGGGCCGGGCCCCACACGTCCATGTGAAGCGTCTGCAACGGGGCCTCAGTCGGAGGAAACTGGGAGGAGTGAGGGGCAGCACGCTGGCGCCCCTCAACACAGGGGACACAGGAAGGGCCAGGGCCCTGAGGAAGGGGAGGGAGGGACTAGGGGAGACCAGACACAAGAAGACGGGAGGCCATGCCTCTGAGCCGAAGCAGAGAGGGGTGACCAAGGCGGTGGTGACAGAGGAGAGTCTCGTGAGACAGGAGACGACAGGAACAGGGGGCAGACTCAGGACCAGACCTGGACGCTGCAGCAAACACCTGACCAGACGCAGGGACCCTACCAGACTCAGTAACTGGGGGAGACGCAGTGTTCAGTGTGTACAGGCTCGACCCTGGCTGACGGGTAAACGTAGCCAGGTGTCGACCTGTGCTAGCCTCTATGCAGTGCGTCACCCGCTGACGAGCAGGGGTGAACTTGGTGGACTCCCGCATCCTGTAGGTCAGCACCACTCACCAAGTTCGTCGAGAACGAGGGGAGGTAGAGACCAGACAGGGTGCCAGAGGGAGCCGCCGGACACGGGAGGACAGTGGAGAAGCGACCGGCCGACTAAGCGGCGTGAGTGTGGTGCGATCCCGAAAGAAGGAGCGAGACGCCCCAGAGTCAAGGGTGAAGGTGTGGGAGGCCGAAGCCGACGTAGTACCTGAGAGCGCAGACTCACCGGTACCTGAGGACGCAGACACACTAGCACTTAGAGCAGCAGCGTCGCAAGCACCTAGGGCAGCAGCCTCACCAGTACCAGGAGCAGCAGACTCAATGCTCGGATCGGGCGGGAAACACCGGTAACAGTCACCCTCATCACTAATAGACACAGCATACATGGCAGAGAGAATAGCATCAAAGTCAAGATCAAAGATGGCAACACCCGCCCTAGACAGCTCGCCCTAGCGAGGGATCTCTGAGGCCTCAGGGAACTGGTGACGCCACGCGTCCGTCAGGCGGCCAAAGCAGCGCTGGGAGGGGTGCGCACCCCCACACTACTCACCCGCACGGTCGCCGGTGTGCAGGACGTAGGTGCACGGACCAAAACCCCCACCCCGCTGGCATGCAGTGTACCACTCCCGGAGCTGCTGAGGGGATAGGGACTCACGACCGCGCTGCTGCTGCTGGCGCGAGCCACCACCGGAGCCACTCCTCTGCGAAGACCCACGACCAGCTCCACCGCCACCCCCACCGCCTCCACCGCCACCGCTGCCTCCACTACTGCCGCCGCCTCCGCCGCCGCCTCCTCCGCCACCTCCGCTCCCACCGCCACCGCCGCCGCTGCCTCCGCCTCCACTGCCGCCACCGACCCCCCCATCCCCACCTCCACTCCCACCGCCACCCCCACTCCCCCCACCGCCTCCACCTCCACCTCCACAGCCCGCTCCTCCAGCTCCCCTGCCCCCCTTGCCCTTGCAAGGGCGGCGTCTCCCGCTAGGGGCAAACGCCGCACCGACCGACTCAAGACCAAGGAGGTCGGCCGCAGCAGCAGAGGCAACAGATGGCACCAGGGGGGAGGGGGAACACCCCTCAAAGATGGGGGTGCGCGGGTCACCTCGAGAGGCTCCTACAGCGACTATACTCTTCTCCGCTGCTAAGAGGGCCTTCTCGAGGAGGTCGACAGTGAGTGTGGTGGGACAGACTGAGAGAATGTGGTCCCTGACTATGCGAAGGGAGTCAGGAAGGCGAGTGACTAGGAAGTACAGAGTGATGTACATGGGGGGGGGGAGGGTTCTTGGCGCAGAAGTCAGCAGGAAGTGCAGCGCGGTAGCGAGTGTCACTAGTGCGGAGGTGCGTAATGGGGTCAGCTACGGTGGGAAAGGCAGCAAGGTCAGGGAAGAGGTACGGTAGCATGAGACGGCTCAGTGCAGCAGTGGCAGGGGAGGAGTAGCGCGCGACTACAGCGTCGTACAAGGTCTGAGCACTCTTGTACTGACTAAAGTGCGCACGCTCGGAGGTAGGGAGGTGGCGACGCACAAGAAGACGTGCAGCAGCGTCGCGTGTGGCCCACTGGGAGCGAACAGTGGTGTCAGCATCAGCAGCAGGGGCAGGGGAAGCGCTAGAGGTAAGGTCAAAGAGAGAGAGGCCGTCTGCCCTATTGCACTGTAAGAACAGCTGCAAGTCATCTACCCAGACCTCAAAGTCAATGGCCCGACCCTCAGCGTCAAAAGCGAGGACACCAGGGGTAGCCATGACGACAGACGCCTAGCAGTGCAAACAGTAGGGTGAGGGCAGTGCAGTGAAAAAGGCTCTGTGCTCACCAGACTGGGCAGATCGGGCGGTCTGGAAGTAGGGCAGCTCAGCGGCCGGTGGCTCGGCTGCTGGGCGGCTCGGCGGCTCGGCTGCTCGGCTGTTGGGCGGCTCGGCGGCTCGGCGGCTCGGCTGCTGGGCGGCTCGGCGGCTCAGTGGCTCGGCTGCTGGGCAGCTCTGCAGCTCGGCTGCTGGGCGACCCGGCGGTCGGGCGGCTCGGTGGCGCTGGTTCAGGGCGGCGCGGCGGTCGTGGGTAGGGCGGCGGGTGGGCCGCAGTTAGGGCGGTAGGCGTGCCGCAGGTAGGGCGGTAATAGGGCCGCAGGTAGGGCGGCGGGTGGGCCGCAGGTAGAGCTGCAGGGAGGGCAGCAGGTAGGGCGGCTGGCGGGCCGCAAAGTAGGTCGGCGGGGCCGCGGGAGTAGGGCGGCGGGGCCGTGACGTAGGACGGCGGGGCCGTCGAGAAGGGCGGCGGGGCCGCGACGTAGGGCGGTGAGGCCGTCGAAAGGTAGGGCGGCGGGGACGTCGGCGTAGGGCGTCGGGGCCGCGACGTAGGGCGGCGGGGCCGTCGAAAGGTAGGGCGGCGGGGCCGCGACGTAGGGCGGTGGGGCCGCAGGAGTAGGGCGGCGGGGCCGCGTGAGTAGGGCGGCGGGGCCGTCGGTGTAGGGCGGCGGGGCCGCGATGTAGGGCGGCGGGGCCGCAGAAGTAGGGCGGCGGGGCCGCGTGAGTAGGGCGGCTGGGCCGTCGGCGCAGGGCGGCGGGGCCGCGACGTAGGGCAGCGGGGCCGCAGGAGTAGGGCGCGAGGCCGCGCGAAGGGCGGCGGGGCCGCGAGGTAGGGCGGCGCGACAGGCCGCTGCAAGGGCGGCGCGCCACTACCGCTAAGGCGGCTCAGCGCGACCGTAAGGGCGGCGCGACGGGCCGCTAGGGGCGACACGACGGGTCGCTAAAAAAAAAAGGAGAGCGCGACTCGAGGCGCGCTTCGGTGGGCCCTAGGAACAGTAGCTATGAGGGGACGTGCTCTGATTCCATGTGAGAACGAGAACGAGAATGGAATGAACTATGAATGAAGTGAGTACAAGTACTAACCCTAATTGGGTTGTACCCCCTATGGAAGACCCCACTATAGCCTACACAACAGCATTAGCTATAATGTCCTGACAGTCCAATCGTGGAATTCCCCGAACCGAACATGCGGTACCTGACGATTGGTTCCGAAAACTTTGGGGAGTGAATCATGCGCGGTCTGCTCGAAGGGTAGAATGAGGCGTAACCTCAAACATACATTCGAAACTGTTCCCCCAAGGTACCTTGAGATGTTACTCCGAACATTCTTTCTGTTATGAGTTGTACTAAGAAGAGTGCGCGGAAGACTTTATAAAAAGGATGAGAACTACAGAATGACGAGAATGATAAAGAAGCAAGCATTTATAGGGTCGAAACCGTGGTAGGCGAGGACCTCGGGACGTGGTTTGGTTGGGAGTGTCGCGACTGGTGCGGGGCGACTCGGAAGTGGTTCGGGCCGAAGTGTAGGCCGAACCCAAACTGACGCGAACAGTTCGGGCTGTCCTCGCTAGGAGTAGCCTCTACCTTCATGAATTCACATTCATTACACTTTCCCCCCCCCTTGATTTTTTCGGATGATTCTGGGCCCCACGATCAAGAAGATGGTGTGACCCACCTCTCCTCCCAAGCCGCCTTCAGAGACATTTATTATCCCCCGTCACGAGTTACTAAAATTTGTTTTTCCTGGTCACGAGATACCAAGTTTATTCGCATTTCCTATTGCTCATGTTCGCGTATCAGTAAACTCCTGGCTACTTGTGTGGCAGTGGCTAGACTGGCAGCATCGCTGCGTCTGAGGCACACCACAGTATAGGGCATAGGGATCCATCTGCAAACGGAAACGGAGATTCCTCACCGACACGTGCCTTCGAGCCCAATATCGAATCTGAGGATAGCCCGGCTTCAGTTTCAGGAGTGCCACTGGAAACACGGAACTGCGGCTTTTAGTAGGGGGATCGTGCGAGCGACGGCTGAGGATGGGTCTTCTGTTACTGGTGGCGGCTCTGCAGCCGACAGTTGAAGCTACAGGTTACGCGAAGTTTGATCAGTCACGTTGGCAAGATTGCAACCCTGGTCAAGCACAACAGGAGAGGGATGGAGATAAAAATAAGGATATGACTAATATATGAATAAGGATGAACAAGGGGAGGGAGAAGGGGAGGGAGTAGGAGCGGCGGAGGCAGCAGGCGCTGCGGCAGGCGACGAGACGGGCGGCGGGGGGGACGCCTCCAAACAGCGCAAGTGGCGTTGGGAGCGGTAGGGTCGGCGGCGTAGAGAGGGGGGTGGAGGGCGGGGTGGGGGATGAAGGGGGGGCTGCTGATGGGCTGGCGGGGAATTGACAAGCTCGAATTCGCCAAGGTAAGACGCTCTGAGGGGTGAAGATACATGTGAGACTCACTCAGGAGACTGGCCAAGGGGGAGGAACAGGGGCAGTGAAGGTAGGGGTGTTAGAAAGTGGGATTGAAAGTGGGTAGAAGGGGGGATGAAGCTGATGTGTGCAAGAGGCTGTGTGAGAGAGGCCGTGTGTGAGAGGCGATGAGGTATCGCCATGGGACGGGAATTAGTGTGAGAGTCACTCGAAGAACTGTGAGGGGCCGTTGAAGGGAGGGCTGCTGATGGGGCTGGCGGAGGCTGTAAAGGACGCCTTGGAGCTCCGAGGGGAGTTGTCGTCTTGTAGAGGACCCTCCTCAACACCCTGCAACTCCCCTCCCACCCACCCACCCACCCATGCCCAACTCCCTCTTCTCACCCCTCCCATCACTCATCCCTGACTCATCCAGCTCCGCTCCGCTCCTGCTTGCTGTTGTTCCCTGCCCTCTCGCACCCACTCGTCACAGCCACACTGCTCGCCAAGGCACCACCTCACGACCTTCTCGAACCCGCCCCTTACCCCCTCTCTTTACTGTTACACTCTCCTCTTTCACTTATCCCCTCTCACTCCGTTACACACTCCCTCTCCCGTTACCCCTCCCCGTCCCCTTATCTCCTCCTCCTCCCCTTACCCCGTTCCCTTTACCCTTACCCCACTCCCATCTTCCCTCCGCTACCCTCTCCTAACCCATCTCCTTCCCCTTACCCCTTCCCTCCCCTTCCACGATGCCAGGCTCTGCCGTGACGGCGTGACCATCTTGTGGCTCATCCCCGGCGGATTCACGTGGGCCGATTGGAATGGCTGGGCCTGCAAACTGCGTGCGCAGGCCGGGCAAAGGGGATGTTGGAATGGCTTGGTCATCATCAAACGTGTCAAGCCGGACGCCTCACCTCGCTGAATTCATTGCTCGCACCCACTGCTGCACCACCGCCGGCGGCGCCGCTGTCGAAATCGTAATGTCTGCCGCCCAGCTGTGTGCCTGCGTCTCTTACACCCCCACTCGTCGCCAGCCTGCCCGAGCCATTGCCCTTCGCTTTCCTGCTTCCCGTTTCCTTTGGTCGCACTCTCCCCCCCCCCCTCCCCTTCTTCTTCATCCCCACTTGTGGCCCGCCTGCCCGAACCCCCATGCTATCATCACGCTATCCCTTCCATCCTTCCCTGCTCCCTCCCTCTTCCTTCTCCCCCGACCCGACCCCCTCTCACCCCCCCTCAGCTCCGCACCTTTTATTCCGTTCCTGCCTTCTTCTGCCATTTCTTGCTTCCTTCCTCCTCATCGCACTGCTCCTCTCCTTTCCGCTCCCTTCCCCTCCACCAGCTCCGCACCTGTTTCTTCCACACCCCCTTCTGCCCCACGGACTCGCGCCTCTGCAAAATGGGTGCACTTGTCATGGGCAACCTGCGGACTGCTGACGTGGCGGACGTGCAGGAGAGGCTGCAGGCGAAGCTGGGCGGGGCTGCTGGGTGCGCCCAGCAGCCAGCAGCCCCGCCCAGCAGCCCCGCTGCTCGTCCCTCACCTCAGGAAGGAGGACGTGCTCTTCCTGAGGGACGAGCAGCGGGAGAAGGAGGAGGGCTGTAATGGGTCAGTGCTGCTGGGTCACTGCTGGGTGAAGGAGGTGCGTGCGTGGTAGTGGGCTGTTTATGCTCTCGCTCAAAGTGCCGCAGCAGGTGGCAAGACGAGACGGGTAACCGTTAAGTAGCGCAAGCGGCGTTGGCGGCGCTAGGGGCGGTGGCGGGGAGAGGGGGAAGGAGGGCGAAGGGTTGGTGAGAGGAGGGACTGCTGATGGGTGGCAGGGGCCCGGAGGCAGTTGAATAGCTGAACGTCGCCAGGCTGGGCTCTTTGATTGTCAGTGCAAGTGGCTGCAAGATGTTTGTGAGAGTGAGTGGAGGGAGCTGATGGGCCCATCCCTTCTCCACCTACATACCTCTTCCCTTGCAGAATTTGGTTCCCGCTTCCCGACCAGCCCCTATTCGCATCCCCGCCTATCCCATCCATCCAGCCTCGCATGTGTGGTTCCTAAATCAGCGCCTTGTGTCTCCCTCATTTCTGCTGCTACCTCTAACTTACAACCCCTTCTCATTCCCTGTTTTCTTCTGCTTAACCTCTTTCTCCCTTCTCTTCTTTCCGTGCCTAGCTCCCCACCCGCCACTCACATCAGCCCCACTGCAAAGGCTCAGCCTCCACAGCGCAGTCGCGCTGCTCTCCCAGGCACCATCCCCTCCCTTCCCCATACCCTCTCCCTCCCACACCCCCTTTCCCCCACCCCTCCCAGCTCCGCACCTGCTTCTCCCACGCCATTGTCGCCCCACGGATTCCTGCCGCTACGTTGGCGCGGCGCCGCACTGCTCTCACCCACCCGCTGTACCCTTTCTCCCCATACCCTCTCCCTTCCCCCTCCTTCTCCAGCCACCCCACCAGCGCTGCACTTGTTGCTCCTTTTCCTTATGGTGTGGCCGCACAGCTCTCACCCGCGCACTGTCCTTTCCTCTCCCCTACCCACCTCCTCCAACCCTTCCCCTGTCTCCCCACCAGCTCCGTACCGCACCTTCTACTCCAGCACTGGTTCCTGGCCCGAATTTCTCGCCCCTTTTAAACCAGGCAGGCAGAGGCTGCTGACGTGGCAGAGGTGGGCGAGAGGCGTTGGCGGCCCAAACGGCGTTGGCAGCAGCAGTGGCAGGGGCGGGGAGCACGCGAGGAGGGCGGGAAGGTGGTGAAGGGGCGGTGAAAGGGCGCTCCTGATGGTGGGGCTGGCGGATAGTCGACAAGCTCCAAGTTGCTAAGGTGAGACGCTCTGAGAGATGGAGATTTAAGTTGGACGTGAGATTTACTTGAGAGGAAGCGGGGGAGAAGGGGTCTTTAATGAAGTGACGGGTGGTTGAAGGAAGTGGGGTTGAAGGAAGTGGGGTTGAGGCAAAGGGGGTTGAAGGAAAGGCGGGAGAAGGAAGTGGGGAGAGGGGAGGTGAAGTTGATGCTGCATGTGAGTAGCGATGTGTGAGATGTTGTGAGCAGTCACTGTGGGAGAGAGGGCTGGGGGAGAGGGGAGAGGAGAGGAGGGGGGGGGAGGGATGATGTATGTTAGAGCCGCTCAAAGGACAGGGAGGGGCTGAATGCTAGGCTGCGGATGGAGCTGGCGGAGGCGAGAGAGTATGCGTTGGAGCTTTGAGGGGAGGTTTAGAGGACCCTTTTCAACACCCTGCAACTCTCCCTTCCCACCCACCCATGCACAGTTCCTCCGTTCCCAACCCTCACCTCATCCCTGCGATTGGAATGGCTGGGCCTGCGATGTGCGTGCGCAGGCATTACCACAATGACCTTGCCTCACCTTGCCTCACCTTGCCTCACCTTGCCTCGCCTTGCCTCTTCTTGCCTGCCCTTACCTCGCCTTGCCTCTTCTTGCCTGCCCTTGCCTCGCCTTGCCTCTTCTTGCCTGCCCTTGCCTCGCCTTGCCTCTTCTTGCCTGCCCTTGCCTCGCCTTGCCTCTTCTTGCCTGCCCTTGCCTCGCCTTGCCTCTTCTTGCCTGCCCTTGCCTCGCCTTGCCTCTTCTTGCCTGCCCTTGCCTCGCCTTGCCTCTTCTTGCCTGCCCTTGCCTCGCCTTGCCTCTTCTTGCCTGCCCTTGCCTCGCCTTGCCTCTTCTTGCCTGCCCTTGCCTCGCCTTGCCTCTTCTTGCCTGCCCTTGCCTCGCCTTGCCTCTTCTTGCCTGCCCTTGCCTCGCCTTGCCTCTTCTTGCCTGCCCTTGCCTCGCCTTGCCTCTTCTTGCCTGCCCTTGCCTCGCCTTGCCTCTTCTTGCCTGCCCTTGCCTCGCCTTGCCTCTTCTTGCCTGCCCTTGCCTCGCCTTGCCTCTTCTTGCCTGCCCTTGCCTCGCCTTGCCTCTTCTTGCCCGCCCTTGCCTCGCCTTGCCTCGCCTTGCCTCTTCTTGCCTGCCCTTGCCTCACCTTGCCTCGACTTGCCTCGCCTTGCCTCTTCTTGCCTGCCCTTGCCTCGCCTTGCTGGAATGATGCCTCGCACCCGCCGCTGCACCAATGCCAGCGGCGCCAGTGCCGGAAGCGTAATGATTGCCCACAGCTGTGTGCGCCTCGTAAACCCCCACTTGTCGTCCGCCTGCCTAAACCTTCATTCTATCCTTCCCACCATGGCACCGCTCCTTTCCCTCCCTCCCTGCTCTCTCCCTCTCCAATCCCCTCATCCCCCACTCCCCCCCTCAACTCCCTCCCTCAGTCTCCCCTCCCTTGCTCAGCTTCATTTCATTCTCTCTTGAGCCATGTGTGATATAAGAATCACGCTGCTCCTTCTCCCTCCTTTCCCCGCCCCTCCCCCCGCTTTCCAGCTCCGCACCTGTTTCTACACCCACTCCCGCCCCACGGATTCCCGCCACTACAGCACGGGCACACTGTTCACGGGCAACCTGTGGCCTTGTGGGCTGCTGGCTGAGTGCACTCCGTGCCAGGACAATCTCTCCTCAACACACCTTACTGCTGATGTTCACTGGTACTGTTCATTGCTGGCAAAGAAGGTTGGGTGAAGAAGGTGCGTCGGTGGTGCGAGGGGCTAATTGTGGGGCACCAGTGGGTCACTACTGGGTCGGTGGCAGGTCACTCTCAGGTCACTCTCAGGTCACTCTCAGGTCACTCTCAGGTCACTCTCAGGTCACTCTCGGATCATTGTTGTCCCCCCATCCCCTTCCCCTTACACTTTCCCATCCCCGTCCCTCCACTCCCATCCGCTTCTCCATCCCCTCCCTCATCCCCTTCTCCACCAACGTCCCCTTCCCCATCCCCAACCCCGTTACCACCCCCCACTTCCGCAGGTGTGCATAGTGCAGCCAGCAGCAGCTCCAACCCGCCCTGCTCTCTCCCTCTCTCTCCCTCCGGCAGGGAATGGATGCTACAGCTGTGCATAGTCCACCCAGTAGCATCCGTTCCCTGTCGCCTCTACACTCGCACACCCATCAGCGATCACTCATCTCTACCGAATCAGGTCGGTGCTCTCATTTGCCTCCTGTGGCGCCACCACTTCCCTTTGCACCCCATTGTCTCTTGTCTCAACCATTTAATGTGGAGGAGACAGTCCCATGATTGCATCATCCCATCACATCACACTAATACCCCATAATCCCAGCACACTATTCAAATACTCCATAACCCCATCTCGTCCACTACATCACCCGATTGAACCATCGCCGCAAATCATGATCACATCCGCCTAGTGCCAGTGGTCTAGTGGTAGAATAGCACCCTGCCATCAGCACGGTGCAGACCCGGGTTCGATTCCCGGCTGGCACACAAGTGATTTCTTGCTTTTGCCGCGAACTGGATCATCCTGTTGGACGCCCAACAAAGCCCATGCCATCAACCGCTTGATAGCTGTCCCCCCATGCATTGGCTTCGGCCCTCACTACAATGGTTGGTGTTCAATAGCTTTGGCAGGTCACTGCCTGCCCTGCCACCTGCATGTGCCCACCTCCCGTGGTTGCATGAGGCACAAGCTACGAAGCAGGAGCTAGGTAGGAGACATGAGACTCATATCCGTGATCTTCATGTTCCTCCCTTTTAAAGGGCCTCAACAATTGAACCAAAGAGCCAGGAGACCCATACTTATGCAGGTTCATGTTCCTCGCTCCCTCCAACTACTCCCAACCCCATTGCCCAACCCTCCCCACCTCTTTCATCGCAGCATGGCTGGGCGTTACAGCTTCTAGCTCCCTTCTCCCACCCTTGCCCATACTCGTTCCGCCCTCCCTCCCCTGCATGACCCCAGCCCTCCCACCGACCCACACCTTTCCAGCTCTCCCGCCCGTCATGGCAGGGCGTTACAGCATGAACCTCCCCCATCCTTGCTTTCCCTCCCTCATTGAGTCCCTCATCGTTTATTCCTCCTTACCTACCCTCCATTCCCCTACCCATCCCCCATATCTCCAGCACATCATACGGGGGCGCTATGGTGTGCATTGCAGCTTGCACCTCCCCCCGCCTTACCTCGCTTTCCCCCTGTCATTGCTTTCCTCTTTGTTTCTTCCTCCTTCCCTACCCTCCATTCCACCATCCCAAACCCCACACCTTTCCACCTCTTCCAGTGCATCATGGCATGCTATGGTGTGCTGTGCACTGCAGCTCTCTCTGCCCTCCCTTGGATGTCCCTGTCCGTTGCTTCCCCTCCCCTTTATCACCGCCCCACTCCCCTCACTCCCGTTCATAGCTCCACACGTGTCAGCGCATCATGCCGGGGTGCTACGGAGTGCACCTCGCCCTGATAACCAAGACGTGCATGGCAGCGCATAGGGCGCCGCCCATCCCTGCGCTAATCGTTTGTCGTCAAAATGCCTTGAAACCCTTTCTTGTCAAAAGCTGCCCTACTGAAATCATCTTTGTGACTTAGCAGCATACACAAGCTCCCCACCTGCCGCTACACTATTCTGCAGCCACTGGGCCACATCACCACTCCCATCAGTTTCTCCCTTTAACACCAACAGGACCTATTCAGCAGTCACAAGGCCAAGATAATCGCCTTATGAGCAGGGAGCAGGGTGACAGGGTCTCTCACCACAGGACTGCCTCTCGTGGACTGGGCGCCTCTCCAGGCAGTGTGCTCTGCCTCTACTCGGCTTTCATCTTCCTTGCCTTCCCTGCCTTCTTTCCTGCTCTTTCCTGCACTGCCTGCCTGCCCTTCCTTCCATGACCCCTCCTGTTGGGGCAAGCCAAGTTCACTTCACACATTACACCGCCTCTTTCTCGGCCACAGCATAAGGTAGCTTCTCCGGCACTGTGCTTGCTCTTCATCATCATCCTCGCCCTTCGCAACAGCAAGGAGCTGCCGTCACTCGACGAGACCTCGCCACATGGCAGACGCCGATCCGTGCTCGAGTTGAGTGGATCCTGCTGAGCTGAGCAGCAGTCTACTGCTGCGCAAGGGTGTCTCACAAGAGTGGCAGCCGGCACGTTCCCTTCGTTCTTGCCCATGGATGCTACCGCATGTCACCATTTCTCATGACACATATCCTTTCAAGTAGCACCTGCTGGTTGTCAGTTCCACTACGAACTCAGGGCGTGTTCCTACCGCCTCTTATCAGGCGAACCTCTTGTCAGATTCGCGTCGCACCACACTGAAACACGCGTAATAACATTCGATCGCACTGAAACGAATCGAACCTCACAGGTCTGACAAGAGGCCGCATGATAAGGGGCCGTAGGAACTCGCCCTCAATGTGTGTCTTGGTTCCACCTCCTGTCCCAAGTAGCTATGTTTGGCCCACATGTCCCACCGGCACAGCACCAACTTTTGCGCCTAGCATATATAAATAATTCAAAACGGTACTTGCATGCATGTTCATTAGCCTCCACTGTCAATGGATATGGGTAAAAAGGCACAATCACACCACAGCACGGTATAAGTAGAGCTTGCATCCAGTCGTAGTCCATCTCTGCTGCGCTACACGAGACCTTGCGTAGCACTGTTCCAGAACAAGGTATTCTGTAGCCCGACTATGCTCTACATATCACAGCACATTTTATAGCACGGTTCCATCTGACACAAAAAAAAAATCCTACAGTTTGTTCGGCAGAGGCCAGCTTTGTGTGCACTGTCCAGGTGGGAGTAAGACCAGGACACTTGCCAAAGAAAGAAATCACTTCACCAAACACACTTCACAACACAAATGTATATCACTTCACTGCAGAATTGCAATAACCTATACGAGCATTGCACAAGCACGTTGCAGCCATTATACACATTCCTCACCTCGAACTTATCCACAGTACAGGGAGCAGCACAAGAGTTGGCCTGACAACGCAGAGGCCTGCCTAGGTGGATTGAAAAGGGCATGGGTGGGATGACAGGGCATGGGTGGGATGACAGGGCATGGGTGGGATGAAAGGGCATGGGTGGGTTGAAAGGGCATGGGTGGGTTGAAAGGGCATGGGTGGGATGAAAAAAGCATAGGTGGGATGAAAATAGAATGGGTGGGATGAAAAAGAAATGGGTGGGATGAAAAAGAAATGGGTGGGATGAAAAAGAAACGGGTGGAATGAAAAGGCATGGGTGGTACGAAAAGGCATGGTTGGGATGAGACCGCATGGGTGGGGTGAAAAGGCATTGGTGGGATGAGAAGGCATGGGTGGGATGAGAAGGCATGGGTGGGATGAGAAGGCATGGGTGGGATGGAAAATGCAGAAGCACAGGGAAGGAGCAGATGAAACAATGGGAGTTAAAGGCATTGTGGAGGAGAGGCTTGAAGCTGATGGTGAACGGCAAAACCAGGAGTGACAAGAGTGGGACCATGAATGTTGGTGGAAATGACAGGAATGGGGGGGTACGAGTGGAGTGGGGATACGAGCGGAGTGGGTGGTATGACAGGAGTGGCTGGCGGGTATGAGGGGATTAGGGCGTGTGAGGGGAATGGGGGTTGTGAGGGGAGTGGTGGGCATTTATAGAATGGGGGATATGAGAGGATTGGGGGTTATGAGGGTATGAGAGGAGTGGGGAGTATGAGAAGACTGGGAGGCATTAGAGAAGTGATGGGTATGAGGAGAGTGAATTGGGAGAGGGGGGGAAGGGTATGAGAGGGGTTGGGGGCATGAGGGAAGTGGTGGTTAAGAGAGGAGAAGAGAGGAGTGGGGGTTATGAGAGTCGTGAGGGATAAAAGAGGAGTGGGGAAGAAGAGGGGAGGGTGGGAGATGAGAGGAATGGGGGTGTTGGAGTGGTTTTAACTGTTTCCATAACTGTAGCGTATTCAGGCTCTCCAGCCCATGAGACCCATGAGACCCATGAAGTTAAGAAGGATTCTGGTGGAGGTGAAGAAGAGAAGGAGGGCTGTCAAGATTGCAAAGAGGGCATTGGGGATTGGAAGGATGGTTTGGACAGTGCAGAGAAGATGCTATGGCTGTCATACGTGGAACTGTTTCTGTTCCTTTTTTCCTACGAGTACTAACCAGATGTAAGGGGTCAGAGCACAGTCGTTTGATGCACCGCCACTCATGTATGCTAGATGGTGTTTATGTATGCTGTGGTGCGGTGCATTTTACGCGCTTGACCATGCAAGTGTGAGAGAAGCAGGTGTGGTGGTAAGTGGGGAGGGGTGGAGGGGAAAGACAAGGGAAGAGGGCAATGGGTGGTGAAGGGAAGGTGCGTTGCAGCCTGGGCGAGGAGCGCACAGTGCCCATGTTGCCTGCCTGTCACGCCAATGTAGGCAACCATGGCAAGGAGTGCCCTCGATAGCCCACCGGTTCCCCTTGAACAGTGCACCAATCAACGCGCCAATCTAGGGGCAGCCTCAGCAGCCCGCAGGATGCTGTGAGCCGTGCGCTCGTGTTGCACTGGGGAAGATGTGGGTGTAGGAGAAGCAAGAGCGGTGGTGGTGAGGGAAGGCGAGAGGGAAGGGGGAGGGAAAGAAGGAAAAGTAGCAATGGATTATGAGAGAGATGTGGGAGGGAGACAGTGCTGTAAAGGGGCGCAAACCTGTGGCTGGAAGCTGGGTGCAGGAAACACAAATGCGAAGCTGGGGGAGGGGGTGGGGAGGAGGGGAGAAGTGTGATGGTGAGAAGGATGCAGGGAGGAGGGATGTGGGAGACAGTGCCGTAGGGGCGTGAGTCCGTGTTAGAGAAGCATTGGAGCTGGGGAGGAAAGGGAAAGAGGTTAAGGTGAAGGGGAAAGGGGAGGAGAATGGGTAGTAACTGGGTGATCTATGTGTTTGAACTGTAGGGGCAGGAGTCAGAGGGTCGCTAGTCAGGGCAGGATACATACACGAATGTAAAGCTGGATGGATAGGATGGGGTGGGATGAATGGGGGCAGGATGAGACGTAGTTACAACCACCCACATTCTCAAATCCGCTGCCCTGCCACCAGCTCAGCTCCCTCCAGTGACTCTCACAACCGTCCTCACAGCGACTAATCAATTCCCGTGCAACATCCTGCTAGTTAACTGCCCGCTTACCACTGTCGCCAACAATTGACTTACACGGATTTCCCCCGCTCCCCTCCCCCTTTTCCTGCCACCATGCCCGTCTACCCATCATGGGTAACACCACTCATCCTTTATGACCTCCGCCAGCCCCAGCCCCCCCCTTCACTGCTCCAAACGCCCTCTTTCCCGCCCTCCACCCGGTCCTTCACCCCCCACTTCACTGCTCCCTCGAGTGACTCTCACACACGCCCTAACCTACAGAATCTCCTCACCACTCCCTGCACACATACTCATCTCTCACCGACTCTCACACGCATACCCGTCCCTCACCCACTCTCCACACACACATGCCCACCCCTCGCTGACTCTCACCTTCATATGCAAGTCCATTCATAGTCACAAGAGCAGTCGGCGTGCTGAAGTGGCACTTGTAAGCAGCCATGCCAAGCTACGACTTGTCACCTATATCCCCATGTGTGCTGGCGGCCTCAATTCTCTGGACCTGTGGGGAGGTGGGAGCAGAGAAGCGGGAATTGAGGACAGGATTAGCGGAAACGGTGGGAGGGGAGGGGGTGCAGAGCGGGGGATGGGGGGGGGGGGGCAGAAGGAAGGGGTAAGTGAGGAGTCGGGGTATGAGAGCAGTGAGGGCTATGAGAAGAGGGGGAGATTTTGAGAGAATGGGCTTCATGAGAGGACTGGAGGGTATGAGAGGCGTGGGGAGTATTGGAGGGATGGGGGGTGTGACAAGAGTGGGAGAGTTGGGTTCTGAGAAAAGTGGGGTGGGGGGTAGGAGAATGTTGGTGGGGATATGACTGGAGTGGGGGTTCGGAGAAAAGCGGGGGTATTTCAGAATGCATATTTCATAATGCATCTCAGAAGGCGTCTCAGATTCAATATCTCAAAAACCATACATCAGAATGAATTTTGTCTGCTGGTGCACACAGAATCTTCAGCATGAGAGTTTTTGAATGCTTCTCAGGTCAATCAATCAGATTGTAGCTCTGGGTTTTTATACTAGGTACCTAAAATGCAGGATAATGCATGTCACTAAAACATTCCCCAAAAGTCTCCTAGCTGACCATTCAGCGATCACAGGCTACCACATCTGCGGAACATTTTTGCTCTTCTGATTTCTAAAGTTCAATGGCTTGCCTATGCATGACGCAGGCCAAGTGAATACACGAAACAAAAATTAGTTGGGGCAAGGAACGAGGAATCAGAAATCAAACTGCCAAGAAACAAAACACGTTGGTGCAAGGTTATAGAACACACTACAGAGACAAAAACAAGAAAGTCAAGAAAGGGCAAGAAACAAGAAACAAGGGCAGAGATCATACAACCAAGAAACAGACCACATGGGTGCAAGGCATGTACGAAGAGATCATACTACAAGCCCCAGAACAGCCCCATCTAATCATTCATCTCCCCTGGCACCCGCTTCAGTGGCATGGTATCAGCTTCACTGCCGTGGCACCAGCTTCAAAGACCCCTTTGCCATCCAGCATCTGCCATCACAGAGACATTGCAAGCACAACCAGAGTGCACTGCACATCTGCTAAGCAATGATCAGCCCAGGGAGAATCACCAAGGCCCAAAAAACAGCCTCCAAGGTACTCCAGCGCCTTTAACCGAGCCAAGTCAACCCACCTCACCTTAGTCAGCACCTAGCGAGTCCAAGGCAGCCAGCTGAGTCAATGCTCCTCCGTGAGTTGCACCAGATTCGCAGGAATGGAGGTGATGCTGGTGTCACGCAGTATCAGCTGGTGCAGCTGGGTGAGAAACTCCGGAAGGTGCTGCAAGGCGGTGCAGCGAATCAGCTCCAGTTTGCGCAGCCGAGACAAGCGGCTCATGCCTTGTGGTAGCATCGTCAGCTGAGGTGCGTGAAGCTTGAGTGACGTCAGCGAGCTCATTTTCAGTATGCTTTCTGGCAGCTCCTCCGCTGATCACGAAAGAAGCTCCAGCTGCTATAACTGAGACAACGCTTCTGCCATGTTTCCAGGGAGGGTGCGGATTCCCGGTGCCTCTATCAGCAAGCTGTGCAGGCGAGGGAGAAAGATCAGGGGAACTGGAAACTTCTGACTGTCACCTCCCAAGCGCATCTCCAGCTGCTCCAGCTGCTGCAGCTGCTTCACCTGCTCGATTTGTTCCAGCGGCTGCAGCAGCTCCAGCTGTTCACTCAACAAGCTGCGCAGACGAGGGAGAGAAGACAAAGTGCTTGGCAGCTCCAACCTTCCTCCTTCAAAATGTTGTTCCACCTGCTCCACCTGCTCCACCTGCTCCATCATCTGCTGCACGAACGTCAACCTGCTTCTCCCTGCAGGCCCCCATTCCACCTCAACACGGTTCAGCTTCAGCACCCTCAGTTGCTTCATCAACCAACTTGGAGGTTGACCTTACTGCCTTTCACACCATTGCACCATCCAGGAATCCTCTATATACAACTTTCAACCATCTCAACACCTAGATTTATCGAGATGTGTCATGGTCAATCCTTGTCGGGTGTGCTGCTCGCTGTGTTCTCTGTTCGAAAACCCCTAGGCGTGCCTGCTTGCTGCATGTGTGTGCCTCCATCCAGTTGAGGGCTCTGCTGTTGGGGGGATTCATGACGAATTCGCGAACCACTTTATCAGCTCGGTTACCATATACAACCCCAAATCCTCGCTGCCTCTCTGCTCTTGTTATTCAAGTCAAATATGTTCGTAGGTGTGTTTCACAAGTAGTGCTTATCATTCAGGAGTTCAGTTGGGGTGTGCTTCATAGGTCGATCTGCTACTGCACTGAAATAACATTTATCGCATCCAAAACTCTCATAGTCTATGCTAACCCCGCTAAAAATAATACCAATGACAATCGATCGTCCTATGTGACACACCCTGATCACTTTGTTTGTAACTCCAGTGATGAACGAAATTTTCACCTTAAAGCACATGTAGTACCAGTGCTTCGTAATAGTTGCGACCTGATTTCAGGAATGTCGTACAGCTCACATTAGGGAACTAGCTGTATGAGCATAGCACCACTGAGTTGCATCCATTTCTACGCCAAGCCACCAACAATCTATTCCATTAGCCCTGGCACAAATGATTACGTTGCCTTCTTCCTGATTGCCACGATTCAGATTCCGAGTTGATATTGTTCGCGTTGATTCCAGCTGATCATGAGTGCGGCTATGGCTAGACTTGCAGCATCGCTGCCTCTTCGTCATGAGCAGCGTATTAGGACGGGAAATGCCTGAGTCTCCGCGCAAGACAATTTCGATAAACGGAAATAGAATCTGAGGATCTAAACCGCAAATTTACAGTGCAGCCGTAGGATGGTTTTACAGTGCTCGTGGTGCTTTGTCGAACGATAGTGAAGCCGCAGATTCCGCAAGATTCAAACAAAATGACGCGCGTGCCTGCGAGGTTACTAGCAACCCTGTGCAAGCACAGCAAGATACTCCACAAAGATTCCGGAGGCTCGCGTTGACAGAATTGAAACTGAACTGATTTATTAAGAAAGAAGGCACTAGGCCTTAAGTACAAACGAGGTTGGGATGGGCAAGGCTAGGGAAAGGATGGGATGGGAATCCTAGCAAATCTCCAATTGGTGAGTTGGCAGATTTGCAGGATTACGAGGGAATCCCAACCAGATAGGGTTGGGATCACAAACTACACCCAACCCACAAATAACCTACGCGATATAGAATATAGTACACAAAGTGTTGACAGCCTAATTCTAACACACCCCCTAGGCTGCAACACATCAGCCACAAGGAGGCCCAACACCCATGGCCGAGAGGAGGCGGTAACGATCCTCGCGAACAAGCGACTTGGTAAACAAGTCAGCAAGGCTGCAGTCGGAGGCAATGTGTTCAGCCTTCAGCTGCTCGCGCTGCACCAGCTCCCGAAGAAAGTAGTGACGGACTTCAATGTGCTTGGTGCGGCCATGGAAAACGGGGTCTTTGGTGAGATGAATGGTGCTCTCGTTGTCACACCAAAGCGTTGGGGTTGGTTGGGGATACCCCAGTTCTGTCAGCAGGAAGGAGAGCCAACGACCCTCCTGTGCAGCCATGGTCCCGGCATACAGCTCTGCCTCACAGGTCGACAGTGAGACGGAGGACAACCGAGTGGGGCGCCAACTTACAACCCCACTGCCAAGGGTAAAGCAATACCCTTGGGACGAGCGCCGATCACTCTGGTCATCAGCATAGGATGAGTCACTGTACCCCTCTAGGCGAACCGGGGAAGTGCCGCCAAGTGTGAGCACATAATCCTGTGTGCCTTTGAGATAGCGAAGAACCCGCTTGGCGGCAGACCAGTGGTGGCGAGTGAAGCGACCAGGTGCAACGTAGCGGGACAGTACACTGACTAGATAGGCTAAGTCTGCTCGAGTGCACATCATCGCGTACATGAGGGATCCCACAAGCTCGGGGTAAGGCTCGTCACAGGGCTCAGGTGAGGGAACGGAGGGTGCAGTGAGTTGGTGTTGCAGAGAGAGTGGGGTGGGCATTGATGCTGCTTCCTGCATCTGGAACCTCGTTAGAACGTTGTTGATGTAAAACTTCTGCGAAAGGATGATGGTGCGGGCTGTGCGATCACGTGTGATTTCCATTCCCAAATAGTTCGTCAGCTTCCCAAGGTCCTTCATGGCCAGCTTCTCACCAAGTGCGGTTTTGATTGCTGCCAGCTCAGTCTGATCCTTGGTGACAAGGATCATGTCATCGACATAAACGAGGATGAAGAACCGGGAGGGTGTTGCTCGGATGAAGAGGCTGGGGTCAGAGGTGGATGGGTGAAAGTCGAGGGACCCTAAGGTGCTCTTTAGCTTGTTGTGCCATTCCCGAGGAGCTTGCTTGAGGCCATACACTGGCCGATTCAGCTTCCATACAGTGCCTGGTGGAAAAGGAGTTGGAAATCCTTCGGGCCGCTCCATATAGATTTCCTCTCGAAGGACCCCTTGCAGGAATGCAGAAGACACATCCATGCAGTCAACCTCCATGTCATCTCGAGCAGCGACATCGAGTAGAGTGCGCAGTGTGGGAGGTTTGGCGGTGGGAGAGAATGTCTCAAAGAAGTCCAGTCCACGCTTTTGGGTAAGTCCCTTGGCACAGTACCGGGCTTTGAAGACAGGAAATTCGCCTGGAAGTTGTTTCACCCGAAAGACCCATTTTCCCTTCACAATGTTAACGCCGGAGGGAGGAGAGACGTCTGTGAAAGTTCCTGTGTGAATGAAGGCCTCACATTCTGCGACAATGGCCCCCATCCACTGAGCGGCGTGAGGACCAGAGACTACTTCAGCATAGGTGAGAGGTGTGGGGATGGAAGGGTTGTCGGAGAAATTGAGGGTGGGAGAGTCTGCGATGTCTGGAAAGAGGGAGCATAGTGCGTGGATGGCTGAGTCGATATCAATCAACTCCTCATGTCTGTCTTCAAGGAGGGATGGCATGAGAGAATAATCACCCCCGACAGGAGGAGGATTGAGAGAGACGCGAACGGAAAGGGAGAACGGTTGTGGAGGTGTGCGAGAGCGGGTGCGAGAAGCGATGGGTGAGGGAGGCGGGGCCGGAGTAGGCGTAGCGGAAGGGGAGGTGGGGGTGGGAGGGAGAGTGGAGACAGGATCGGGATCAGGGGTGGGAGCAGGAGGAGGAGGAGCTGGGTGACGGCGTTGGTAGGTTTTGAGAGGAACGGGCTCGGTAGGAGGAGATGCGAGAGGAGATGGAGGATGGGTAGCGGAGGAGGGAGGGAGCGAGGGAGACTGTGTGGTACTGGAGGGGGAAGCGGGTGATGGGGGATCAGAAATGGTGGAGGGAGCGGGAAGAGGAGGAGATGGAGTGTCGGGAAGAGGGAGACTGTCAAAGTCAGCCCAAGTAAGAGAGGGAGGCGGAGGAGAGGGGGAAGCCTTGGAGGAGGGGTAGAATGGGTGGGACTCATCAAAGTAAACGTCCCGGCTGCGATAGAGCTTGTTGGTGGAAGGATGGAGGAAGAGATAGTCTGGCAAGTCTAAGTTGTGCCCGAGGTATACGCACGTGATCGTTTTGGGAGCAAGCTTGCCGCCAGCCGCACGACGGGCTTGGGAGTTGAGGAGGACATAAGAAGTGCACCCCCATACACGAAGAGGGCGGACGGATGGCTTTTGACCCGTCCATAGCTCAGCGGGGGTGGTGTGGGTGTGATGAGGATGGGGATGGAGATTGTGGAGGGCGGCAGCATGAAGCATGGCGTACCCCCAGAAAGAGGGAGGGGCGGAGGCGTGCGTGAGGAGGCAGCGAGCAATCTGCACCAATGTACGGTTCCGGCTTTCGGCAATACCGTTTTGTTGGGGACTGTCTGGGAGAGTGAAGGTTTGACGGATACCCTCAGTGAAGCAGAAAGCTTTGAGAGTGTTGTTGCGGAATTCACCGCCGCCGTCAGAGTGAAGGACCTTGATGGTGGTTTTGAAGTGTTTATGAGCCTGCTTCGCCCATTCAATGATTACGCCTGGGGCTTCGGATTTGGAGGAGAGAAGGTGGACAGACACATAGCGGGAGTAGTCATCAATAATGACAAGGAAGTAAAAGTGTCCACCGCGAGAGCGAACAGGAGCTGGGCCCCAAAGGTCCATGTGCACGCGATCGAGAGGTGCAGCGGAGATGGACTCAATGGGGGGATGGGGCTGTTCACGAAGCTTGCTCTGTGCACAGTCAAGGCAAGGCGGCCCTAGGGTGGAGGTAGGAGAGGGAAGTGAGGTTGGAAGCCCGTGGAGGAGTTGTTTTGTGGCAAGGTCTGAAAGCGCGCGAAAGTTGATGTGGCCAAGGCGGTGATGAAAGAGCATGGTTTTGTCGGAAAGGAGGCGGCAGTGACAGGTGGAGGAGTCAAGGGAAGGTAACGGGAGGTTTGTGAGGGAGCACGTTTGAATGGGAGGTACTACGAACGTGTATAGGTTGTTGGAATTGAGAGTGAAGCGGGCTAGATGAATGCCGGTTTTGGCGTCAAAGAGGTCACAGTAGTCGACATCATTGGGAAAGATGGTGATGACTCCTGCTTGTTGGATTTCACTTTGTGCCAGGAGGTTGTGGCGGAGGGTGGGGGCATAGATGCCAGTGACTGTGCCCGATGGAAATGCTGGACAAGGAACTGTGGAGGACCCATGGCATTGGATGGAGAAGCTAGAGTCGGCTCCGAGGAGTGGGATGGGAGCCTGGTAAGGAACGAACGCAGTTTGGTCTTTGAGCACTGTGTGGGTGGCACCACTGTCTAGTATGAACTCGATCCCTTGTGTGTTTGAAACCCCGATGTACTGTGACCCCTTCTCATTAATAAGACCAGCACCTGAGAACAACAGGTTGGGGCAAATATCAGATGGGGTGCTATCAACTGAGGGACTAGGCACCTCTACTGCCTCGACATAGTTCACGCGACGGGGTGGGGCCCAGTTGGGAGGGCGCTTGTTGGTGGAGACACCATGGACGTCGTACCACTCATCATCTCGCTTCTTGAAGCAAGTTGCCTCTGGGTGGTTGGTGCCTCCGCATTTCTGCCCCGCACGTGGGCCTTTCCTAATGATGTAGGGGCATGGTGGAAAGGAGTTGCGCCTTGGTCCTTGTTGGGAGCGGAATGGGATTCCAGGGGTGTAGCGCACAGCACAGCCTAATTCTAACACGCGTGACCCAGAATCGAGGGCATGCCAGGGTATGTTAGGGGGTGGCATCTCATATGTATGTCCAAGCAGTCTCAAAGCACTGTCATAGTCTGGGGATCCCCCGCAAAAGCATCTAATGTATTACACTGGCCAATTCCAGGGTGACAATGTATAGTCCGTCTGTCCGGCATACGGGGGTCTTTGACAAGGGTTTACTGCCGCTTTATTGTACATATAGGGATCATGCTTATAATCGCAAAACACACGGAAACATCAGAGCACGTGCCATTATGGCACTAATATACTAATAGTTCTGTAGTGCGAGCATTTTATAAGCTAATATAAATACCACAATTGCTGCCACATGGAGCGCAGCATTAACGCTGAAGTCGCTGGAAGTACTTGGGGCACGGGCTGCGCACGCGCGTGGTAGGCTACATGTTGGGGACTGGGGAAGAGCATAGATGCTTGGTGGCTCTACCCCTTACTTAGTGTCCTGCATCTAGTTCAGTTCCTCGTTCACCAGGTACGCCCACTTGTTCAAGAACCACACGTCCTTCTCTTGGACGCGGTGGACAGCGCGCTTGAGCCTGTCAATGGGGACGACAGCGAGCCCGCAAAACAGCCCGGGCGGGCCGAGCACCTGACAGCCCGTGCACTCATCACACCCCTGTTGGGCCAGCCTATGCAGCACAGCCACCTCTGCCGGCTCGTAGTTGCTGTCATCCAGCGGTCGCTCTGCATCGAGCAGCAGGATTAGTCATCCGTATACGGTATGTCCAGCGGAAGACAGGTACTCCACGCAGGAGAAGGCCGTGTGGCCATGCAGAGATGTAGTGGCACGAGCGTAGTGGGGCCTGATGTGCCCGTAATCAGCGAGGAAGGCCGGCAGAGCCACGGCCGTGTGCGCTTGTTAGATACATGGTGACAAGGGCAAGCAACCAGAGGCCACATCCGTCAAGTTTAAATTTGGTTGCTTTGAAGGGGAGGGTGGGCGGGGTGGGGGTACAGGGTGAATCCAATAAGACAGAACAGGGTACCTACCTACTGATGGGCAGGGGTGCGTGTAAGGTAAGGAGTGAAAGGTTGGGGGGATAGGAGATGCGTGGGTCACGCGCAGAAAATCATGCTTCCCTATTGCGGGGTGCACACTCTGTGGCATTGCATCCGCCAAGCCCAGTCGAGACGCACGCATGTCTGGAGCGCACCTATATTAGGATGCCCAAGCTATGCTCTCCACGGTCGTATAGGGATTAGGTGCATACCCATGCCGGGAACGGCCGCAGGCCGGCGTTGCGCATCACAGTGTCGTAGAAGTACAGGAGCCCCCCCATGGCCATGTCGATCTCCTCAAAGACAGAGGCCGCATTGCTCTTGTGGTCGGGCCGTGCAGTGAGGGACCTCCGCGCAAGTGTCAGGGGTGCCTGTTGCGATGGCCTCTGTATGGTTGCATCAATGTAGATGGAGTAAACAAAAAATCATCTTGGACAAATACCAGTAACTCTGAGCGCACTGACGTCTTTGAGTGCAACCAGTATGTTGACCGTTCTCACCCGGGTCAGCGCAGTCTGGTTGCGCCTGCGGGCTGGGAGAGCAGAGGTCAGCTGCGCCAGCGACGTATCCGAGTGACACGGAGCTCACACGCCGGACTCGTGCCATTGGAGCACCGTGACCAGCGCCAGCCTGGACACGATCTCCCCCTCGCCCTCGAGCACAAACGACGCAAGCTGTGATGAGGCAATGTCTATGTCAGACATGCATGACACACGACATACACATAGCATTAATGGGTAAACGGCCATTCTGCCACGAAAGCGTCGGTCGCACCATCATCGCCGACGCATGCTCGCTTGTAGTGAAGTTGGCGCCACTAGCCCAGTAGCTTCTTGACCCTGGAGAGCGAAGCCAGCCAGGCGAGCGTCGGGTTACATCTTCGTCATGCGCCTGCCACGACAGTGTCCATACCATTTGTAGTCAAGATAGGAAAAACGACGCTGCCCACAAGACTGGGCAGCCCTAATCACACTCACTCATCCTTGCGCCTGGCCATCATGCGCTGCCGCGTAGGACGCTCCGAATGTACAGCCAGAAGCCGATGTAGATCGCATGCAATATATCGGGCATCTGCGATAGGTACGCGTTGCCCCGCAGTGACCTACTGAATTTGAATGCCCACAAGAAGCTCTGACACGCATGGAACGGGTTGGGGAGGAGAGAACAGCGAATAAGAAATCAAAGAGACAAACGTGTAAGTCAGCACGCAGCGGGACTTTATGTGTTAGGCCTTGAGGTAGGACCGGTTACTGGGAAAGGAATCGTTGAGTGCGCTTTCGCCTCCGTGTGATCGCGCACCAGATCTTTCTGCTGTTCCACCGTGCGGTGCTTGGCCGGTTCGCGGTCCATGTCACGAAGATCACCACGCCCCACGTATCAGAGGGAGCATGGCATCGCAGAGCCAAGTTGCTGCGTGCATGAGACCTTGCAGGTCTCTGGGTAGTCGGCCACGTAGGAGAATAGCAAGGGTAGGAAGAAGCGATCCACCCCGGACGGGTCCTTCGCTGCCAGGTTACTGCCCAGTTTTGCGGTTGTAGCCAAAACGTAACACATAGAGTCAACACTTGCGGACAGAGAAGCAATCTGAACCACGAGCTAGTGTACCTTTCAGTCCTGGGACTCATGCAGAAAAGCCCTATGAAAACATGCAACGTCAGATTGGTACTTACGTGTGGGCTCACGACAATCAGGTCTGCGAGAACAATTTTCATGGCAGCGTGAAATAGCTCCACCTTCATGGCGGGTGTCATGTTCTGCGGCGGAAACGGCAGCATCGCCAGAAGCAGTTTCCCGCAGTCCATCCACCGCCTCCTCAGTGGGATGTTTGCGATGGAGAGGTACACCGCCCATACTCTGGTGCGCTCCTTTCCGCTCAGAATCGTCGCGTCACTCGAGAGGATGAGAGGAACAACCACAATGCCGGGTCCATACTCCAGTTCCACCGCCACTTGAGCCTCCTCCCAGAACGTGGCGATTTCTGGCGTTGTGTAAACTCGACCTGCAGCACTGTTCTCGTGGACGGAGCACAAACCCTTCGGCGTTCTCCGGATTCCCAAGAATCTTGATTGATGCCTGCGTGCATCCGCAAAGCCGCCTTCCATCAGGGTTTACTGAACTAGAGAGCAGCAAACACCGTATTGAACTATCAGATTCAGACATAGCAGAGGCGCGCTTACCTCTCTCCCATTTGCACGGATCACTTGGAACTCGCCATCCCACCCCGGAATGGTGAACGGGATTGTATCGTACTGGCTCCTCAACATGAGCAGCGACATGCCGGTGTCAGAACATCATAGCTTATGCTTGTGTGTAGGCTATAGTGGGGTATCCCATAGGGGGTACAACCCAATTAGGGTTTCCTATATGTACTCATTTCATTCATAGTTCCTTTTTTTTTGCGTTCACTTCTTCACATGGAATCAGAGCAGGTCCCCTCCTAGGGACTGTTCCTAGGGCCCACCGAAGCGCGCCCCGAGGCGCGCGTTCCTTTTTTTTTAGCGGCCCTCCGTGTCGCCCCTAGCGGCTCGTGACGCCGCCCTTACCTACGCGGCCCTGCCGCCCTTACCTACGCGGCCCCGCCGCCCTTACCTACGCGGCCCCGCCGCCCTTACCTACGCGGCCCCGGCGCCCTTACGTCGCGGCCCCGCCGCCCTCACGTACGCGGCCCCGCCGCCCTCACCTTCGCGGCCCCGCCGCCCTTACCTACGCGGCCCCGCCGCCCATACGTCGCGGCCCCGCCGCCTTCACGTCGCGGCCCCGCCGCCTCACCTTCGCGGCCTCGCCGCCCTCACCTTCGCGGCCCCGCCGCCCTCAACTTCGCGGCCCCTCCGTCCTTACCTACGCGGCCCCGCCGCCCTTACCTACGCGGCCCCGCCGCCCTTACGTCGCGGCCCCGCCGCCCTCACGTCGCGGCCCCTCCACCTCACCTTCGCGGCCTCGCCGCCCTCACCTTCGCGGCCCCGCCGCCCTCAACTTCGCGGCCCCTCCGCCCTTACCTACGCGGCCCCGCCGCCCTTACCTACGCGGCCCCGCCGCCCTTACGTCGCGGCCCCGCCGCCCTCACGTCGCGGCCCCGCCACCTCACCTTCGCGGCCTCGCCGCCCTCACCTTCGCGGCCCCGCCGCCCTCAACTTTGCGGCCCCTCCGCCCTTACCTACGCGGCCCCGCCGCCCTTACCTACGCGGCCCCGCCGCCCTTACGTCGTGGCCCCGCCGCCCTCACGTCGCGGCCCCGCCGCCTCACCTACGCGACCCCGCCGCCCTCACCTACACGGCCCCGCCGCCCTCACCTTCGCGGCCTCGCTGCCCGTGCCTACGCGGCCCCGACGCCTTCTCCTACGCGGCCCTGCCGTCCTCACGTCTCGGCCCCGCTGCCCACACCTTCGCGGCCCCGCCGGTCTCCCCTCCTGCCGAGCCGCCCGAGCAGCCGCTCGCCATGCCGCCGGGTAACGGAGCAGCTGAGCCGCCCAGCAGCAGCCGCCGAGCCGCCGGGCCGCCGAGCAGCAGTCCAGCCGAGCAGCCCAGCAGCAGCCGCCGAGCCGCCGGGCCGCCGAGCCGCAGTACAGTCGAGCCGCCCAGCAGCAGACGCCAAGCCAACGGGCCGCCGAGCCGCAGTACCGCCGAGCCGCCCCGCAGCCGAGCCGCACTACTGCCGAGCCGCCCGACCTGCCCTGTCTGGTGAGCACAGCCCCACTGCTACTGCGTGCCCTTCCCCCACTGCTTGCACTGCTCGTCTGTCGTCATGGCTACCCCTAGTGTCCTTGCTTTTGACGCTAAGGGTCGAGCCATTGACTTTGAGGTCTCGGTCGACGACCTGCAGCTGTTTTTACAGTGCGATAGGGCGGACAGGCTTTCTCTCTTTGACCTCACCTCTGGCGCCTCCCCTGCTCCTGCTGCTGATGCTGACCCCACTGTTCGCTCTCAGTGGGCCACCCGCGATGCTGGTGCACGTCTTGCTGTGCGTCGCCACCTGCCTACCACTGAGCGCGCGCACTTTAGTCAGTACAAGAGTGCTCAGACCTTGTACGACGCTGTAGTTGCGCGCTACTCTTCCCCTGCCACTGCTGCACTGAGCCGCCTCATGCTACCGTACCTCTTTCCTGACCTAGCTGCCTTTCCTACAGTCGCTGACCTCATCACGCACCTCCGCACGTCTGACACTCACTACCGTGCCGCACTTCCTGTTGAGTTCTGCGCCAGGAACCCCCCCCCCACGTACATCGCTCTCTATTACATAGTCACTCGCCTCCCTGACTCCCTTCGCGTAGTCAGGGACCACTTCCTCTCAGTCTATCCCACCACCCTCACTGTCGACCTCCTCGAGAAGGCCCTCCTAGCGGCGAAGAAGAGCATAGTCGCTGTAGGAGCCTCTCGTGATGACCCGCGCACCCCCATCTTTGAGGGGTGTTCTCCTTCCCCCCCTGCTGCCCTCTGTTGCCTCTACTGCTGCTGCCGACCTGCTTGGTCTTGAGCCGGTCGGCGCGGCGTCTGCCCCTAGCGGGAGACGCCGCCCTGGCAAGGGCAAGGGGGGCAAGGGCGCGGGTGGAGCTGGCGGAGGCGGTGGAGGTGGCAGTGGCGGTGGCGGAGGGAGTGGGGGTGGTGGTGGAAGTGGTGGCGGGGGTGGTGGTGGTGGTGGCGGCAGCGGAGGCGGCGGCGGTGGCGGCGGCGGCGGTGGGAGCGGAGGCGGCGGTGGTGGCGGAGGTGGAGGCGGCGGTGGCGGAGGAGGTGGAGCCGGTCGGGGTAGTGCCCCGCAGCGGAGCGGCTCTGGTGGTGGTCAGCGCTAGCACCAGCAGCAGCAGCAACGTTCTCGAGACACCCCCCCGCCTCAGCAGCTCCGTGAGTGGTACACGCAGCTTCAGCGAGGTGGGGGTCTTAGCCCGTGCACCTACGTTCTTCGTTCCGGCGACCGCGCGGGTGAGAAGTGTTGGGCTGCCCACTCCACCCAGCGTTGCTTTGGCCGCCTGACGGACGCTTGGCGTCAGCAGTTCCCCGAGGCTGGTGAGATTCCCCGCTGGGGAGAGCTGTCTAGGGCTGGCGTAGCGATCTTTGATCTTGACATTGATGCTATCCTTGCTGCCATGTATGCTGTGACTATTAGTGATGAGGGTGACTGTTACCGGTGTTTCCCGCCCGGCCCGGGCATTGGTACTACTGCGCTAGGTGCTTGTGAGGCTACTGCTCTCAGGTACTGCGTCGGCTTCGGCCTCCCTCACCTTCACACTAGACTCAGGGGCTTCTCGCTCTTTCTTTCGAGACCGCACCACACTCACCCCGCTTGGTCGGCCGGTTGCAGTCTCCCTGGCTGACCCCTCTGGGGGCCCTGTCCTCTCTCACTTCTCCACTGTCCTCCCGTGTCCGGCTGCCCCCTCGGGCACCCTGTCTGGTCTGTACCTCCCCTCGTTCTCAACAAACTTGGTGAGTGGTGCTGACCTGTAGGATACGGGGGTTCACCAGTTCACTTTTGCGAGTCAGCGGGTGACCCACTGCACGGACGCTCGGACAGGCCGACACCTGGCCACCTTTACACGTCAGCCGGGGTCGAGCCTGTACACACTGACCACTGCGTCTCCTCCAGTCACTGCGTCTGGACAGGTAGCTGCGTCGGGTCAGGTGTTTGCTGCCGCGTCCAGGTCTGGTCCTGAGTCTGCCCCCTGCTCGTGTCGCCTCCTGTCTCACGAGACTCTCCTGTGGCACCACCGTCTTTGCCACCCCTCCTTGCCTCGTCTTCGGGGCATGGCTTCCCGTGTCCTTGTCTCTGGTCTTCCCCCGGTCTCTCCCTCCCCTTCCTTTGGGGCCAGGACCTTCCTGTGTCCCCTTTGTCGAGGGGTGGCTCAGGGCTGCCCCTCACTCCTCCTAGTTTCCCCCGACAGAGGCTCCTCTGCAGACGCTTCACATGGACGTGTGGGGCCCAGCCCGCGTCCGTGGACAGGGTCACGAGCGCTACTTCCTGCTGGTGGTTGACGACTACTCGCGTTACACCACAGTCTTCCGCAGCAAGGGTGATGTCACTGAGGTGTTGATCGACTGGATCCGCGCAGCTCGTCTCCAGCTCAGGAGGAGCTTTGGCTCGGACTTTCGTGTCCGGCGTCTGCACTCTGACCGAGGTGGAGAGTTCTCCTCTGGCCTTCTGCGAACCTACTGTTGTTCACGAGGCATCCGCCAGACCTTTACGCTTCCGGACTCTCCACAGCAAAATGGGATTGCTGAGCGCCGCATTGGCATGGTCATGGACGTCGCTCGTACGTCCATGATGCATGCGGCTGCCCCCCATTTTCTGTGGCCGTTTGCGGTTCGGTACGCGGCGCATCAGATCAAACTTCACCCCAGGGTCTCCAGGCCGGAGACCTCCCCAGCTCTCCTGTGGACGGGGAAGGTCGGCGATGCGTCTGCGTTCCGTGTCTGGGGATCTCGGACGTTTGTCCGCGACTTGTCTGCGGACAAGTTGTCCCCTCGTGCTGCTCCCTGTGTCTTCCTAGGCTTCCCCCCTGACGCCCCAGGGTGGCAGTTCTACCACCCCTCCTCTCGTCGTGTTCTGTCCTCCAAGGACGTCACGTTCGACGAGTCAGTCCCCTTCTACCGCCTCTTCCCCTACCGCACTCCTTCCCTCCCCCCGCCACCGCACTTGTGCCAGGTCCCCCCCAGGTAGACCCCCTTCCCCCTCAGGGTCCTGCCCCTTCAGGTGTGTCCCAGGTAGACGCAGTCGAGCCGGTCGAGGTTGCTGGTGACTCTGGTACTGCTGCGGGTGCTGAGCCTGGGGGTGCTGACTCTGGGGGTGCTGAGCCTGGGAGTGCTGAGTCTGGGGGTGCTGAGCCTGGGGGTGCTGCGACTGGGGGTGCTGAGCCTGGGGGTGCTACGTCAGGAGCTGCTGAGCCAGGGGGTGCTGCTGAGCCTGGGGTTGCGGAGCCTGCGGCCACTGGACCTCCTCCCCTGGCGTCTGGCGGTTCGGGGCATGGAGGCTCTCCGGGTGCTTCGTCTTGGCGGGAGCCACTCTCTCCACAGGAGCTGCGCGAGTGGTTTGCTCGCCGCTTGAGGCGTAGTGCTGGAGCTGGAGCTTCTTCGGGTCCGCCTAGCGCTGGAGCTACTGAGGGTGTTGGTGCTGAGACTGCTACTGTCCTTCCTGGCGGTGGTCCTACTGCGGGTGCTGCTGGTGTTGCTGGAGGTTCTACCACTGGAGGTGCTGTTGGCGCTGGTGCTGCCGCTGAGGGTGGTGGTGCTGTCCCTGCTGTGTCTGGAGTTGCCTCGGCCGTACTTCGTTCCGCTCGTGCAGCAGGTTCTCGGTCTTTCTCCTCCTGTAGAGTGTCCACCGCCTGTTCAGTCACAGTCACAGTTACCGCCGGCCTCCCCACTGCCTTCTCCTTCTCCGTACACTGGTCCTACTGGAGTTCTTGCTGAGCGTCGTGAGCTTGCGTCCCGTCCTGCGTCGCCTGTTCGTACTGCTCGCACTAGTGGTTGCAGTTTGCGTCAGCGTCCTCCTCCTGTCCCTGGCACGCACCGGATGTCTTTGCGTCCGTCCATTGCTCCTCTGCGTGCCTCTTTGCCCTCTCCTCCTGAGTCCTCTCGTCCTGCGCTTGCCGACCCGGAGTCGGACTCTCTTCGTGCTGCCAGTCCTACTGTCACGCGTCTCCTTGCTACTGTCGTCACTGACCCCTCTTTTGAGTCCACTGCTGCGTCTGCGCTTGTTGCTGAGCTCGTCGACTTTGCTGCTCGCTGTCGTCTAGACTACGCTGCCAGTCTTGTTGCTGAGTCTGTGTCTGTCTGTCCTCCGTCCGTCGGGGGTGAGTGTGCTCTTTGCACGGACGTCCTTGAGGACAGGCAGGAGGAGTTCCAGTGTCTGGCTGCTGCTTCTCCTCATCTCGCGTCCGTACTGCTTACCCCTGAGGGAGACCCGGATGCACTAGACATCCCGACTCCGCGCTCTTACGCGGAGGGTGTAGAAGGTCCCTACTCCTCTCAGTGGCAGGCAGCTATGGATGTAGAGATGGCTTCCTGGAAGTCCACAGGCACCTACGTTGACGCGGTTCCCCCTCCTGGGGCGAACATCGTCAGTGGCATGTGGATCTTCAGGGTGGAGCGGCCGCCGGGCTCTCCACCTGTCTTCAAGGCGCGGTACGTGGCTCGTGGCTTCAGTCAGCGGCGGGGAGTTGACTACTTTCACACCTTCTCTCCCACCCCGAAGATGACCACTCTTCGGGTGCTGCTGCACATAGCCGCTCAGCGCGACTACGAGCTGCACTCTCTTGACTTCAGCACTGCTTTCTTGCAGGGTAGCCTGCACGAGGAGATCTGGCTGCGCCGTCCACCTGGCTTCACTGGGACTTTCCCTCCTAGCACCCAGTGGAGCCTCCGACGGCCAGACTACGGTCTCCGCCAGGCACCGCGTGAGTGGCACAACACAGTGAGGACTACGCTTGCGGCTCTTGGGTTTGCTCCCTCTACTGCTGACCCGTCGTTGTTTCTGCGCACGGACACTTCTCTGCCGCCGTTCTACATCCTCGTGTACGTCGACGACTTGGTCTTTGCCACAGCGGACACTGCTGGACTCGCCTACGTGAAGTCCGAGCTGCAGTAGAGACACACGTGCACAGACCTAGGTGAACTACGCAGCTACCTTGGCTTGCAAATCACTCGGGACAGAGCACGCCGCACCATTACCTTGATTCAGTCACACATGGTGCAGCAGGTTCTTCAGCGCTTTGGCTTCACGTACTCCTTGCCTCAGGCCACTCCTCTGTCTACTCGCCACTCGCTCTCAGCTCTGCCTTCGGATGAGTCCGTAGAGTCGAGTGGCCCGTACCCAGAGCTTGTTGGCTGCCTCATGTACCTGATGACCTGCACACGACGTGACCTTGCATACCCTCTTAGCATCTTGGCACGCTATGTTGCTCTTGGGAGACACCGACCAGAGCACATGGCTGCAGCGAAGAGGGTGTTGCGCTACTTGTGCAGTACGTCGGGCATGGGGCTAGTGCTTGGAGGGCTGAGTCCAGTGGTTCTCACTGGGCACGCGGACGCTTCTTGGGCTGACGACCAGGCTACTCAGCGGTCGTCGTAGGGTTACACCTTCAGTCTTGGTTCCGGCTCTGTTTCGTGGCGGGCTACTCGCTCGTCTTCTGTTCTCGGCTCCAGTTGTGAGGCTGAGATCTACGCCGGGGCCATGGCTGCCCAGGAGCTTCGCTGGCTCACCTACCTGCTGACCGACCTTGGAGAGCCGCCTCGTTCTCCTCCAGTGCTGTACATATACAACAAGGCCATGCTGGCCTTGTGTCGAGAGCAGCGTCTGGAGCACAGAACGAAGCACATTGCTCTCCGCTACTTTCTTGCTCGTGAGCTGCAGCAGCGTGGTCAGTTGCGACTTGCGTACGTGGCCTCTGAGGCCAACACTGCTGATGTTTTCACCGAGGCACTTCCGCCTTGTGATCATCAGCGCTTCTGCACTTAGCTGGGACTTGTCCCTGTCTTGCCTCACTTGCTCACCTCTTGACCTTACTCGTACTCTTGCATATATATATACCTACTCTTGCTTGTTTAGACTTATATATATATGTCTCCTCCTGCATGTGAACTAGCCTTGTGGCCTTGACCTTGTGCTCAGACTGTGTGGTGACGTTGTGATCCACCCTGAGCTTGCTTTGCTTTGCTTTGCTTGACTGGTCTTGTGACCCTTTGTTCTCCCCCACTTAGCCTATGGGGGTGTGTCAGAACATCATAGCTTATGCTTGTGTGTAGGCTATAGTGGGGTATCCCATAAGGGGTACAACCCAATTAGGGTTTCCTATATGTACTCATTTCATTCATGGTTCCTTTTTTTTCGCGTTCACTTCTTCACAGCCGGACCGTACCACCGCAAAGAGAGTGCGCCAGTGTCGAATCAGCTCCAGGTCAATTCGCTAGTCGGGCAAAAGGTTCAGTAGCCACACGGTACTTTCATTGGATAGACCGGCTCCGTTGTTGAAGCCCACAGTGAACTGGAAAACCTCCATCAGGGTGTCGAAATTCTCCTCTGGGCGAAACGTGCCCTCGTGCGCACTTTTAACGCCATCCAGAAGCACAGCGGCATCCCCTTTCTCATCCGATTATGCGAGTTCCTCCTCGTTTGTCTCCTCGTCCTTGTCGCTAGATTCTTGAATGTGAGCGCGTGTTTCAAACAAGGACGTCAGGTTGCAGTCCAGTGATAACGACATGCATGTTTGCGCATAGCAAATAATACGCTTACCTCAGCTTGGCGCCCCTGTGCCTCGTCATCATGCAAATCCACCTTGTTGTCTGAGTTAAGCTCGGGCATCTCATCGCCGGTGAGCTGCGCAGGGCCGGCCTCATCGCCCGCACCGCCAGCAGTCGCGCCATGGCCAGGTGTTGACCTTTTAAAGCGCGAAGCACGGATGATGCAGGGTTCCTTCCAACGCTTGTAAGTAAACAATGTCGTGCGAGAGCGAAAGCGGTCCCTACAGCGTTCGCAGGGGTACAAAGCCGATTGCATGGGCAATTGAAACCCCGACAGGATGATCTCATACGTATATTGAGGGTGTTGTTGGTGAGGATGTGCCCTTGGCGAGATAAAACCATGTTCTTCTAACACATGCAGTACCTCAGTTAATATACTTGGAGAGGATTACGGTGGCTTGGCTGTTTTATAGCAGCTACGAGTAAAGCTGAGTGTATACAACTGCGCAGAGGTTATCAAAACGAATCCAAAACTATGTCAAACACGCGCGGTATTGGTCAACTGAGTTTCCAATGAGGATGGGGGGCGGAACTGTGTCGAATGCCGCGAAGGCAGTGTAAATGATTGGTCGTTAACAGGATGTGGCGGATCTCCACAACCCATGCCAACTTATGGAAGCACGACAATGACACGGCATGCGGGGCAAATATGCTGACTTGGATAGGGGTCTGTACGATGGCTGCGAAACATATCAACCGAGCTACGTTACTGTGCTCATGCGTATTTAGTAAGTTTCACCAAATCATCAATTCCCCAAGGAACAATTTTACAATATCAAAGGCTTCGCATTTGATGCCAAACCCCGCAATGTCTCAACCTGACAGAGAAACTTGCAACATCCCAAAATTCTGGCCATCATGGCGTCCGTGATTCCCAAGGGCGACGCTGAATCTGGAGAACGTGGTTGGCGGTGCGCGAGGGACGGAAGTAGACGCTATGAACCGACAAGATATGCTGGTCGAAGGTGACCCAGGGTTCGCAACTATCTCACCCGCCCGCCTTCTGATGCAGTACTTGTTCGCGACTTCCCAGAGATCGCAGCAGTACTAATGCAACAGGAATTCATGCGCATCGTCGACAATGGTGATGGTCCGACGCCACGTAAGTTGACCAGAAGCATCGAGCATCTCGTGCCGTCCCGTCATATCCGAGCGGCTACTCAAATGGAGGACGCCCTAGAGGCTTTGGGGGCTGCACGTCGCGGCGGGCATGGCGTTGCGCTGTCCTTCATTGACAACACGCGTATCTACGCGGTGTTGCACGATGCACGTGACACCAAAACCATCCACTCTCAAGCAGATGCGTTTTAGCGCATCAATCGACGTGGACACTGGAAAGTAGATTACACTGCAACCAGCCTGCACAACCTTGTTGCGTCAAGGCATGATTATCAAACATATCTCATGCACTTCGCGATGAGTGAAGGGTGGGTGGTAAGTATCTCAACATGGCAACTCAGGTGAAATACGCCGAGCTCCTCTGACTCACCCTCTTGGTTCCGTGCGCAGCTTGAACATGGCCGCTACAATTTTTTCCACGCGGAGGATGCACGGCGGGTCTACTGTCAGTTCAAGATCGAGCAGCCAAAGCCCTACCAGTACAGGCAATTTTCGCATGTCGGGGGCTCTAACGGCATGGGAGCAGGCATTCTGGCTCACGCACTCGGCATGCTTGCTTGGTGGGAGATCCTAACTGATGATAGATTGTGCTGGGGGGGAAACGTGGGGAAGAACATGGGAAACAGAGCTGCCGTTATATCGGCTAGTTTGTCACGACTATGATCTCAATCAGCCGGATGAGTACCTGCCCGATTTTTACCTATGAGGATATCTGGTGGGCTTCGTCAAATATGTATTGCACGCTAGATCATTTAAATGACAATCGGTGCGTGTTGTAGATTGTTTGCTACATCGATAACAACACATACATCCGACAGACACAGCAGTGTAATGAACGGCTCAGTTGCGCCGGCAAAGGACGGATGGTGCGCAGTCACAACACCCAGCACATATTCCTCTTCCACAACAAGCCGCGTCTACCTGATAGGCCATGCCGGATTGGCTGGTGCAATTACGGTGCGGCCGTATCACGCGTTTAGTTCCTTCCTGACATGTCAAAATGACCCAGCCTTACATGCGTGAGGGACACGCGTGGGTGTTTCCCGCGCAATCCCCTATCCACCCTGCCATCCAAGTTGTGAAATATCCATTCGAGAGCACGGCAGAAACCGTCCGCGCTGTCAAAGATAATCTCACGTGGACGTCAAAGACGTACTATGTAGACACTGCCCGGCGTTTCTATTGGTGCAAATGCAGATTTTTCAGAGATGACGTTGCCAGCTAGGCGCAGTCATCTAGGCTGTCACCTTATCCACGAGATGTCCTTGTGACGGAGGGTATTTTTAAGAAGACCATGGTATGGCACTGTCATATGTTTCCGTAACACTTCTAGTCTAGCTCTCTTAGGATCGTAAACGCCTTAGTCGGCAATAGTCTACTTGCTATTGCTTATCGTGTTCTCCACGATCTCCCGAATCCAATGATATGCGAAGCTCTGCTTGAAGTTGTCAATACACACTTCAGCAATTTTCAGAATCTCAATGTTGTCCAATGTTGTATTTCCAGAATGAGTACAAACCGTTTTACAGTCAAGCAAGACACAAAATGCGATTCGTAACATCACTTGTTTCCCAAGTAACCGCGTGCGCCTCGTTTCACCCCGAGTCGCACACGCAACCAAACCGAATTCGGTGAACACTCCGCAAGACCGAATCCCAAACTTTCTCGAACGCGCCTTGGGCTCGAAGCACATTTTTCCCCTTGTCAATCTCATTCTCGACGCTTCTCCTTCTCTCTCCCTCCTTCTAACACATTTCTTCTCGATTTCTCTCCCGCTTCTCACGCCGTTGCCTCTATTCCCCACCGTAGGCCGATTTCCACCGTTTCACACACGCGCTTCCATTTTGCCGTCATTCCGCCGTCATAGATGCTTTCGCCTTAGGTTCCGTGGTTGGGCGAACCAACCCTAACAATCTCCCCTGTGGTTCGTCAACCACGAACTCCACTCGCACTCCTCCCCTGCTCCTTGTAGCCTTCACAGGGTCTAAATCGGCTTCACGCTCCCTTGCAGCTCCTGCACCTTGAACCTCTGCTTACGTGTCTTGTAATTGAGCGCCTTGACATCCAAACCTTGAGAGATTTTCTTATGCCTCTTGCTTCTCCTCGGCATCTTTACACCCAACACCTCTCGGGTCTCGTACCCTTCAACGCGTTCATCCTCCTTAAGCACTTGCCCCTTTGCAGTTGCATTCGCCTTTGATCCTTTCACCATGATGTCCCCTTTCACAGCTTCAACTCGCACACACTTTGCATTTACTGCTTCGTCTTCAACCACGATCGCTGCTACAAAAGTGTTGACATCGTCTCCATCTCCACCGTTTACCGCTGCTGCCTCCGTGATCACTATCTCCTCTTCAAGCTTCACTGCTGCCTCCACACTCGCAGCCATATCATCTGAGTCCTCACTCTCATCATCCTCAGTAGACTCAGGATCCTCATAGATCTCATCCTTATCGTTCATCGCGACCAAGTTCATCTCATAGAAACCGTCACTGAAATAACCATCCGCATACTTCTCCCACTGAGGACCAAACACAGTAACCTTGCCACTGTCATAGAATATCTTGCACCCCAAGTCATGAAGCTGTGACTGACTGACCAGGTTCACCTTTAAATCCTCAACCAGCAGCACACTCTCCAGTTTCACCTCTCCATACAGACTCTTCAGCACCACATCACCCTCTCCTGTCACTGGTAACTTCCCACTGCTACCTTGTAGTATATAATCCTCACTCGCCTCCCTCACATTCTCCATCCAATGTGACTTGAATGTCATGTGACGCGTGCATCCGCTGTCCATGAACCATGTCGTCTTCTCACGTCCGTCCGTCTGCCGAACCTCCATTGGTAAACGCACCACGTTCGCAAGATGCGCTCCTCCAAGGATCACATCATCTTCGTTTGCTTCTGCTACATTTGCCTTTGCCGCCACATTCCGCTACTGCGATGGACCCTTGTAGCTCCTGCTATTTGGGTTGGAGTAGCACTGTGCGGCACGATGCCCGTAGCGCCCACAATAATCACGCTTGCTGCCAAAACCTCGTTTTTGCTGCCACTCCGCTCCCTCATTTTCTCCTTTCTCGTTCTCCATCGCTTTGCCCTTATAGTTTCTGCTTCGCGGGTTCTCGTAGCAATTTTCGCCTTATGCCCGCGCTTTCCACACTGGTAGCATGCTCCAAACGCCTTCGTGGCATTCACCATACCCGGCCTCTCCTCGTCGAATTCCATAGCTGCTGCTGCTGCTTTCTTTTTCCTCATCTCCTTCACCGTCTCAAGCGACTGCAGAATCTCCTGCAGCTTCATCAAACTCTCCGGCGGTTGGTACGTAAACATACCGATGTGGGATTCCCACTCTTTAGAAATTCCTTGGATGATATAGTCAATCATCTCGTGCTCCGTCTCCGCGGCTCCTATCACCCGCAAATCGTCGTTGTAGCTTTTTGCCCTATTGATGTAGGTGATGATTTTCTCGCCTTTCTCCATGCTCAGCATCAGCAGTTGCTTCCTAATCGCCTTCTTGTTGACATCGTTCGTACCCATGTATGTGGACTCTAGGTACTCCCACGCTCGCTGTGCAGGGTTCAGCTCCCCTGCAAACTGGTCCAAATCCACCGCGATTCCATCGGCAACTGAATGACAAAGCTGAAAGAAAGCTTGCTTACTTTGCTTTTTAAACGCCGCTATTTTCTCCTTCGTATCCGTCATGGAAGGCGCAACTCCCTCCATCGTCTCCTCGTTGGGACGGTAGTACGACAAGAGGTCCACCTCCTCTGCCCTTCGAATGAACTTCTATCGCCACACATTGTAGTTGCTTCCATTGAAGCGCTGGGCTTCACTGAGCCGGATCGTCGGTTTTGCCACCAATCGGCCATTCGCAAGGGCCTCGAGAAGAGCCTTCAACTGCGGGTCTCCAAGACTCACATTGGAACCCGAACTCGCCTTGTCTCCCATAGCGTAGGCGTGAACGACTCCTCTTCTCCACTAATTTCACTTAGCGCACCAAGTGAATCCGCGACGATCGACGAGCCTGTTCGTCAAGCTCTGATACAAGTTCTTAGGATCGTAAACGCCTTAGTCGGCAATAGTCTACTTGCTATTGCTTATCGTGTTCTCTACGATCTCCCGAATCCAATGATATGTGCAGCTCTGCTTGAAGTTGTCAATACACACTTCAGCAATTTTCAGAATCTCAATGTTGTCCAATGTTGTATTTCCAGAATGAGTACAAACAGTTTTTTAGTCAAGCAAGACACAAAATGCGATTCGTAACTTCACTTGTTTCCCAAGTAACCGCGTGCGCCTCGTTTCACCCCGAGTCGCACACGCAACCGAACCGAATTCGGTGAACACTCCGCAAGACCGAATCCCGAACTTTCTCGAACGCGCCTTAGTCGATGCTTCTCCTTCTCTCTCCCTCCTTCTAACACATTTCTTCTCGATTTCTCTCCCGCTTCTCACGCCATAGCCTCTATTCCCCACCGTAGGCCGATTTCCACCATTTCACACACGCGCTTCCATTTCGCCGTCATTCCGCCGTCGTAGATGCTTTCGCCTTAGGTTCTGTGGTTGGGCGAACCAACCCTAACAAGCTCAACACAGTTGATGATGGAGCCTGCACCTTCTCCGTACTCACCTGTCAGGCGCTCTGGCAGGCGCAATGCCGGCGTGCGGAACTCGAGTGAGGACATGGTGTATTATGGCTGTGGAACTCAATCTCCTTGCGCCGGCGGACATGCGGGTCGCGTACTGTCTACATCCGAAGACACCACGCCTGGCAACGAGCCGCGTGTAGAAACAGAGACCGAGTACCTTGTGAGAATAAGTGATAGAGTAAAGGCGCCATAGCTAGGAAAGACCTAGCTAGGCAAGAATAGTTCAGGCAAAAAGAGAGGGTTTCACTAGAAAGCAGCAGGATACATATAGGAAACCCTAAGGGGTTGTACTGACTATAGAGTACCCCACTGCAGGCTAGAGAATAGTAACATTCTAACACACCCCCATAGCCAAAGTGGGGTGTAATCAGCAGAGCAAGCAAAGCAGAACAAGCTCAGGGTGGATCAGAATGTCACCACACATTCTGAGCACAAAGACAAGAAGCAATGGTTTAAAGTTCACAATTATGAGCGAAGCTAGAGGTTATCGCAGAAGACAAGTGAGGAGGAGGCGAGACTGTAAGAGGAGAGGAGATAGGAGGCAACGACTGAAGCTGCAGACACACGAGCAACAGGAGGCACACTGGCACAGCGGCTACCAGAACAGCGCTCCGGACTACTGGAGTAACTGGCCCCGCGGCTAAAAGTAGCGTCAGACAAGCAACGGACCCACGGGCGACTGGCACAGGTGGCTACGACTGGACTACCGGAGCAACTCCCCGGACTACAGGTGCTGCTGGCGACACTACGGCAACCTCCGATCAACCTCCCCAAACAGTCCCACCCCCCTTGACACACACCCGCTGCTTCACCCCTAGCTCCACTCCCCCTTCACCCCCCCTTAGTACCACTCCGACGGCTCCAACAGGTCCACCCCCCCTCAGCGGCAGCTTCAGCACTGGGAGATGGAGGAGGAGGAGGAGCAGAGAACGGCACACAGAAGTTGCACCCCCATACCCCTCACCCCCAAACCCTAATCCAAAGGAATGGGCAGAAGAAGGGGTGGGGCCCAAGAAGAGGCACGGGGAACAGCAGGTAGGGCAGGGGCAGTGAAGAAAGGGCCGCCAACGGGCCTGGTACAGGCGCCCGACCCGCGCGCAGGCAGCCCGAGCCGCGCGCGGGCCTGGCGCAGCCCGTACGGGTCGCGCGCGGGGCTGGCGCAGCCCGTACAGGCCGCGCGCAGGCCTGGCGCAGCCCGTACGGGCCGCGGACGGGTCTGGCGCGGCCCGTACATGCCGCGCGCAGGCTTTATGGGCCGCGCGCAGGCCACGACGGGCGACGGGGGGCGACGCGGAGATCCCCGTTGCCTGTCGCAGCGCCTCCCGGGAGCGGCGCACGGCGTGACGGGGCAGAAACCCGCCGCGCGCCTCGGGGCGCACGGGGGGAAGAGAACCGCCGCGCGCCTCAGGGCGCACGGCGGGCAGAAAACCGCCGCGCGCCTCGGGGCGCACGGCGGAAAGGGAGAGTAGCAGTTGCAGCGGAAGGAGTGTGGTGGGGCCCACAGGCCAGGAGCTTACTGCTCTGATAACCATGTGAGAATAAGTGATAGAGTAAAGGCGCCATAGCTAGGAAAGACCTAGCTAGGCAAGAATAGTTTAGGCAAAAAGAGAGGGTTTCACTAGAAAGCAGCAGGATACATATAGGAAACCCTAAGGGGTTGTACTGACTATAGAGTACCCCACTGCAGGCTAGAGAACAGTAACATTCTGACATACCTGCCAAAAGCGGACCACCAGGAAGACTGCCTGGAAGTGGAGGACGATGACGACAAGGAGGACAGCTGGATGCCTGAAGAACTCCCTGTGGAAGAGGAGGCTGAAGGTAGTATGTTTGAAAATGCTATGTACGAGGAGACAGTAATACTATTGTGAGAGTACGACGGCTTATGCCAGCTATGCTTGCTTGCCTCTACTTTATCATGCTATTTCTAGCATAGGATAATCATATGGATGCATGAATTGCTTGATTTCCTAGGCTAGGTGCTTTCCTATATTTTATTATAGTTATAGCACCGAGCTAGGTTGCGTGCACCGAATTCTGGCTTTTCGGTTGCCACCGAATTGCCTTCTACCGAATTCGGTAAGGATCTGTTCGGGACGCTTCGCGACCCGCGGAACCTTCGCGTAACACCTGGTTACGGGGCCTTGTGTCGAGCCTGTTAAGATACTAGCTTGGTAGGGAATAGGACGGCCTAGGCTTAGTAGCCTAGGCCAACGAGGTCGAGAAGATCGTGCCAAGGGTGAGTTGGGAAAGAGGGGTTTCACTATAGGTTTCAAAGAACATATAGCATAGGAAACAATGAAGGTGCACCACCAAACTAGGATTATAATAACTACACGAACTACAGCTACAGGCAGTTACAAATACAAATAATATAAAGTCTGACACTCCCCCATAACTGCGTGCAGCAGGAGTTTGTGCAGAACACAACCTGTAGGGGTACACAAGCAACACAAGCAAGATGATAAAACAAGCAACAGCAGGTACTGCAGGCGGGTTGAAACTAACTGGTCACCCCCTCCATCGCCTCACCCTCCTCCTTCCCCTCCCCCCACACTGCTGCAGGAGCAGCAGAGGGCAGGGGGGAAGAGAGGAGGGGTGGAGGGACGGCTGCTAGTTGCCTCACACCCGCCACCCCGGTGCCACTCCCCCTTCTCCCCCACACCCTCACACCCTCCCCCCCAGCGGCAGCTGCAGCAGTGGGAACGAAAGGAGGAGGAGGGGAAGGGAAGGAAATTATCCAAAGCTCCAACACCCGCCACCCCCATACCCTCCCCCCCATGGCTGCAGGGAGACAAAGGAGGAGGGGGTGGGTGGGTAGAAAGCCGCAGAGCGGCTACCATGTGTCCGGGCGGGTAGGTCAGGGGCGGCTGTAGTGAGAGCGGGTGCGGAAAGGCCCGTCGCTTGCCACGGGGCGCACGACGGGTAAGTTGAAGGCAAGGGCACCGTCGTGTGCCTCGGGGCGCACGACGAGCAGGGCACCGTCGCGTGCCAGAGGCGGGTCCGCGACGGCTCAGTGCACCGCCGCAGGCGCCTAAGGCGGGTCCGTGACGGCTAGGTGCACCGCCGCAGGCGCCAAAGGCGGATCCGCGACGGCTAAGGGCACCACCGTGGGCGCCAAAGGCGGGTCCGCGACGGCTAAGAGCGCCGTCGCAGGCGCCAGAGGCGGGTCCACGACGGCTAAGGGCGCCATCGCAGGCGCCAAAGGCGGGTCCGCGACGGCTCAGGGCGCCGTCGCGGGCGCCAGAAGCAGGTCCGCGACGGGTAGAAAAGAAAAACGTCACGCGCCCGAGGCGCGTGACCAGAAATACAGCAGCGAAAGCATTGGGCGGGCCCACAGGCCAGGACGAAACTTGCTCTGCTACCATGTTAAGATACTAGCTTGGTAGGGAATAGGACGGCCTAGGCTTAGTAGCCTAGGCCAACAAGTTCGAGAAGATCGTGCCAAGGGTGAGTTGGGAAAGAGGGGTTTCACTATAGCTTTCAAAGAACATATAGCATAGGAAACAATGAAGGTGCACCACCAAACTAGGTTTATAATAACTACACTAATTACAGCTACAGGCAGTTACAAATATAAATAATATAAAGTCTGACAGAGCCTATATATAGCCTCGTGTTGTACCCAGGTGGACATTCAATTCAATTCAATTCGACTCAATTCTCATTCTCTTTTCTGAACTCGATCCTAGATCCTCACACTTGGTAATCAGAGCGGGTTTACACGCGAGGTCTTCAACCGCTTAGTTCCGGCCTTTAAAAACCGCGAGGGCGACGACGAAAGCGCCGATACTGGTATGTAAAACCAGTTCCGCGCAATTTTTCTACGTCCCCCTCGATTCGGTTTTCGAACACCCCTCAGATTTACTGGTGGAAAGGTTGGAGTTTCGACCGTTCGATCGAGTTTCATCTCAACGGCCCAGAGAATTTCGCCCAAAAAAGTTGGAATTTGGAGCGTCGGATCGATTTTCTCCTCAACGGCCAAGATCGGACGCGAATTTCGCCTAAGGGAGATTTACGCAACCTACAAAATTCGCGCTCATCAATTCTACAGTCAACTTGACTCACAGTAAGTCGACCAGCACCTAGAATTCGATTATTTTCGTCGCGCATCTTTCTGTAAATCACCAAATGGAGGGCCAAGGCGTCAACTACGCGACTACGAGTGACATCGCGAGCCTCCGCACCGACATGGAGCAGACGCAGGCGACGCTTTGTCGACTCGAGGCCACCGCAGCAGCAGCGACCATAGCGACTACAGCACCGACAACTCCAGCAGCAGAGGCGACACCGGCATTTCACGGACCAATGGCACCACTGTCGCCGAACCTCGAAGCAGCACGACCGAGGCTCCCGGAGGCGTTCGATCCAAGCGCGAAGGGATCCGATGTCCGGCGATTCGTGGCCACCCTCGAAATTTACTTCGAGGCCATTGGCTGTTCGACCCCGCAACACGACGCAGCAAGGATTCGGCTCACAGTGACACTGTTACGTGGACCGGCTCTCGAATGGATTCACTACACCAACGTAGCCCGCGGGGAGAAAACGTGGCAGTAGTTTCGGGCAGATTTGATCGAGCGTTTCGAACCAATTAATACAACCTACATGGCGCGGCAGCAGATACACCGACACAAGCAATACAGTAGTGTAACACAGTACACGCCGCAGATGGAGTTACTGTTCAACCGCATCACCGACCTGACCGAAGGCGAAAAAATCCAGGCGTACACCGAAGGATAAAAAATGGAGATTCGGCGGCAGGTGATTGCGGCGAATTACAACAGCTACAGAGACATCGTGCGTGCTGCCAAGCGATACGACGCGCTGACTCGAATTCAACCCGAAACACGACGCTTCACGCCGAACCGTACATTCGGCACGGAGCGATCGGCACCCCCCACGTTCACCGAACCGATGGATATCGACAAATACGACGCGAAGCAGCAGCCGACAAAATGCGAATTTTGCGACGCAACAGGACATCAGTTTTTGTCGTGCTACAAAATGAAGAAAGCACGAGTGGCACTCCGGGACGGAAACAGTGGAGCACGCCCGAAGTAAAAAAACGGGAATCGCCAGTACCCGCGGATCGACCTGGCGATCGCGTAAAGATCCGAAGAGCAGGAAAAGGCAACGACGTGGCGACTTCGGAGCGGGTGAAAAAAGGAGAAAATGATGGCGCGAATTTAAAACGTCACGACCGGCCGGCATCAGGGGAAATCGCCGAGGCAAATGGAGGCTCCGCGAAAAAAGACTCTGCACCGACCGGGAAACTCCAGCCGAACACCCACGAAAGTAAGAATTTGTTAAAAGTATCCTATAAAGATCCTCTCACAAAGAATATTGCTTCTCGTGGTTTACAAGCCTTCAAAACATTCACGGGAGGTCTAGAGGCCAAGAAAAAGCCTTTAGAAATTATTCAGGTACCTGAGAAGTTGGGCAAAGTACTAGGGAGCGTAGAAAAGGGTCATGCGTTCCGTGGAGTTAATATTCTCTCCCCGCAGCACAGTGTTAAGGCTCCCCGTCGCCCACAGGTGAAGCCTACACAGGTGCCAAGGCTTAGAAGAGACATCCAGGCTCAGGAAAAATTATACAAGCCTCGGAAAAATCCTCCTACCCCCCAGGTGAAGTTGGAAAGCGCTGAGTCAGGTATAGGAAAAAGGGAAGGTATTAAGTTTGATGTACCCTATGATCCTATTAAGGAGACCCTCTTTGGCTACTCAGCACAGCAGAATCCACTACTCCTCAAGGTGTTGTGCAATGGGCGACGCCTCCAGGCACTGGTGGACAGCGGTGCATCTCACTCAGTGTGTGACCGCGGAGCATTGGAGAAAATTGGAGAGAAGGCGGAAGAGACCCAGTTTTCAGCAACCATGGTGGACGGTACAAAGCTTCCTATCCACGGCGAAGCATCACTGCAGCTGCATATAGGTGCGTTGAGGTGGAAGCCGAAGCTACCAGTCACCAACATCAAAGGATTAGATTTTATCTTGGGGCTAGATTTCCTGAAGCAGTTCAACCCCGAGATCGATTGGGTCAACAGCAATGTGGACATCTACAACAACGGGAAACGAGTGGAGCTGCGAAGCTGGACGGATACAGGGGACGTACCTGAAACGTCACTGGCACGGTTCGAACAGACGGTGAACAAGAGTAATACGGGTTACCTAGGTTATGGCAGCAGCAGAGGAGGAGAAGCCGAGTTCCGAGCTACCTGCAGCAGTGAAAGAGGTCTTGGAGCAGTACAAGGATATAATGCCCGACAACCTACCTGCAGGCGTACCTCCAGCACGCACCCACGAGCACGAGATCGTGGAGGAACCAGGTGCGAAACCCGTCTCACGTGCACCATACCGACTGAGTCCGACTGAACTGACAGACATGAAAAAAACATACAGAGTATCTACTGGACAGACAACTGATCCGCCCATCCACCTCTCCCTACGGCGCACCAGTTCTCTTCACTCCAAAACCAGACGGCAGTCTACGGATGTGCATCGACTACCGCGCACTGAACAAACAGACAGTCAAAAACAAATATCCCATACCGCGCATAGACAACCTACTCGATCAACTGCGTGGAGTAACAGTATTTTCGAAGCTGGACCTACGATCGGGCTACTGGCAGATCAAGATGGCAGACAACTCCGTCCACAAGACAGCGTTCCGTACCAGATATGGCTCCTACGAATACTTGGTGATGCCGTTCGGACTCTGCAACGCACCAGCAACGTTTCAGGCGGAGATGAATCACATCTTACGACCCCTACTAGACGAGTGCGTGGTGGTGTACCTGGACGACATTCTCATCTACTCCAAGAACATGAAGGAGCACGCGGAGCATCTGCGGAAGGTGTTCGAGATCCTGCGGAAAAACAAGTTCTACGTGAAGCTGTCAAAGAGCGACTTCGCTCTGAAGAAGGTGCAGTTTCTCGGGCACATGGTGAGTGCCGAGGGCATACACGTGGACCCACGGAAGATCGAAGCCGTCAAGAAGTGGAAAGTACCAGAGAACGTGAAGGAGTTACAGCACTTCCTAGGCTTCGCCAACTACTACAACAAGTTCGTGCCGCAGTACGCTAAGATAGCAGCGCCACTAACCGACCTACTGAAAAAGGATACGCCCTACAAATGGGATACCCTTCATCAGCAAGCCATGGAGCAGCTACAGACAGCACTGACTACAGCGCCAGTACTCATCTTGCCGGATCCAGACAAGGACTACGTGGTGGAAGCAGACGCTAGTGACCAAGCAGTCGGAGCAGTACTGATGCAGAATCACGGACGCGGTTTGCAGCCCATCGCCTACCTCAGTAAGAAGCTACACGGAGCAGAACTAAACTACCCCATTCACGACAAGGAAGCCTTAGCGATAGTCATAGCCTTCAAGGCGTGGAGGTGTTACCTAGAGGGAGCCAAGAATACAGTCTATACTGACCACTGCATTCGCAAATACCTGAAGTCACAGCCGACACTCTCACGATGACAGGTGCGGTAAGTGGACTTCCTGGACACTCACTTCCACTACGACATCGTCTACAAGCCCGGGCTACACAACAAGGCAGACGCGTTGAGCAGACCCGGACATGTAGCAGGCATCCAGCTCGACGGGATGAACCCTCTACTCAAGGGTCTATTCCAACATGGGTACTCTGTGGACGCAGAGATTGCTACAGCACAGACCAAGAAGCTATTACAGTGGGAGAAAGACTTAGCTGTAAGGAAGGGTTGAGGAAAGATTTGGGTACCGAATTACGCCCCGCTACGGCAGATCCTATTGGAGGAGTTTCACGACGTACCTTACGCGGGACATTTCGGGAGCAACAAGACGTTAGCAGGGATAGCGAAGTATTACTACTGGCCCGGGATGGCAGCAGACGTGCAGCAGTTCGTCACCTCTTGCGACACGTGCCAGCGGATGAAGAGCAGCAAGCAGAAAAAAGCAGGGTTACTTCAGCCTCTACCCGTACCAAAGCAGCCATGGCAGGTCATTAGCCTCGACTTCATCACAGGACTTCCTTTGACCTCACGGGGACATGATTCCATCCTCGTGGTGATCGATAAGTTCTCCAAAATGGGTCACTTCATACCGACCAACGCCACAGCTACAGCTGAAGCAGCTGCTCGCCTCTTCTTCGACCGCATCATCACCATCCACGGCATCCCCGCTACACTCATCTCAGACAGAGACCCCAAATTCACGAGTAAGTTTAGGAAGGAGCTCATGGGACTGTTGGGGACAAAGCTTGCAATGTCTTCAGCATACCACCCCCAGACTGACGGACAGACAGAGCGACTCAATCAAGTGGTTGAACAGTTACTGCGCACAGCTTGCAAGGATGACGTCAGCCACTGGGACACACGGTTACCGACCCTAGAGTTCGCTTACAATAACGCATCACATGCGGCCACAGGGAAAACTCCTTTCTTCCTGTGTTACGGACGGGAACCACTCACACCACAGTAGCCAACTACACCGGCACGCGTCCAAGCCGCACATGACTTCGTCACCACCATGCAGCAGCTATGGGAGAATACTCGGCGACGTCTCACCACGATGCAGAACTCCCAGAAGCAGTATGCCGATCGTCAGCGACGTGATCACTCAGTAGCAGTTGGAGATCAGGTGCTTCTTGACACGCGCAACTTGAACCTGTCTCACCTCCCATCCAAACTCCGGCCTCGCTTCTGTGGTCCTTTTCTCGTTGAGGCACAGGTGACACCACTTACATTCCGCTTGCGCTTACCAGATACATGGAAGCTTCACAACGCTTTCCATGTTCAGCTACTGAAGCCCTACAAGGACCCCAACCAACAGTTCCAGGGACGGCACATACCGCCACCACCACCTGTTCTCATACAGGATGAACCCGAGTACGAGATCGAGCGCGTTCTCTCTCATCGGCGCCGCGGTGGTAAGACTCTCGAGTTCCTGATACGCTGGAAGGGATACGACCCCACTGAGGACAGTTGGGTTGCAGAAGCTGATATGGGCAACGCACGCTGTGCTCTCAAGAACTATCTTGTCAAGCAGGGTGTATCTCACGCCACCCAGCTTTGAGGGGGGGACGTGTGAGAGTACGACGGCTTATGCCAGCTATGCTTGCTTGCGTCTACTTTATCATGCTATTTCTAGCATAGGATAATCATATGCATGCATGAATTGCTTGATTTCCTAGGCTAGGTGCTTTCCTATATTTTATTATAGTTATAGCACCGAGCTAGGTTGCGTGCACCGAATTCTGGCTTTTCGGTTGCCACCGAATTGCCTTCTACCGAATTTGGTAAGGATCTCTTCGGGACGCTTCGCGACCCGCGGAACCTTTGCGTAACACCTGGTTACGGGGACCTTGTGTCGAGCCTATATATAGCCTCGTGTTGTACCCAGGTGGACATTCAATTCAATTCAATTCGACTCAATTCTCATTCTCTTTTCTGAACTCGATCCTAGATCCTCACAACTATGCTAACCATGCTTGTGAATGTGCGCAACATGTTTTTATACTGACGGTCTTACACGCGCTTGGTCGGCTGCGTTCTCTTGACCTCTCGTCTCAGAGCTGAAGGCCGCGAGCACCGCCCTATATCCAAGGTGATAATGTCATCGAGCCAGGCTACTGCAGAGGAGCAGCGCCCCAGTGGGCGTGGGCCCACAGGGAACCACTGCACGGCTAACACCACACATGCGCCATCCACTGCTGATGTGTCAATCGACGCTGCGATTGCCGCCCGGGTCGTGGAGCAGGAACGTCATATTCACGAGTTGAACCAGACGATGGAGAGGCTCAAGGGGAATCGCGGCCCGGCTAGGAGCCCTTCAGCTCCATGTAACGCGCCACGGGCCGCTTGTGCACGTGACGCCGCAGTGGATGAGCCCGCACCATCACGCCAGTGCACAGCTGCGGGCCGCGTCAACGGGCGACAGGCAGAGGTAACAGGCGAGACACGGGCGCCCATGTTGGAAGTGGCTCTCGCCCGTGAGATTGGACGGGCGAACACTAGGGGTCGAGCCACGCCAGGTATGGCCAACTGAGACGACCGTCTTCAGGAGGCGCACGTGTTCTTCCCGAATATGGACGACGGGTTCAAGGTTCGTGATTGAGCATCTGTCGGTGCAAATTTTCCATTTGTTAAAAAAAATTGGACGTCTGCGTTATTCTCCAACTAACCCTACTTCTTTTTAATATGCTTACGCGCTCGCCTGTTGCCGGCCAGGCTATAATCGACGACATGATCAAGATTCTGACGTACGACACGTCAGACACTCAGCTCACGTTTTGGATGCCTCCCGCGCTGCTCGAGTGTCTCCTGGCGCGTGCTCTGAGAATCACCTGTCAGACACACCGCACCATGCTCCATATGCTGCTGGAGCGCGACGAGAAACTCGCCAAATGCAAGTCTCGCACAACACCAAATGGGAGCAGGGACGAGCGTATGTCTACATCCTGCGCAGAATACCGTATAACGCGGGCTCCAATCCACGCATCTACCTACCAGTGACCCCGAGCACACTGGAAGTGCCACGCATCACGCGCAAGCAGTTCATCGAGCACCACCCTGCTGGTGAGTCCAAAGCGTCATTTATTGTGGATTCCTTTTTCGGAAACTATTTGCTTCTATTGAATCTGAATCGGGGTGATCCTTTTTTTCCTTTTTTGATTCACGCAATGCGATGTTCGAGCTGACGCCCTGGCACCGCAACGCGGCTGGCATACCGTTTGCAGCGGAGAAGTTCGAGCGCGCAATATTTGCCTCATTTCGCCACCCGATTCCGCCCCCGCTGGTGCTGCGCACCTATCTAGTGCCTTTTGGCTTTTCGTAGTGGGTGTTAGCCGTTAAAGCTTCCCTTCTATGTCAGCTTTTCGATCCTTGAGTGCTAAATTTATGTTTCCCTGCTTGTGCAGGTTGAGTTTCAGATTAGCAGCGGCGGGACTTTGAAGCGCAGCGCACCCAAGAACGAGGAGGGTGTGCGCTGGTATCATGAGCGCGTTAAGTGCTAGATGTGTGAAAGAACGAGGAATGGATGAACTAGGAAACAGGTGGGTACAAGTAGGAAATCCTAGAAGTGTTGTACCCCAAATTGTCTAACCCACCGCAGCCTACACAGACTATAGCATATGAGTTTGACACACCCCCATAGGCAAAGTGGAAAAGAACAAGAGGTCACACGACCATTCAAGCAAAGCAAAGCAAACTCAAGGTGGATCACAACGTCACCACACATTCCGAGCACAAGTTCAAAGCAAAAAGGCCTGTTCACATGAAAGATCATATATAAAGGTAGACAAGCAAGTGCAGGTATAGAAAGATCACAGTACAAGCAAGGTCAAGAAGTGAGCAAGTGAGGCCAAGTAGGCACAAGACCTAGCATCGTACAGAAGCGCTGATGATCACAAGGCGGAAGTGCCTTGGTAAAGATATCAGCAGTGTTGGCCTCAGAGGCCACGTAAGCAAGGCGGAGCTGACCACGCTGCTGCATCTCACCAGCAAAGAAGTAGCGAAGAGCAATGTGCTTCGTTCTGTGCTCCATTCTGTGCTCCCGATACAAATCCAGCATGGCCTTGTTGTCTACGTACGGAAGAAGAGGAGAACGAGGCGGCTCTCCTAGGTCAGTCAGCAGGTAGGTGAGCCAGCGTAGCTCCTGTGCAGCCATGGCCCCTGAGTAGATCTCAGCCTCACAGCTGGAGCCAAGAACATAAGACGAGCGGGTAGACCGCCACAAAACAGAGCCGGAACCAAGGCTGAAGGTGTAACCCTGTGACAACTGCTGCGTAACCTGGTCGTCAGCCCAAGAAGCATCTGCGTGACCTGTGAGCACCATTGAACGTCGCCCTCTAAGCACTAGCCCCATGCCTGACATACTGCACAAGTAGCGCAACACCCTCTTTGCTGCAGCCATGTGCTCTAGTCGGTGTCTCCTAGGAGCAACATAGCGTGCCAAGATGCTAAGAGGGTATGCAAGGTCAAGTCGAGGGTATGCAAGGTCAGGTCGTGTGCAGGTCATCAGGTACATGAGGCAGCCAACAAGCTCTGGGTACGGGCCACTCGACTCTACTGACTCATCCGAAGGCAGAGCTGAGAGGGAGTGGCGAGTAGGCAGAGGAGTGGCCTGAGGCGAGGAGTACGTGAAGTCGAAGCGCTGAAGGACCTGCTGCTCCATATGTGACTGAGTCAGGGTAATGGTGCGCTGTGCTCTGTCCCGGGTGATCTACAAGCCAAGGTAGCTGCGCGATTCACCCAGGTCTGTGCACGTGTGTCTCTTTTGCAGCTCAGACTTCACGTGGGCGAGTCCAGCAGTGTCAGCAGTGGCAAAGACAAAGTCGTTGACGTACACGAGGATGTAGAACAGCGGCAAAGAGGTGTCGGTGCGCAAAAACAGTGACGGGTCGGCAGTAGAAGGAGCAAACCCAAGAGCCGCAAGTGTAGTCCTTAGTGTGTCGTGCCACTCACGGGGCGCCTGGCGGAGACCGTAGACTGGCCGCCGGAGGCTCCATTGGGTACCAGGAGGAAATGACCCTGTGAAGCCAGGTGGGCGGCGTAGCCAGATCTCCTCGTGCAGGCTGCCCTGCAGGAAAGCTGTGCTGAAGTCAAGAGAGTGAAGCTCGAAGTCGCGCTAAGCGGCTATGTGCAGCAGCACCCGAAGAGTGGTAATCTCTAGGGTGGGAGAGAAGGTCTGAAAGTAGTCAACTCCCTGCCGCTGCTTGAAGCCTCGAGCCACGTAACGCGCCTTGAAGACAGGCAGAGAAACCGGCGGCCGCTTCACCCTGAAAATCCACATGCCACTGACGACGTTCGCCCCAGGTGGGGGAACCTCGTCGACGTAGGTGCCTATGGACTTCCAGGAAGCCATCTCTGCGTCCATGGCTGACTACCACTATGAGGAGTAGGGACCCTCGATCGCCTCAGCGTACAATCGAGAAGTCGGGATGTCTGGTGCATCCTGATCTCCCTCAGGGGCAATCAGCGTGGACACGAGATGAGGCAAACCAGCAGCAAAACACTGGATTTCCTCCTGCCTGTCCTCAAGGACGTCCTTGCTAAGAGCACACTCACCCATGACGGACGGAGGACAGACAGACTCAGACTCAGCAACGAGACTAGCGGCGTAGTCGAGACGATAGCAAGCAGCCAAGTCAACAAGCTCAGCAACTAAGGCAGACGCAGCAGTGGACTCAAAGGAGGGGTCAGTGACAAGTGCAGCCAGGAGACGCGTGACAGTAGGACTGGCAGCACGAAGAGAGTCAGACTCCCGGTTAGCAAGAACACAAAGAGAGGACTCTGGAGGAGACGGCAACGGGACACGAAGAGGAGCAATGGAAGGACGCAGTGCCATCTGGTGTGTGCCTGGGACAGCAGGAGGACGCGGACGTGTAGCACAACTACTAGTGCGAGCAGCACGAACAGGCGACGCATGACGAGACGCAGGCTCACGACGCTCAGCAAGACCTCCATTAGGATCAGTGTAGGGAGAAGGATCAGGTAGGGGGGAGGCGCGCTGTAACTGTGACCGCCACTGAACAGGCTGTGGACACTCTAAGGGAAGAGCAGGAACAATAGAGGGCGGGAGACCAAGAACCTGCTCAAGGAGCGGAACAAAGTACGGCCGCGGCTGCGCAGCGCCTCGAGAACCTGCAGGGACAGCCCTAGTACCCCCAGCGGCAGCACGAGCGCCAGCAGCACCTCCAGCGCCAACACCCCTAGCAGCTCCAGCTCCAGCAGCACCAACTCTAGCAGCTCCAGCAGCACCAACTCCAGCAGGACCGTCAGCTCGAGTACCACCAGTAGCTCCAGCAGTACCTCCAGCAGTACCAACTCCAGCAGCCCCAGTAGCACCCCCAGTCCCAGCAGCTCCAGTACCGCCAGTACGAGCACCTTCAGGACCAGTGGCTCCAGTAACTCCTGTGCGGCCCCTATGGTCAGCAGTAACAGCAGCACCTCCAGCTCTAGCAGCACGGCTCCAGCGCCGGGCAAACCACTCGCGCAGCTCTTGAGGAGAGGGTAGCTCCCACCTTGATGAAGCACCCAAAGGGGCCCCAAACCCAGCACCGTCAGAGGCCACACGAGCAGACCCAACTCCCCCAGGCTCCGCACCCCCAGCCTCCGCACCCCTAGGCTCAGTACCCTCAGGCTCTGTACCCCCAAGCTCCGCACCCCCAGGCCCAGTACCCCCAGGCTCCGCACCCCCAGGCTCCGCACCCCCAGGCTCAGCACCCCCTGACTCAGCACCCCCAGGCTCAGCACCCCTAGCAGCACCAGAGTCAACAGCTACCTTGATAGGCTCGTCTGCGTCTATCTGGGACACACCTGACGGGGCAGGACCGTGAGGGGGTAGGGGGTCTACCGGGGGGGACTTGGCGTAAGGAAGAGCGGCGGCGGGGGGAGGGGCGCAGTGCAGTAGGGGAAGAGACGGTAGTAAGGCACCGACTCGTCAAAGGTGACGTCCTGGGAGGACAGAACACGGCGCGAGGTGGGGTGGTAAAACTGCCAGCCAGGCGCGTCAGGGGGGAAGCCAAGGAAGACGCAGGGAACCGCACGGGGGGATAGCTTGTCTGCAGACAAGTCGCGGACAAACGCCCGAGATCCCAGACACGAAACGCAGACGCATCGCCAACCTTCCCCGTCCACCGCAAGGTGGGGGAGGTCTCTGGCAAGGAGACCTGGAGCTGAAGGCTGATCTGATGCGCTGCGTACTGAACCGCAAACGGCCACAGAAAATGGGGAGCAGCCGCATGGATCATGGACGTACAAGCGACGTCTATGACCATGCCAATGCGGCGCTCAGCAATCCCATTTTGCTATGGAAAGGCCAGAAGCGTGAAGGTCTGGCAGATGCCCTGTGCACGACAGAAGGCTCCCAGAAGGGCACTGGAAAACTCCCCGCCTCTGTCAGAGTGCAGACGCAGAACAGGTAAGTCCGAGCCGAAACTCTCTCTGAGCTGGAGACGAGCTCCGCGGATCCAGTCGATCAACACCTCAGCGACGTCACCCTTGCTGCGCAAGGGGAACACCATGGTGTAACGCGAGTACTCGTCAACCACCGACAGGAAGTAATGCCCGTGCCCCTGGCCACGGACGCGGGCGGGGCCCCACACGTCCAGGTGAAGTGTTTGCAGCGGAGCCTCTGTCGGAGGAAACTCGGAGGAGTGAGGGGCGGCGCGCTCCCGCCCCTCGACGCAGGGAACGCAGGTAGGGGTAGGCCCCGGAGGGAGGGGAGGGAGGGACCAGGGGAGACCAGAGACAAGGACACGGGAGGCCATGCCTCGGAGACGAGGCAGGGAGGGGTGACCAAGGCGGTGGTGCCAGAGGAGAGTCTGGTGGGACAGGAGACGACACGAGCAGGGAGCAGACTCAGGACCAGACCTGGACGCTGCAGCAAACACCTGACCCAACGCAGCGACCTGACCAGACTCAGCAACCGGAGGAGACTCAGTAGTTAGTGTGTACAGGCTCGACCCCGGCTGATGGGTAAACGTGGCCAAGTGTCGGCCCGTCCGAGCACACGTGCAGTGGGTCACCCGCAGACTCGCAGGAGTGAACTGGTCAACCCCCCCATCCTGTAGATCAGCACCACTCACCAATTTCGTAAAGAACGAACGAGGTAGAGACCTGACAGGGTGTTAGAGGGGGCTGCCGGACACCGCAAGACAGTGGAGAAGTGGGCAAGGACAAGACCCCTAGAGGGGTCCGCCAAGGAGACCGCAACTGGCCGACTAAGCGACGTAAGCGTGGTGCGGTCTTGAAAGAAGGAGCGGGAAGCACCCGAGTCAAGGGTGAAGGTGTGTAAGGCCTGAGCCAACGTGGTACCTGAGAGAGCAGACTCACCAGCACCTGGGGCAGCAAACGCACTAGCACCTAGAGCAGCAGCCTCACCAGCACCTGGAGCAGCAGCCTCAATGCCCGAGTCAGGCGGAACACACAGGTAACAGTCACCCTCATCACTAGTAGGCAAGGCATACATGGGAGTGAGGATAGCATCATAGTCAAGAGTATAGATATCTACCCGCAGCCTAAGCAGTTCCACCCCGTCGGGGAGCTCAGCCGTGTCGCCAAACTCCGTACGCCATGCGTCGCTCAGATGGGCAAAGCAGCGAGACTTCGCATGACCAAACGTCCCGCAAGGCTGACCAGTCCGAGCACAAGTGCGAATGACATACGGACAGCGAGCAGTACCCCGTGACCCGTCACGCTGAGCGTACCACTCACGAAGCTGCTGGGGCGAAAGGACCGCGCACGCACGACGCTGCAGCTGCACCTGGCCACTACAAGCAGCTGCCAAACTACTGACTCCAGGACGACTCCCACTACGGCCACCTCAACAACCCCAAGTAGCGTACCACTCACGAAGCTGCTGGGGCGTGAGGGACTCATGCGGATGTCACTGGAGCTGCATCTGGCCACCGCCAGGAGCAGGAGGAGCAGTGGTAGCCGCAGTAGCAGCAGCAGTATCAATAGCACTAGTCGCAGCGCGGCCACCCCTATAACCCCAACTAGCGTACCACTTACGAAGCTATTGGGGGGTGAGGGACTCACGCAGACGGCGCTGGAGCTGCATCTGGCCACGCCAGGAGCAGTAGTAGCAGTAGAAAGAGCAGTAGCAGCAAGAGCAGCAGTAACAGCAGTACGGGCAGGGCAGTGCTCACCAGTGGCGAGAAGGGCAGGCGTACGACGGCAGCAACGGCGAGGCCGCTACCACTGTAGGGCGAGGGCTCCGCGGCAGCTGCAGGGGCGGCTGCTCCAGGGGCGGCAGTTGTAGGGGCGGCTGCTCCAGGGGCGGCTGCTGCAGGGGCGGCTGCTCCAGGGGCGGCTGCTCCAGGGGCGGCTGCTTAAGGGGCGGTTGCTCCAGGGGCGGCTGGTGCAGGGGTGGCTGCTCCAGGGGCGGCTGCTGCAGTGGCGCCTGCTCCAGGGGCGGCTGCTGCAGGGGCGGCTGCTCTAGGGGCGGCTGCTGCAGGGGTGGCTGCTCTAGGGGCGGCTGCTGCAGGGGCGGCTGCTCCAGGGTTGGCTGCTCCAGGGGCGGGTACTGCAGGGGTGGCTGCTCCTGGGGCGGCTGCTTCAGGGGCGGCTGCTCCAGGGGCGGCTGCTGCAGGGGAGGCTGCTCCAGGGGCAGCTGCTGCAGTGGCGGCTGCTCCAGGGGCGGCTGCTGTAGGGGCGGCTGCTCCAGGGGCGACTGCTGCAGTGGCGGCTGCTCCTGGGGCGGCTGCTGCAGTGGCGGCTGCTCCAGGGGCGGCTGCTGTAGTGGTGGCTACTCTAGGGGTAGCTGCTGCAGTGGCGGCTACTCCAGGGGCAGCTGCTTCAGGGGCGGCTGCTCAAGGGGCGGCTGCTGCAGGGGTGGCTGCTCCAGGGGCGGCTGCTGCAGTGGCGGCTGCTCCAGGGGCGGTTGCTTCAGGGGCGGCTGCTCCAGGGGCGGCTGCTTCAGAGGCGGCTACTCCAGGGGCGGCTGCTGCCGGGGAGGCTGTTTCAGGGGCGGCTGCTACAGTGGCGGCTTCTCCAGGGCGCGGGTTAGGGCGGGGCCGCGAAGGGGCCACGAAGGGAGCCGCGAGGGGGGGGCACGAGGGGGCCATGAAGGGGCCGCGAAGGGGCCACGAAGGGGCCATGAAGGGGCTGTGAAGGGGGCGCGAAGGGCCGTGAGAGGGGCCGTGAGAGGCCGTGAGAGGGGCCGCTACGGGGCCATAGAGGAGCGCGACGGGCCACTAAGGGCAGGGGACGCGACGGGAGGGTAGGCACACGGGGCGCGACTCGGGCAGGGGCGAAGCGCGCTCCGGGCAGGAAAAAAAATCGATATTCGGTGTGCCCTAGGAAACGTTCCCACTAGGGAACCTACTCTATACCATGTTAAAGAACGAGGAATGGATGAACTAGGAAACAGGTGGGTACAAGTAGGAAAACCTAAAAGTGTTGTACCCCATATCGTCTACCCCACTACAGCCTACACAGACTATAGCATTAGAGGTTGACAAGATGCACAACGTGATTCTCCGCCGCACCACCAAGCATGGCCCGTTCTGGGATTCCGAGAGGCGCGGCTGGAGTTTTCGCCGCGACAGCATGCTCCGCATCTTGTACGACGGGATGGAGCACTTGTCGCCAACACTGCCCGCTGTCGCACAGGCTCCAATTCCGCCGATCACCCCGCGCACGGGGATTGTCTCGCCCAAAATGGCATCGCCTTTCTGATTTTCGCTGTGCTCAGTGCAGGGCAGTCTGTGTCGCAACCAGGTGGTGTGCAACAGCGATCTGCGAAAAAGTCCAATGCGACCCGATCACCCCTGCCCGTGTGTCGTATACCTGTGTGTATCCTTTGTGTGTTTGCTCTCGTAAGTGTAGGCTAAATTGTCGCTGACGGATTGCAAATAATGTAATATTTGTGCAGTGAGACCCTTAATGGCACCACACAACCGCACAAACCCAAGGTCATGCTATAATGAGGACTACACCCAGCTACCCCCGGTAGCGTGCAAAGCGTGCTGGCTGGAGCTGCACGCCAGATTTTCCCGTGGGTTCACCTGTGCTACCTGGTGACCTGTAACAGTTACATACCACCAGGCAGCACCTCTTTACAGGCCCAATATTGATGTTATCACAAACGTTTAAAGCCAAATGATCCTTCTTTTTACATTCTAGTCCATAATTCTAGTCCGTATAGAGTGTTCTTAACAGTGTTTCTACCTAAACGATTTCTATTGAATAGGGTACAGGGAATGTCTGGACAATGCTATAACACTCCCTATAGTTTGTTTATTGGGGGTGGCTGCGCACTCCCCAAACAATCTCGCCCCCTCTCAAAGCATTCCGCATAATAATGCTAGTTGTATGTTGACACGAGGTACTTCGGACAGTCTACGAACAATGCATAAACATTGTTTCCCGCGTGATTTCTTTGTGACCTAGGAACGAAGATGAGGATTTGGAGAAGGAGCGCAAGAAGGAGCGCGAGAAGGAGCGGCGGAGGTAGCAGGCACTGCGGCCGGTGGCGAGATGAGCAGGGACGCCACCATGCAGTGCAAGCAGCGGCGTTGGCGGTGCCAGAGGTGGTGGCGGGGAGAGCGGGAAGGAGGGCGAGAAGTTGGTGAAGGGGGGGCAGCTGACGGGCCTGGGTGTTACAGGGCGAAGGCAAACTCGCCACAGGAAAGTTCGCTCACTAGCGAACTTGTAACCTTCGCCAAAAACTCCAACCTGAAATGTCAAATTCGAGGTTGGGAATCCCAACCTGAAATGTGCGCTTCAGGATTTTCCAAAGCACACGTGAATTCCCAACCAGCCAAGCAGTAGAGAAGAGAGAAGAGATCATCTTCACGACAGCAAGGCAACGCGCTATGCAACTACAACTACGTTCCAGCGTCACAAGACTCAGGTGCAATCATCATGAAGATGAAGAATGAGTCAGCAAGTATTATTCTAGAACTATATCATGATTGTACTTCGCATTTCTCCATATGAACAGCTAGGATCCAGCATAGAGATGTGATAATTGCTTGTACATATTCTGTTTCTAGCTGATGACAACAGAGATAGGTAATATGGTGGCCTGAACGAGCTTCTCAAGGTGCCATAGTCATAGAAGTGTGTGTAAGAGTAGGCGTTCATCCCTTGCATGCTATTCTTGCTTTCATGAATTTACATAATTCATGCTACCAATTCACCTTGCTGATCTAGACTCTCTAAGCTTAGCATTCAGAACTACTAACAGCCTTAGAGCTGCTCCACTGGGGGGTTTTGAGGCACCTCAGAAGGCGGCTTTTGAGGCGCCTCAGAAGGGGGGGCAGCTGACGGGCCTGGGGGGCAATTTGACAAGCCCGAACTCGCCCAGATGAGCCGCCGTGGGAGGTGGGGATGCGTGTGACGTACACTCAGAAGACTGGTGTAGGTAGGGGGGGTGAAGGTTGAAGGAAGGGGGGATGAAGGGGGGACGAAGGAAGGGGGTTTGAAGGAAGGGGGAATGGAGGAAGGGGGATGAAGGAAGGGGGGATGAAGGAAGGGGAATGAATGAAGGGGGGGTGGATGAAGGGGTGATGGATGAAGGGGGAATGCAGGAAGGGGGAATGAAGGAAGGTGTGATGAAGGAAGGGGGATGAAGGAAGGGGGATGAAGGAAAGTGGGGTGGATGAAGGGGGGTGAAGTGAAGCTGTTGAGTACGAGAGGCTGTGGGTGAGAGGTGACGAACGAGTCTGAGCATCGTTGTCTTTCAAGATGACCGATTGTTCTGGGGCGCCATTGTGTGATGTTCATCATGTGTGAGAGACACTAGAAGGACAATGAGGGGCAGCTGAAGAGAGAGCTGCTGATGGGGCTGGCGGAGGCTATAGAGCATGCCTTATGTGAGAGTTAGAGAATGCCTTGTGTGAGCTCTAATAGGACCCTCCAAAATACCGTGCAAGCAACTCTCCCTTCCCACCCACTCGTGCCAAAATCCTCCCTTTGTCCCTGACCCCTCTAGCTCCGCTCCGCTCCCGCTTGCTGTTCTCACACCCACTTCCACCCACTCGCACTGACACACCGCTTGCCAATGCACCAATATCAGAACCATCTCAATCCCTCCCCTTGCCCCCTCTCTTTCCCCTTGCACGCTCACCTTTCATTTACCCCCTCCCCCCTCCTTCAACCACTCCCCCTCCCCTTCACTCTGCCTTCACGCTTGCCCTCCCTCCCCTCCCCTTTCCTTTACCCCTTTCCCCTACCTCTCCACTACCCCTCCCTATCCCTCCCCTTGCCCTCCCCTACCACTCCCCTACCCACCCTACCCCTCCCCTACCCCTCCCCTACCCCTCCCCTACCCCTCCCTACCCCTCCCTACCCCTCCCCTACCCCTACCCTACCCCTCCCTACCCCTCTACTACCCCTCCCCTACCCCTCCCCTATTCCTCCCCTACCCCTCCCCTAGCCCTCCCCTACCCCTTCCCTACCCTCCATACCCCTCCCCTACCCCTCCCCTACCCTCCCCTACCCCTACCCTATCCCTCCCTTACCATGCCACATAGGGATGATACACCACCCTCCGCTGCACGGCCTCCGGCGGCACTGCTTCCGGGAACGTAATGATTGCCCCGAAGAATTTGCGCCTGCGTTTCCTGCACTTGTCAAATGCAATGCGTTCGTTGCGCTCTTCTCCACGACATTGTCGCCACCTGCCTGCCCGCCTGCCTTTTGAGAATTCTCAAAAATAATCTCAACTCTCCTGCACTTGTCGATCACAAACGCCTTTCTCCACGACAATGTCGCCCACCTGCCTGCCCACCTGCCTCGCCTCCCACTTGACCCCTGCCTGCCTGCCTCCTGCCTGTCCCCTGCCTGTCCCCTGAATCCTCATGGAATCCGAGTCATCCTTAGAATCACTTGTTGCCCGCCCGCCTACCCACCTGCCGTCCACATACCCCCGGCCTGCCTGTCCCCTGCCTTACAGAACCCTCATGGATTCCGAGTCATCCTTAGAATCACGTGTCGCTCGCCGCCTGAGCCTTGTGCTGTGCTACTCTTCCCACCATGGCGCTGCTCTGTTTCCTCCTTCCCTGCTCCCTCCCTCTCCCAACTCCCTCCCTCCCACTCCCCATATTAACTCTGCACCTGTTTCTCCTAGGTGACTTTTGCCCCACTGCTCTCATTCTCCACCTTTCGTCCGCACTTTCTCTCGTAGCCTCTTGAGATATCACCAAAGTGATACAAACATTGCACTGTTCCTTTCCCCTCGCTTCTCCTCCCACCCTCCCCTGCTCTCCTGCTTAGCACCTGCTTCTCCAACACCGATTTCTGCCGCACTGCACAGGCTCACGCCCCCACGACATTGCCTCCCGTACCCCTCTCACAAACCACTGTGTTGTTCACTCTTGTTACCTCTCTCTACTCCCTTTCCCCACTCCCCCAGCGCTGCACCTGCCTCTTCTACACCAACTCCCGTCCCCCGGATTGACCGACATCCGCCCCTGGATTTCCACCCCCACTGCATGGGCCCACTGGTCATAATGGGCAACCTGGGAGCTGCTGACGTGGCGGACGTGTGCGAGAGGTGGGGGGTTGCTAGGTGCCCCGTGGCAATGCTATCCCAAGGAGCCCCTTGACCTGCCTGCCGTTTTGAGACGTCTCAAAACCTCACCTTTATCACATGGGGGGGTGCTGGGTGCCCCATCGCGATGCTGTCCCAAGGAGTCCCTTTTCCTGCCTGTCGTTTTCCCTGCATTCACCCAATCTCATCATTCTCGTGTGTGGCAGAGCACCTGTGGGTGAGAGAGGAGTGGGAGAGGGGTGCGAGAGGAGTGGCAGTTAGGGATATGAGAGGAGTGGGAGTTGGGGTTATGAGAGGAGTTGGGGTTATGAGAGGATTGTGAATTTTGAGTGGTTGGGGGTATGAGAGAAATGAAGAATATCGGTATGAGAGCGGTGGGAGTACAAGAGGAGTGGGGAAGGAGGTATGAGAAAATTGGGGGGTCGAAAGGAGTGGGGATATGATAGGAGAGGCAGGAATAAGCGGCTGTTGGCTGTGGTGTTGAAGTGCGGGCTAGGTAACACCTCTTTTACCGTACCTCCAATTCAATCACCTACTGCCATGCATTGTGCGCCGTGCACACACATGGTTCCACATGCATTGTACGCCTACCGCCATGTGCCATGCTCCGTGCAGCAATCTCTGCCTCGTTCTTTTCCTCCCTTTTCTGACTTGTTAACATCCAACTGCCGAGACTTGGCATCAAAGCGAAAACTCAGCAGCAGCAGAGCTAGGGAACTATCACCCTGTTCACTTCTATGTGCTGATACTTGATAGCAATGCAACCCCTTCCAAGCATGAGTGACGACAACAATGGCACCAGACACGTGTTAGGCATTTCTTTCACCCATCTGCCACTTTACTGTTCCATTCATATCATGATCCCAATCACATTGCACAACTTACCGGTACTGGTGTCGTAAACTCGGAATACAGACAACATACCATCCTAGAACTTGATGCTGCTGCTTCTGCAGCCATTGCTTCCCCTATATCAGCACCTCACAAGTATACAAATACCCGTATGGCCCCGGATATAGGCGCATATGCGCTTATAATAAAATCATTTTTTTGAGGGGGGGCGCTTGTAATTGAGTAACGGCCATAAGCGCCGGCGCTTATATAATGACAAATACGAAATTATAATTTTAGAGCACCAAATTGTTCATTTTCTTCTTGCCCTTTCAACCGAGTCGAAATGTTTTAGCGTCACAATGCAGAATCTAGCACAAGCGATATTCTGGGTTCACACACAGGCAAAGCCACGTCATTCCAGCACATCCTGACTGGACGCGCAGCCAGTCAGGTCTTCACGAGTCGAACGAAGCGAAATTGAAATCTGACTCGCTGCAAAAATGGATTTCGTTACTGTTTTAGGCAAGAATTTAAATTCAAATCGCATATGCGCTTATAATAAGTAAAGGATTTCTAGGGGGGGCGCTTATAATCGAATTCCGGCCATAGGCGCCATGCTCCAGATAGAAGCGCCGGCGCCTTTAATCGGACGGCGCCTATATCCGGGGCGATACGGGTATCTCACATCTGACGGACAATCGAAACCGATACCTGAGCATGTTTTTTCCTGCTCCTGCTACCTTCGCTTCCTTCTTTCCTGTTCCATCTTTCAATGGCGCCAGACATGAGTTAGGCGTTTCCTTCACCCAGCTGCCAACTTACTATTCCATTTATAAACCCACTCACAACGCACAACTCATAATACATTATGAATAATACAGACAGGACCATTACCATCCTAGAACCTGCTGCTGCTGCTGATGCTGCTGCTTCTGCAGCCCTTTCCTCCTCCATCCAGGACCTCACAAGCATACAAAGATCTCACATCTGACAAATAAAAAGAATCCGACATCCAAGCATGTTCTTTCCTGCTCCTCCTTCCTTCTTTCCTGTTCCATCTTCTTCTTGCAAAGTGTTTCATTCAAGGCCAGCAACCTGCTGCTCCATTTTCCCCGACAGCTGGTTACGATGATCTCGTGCCATCTTCTCCCATGCCGCCTTAGCCTGTGCCTCATTCGCCAGTCCCGCTTTGGCCCGAGTCGCCCTCGCATCCTCTGCCGCTTTTGCCCGTGCCGCTCTCGCCAGTGCCACCTTCTCCTCTCCAGTCTTCGCCTGCGCTGCCGTCTCCTGTGCCGCCGTCTCCTATGCCACCGTCTCCTGTGCCGCTGCCTCCTGTGCTGCCGCCTCCTGTGCCGCCGCCTCCTCCTGTGCCGTCGCCTCCTGTGCCGCCGCCTCCTGTGCCGCCGCCTCCTGTGCCGCCGCCTCCTGTGCCGCCGCCTCCTGTGCCGCCGCCTCCTGTGCCGCCGCCTCCTGTGCCGCCGCCTCCTGTGCCGCCGCCTCCTGTGCCGCCGCCTCCTGTGCCGCCGCCTCTTGTGCCGCCGCCTCCTGTGCCGCCGCCTCCTGTGCTGCCGCCTCCTGTGCCGCCGCCTCCTGTGCCGCCGCCTCCTGTGCCGCCGCCTCCTGTGCCGCCGCCTCCTGTGCCGCCGCCTCCTGTGCCGCCGCCTCCTGTGCCGCCGCCTCCTGTGCCGCCGCCTCTTGTGCCGCCGCCTCCTGTGCTGCCGCCTCCTGTGCCGCCGCCTCCTGTGCCGCCGCCTCCTGTGCCGCCGCCTCCTGTGCCGCCGCCTCCTGTGCCGCCGCCTCCTGTGCCGCCGCCTCCTGTACCGCCGCCTCCTGTGCCGCCACCTCCTGTGCCGCCGCCTCCTGTGCCGCCGCCTCCTGTGCTGCCGCCTCCTGTGCCGCCGCCTCCTGTGCCGCCGTCTGCTGTGCCGCCGTCTTCGGAGCTGTCGTTTTCCCTGCCGGCGTCACTCCTGCCGGCGTTGCCTGTGCCGGCGTTGCCTGTGCCGGCGTTGCCTGTCCCGGCGTTGCCTGTGCCGGCGTTGCCTGTCCCGGCGTTGCCTGTCCTGGCGTTGCCTGTGCCGGCGTTGCCTGTCCCGGCGTTGCCTGTGCCGCCCTCTCCTGAACCGCCGTCTCCTGTGCCGCCTTCTCCTGTGCCGCCTTCTCCTGTGCCGCCTTCTCCTGTGCCGCCTTCTCCTGTGCCGCCTTCTCCTGTGCCGCCCTCTCCTGTGCCGCCCTCTCCTGTGCCGCCCTCTCCTGTGCCGCCCTCTCCTGTGCCGCCCTCTCCTGTGCCGCCCTCTCCTGAGCCGCCCTCTCCTGAGCCGCCTTCTCCTGTGCCGCCTTCTCCTGTGCCGCCTTCTCCTGTGCCGCCTTCTCCTGTGCCGCCTTCTCCTGTGCCGCCTTCTCCTGTGCCGCCTTCTCCTGTGCCGCCTTCTCCTGTGCCGCCTTCTCCTGTGCCGCCTTCTCCTGTGCCGCCTTCTCCTGTGCCGCCTTCTCCTGTGCCGCCTTCTCCTGTGCCGCCTTCTCCTGAGCCGCCTTCTCCTGAGCCGCCTTCTCCTGAGCTGCCTTCTCCTGAGCCGCCTTCTCCTGAGCCGCCTTCTCCTGAGCCGCCTTCTCCTGAGCCGCCTTCTCCTGAGCCGCCTTCTCCTGAGCCGCCTTCTCCTGAGCCGCCTTCTCCTGAGCCGCCTTCGCCAGCTGCTGCTGCTTCTTGCTCTTCTTCCGCCAGCTCCGTTTATGCAAATTCCGCCGCCACTGCTTCCCCACATTCTCCTGGGGCTTCCACTCTCCAATTGCCGCCAGCATTCTCTGCTTCTCGACTTCCACGCGTACCTGCTCAGCAGCCTGAAGCTGCTCGTCGTTTATCAACTTCTCATCCCGCTGCTCCTGCTGCTGCAGTTGTCGCTGCACTGGAGCACCATCTCGGACACGCAAGTGAGCCCACGAATCGCCAGAGTCAACGTTTCCAGCAACCGAGGGCCCGACGGAAGCTTGGACTGAGAGACCGCCTGTGAGGGGGAAGAAAGTCGGGAGAATTGTAGAGGCATGAGGGAGCGCCGACGGATTGCCAGTTTGCGAAGAAACAGCGAGAAAGGGGTGCAATCAGTCGTGAAGCGCTGGCGGGGTTGTAGAGGCATGAGTGAGCGTCGACGGATTGCCAGTTTGCGAAGAAACAGCGGGAAGAGGGAGCAGCTCGTAAGCCCTAGGAAAATCAGCTCTTCGGACCAGCCATTCTACGGTGGTTTCACATCAGAAAAGTAACACTATTTGCAGATATTTCGTAGCTCTGCCCTTTGCAATCCTACGTTGGGCGCGCTTCGACGAGTGTGCAAATCAGATCATCAATGACCCTTGTGAGTATTCTCGGCGTACTCCCAAAGGATGGGTCGAAGAAGGAAACGTCGAGGGTGAGCATCTTACGTCGATCGTTCTCATTGGAGGAAAGCAGCCGGCCACGAGCTCCTTCGCTGTATCGCGGCCCGCAAGTTAAGGCCAGGACGAGAAGGAATCCCAGTAGCATAATGACTGTCTCGTGACGAATTTGACTATGAAAGGTGGTGCTGTTGAACTGTTGAGTAGGACTGTCGATTCTGTTCAGTCTGCACTGCCGGTGTGGATTTACAACACGGAAAATATAGGCACAAGGACTTAGCTACGCTGCTGGGGGTTGTGAAGCGGATACTGACTGGTTCCAAATATGCTCGAGTCGCCACCAGTAATCTCATGCTGTGCATAAATCACACCCCATCCCATCACGAAATAATGCAGGGGTGCGATAATGCGAGAAATCGATAATGCAATCCTGAAATTCAGAAATGGTAAGGGCCTGGTGCATTGTGTGTTTCTCGAGGTCCGATCAATGCGGGCCGGGCTCGAGTTCAAAACTGGGTTCAAGCTGTTGATCCTCGAAATTGTGAATGAGGTGTAACAGCTCGATACTTGATACTTCACCTGACACAACGGAAGCAGGAAACGTAGTCACTCAATCAGCACCTCTGTTACTCATCGCGATTTTCGCTCGAGTTTCTGGCTGGGGAATAGCTTGGCGAAGGTCCAATCACAGTAGCGTAGTCCTTTACTGACTGTTCGATTCCGCGGCCCGGCCCCAAACCGAGTTTAGAAGAGAGGGTTACCCACTTCGAGTTCCAGCATACGACCCCACTTGGACAACATTGACCAAGTCCTGAGGTGTAATAATGAGGGGGTGGAATAATGCAATGAACCTTCCAGACGAAACACCGGCGGCACGCGAAATTAGCGAAACGCGCTAGGAGATAAAGATGCGATCGTTTTCATCTAAGCTACAGTTCGTTATACAAGAAACTAATCAGATGTCACGCAATAAGTATGAGCAGCCCTACCGGTTCTCTTTTAGGAGAAAAATACGGTCTGAATGCTATTGGACTGAAATTGCCTTAGAATCCTTGAGTTTAGTGACAACAAGAAGTCTGTAAGTTTCTCTGCTCGTTGAATGCGAGAACAAGAATTGATCGTAATGAAGAAGTACAAGAATGATGTAGTCCAGCAGAGTAGAGTACCTGTTCGGTAATGTACGGTACATATTCGTGAACTGTGTTATTTATCAAATTGATTCCCGAATCGATACTTTCCTGTGTTATGCGAACAGTCACGAGAATGTTCTCGCTACTACTTGTAACCCATGCGAATCAACACATGCTACAATAACATGTATATATAATAGTACTAGACACATGCTACAATAACATGCATATATAATAGTACTAGACACATGCTACAATAACATGCATATATAATAGTACTACAATACTACTGTAATGATCCAACCACTTAATTGCATAAGTCTTCTGCTTCATCTTCAACTACGATCGCTGCTACGAAAGTATTGACACCGACTCCATATCCACCATTCACAGCTGTAGTCTCCATTGTAACTATCTACTTTTCCCACCTCAGTGTTGCCTCCAACTTGCTGCCGTATCATTCTGGTCCTCACTCTCTTCCTCCTCAGTCGATAACTCCTCCAATTTTCCCATCTCAGTGTACACAGGATCTTCATAGAGGATATTCATAGACCTCATCCTTCATCGTTATTAGGGTGTGTAAAGTCGCGCACCATTTGCGAAATTTGCAAATGGCTGGAAATCCGACGACTTTTTGGTCGTTATTTCTTTCGCGAACAACGACCACTTGGTCGACATTTGGTTGCCCACCAAAACGGCCTGTACTTGCCATTTTGTAGACTTGACAAGTTTGCAGGCTGATTTGCGGGCCGCATGAACAAACATGTCAAATTTGCAGCCTCGCACAAACCAGCCACTTTGCGACCCAGTCGCACATTTGACTCCCGTAGTGACACAACCACTCGTTCTATCGTAGGGCGCTTGTGCGACGATGGGCACATCTGTCGCACTGACTAGTCGGCTTCGTGGCCGTTTGCGAGTCGACGCGGCGTCGTTGTTGTGTCGGTTCGCTGAAACGGCCATCAAACATTTCTCGATTTCGCGAAATTAACGAGCTTCGCCCAAAACACGGCAAGTGTCGTAAAAGGGTTACTTTCGCCAACAACGGCCCGACGGATTTTCCCCAAAATTGTTGTGGCACGACTTTACACGCCATTAGGTTCGTCTCATAGAACCTATCACTGAAATAACCATCCGCTGTTAGAACATATAGCTTATGCTTTTGTGTAGGCTGTAGTGAGGTAGCCCATATGGGGTACAACCCAATTAGGGTTAGTACTTGTACCCAACTCTTTCATAGTGCATTCATTCTCGTTCTAGTTTTCTCATGGTATCAAGCAGGTTCCCTCGTGGGAACTGTTCCTAGGGCCCACCAATTCGATTTTTTTTTTTCCTGCTCGGAGCGCGCTAAGTTCCTGCCCGAGTCGCACTCCCCTCTCTCGACCCTCTCGCGCCGCCTTAGCGGCCCCGTCGCTTCGGCTAGAAGCCCCGTCGCGTCGCGCTAGAGGCCCCGTCGCGTCGCCCTCGCGGCCCCATCCCGTCGCGCCGCCCTAGCGGCTGCGTCCCGCCGCCCTAGCGGCCCCGATCCGCTGCCCTAGCGGCCGCGTCGCCTACTCCTGCGGCCCCGGCGCCGCCCTTCCCGACCCCGATCTGCCGCCCTAGCGACCCCGTCGCCTACCCCTCGGCCCAAACGGCGCCCTTCTCGGCCCCGCTCCGCCGCTCTGCAGCCCCGTCGACTACCCCGCGGCCCCGGCGCCGCCTTTTCTCGACCCCGACGCCGCCCTTCCCGACCAGGCCCAGCCTCTGCTGACCCCGTCGCCTACCTTGCGGCCCCGACGCTGCCCTTCCCAGCCCTGCCCCGCCTCTGCTGGCCCCGTCGCCTACCTCTGCGGCCCCGACGCCGCCCTTCTCGGCCCCGGCACTGCCCTTCCCGGCCCCGGCCCCGGCCCAGCCTCTACTGGCCCCGTAGCCCGCCGTTCCCGGCCCCGGCCCCGCCTTCATGCGGCCCCGCCGGGCTACTGCCGAGCCGCCAACGCCACCCAAGCCGCCCGAGCCACTGCACCTCCGGAGCCGCCCAAGCCGCCGTACCGCCGAGTCACCGAGCCGCGCGAGCCACCCGAGCCGCCGAGCCGCCCGAGCCGCCCGAGCCGCCGAGCCGCCCAAGCCGCCCGCGCCGCCCGAGCCGCCCGAGCCGCAGTTGCCGCCGAGCCGCCCGAGCCGCCCGAGCCGCCGAGTCGCCGAGCCACCGAGCAGCAGTTCCTGTCGAGCCGCCCGAGCCGCCCTGTCCAGTAAGAGCAGCGCCTCTGTCATTGCACTGCCCTTACCCCACTGTTTGCGCTACTAGTCTACTACTGTCATGGCTACCCCTAGTGTCCTCGCTTTTGACGCTGAGGGTTGGGCCATTGACGTCTGGGTAGATGACCTACAGCTTTTCCTACAGTGCGATAGGGCATACGGTCTCTCCCTCTTTGACCTCACCTCTGGTGCCTCTCCTGCCCCTGCTGCTGATGCTGACACCACTGTTCGCTCACAGTGGGCCACACGCGATGCTGCTGCACGTCTTGCTGTGCATCGCCACCTGCCTACCTCTCAGCGTGCGCACTTTAGCCAGTACAAGAGTGCCCAGACCCTGTACGACGCTGTAGTTGCACGCTACTCCTCCCCTGCCACTGCTGCACTGAGCCGCCTCATGCTACCATACCTCTTCCTTGACCTTGCTGCCTTTCCCACAGTTGCTGACCTCATTACGCACCTCCGCACTAGTGACACTCGCTACCGCGCTGCGCTTCCTGCTGAGTTTTGCGCCAAGAACCCCCCCCCCCATGTATATCACTCTCTACTACATCGTCACCCGCCTCCCTGACTCCCTTCGCGTAGTCAGGGACCACTTCCTCTCAGTTTGCCCCACCACTCTCACCGTTGACCTCCTCGAGAAGGCCCTCCTAGCATCCGAGAAGAGCATAGTCGCTGTAGGAGCCTCTCGTGGTGACCCTCGCACCCCCATCTTTGAGGGGTGTTCTCCCTCCCCGCTTTTGCCCTCTGTTGCCTCTATTGCTGCGGCCGACCTCGTTGGGCTTGAGTCGGTCAGTGCGGTGTCTATCCCTAGCGGGAGACGCTGCCCTGGCAAGGGCAAGGGGGCCAGGGGCGCTGGAGGAGCTAGCGGGGGCGGTGGAGGAGGCGGTGGAGGCGGTCGAGGGGGTGGGGGTGGCGATGGGGGTGGTGGCGGGGGTGGAGGTGTCGGTGGCGGCAGTGGAGGCGGAGGCGGCGGCGGCGGTGGCGGTGGGAGCAGAGGTGGCGGAGGTGGCGGCGGTGGAGGAGGCGGTGACGGTGGAGGTGGAGGTGGTCGGGGTGGCGCTGCACAGAGGGTAAGCTCGGGTGGTGGTCAGCGCCAACAGCAGCACGAGCAGCGCACTCGTGACATCCCCCCCCCTTAGCAGCTCCGTGAGTGGTACGCTGCATGCCAGCGGGGTGGGGGTACTGGTCCGTGCACCTACGTCCTACGCACTGGCGACCGCTAGGTGAGCAGTGCGGGGGTGCGCACTCCACCTAGCGCTGCTTTGGCCGCCTGACAGACGCTTGGCGTCACCAGTTCCCGGAGGCCACTGAGATCCCCCGCTGGGGTGAGGTTTCTAGGGCGGGAGTTGCTGTCTTTGACCTTGACTTTGATGCTATTCTTCCTGCCATGTTTGCTGTGACTAGGGTGACTGAGGGTGACTGCTACCGGTGTTTTTCGCCTGACCTGGGTATTGGGACTGCTGCTTTAGGTACTGGTCAGGCTGCTGCTCTAGGTGCTAGCGAGGCTACTGCTCTAGGTGCTCGTGCGTCTGCTCCCTCAGGTGCTGGTGAGTATGCTCTCTCAGGTACTGCGTCGGCTTCGGCCTCCCACACCTTCACCCTTGATTCGGGAGCTTCTCGCTCCTTCTTTCGAGACAGCACCACACTCACGCCGCTTGGCCGGCCAGTTGCAGTCTCTCTGGCAGACCCCTCTGGGGGTCCTGTCCTTGCTCACTACTCCATTGTCCTCCCGTGTCCGGCGGCCCCCTCTGGCACCCTGTCTGGTCTTTACCTCCCCTCGTTCTCTACGAACTTGGTGAGTGGTGCTGACCTACAGGATGCGGGGGTTCACCAGTTCACTCCTGCGAGTTAGCGGGTGACCCACTGTACGGATGCTCGGACAGGCCGACAGCTGGCCACGTTTACACGTCGGCCGGGGTCGAGCCTGTACACACTAACCACTGCGTCTCCTCCAGTCACTGCGTCTGGTCAGATAGCTGCGTCGAGTCAAGTGTTTGCTGCAGCGTCCAGGTCTGGTCCCGAGTATGCCCCCTGCTCTTGTCGCCTCCTGTCTCACGAGATTCTCCCCTGGCACCACCGCCTTGGTCACCCCTCCTTGCTTCGTCTCCGAAGCATGGCCTCCCGTGTCCTTGTCTCTGGTCTTCCCCGGTCCCTCCCTCCCCTTCCTCTTGGGCCTGGCCCTACCTACGTCCCCTGCGTCCCCTGTGTCGAGGGGCGGCAGCGGGCTGCCCCTCACTCCTCCCAGTTTCCTCCGTTAGAGGCCCCGCTGCAGACGCTTCACATGGACGTGTGGGGCCCAGCCCGCGTCCGTGTACAGGGTCACGAGTGCTACTTCCTGCTAGTGGTTGACGACTACTCGCGTTACACTTAAGTCTTCCCCTTGCGCAGCAAGGGTGATGTCACTGAGGTGTTGATCGACTGGATCCGCGTAGCTCGTCTCCAGCTCAGGCAGAGCTTTGGCTCGGACTTTCCTGTTCTGCGTCTGCACTCTGATAGAGGCGGAGAGTTCTCCTCTGGCCTTCTGCGAGCCTACTATTGTGCACGAGGCATCCGCCAGACCTTCACGCTTTCGGAATCTCCACAGCAAAATGGGTCTGCTGAGCGCCGCATTTGCATGGTCATGGATGCCGCTCGTACGTCCATGATGCATGCCGCTGCCCCCCATTTTCTGTGGCCGTTTGCGGTTCGGTACGCGGCGCATCAGATCAACCTTCACCCAAGGGTCTCCATGCCGGAGACCTCCCCAGCTTTGCTCTGGACGGGGAAGGTTGGCGATGCATCTGCGTTCCGTGTCTGGGGATCTCGGGCGTTTGTCCGCGACTTGTCTGCAGAAAAGCTGTCCCCTCGTGCTGCTCCTTGCGTCTTCCTTGGCTTCCCCCCTTACACGCCAGGGTGGCAGTTCTACCGCCTCACCTCTCGCCGTGTTTTGTCCTCCCAGGACGTTACCTTTGACGAGTCGGTCCCCTACTACCGCCTCTTCCCCTACCGCACTCCGTCCCTCCCCCCGCCACCGCTCTTCCTTGTGCCAGGTCCCCCGTGGTAGACCCCCTCCCCCCTTAGGTTCCTGCCCCTTCACGTGTGTCCCAGGTAGACGCAGTCGAGCCTGTTGAGGTTACTGGTGACTCTGGTGCTGCTGAGGGTGTTGAGCCTGGGGGTGTTGCGACTGGGGGTGCTGAGCCTGTGGGTGCTGAGCCTAGAAGTGCTACGCCTGGGGGTTCGGAGCCTGGGGGTGCTACGCCTGGAGGTGCTGAGCCTGGAGGTGCGGAGCTTGAGATAGTTGGGCCTACTCGTGTGGCGTTTGGCGGTGCTGGGCCAAGAGGTTCTCCGGGTGCTTCGTATCAACGATAGCCCCTCTCTCCACAGGTGCTGCGTGAGTGGTTTGCCGGGCGCTTGAGGCGTGCTGCTGGAGCTGGAGGTTCTCCGGCTGCTAAGGGTGGTGGTGCCGCGGGTCCCGAAGGTGCTCGTGCTAGGAGTACTGGAGCTGCTAGGCCTACAGGTGCGACTAGAGCTGGAGCTGCTGAGGGTGTTGGCGCTGAGGCTACTGCTATCGGTCCTGGAGGCGGTCTTGCTGGGGGTACTACTGGTGCTGCTTGAGGTACTGGAGCTGGAGGTGCTCCTGGCGCTGGTGCTGCCGCTGGGGGCGCTGGTGCTGTCCCTGCTGTGTCTGGAGTCGCCGTGCGGCCTCGTCCGTACTTCGTTCCGCTCCTTCAGCAGTTTCTTGGTCTCCCGCCTTCTACTGGTCCTCCTCCTCCCTTAGAGTATCCGCAGCCCGTCCCGTCATAGTTACAGTTACAGCCATCCTCCCCACTGCCTGATCCTTCTCCCTACATTGGTCCTACTGGAGGTCTTGCTGAGCGTCGTGAGCCTGCGTCTCGCCCTGCGTCGCCTGTCCGTGCTGCTCGCACTAGTGGTCGTGGTTCGCGTCAGCGTCCTCCTCTTGTCCCTAGCACGCACCGGATGTCTCTGCGTCCGTCCACTGCTCCTTTGCGTGCCCCTTTGCCTTCTCCTCCTGAGTCCTCTCTTCCTGCTCTTGCCGACCCGGAGTCGGACTCCCTTCGTGCTGCTAGTCCTACTGTCACTCGTCTCCTTGCTACTGTCGTCACTGACCCTTCCTTTGAGTCCACTGCTGCGTCTGCCCTAGTTACTGAGCTCGTCGACTTTGCTGCTCGCTGTCGTCTAGACTACGCTTCTAGTCTTGTCGCCGAGTCTGAGTTTGTCTGTCCTCTGTCCATCGGGGGTGAGTGTGCCCTTGGCACGGACGTCCTTGAGGACGGGCAGGAGGAGTTCCAGTGTCTAGCTGCTGTTCACCTCATCTTGTGTCCATACTGTTTACCCCTGAGGGAGACCCGGATGCACTAGACATCCCGACTCCGCGCTCTTACGCGGAGGCGATAGAGGGTCCCTACTCCTCTCAGTGGCAGGCAGCTATGGACGCTGAGATGGCTTCCTGGAAGTCCACAGGCACCTACGTTGACGAGGTTCCCCCGCCTGGGGCGAACATCGTCAGTGGCATGTGGTTTTTCAGGGTGAAGCGGCCGCCAGGTTCTCCGCCTGTCTTCAAGGCGCGTTACGTGGCCCGTGGCTTCAGTCAGCGGCAGGGAGTTGACTACTTTCAGACCTTCTCTCCCACCCCGAAGATGACCACTCCTCGGGTACTGCTTCACATAGCTGCTCACCGTGAGTACGAGCTGCACTCTCTTGAAATCAGCACTGCTTTCTTGCAGGGCAGCCTGCACGAGGAGATCTGGTTGCGTCGCCCACCCGGCTTCACTGGGACTTTTCCTCGTGGCACCCAGTGGAGCCTCCGGCGGCCGGTCTACGGTCTCCGCCAGGCACCGCGTGAGTGGCACGACACACTGAGGACTACACTTGTGGCTCTTGGGTTTGCTCCCTCTACTGCCGACCCGTCGTTGTTTCTGCGCACCGACACTTGTTTGCCGTCGTTCTACATCCTCGTGTACGTCGACGACTTGGTCTTTGCCACAGCTGACACTGCTGGACTCACCCACGTGAAGTCTGAGCTGCAGAAGAGACACACGTGCACAGACCTGGGTGAACTGCGCAGCTACCTTGGCTTGCATATCACCCGGGACAGAGCACGCCGCACCATTACCCTGGCTCAGTCACACATGGTGCAGCAGGTCCTTCAGCGCTTCGGCTTCACGTACTCCTCGCCTCAGGCCACTCCTCTGCCTACTCGCCACTCGCTCTCAGCTCTGCCTTCGGATGAGTCCGTAGAGTCGAGTGTCCCGTACCCAGAGCTTGTTGGCTGCCTCATGTACCTGATGACCTGCACTCGACCTGACCTTGCATACCCTCTTAGCATTCTCGCACGCTATGTTGCTCTTGGGAGACACAGACCGGAGCATATGGCTTCAGCGAAGAGGGTGTTGCGTTACTTTTGCAGTACGTCGGGCATGGGGCTTGTGCTTGGAGGGCAGAGTCCAGTGGTCCTCACTGGTCACGCAGACGCTTCTTGGGCTGACGACCAGGCTACGCACCGGTCGTCACAGGGTTACACCTTCAGCCTTGGTTCCGGCTCTGTTTTGTGGCGGGCTACCCGCTCGTCTTATGTTCTCGGCTGCAGTTGTGAAGCTGGGATCTACGTCGGGGCCATGGCTGCACAGGAGCTTTGCTGGCTCACCTACCTGCTGACTGACCTAGGAGAGCCACCTCGTTCTCCTCCAGTGCTGTACGTAGACAACAAGGCCATGCTAGCCTTGTGTCGAGAGTAGAGAATGGAGCACAGAACAAAGCACATTGCTCTCCGTTACTTTCTTGCTCTGAGCTGCAGCAGCGTGGTCAGCTGCGTCTTGCGTACGTGGCCTCTGAGGCCAACACTGCTGATATCTTCACCAAGGCGCTTGTGCCTTGTGATCATCAGCGCGTCTGTACTCAGCTGGGTCTTGTGCCTGCCTTGCCTCACTTGCTCACTTCTTGAACTTGCTTGTACTGTTACATATATACACACACCTGCTCTTGCTTGTCTAGCCTTTTATATATATATGTACTCCTGCATGTGAACTGGCCTTGTGGCCTTGACCTTGTGCTCGGAATGTGTGGTGACTTTGTGATCCACCATGAGCTTGCTTTGTTTTGTTTTGCTTGACTGGTCTTGTGACCCCTTGTACTCCCCCACTTTGCCTATGGGGGTGTGTCAGAACATATAGCTTATGTTTTTGTGTAGGCTGTAGTGGGGTAGCCCATATGGGGTACAACCCAATTAGGGTTAGTACTTGTACCCAACTCTTTCATAGTGCATTCATTCTCGTTCTAGTTTTCTCATCTGCATACGTCTCCCGTTCAGGACCAAACACAGCCACCTCGCCACTAATATCTTGCACCCCAAGTCATCAAGCTTCCCACCATCTCATGTCATTGGAAACTTCCCACTGTTACTTTGCGGTATATAACTCTTACTCAACTTCCTCCATCCAATCTGACCTGAATGCCATGTGACGCGTGCATCCGCTGTCAATGAACCATGCCGTCTTCTCACGTTCATCCGTTTGGCGAACATCCTTCGGTAAACGCACCACACTCGCAACATGCGCTCCTCCCAAAATTACATCTTCCTTTTCCTGTTTCTCTACATTTGCTTTTGCCGCCACATTCCTCTGCTACAATGGTCCCCTGTAGCTCTTACTGTACTATTCAGGTTCGAGTAACAATGTATGGCTCGATGCACGTAGTGCCCACAACAACCACACTTGCCGCAGAATCCTCGTTTCTGCTGCCACTCCGTTCCCCTATTATTCATTTTCTCGTTCTCCACCACTTTGCCCTAAAGTAAATTTTCGTAGCAGCTAATCACCTTATGCCCCCTCTTTCTGCGCTGGTAGCACACTCCAAACCCCTTCGTTGCATTCAACAAATCCGGCCTCTCCTCATCGAGTTCTTAAGCTGCTGCTGCCGCTTTCTTTTTCCTCATCTCCTTCACCGTTTCAAGAGATTGCAGAATCTCCTGCAGATTTGTCAACTTCCCAGCGGTTGGTACGTACACATATCGATGTCTGATTCCCATTCTTTAGGAAGGCCTTAAATGATATAGTCAATCATCTCAGGCTCTGTCTCTGCGGCTCCCATCACCCGCAAGTCGTCGTTGTAGCTTTTCGTCCTATTGATGCATGTGATGATTATTTCACCTTTCTCCATGCTCAGCATCAGCTGTTGGTTCCTCATGGCCTTTTTTTTTTTTTTTTTTTTTCCAGTTGGTTCCTCAAGCGCTGCTATTTTCTCCTTCGTATCCGTCGTGGAAGGCCCAACTCCCTCATTCGTCTCCTGGTCGGGACGGTAGTATGGTAAGAGGCCAACCTCCTCTACCATTCGAATGAACTTCTTTCGCCACATGTTGTAGTTGCCCCCGTTGAAGCGCCGGGCTTCGCCGAGCCCGATCGTCGGTTTCGCCACCAATCGGCCACTTGTAAGGGCCTCGAGAAGAGCTTTCGATTGCGGATGTCCAAGACTCACACTGAAACCCGAACTTGCCTCGTCTGTCATCGCATAGGCGCAAATAACTCCTCTCCTCTACTAATTGCACTTGACGCACCAAATGAATTCACGACGATCGACGCGCCCGTTTGCCAATTTCTGGTACCAGTTCTAGGTCGGCAATAGTCTACTTGCTATTGCTAGAGGAGCTTCAGAGCCGGATCTGTTGACCGACTTACAGCACTACGTGGGCGCGTGTCCTACGTGTGAGGTGATGAAGAGCTCGCGAAAAAGAAAGGCGGGTCAGCTGCAGCCGATTCCACCGCCCAAGCGTGCCTGGCAGCAGGTTACCATGGATTTCGTCACGGAGTAATGACGTGGTAATGGTCGTCTTTGACAGACTGGCAAAAATGACTCACTTCGCTGCGTGCAGGAAATCGATCTCAGCCAAGGAAAACGCAGCCTATTCATCGCAACCGTCATTCGACTACACGGGATACGAGCCGCGATAATCAGCGACCACGACACGAAGTTTACCTTCGACTTCTGGAAAAACATTTGGGAGCAGTTCGTGACCAAGCTACAGTTCAACTTGTCATACCACTACGAGACCGACGGTCAAACGGAGCAGACGAATCGAACCATGGAGCAACTGATTCGTGCCACGTGCATCGACCCGACAACATGGGAGCAGCAGCTGCCGCTGATCGAGTTCGCCTACAACAACGCCACGTCAGCGACGACGCAGCAGTCCCTATTTTACCCGAACAAAGGGCAAAATCCAATAGTGCCCATGACGCCGAGTCCGGACAACCCAACGTCACGCGCACAGCAATTTGCAAAAAAATTGCAAGCTGTCCGCACCAGAGCGGCAGAACTGGTTAAAAAAGCAAATGTCATCGCTAAGAGAAATGCTGACGGCCACCGCCGCCCAGTAACATACCAGTCAGGAGACTACATACTGCTGGACACACTAAACTTAAGACTGCCCGTCGTACTGAAACTTCGACCGCGATACTGTGGACCGTTCCAAATAAGCCACATGATCACCCCAGTTACCGCCCATTTACTATTGCCGACAGACTGGTACATCAGCCCATCATTCCACGTCAGGCTGTTTCATGCGACGGGCCCGCGGACAGTTGTTTGCATTTAGCAACAAAGTCGGCCCTGAATCCCCATTTGCTCAAACGGCGCCTCGGTCTCCCTCTTTCGGCGTCTTGTCCTCAACTATCCCTCGTGTCGGCGCTAACTTCTGCAATTCACGGTCGACCTTGTTGCGGTTGCGATCAATTCTGATGAAAGAGGATTGCAGTTTCACCAGTGCGATAAATTGTCAAAGAGACAACCGTCACCATTTAGGCCTTCAGTAGCGCATCAGTTACCCTTCCCCAAGAAGGAGTAGGAAAGAGACGAGCAAAACAGATTAATAGCTGCTCTAAAGGGCAGATGAAAGGAGACGTGGCTTCATGCTGAAGCGACCTTGGCAACGGCGATGGTGAGTCGACCCAGTGTAACCGTGTCAACATCATGCGCCCTTTTACCCCCTTATTCCCTCCAACTTGCTCGCTCTTGATTGTTCATGTTGCGCTTTCACCTGCGATTCACCTTCGTTGCTCCATGCCATATCATGTCACAACCCCGCCCTCCTCGCCCTACATGCCCCTGTGCGTAGAGGCAAAATGAGCATCCCCACAGATTAAGAACATCTGTCACCGCGACATGGACGCTAGGATTTGCGGTAGCCATTAGAGAGCCACACCGATGCGACGCCTATGCACGACGTCAGCGCTTGTGCAATCACTCTCTACAATCTTCCCCTCCTCGTCACCCCCTTTCCTTCCCCCTCTCCCCAAACCCCCCCTCTTCTCCTTTCCTCCTCCCCATCCCCTTCCCTTTTGCCATGCCGGTGTGCATCTGCAATGGCGTGACAGATGCGTGACGGCCTGGGTCAGGAGCCTAGTCTCGCTGACGCAGTAGCAACAGCAGCAACCGAAGTGTTGGTAGGGTGGGTGCTGACGTAGGTTGCACCAGGGACAAGAGTGGAGCCGACGAGAGGCCGGCGGCGCGCATGTGGGGGATAGATAGATTGGAAGAAAGGAGCAGACAAGAGCGAGTCAAGAGATGGAGCACTCGGGCAGAGGCACAAGCAGGCGGGATTGGATCACTGTGAGGGGGCGTGTGAGCATGCTGCACCGAGGCTAGATGGCACATGGGGGAGGCGAGCTGCGACACATGGTTGGTGGAGGCGAGCTGCGACACATGGTTGGTGGAGGCGAGCTGCGACACATGGTTGGTGGAGGCGAGCTGCGACACATGGTTGGTGGAGGCGAGCTGCGACACATGGTTTGTGGAGGCGAGCTGCGACACATGGTTGGTGGAGGCGAGCTGCGACACATGGTTGGTGGAGGCGAGCTGCGACACATGGTTGGTGGAGGCGAGCTGCGACACATGGTTGGTGGAGGCGAGCTGCGACACATGGTTGGTGGAGGCGAGCTGCGATACATGGTTGGTGGAGGCGAGTTGCGACACATGGTTGGTGGAGGCGAGCTGCGACACATGGTTGGTGGAGGCGAGCTGCGTGGTGGAAGGAAGGGACAAGAAGAGAACGGGCAGGTCGCACGTGGCTCTGCCTGCTGCCACCACCGCTGCCTCTGCTGCTGCTGCTCATCCTGGTGCACTTTCGCTTCCAGAATCGCTGTATTGCAGCTGGAGGGAGCGCAGAAAGCCATGGGAAGGATGGATACTCCCCTCACATAATGGCACAATCAGGAACGGAAGGAGCGGACTGGAAGTAATGGAAGGAGTGAGAAAGGGATGAGTGGAAAGCGAGAGGAGGGACGAAGCTCCCCGATAGTGAAAGTGGCAGATTAATGGGGAAGGGGCCTCGAGGCTGGAACGACGGCTGTTTGACAAAGCCTTTGCGATGGCGATGGTGAGTTGAACTCTATTAGCATAATCACCACGTCATCATGATGGCCCCACGTTCTCCACGTGCCATCGCATTGCAATGGTCCTCACATGAACCACCTCTGCTCCCACGTCCTCACATGAACCACCTCCGCTCCCACGTCCTCACATGAACCACCTTCGCTCCCACATCCTCACATGAACCACCTCCCAGAATCTTAAGTGTGCGCCCCCCTCCCTGCACGCAACGCTTCCAGCTTCCCCACCTCCCCGCCCTCCATGTAGAGGCTCAAAGGGTAACTCATCTCATCGGGCCTTGAACCACTCGGAGTAACAGGGTGCAGCCTTTTCACTTAAGTCTGCTGACGTGTAACAGGCTACCTTGCCGCGTTGCCTGCGGATTGACAGATTCCACCTTGCTATCTTCCCGTGACATGTGCCACAAAATGCTTGGCATCCGGACGGGTTGCAGCCATCTGGTGCATCATGAGTTGACTGCCCATTTGTGACGGCCCCACCCTTCCTCCCCCTCCCCGCTCTGTTCTACGCTTCCGCCTATCCATGTCGGTGTCGTGGCAGATGTACGGCAGATGTACGGCTGCCCTGCCGGGATCCGAAGGACCATCAATGCAGCTGTAGCGGCAACTAGATGCTGATGTGGTGTGCAACAGGACAGGGACATGGCTGGTGTGACCGGAGCTAATGAGGGACATAAGCTGATGGGAACGGAGTGGAGTGCAACAGCCAAATTACGTGCTACAGTAGGTAGAGCAGCAGCGAAGTCAAGCAGGGCATATACGAGGTGAGGCGGCAGCAGGATGGGCAGACATAGACGATGTTAGGGTTGGTTCGCCCAACCACGGAACCTAAGGCGAAAGCATCTACGACGGCGGAATGACGGCGAAATGGAAGCGCGTGTGTGAAACGGTGGAAATCGGCCTACGGTGGGGAATAGAGGCAACGGCGTGAGAAGCGGGAGAGAAATCGAGAAGAAATGTGCTAGAAGGAGGGAGAGAGAAGGAGAAGCATCGAGAATGAGATTGACGAGGGGAAAAATGTGCTTTGAGACCAAGGCGCGTTCGAGAAAGTTCAGGATTCGGACTTGCGGAGTGTTCACCGAATTCGGTTCGGTTGCGTGTGCGACTCGGGGTGAAACGAGGCGGACGCGGTTACTTGGGAAACAAGTGAAGTTACGAATTGCATTTTGTGTCTTGCCGGACTATAAAACTGCTTGTACTCATTCTGGAAATCATACCAATCAGATTCTGAAAATTGCTGAAGTGTGTATTGACAACTTCAAGCAGAGCTGCGCATATCATTGGATTCGGGAGATCGTGGAGAACACAATAAGCAATAGCAAGTAGACTATTGCCGACTAAGGTGTTTACGATTCTAAGAACTGGTATAAGAGCTTGACGAACGGGCTCGTTGGTCGTCGCAAATTCACTTGGTGTGCTAAGTGAAATTAGTGGAGAAGAGGAGTCGTTCACGCCTACGCTATGGGAGACAAGGCGAGTTCGGGTTCCAGTGTGAGTCTTGGAGACCCACATCTGAAGGCTCTTTTCGAGGCCCTTGCGAGTGGTCGATTGGTGGTGAAACCGACGATCGGGCTCAGTGAAGCCCAGCGCTTCAATGGAAACAACTACAACGTGTGGTGAAAGAAGTTCATTCGAAGGGCAGAGGAGGTGGACCTCTTGCCGTACTACCGTCCCGACGAAGAGACGATGGAGGGAGTTGCGCCTTCCACGACGGACACGAAGGAGAAAATAGCGGCGTTTAAAAAGCAAAGTAAGCAAGCTTTCTTTCAGCTTTGTCATTCAGTTGCCGATGGAATTGCGGTGGATTTGGACCAGTTTGCAGGGGAGCTGAACCCTGCATAGCAAGCGTGGGAGTACCTGGAGTCCACATACATGGGTATGAACGATGTCAACAAGAAGGCGATTAGGAAGCAACTGCTGACGCTGAGCATGGAGAAAGGCGAGAAAATCATCACCTACATCAACACGGCGAAAAGCTACAACGACGATTTGCGGGTGATGGGAGCCGCGGAGACGGAGCATGAGATGATTGACTATATCAACCAAGGCCTTCCTAAGGAGTGGGAATCCGACATCGGTATGTTTACGTACCAAGCGCCGGAGAGTTTGATGAAGCTGCAGGAGATTCTGTAGTCGCTTAAGACGGTGAAGGAGATGAGGAAAAAGAAAACAGTAGCAGCAGCTAAGGAATTTGACGAGGAGAGGCCGGGTATGGTGAATGCCACAAAGGCGTTTGGAGCATGCTACCAGTGTGGAAAGCGCGGGCATAAGGCGATAAATTGCTACGAGAACCCGCGAAGCAGAAACTATAAGGGCAAAGCGATGGAGAACGAGAAAGGAGAAAATGAGGGAGCGGAGTGGCAGCAGAAACGAGGCTTTGGCGGCAAGTGTGATTATTGTGGGCGCTACGGGCATCGTGCCGCAGAGTGCTACTTCAATCCGAATAGCAAGAGCTACAAGGGTCCGTCGCAGCAGAGGAATGTGGTGACATAGGCGAATGTAGCGGAAGCGGAAAAGGAGGATGTGATCCTTGGAGGAGCGCATCTTGCGAACGTGGTGCGTTTACCGAAGGATGTTCGTCAGACGGACGGACGTGAGGAAACGGCATGGTTCATGGACAGTGGATGCACGCGTCACATGACGTTCAGGTCAGATTGGATGGAGAATGTGAGGGAGTCGAGTGAGCGTTATATACTGCAAGGTAACAGTGGAAAGTTGCCAGTGACAGGAGAGGGCGACGTGGTACTGCAGAGTCCGTATGGAGTAGTGAAACTGGAGAGTGTGTTGCTGGTTGCGGATTTGAAGGTGAACTTGGTGAGTATGTCACAATTTGATGACTTGGGGTGCAAGATATTCTATGACAGAGGTGAGGTGACTGTGTTTGGTCCTCAGTGGGAGAAGTATGCGGATGGTTATTTCAGTGACGGTTTCTATGAGATGAACTTGGTCGCGATGAACGATAAGGATGAGATCTATGAGGATCGTGAGTCTACTGAGGATGATGAGAGTGAGGACTCAGATGATATGGCTGCGAGTGTGGAGGCAGCAGTGAAGCTTGAAGAGGAGATAGTGATCACGGAGGCAGCAGCGGTAAACGGTGGAGATGGAGACGATGTCAACACTTTTGTAGCAGCGATCGTGGTTGAAGACGAAGCAGTAAATGCGAAGTGTGTGGGAGTTGAAGCTGTAAAAGGGGACATCATGGTGAAAGGATCAAAGGCGAATGCAACTGCAAAGGGGCAAGTGCTTAAGGAGGATGAACGCGTTGAAGGGTACAAGACCCGAGAGGTGTTGAGTGTAAAGATGCCGAGGAGACGTGAGAGGCTTAAGAAAATCTCTCATGGTTTGGATGTCAAGGCGCTCAATTACAAGACACGTAAGCAGAGGTTCAAGGTGCAGGAGCTGCAAGGGAGCGTGAAGCCGACTTAGACCCTGTGAAGGCTACAAGGAGCAGGAGAGCAGTGCGAGTGGTGTTCGTGGTTGACGAACCACAGGGGAGATTGTTAGGGTTGGTTCGCCCAACCACAGACCCTAAGGCGAAAGCATCTACGACGGCGGAATGACGGCAAAATGGAAGCGCGTGTGTGAAACGGTGGAAATTGGCGTACGGTGGGGAATAGAGGCAACGGCGTGAGAAGTGGGAGAGAAATCGAGAAGAAATGTGCTAGAAGGAGGGAGAGAGAAGGAGAAGCATCGAGAATGAGATTGACGAGGGGAAAAATGTGCTTTGAGACCAAGGCGCGTTCGAGAAAGTTCAGGATTCGGACTTGCGGAGTGTTCACCAAATTCGGTTCGGTTGCGTGTGCGACTCGGGGTGAAACGAGGCGCACGCAGTTACTTGGGAAACAAGTGAAGTTACGAATCGCATTTTGTGTCTTGCCTGACTATAAAACTGCTTGTACTCATTCTGGAAATCATACCAATCAGATTCTGAAAATTGCCGAAGTGTGTATTGATAACTTCAAGCAGAGCTGCGCATATCATTGGATTCGGGAGATCGTGGAGAACACGATAAGCAATAGCAAGTAGACTATTGCCGACTAAGGTGCTTACGATCCTGAGACACGAGGCAAGAGGGGGGGCAGGGACACAAGCAGGCGGGATTGGGGCATAGTGAGCTTAAGCATGTGAATACGATGCACCAAGGTCGCAAGGCACATGGAGAGGGGGCGAAGGGGGGGGAGATGGGGGGGAGGGTACGCATGGTTGGCGAAGGCAGGCTATACGGGAAAAGGGGGGGTGGTGCTGCTTCAAGGAAATCCGTTGTGGGAGGGAGGGATGTAGCAGGGAAGGATGTGGCAGGGAGGGATGTGGCAGGGAAGGATGTGGCAGGGAGGGATGTGGCAGGGAAGGATGTGGCAGGGAGGGATGTGGCAGGGAAGGATGTGGCAGGGGGAGGGAGGATGTGGCAGGGAAGGATGTGGCAGGGAGGGATGTGGCAGGGAAGGATGTGGCAGGGAGGGATGTGGCAGGGAAGGATGTGGCAGGGAGGGATGTGGCAGGGAAGGATGTGGCAGGCCGTCGGACCAATGTATGCTACCACCCTCATGTAACGCCACAATGAAGTGTAGGGTGTGGCAGGTAACGAGCTGACTTTCAGTCGACTCAAAGTTCACCTCGTTACAACAGCACGCAGGACATTCTCGTTTGGAATCATGGAACCACTACACCCACATAACGTCATAGTCAAGGGTAGGGTGCAGCAGGTTTCAATCTGCTCCTCTTCTCCTTCTCTCGGCCCTCCAACTTCCTTACCCCCCGTAGGGTTACTCCTGCTTGCTGTTTCCATGCTGTCTTGCACCCACTCGCACAGCCACACTGCTTGCCAAGGCACCACCGCAAGGCCATTGTGAACCCTCCCCTTACGCCCTCTTTTTCCACTTACACGCTAACCTTTCACTTGCCTCCTCCAACTCCCTTACCCACTGCCCCTCCCCTTACCTCATAATAACCTTGCCTTCTCTCTGTTCCTTTATCTCCACCCCCTCCCCTTACCTCCTCCCTTTCCCCTTACCCTCCTCCCCTCCCCCCTCCCCTACCCCTCCCCTAACCCCTCTCCCTCCCGTTCCCGTATCCACGGTGCCAGGCTCTGTCATGACCCGTCTCGGGACTCGTCCCCGTTGAATTCACACGGTCCGATTGGAGTGGCTGGGCCTGCGGTGTGCAAGTGGAGTGGGGGCATCACCGCGGGTGTCAAGCCGGCCGATGATCGCACCCGCAGCTGCACCACCGCCAGTGGCGCCACTGCCGGAAACGTAATGATTTCCCCCGAACTTCTCCCCCTCTCTAACTCCCTCTCCCAAACACCTACCTAACTTCATCCCCGCTGCACTCACCCTCTTCTTCTCTCAGCTTCTAGCACTGATATGATTTGCAGCTCTATTTCGCACTTGAGGTTGTGCGCATTGAGAATTCTCAACGTGACTCAAGTATGGCCCACTGCACTGACTCCCGCCCTTACAGAACTGTTTGGCACCTTTGTACACCCTTTTTCACACCCTCTCAAAGGCTTGGGTCCCTCCCTTCCTTTCCCTGTTTCTCCCTCCTCTTCCAGCTTTCCCTTCCCTCCTCCCCCACCCCCCCCCCCCCCCCCCCCCCCCAACCCACACCCACATTGTCTCCTGCATCAACTTCAAAGGACTCTGCTCCTTTCCCTTCTCCCTTTCCCCCTCTCTGCTTCCTCCATCCACCCTGCATCCTCCTCCTTCCATCACCAACCCACCGCCCCCCTTCCACCAGCCCTGCACCTGTTTCTTGACTCCTCACCCATTCTCTCCGCTCTTAAGGGCTATTCGGGCCTGCTCAGTGCACTTGTGGCTGCTCGGTGCCCCAGCGGAGGAAGAAGGAGGTGCGTTCCTTGGGGCAACCTGCGGGTAACCTGCGAGAGGGAGATGCTGGGTACTCCCGTAAAGCAGTTTTCTTCCTTGCGGATGAGCAGGGGGAAAGGTGGTTTGTTGGGCGAAACGTGGTGCGTGGTGCGAGGAAGGAGGTGGGCTATAATGAATCACTGGTAGTGGTCATTACTGGGTAGTGAGAAGAACATGGGTGGTGAGGGGAACATGGGTGGTGAGAGGGAACATGGGTGGTGAGGGGAACATGGGTGATGAGGGGAACATGGGTGGTGAGGGGAACATGGGTGGTGAGGGGAACATGGGTGGTGAGGGGAACATGGGTGGTGAGGGGAACATGGGTGGTGAGGGGAACATGGGTGGTGAGGGGAACATGGGTGGTGAGGGGAACATGGGTGGTGAGGGGAACATGGGTGGTGAGGGGAACATGGGTGGTGAGGGGAACGTGGGTCATCTGTGGATCAGGAGCAGATCAGTGGTAGGTCAGTGGCAGGTCAGTGGCAGGTCAGTGGCAGGTCAGTGGCAGGTCAGTGGCAGGTCAGTGGCAGGTCAGTGGCAGGTCAGTGGCAGGTCAGTGGCAGGTCAGTGGCAGGTCAGGGGCAGGTCAGCGGCAGGTCAGTGGCAGGTCAGTGGCAAGTCAGTGGCAGATCAGTGGCAGGTCAGTGGCAGGTCAGTGGCAGGTCAGTAGCAGGTCAGTGGCAGATCAGTGGCAGGTCAGTGGCAGGTCAGTGGCAGATCAGTGGCAGGTCAGTGGCAGGTCAGTGGCAGATCAGTGGCAGGTGCCCCCATACCATCACCCCCACCTAGCGGACTCATGAGCCTCTCATACCCCCCAAATTTCTCATTTCTGTCACTCCTCTCATACCCCCCTCTGCTTTCATACCCCTTCAATCCTCTCATACCCCCCACTCCTCGTCCCCCATTTCCTCCCATCCCCCAAGCTTTAACTGCCCCCCACTCTTGTCATAACCCCCAACCCTCTCATTAACTCCGCGCCTCGCATTTCCCCAATTCCCCTCTTACCACCCACTCCTGTCATACCAATCACTCCTCTCGTATCCCCACTCCATTAATACCCCCCATACATGTCATTTTCCCCAGCTTATTCATGGTCCCACCCACTCTTGTCACTCCTGTTTTCCATGCACTCCTGTTTTTATGGCTCAACAACAGCAACATAAATCATCTCCTCCACGTAGCCTCCAACTCCCACTGTCTCGTCTGCCCCTTTCCTCTGCTGCTGCATTTTCCATCCCACCCACGGCTTTTCGTCTCACCCATGCCTTTTCATCTCATCCATGCCTTTTCATCTCACCCATGCCTTTTCATCCCACCCATGCCTTTTCATCCCACCCATGCCTTTTCATCCCACCCATGCATTTCCATCCCACCCATGCCTTTCCATCCCACCCATGGCTTTTCATACCACCCATTCGTTTTCATCTCACCCATGCCTTTTCATCTCACCCATGCCTTTTTATCCCACCCATGCATTTCCATCCCACCCATGCCTTTCCATCCCACCCATGGCTTTTCATACCACCCATTCGTTTTCATCTCACCCATGCCTTTTCATCCCACCCATGCCTTTCCATCCCACCCATGCCTTTTATTCCACCCGTGCGTTTTCATCCCACCCATGCGTTTCCATCCCACCCCCTCTCCATTCAACCCACTGATTGCCCATGACCTTCATCCCATAACCTGGGTGGGTTGAAAGGTCATGGATGTTTCATCCCATCCAGGCCTTTTCATCCCACCCTAGATTTCTCAGCCCACCCAGGCCTTTTCAACCGTTCCACAAGAATAATCAACGGAGTATGAGCAGTGTAGGTACTGTGCAGTGCAGATAGTGTGCAGTGCAGATAGTGTGCAGTGCGGTTAGTGTGATTGATCTCCTGTCCTCGTCTCCTTGTCTGATGCTTGTGACGATTGTCTGAAGTGCAGAACAGAACACAAGCTTGTTTCAGGGTGACAAAGTGTGCATTGATACTCTTCGTGGGAGTTAACATTCTATTGCAGCTCTTTGTAGAAGCGGAGAATTCAACTGCTGAGGTCATTGTACGCATGATGTGTTCCTTTTTCAAGATTGAAATGCACTGCCTAAATCATGTTTCAACCAACACGAATACACATCCGCCAAATGGCAGGATCTTGTGGAGCGAAGGGGTGTTCTTGCTGTTGCGGAAGGCGAGGATGATGAAGGGCCAGAAGAGGCAGAGCACAGTGGTGGAGAAACCTCCAAGGGCCGGTAGGAAAGCGGGGTTGAAAATCTTGTTGATATTGGTCTTGAGCGGGGTTGAAAAGCCTGTTGGGGACAGCAAGGTTGAGTGTGGTGGGAACTGGATAGGTTTGAGAGGGCAGCTTGCAACTTCTGTGAAAGGAGAGGACGGTAAATGCAGAAAGATGAATATAGTAACAAGGGATAATGAAAGGCGAGGGATGGTGGTTGGGATGTGAGGAACGGCTGGGCAAGCACCTATCCTGCACCCACTCAACAGCAGCCACCCACCCTGCACCTTTTTATCTATCACCCGAGGCAGGAGAGGGGGATGAGGGCACGGTAGCTAGCAGTGAATGGGGGTGACAGAAGAAGAGAGGGGAGAAGTGGGCAGGAGGGGAGCAGCGGAGGGGAAGCAGGCCATGAGCGGGTGCTGCGTCAAGGCAAAACACAGCCAAGATGACACATAGAGCAACAGGACGGGGGTGCACCGGCACAGAAACAGAGGCCTGCTCATCTGCACACACGCTTTGTGAGTAGTGGGCAAAGGGCAGAGGGCAGGGGGCAGGGGGCAGGAGGCAGGTTGCAGGGGGCAGGCAGCAGGGGAGCTGTGGATAGTGGGCAGTGGGCATGAAACAGAGGGCGATGGCAGTGGGGAAGGCGGAGGGGGTGCCCCGGCGCAAAGAGCGGGACATGCTCATCTGCAGCCATGTTCTGGAAGTCCCATGGGTAGTGGGCAGGGGTGGTTGTGAACGTGTCTACTGGATGCTGCTCAAGCCTGTATGGCAGAAGCTGTGTGCTCCGCTGCCGCTGCTGCTCACTCTTTTGCCTGTCCCTTGCACTGCTTCTGCTGCTGCTGCTATGTGTGTCTGCAGAGGGCAAGACGCGGAGATTTCGATCCTAAACAACTGACCGTAGTCACAAGATGGCATGTGGTGATAACTGATAGGATGATGACAATGGTGATACGGCAGTGATGGCAAACTGTTGCTTCACAAACATCCCGAGCTGCTTTAGATGCAAACTTCCTGTTGCGCAGTTTGGCAAGTTGCTGGCATTCCCGAGCTGACTTGCGTCACAAGTGCAGCTAACTGCTTCTGTCAGGCAGTAAGCCAGAGTCGTTCCGTCCATCCACTGGCATGAGCAGTAGCCAGCGAGCATTCAAACTGTTGTGAATGCAAGTGTCAAGTCCACAGCTCTCTCAATGAAGCCAACGGAGTATTCCATAATCCATTCTCTAGCACCCATCTTGGCCGGCTGTCATGGCATTTCCCTTTGCAGCACTCCAGTATCAGTCTTTGAACACAGATATAGCTTGCTCTTTCAGCTCACGCATGGTGCTATCTTTGAGTGATTTTCAAGCTGCTTGCCAGCATTTCCTACGCTTTTAAATTTGTCAGCTGAGGTTGTAGATTCCCCCGTGTGCTTCACTGCTTGCGTCTCCCATTCTATACTGATAAATGCTTGAGGTTGTCTTGAGTCTCCCCTGTAACTGGTATCTCGAGCTTGGGGTTTATTGCACCCAAGTTAAACACAAACAAACTCCCAAGTTTTCTTATCGCATCGCCCTGTACGTAACACTCTAGTGTATGGCAGTACTGCTACTTGCACTAGTTCCTACGGCCCCTTATCAGGGCTACCTCTTATCAAGCTCGCTACTTTTCCCCCTGAAAATTCCCTAAACCCGAAAACCGTCGCTACTTTTACCAGGCAAGGCTGACAAGAGGTTTGCCTGATAAGAGCGTAGGAACACGCCCTAAGTCTCAAGTTGCATGGCCCACATACAGACACTAAGAGCAAATTCAACGCCCTTTGGTTGTCTTCAGTTGCACCCAACTCCTGAGCCCAACAATGAGCTCACACCCGACTGTGAGCCATAAGACCTCTCAGACTCCCTCCCACGATCTCCCAACGGCACAGCAGAAACATCCCTTGAGGATGTACCGGTATCCTCGTTGCTTGCACCGTCTTCCTCCGCGACATTCTCCCACTCATCCTCCTTGTTGGGACAGTGCTTGGCAATGAGGGCACTGAGGCGGTATGCCACATCCTTCATGGTGGGTCGCCGTGTGCCGGGAGACTTGATGCAGTCCAGAGCCAGGTCTGCAAAGTCCACTATGGCCTCCTCGCTTGCCACCGGCATCTTGCTGTCCTTCAGCTCCTCTAGCTCATACACCTCCACCAGCTTCATTGCCTGGAGGGGAATGTGCACGCATGGATGATGAATGGCGAGGCAATGCAAAGCAGCATGACAAGAAGCAAGGGTGGTGGAAGACAGCAGAAAAACAAGGAAAGGCAGTGAAAGGCAGCATGATAGCAAGGAAAGGCAGTGCAGGCCAGCATGACAACAAGGAAAAGCAGTGAAAGGCAGCACGGAAACAAGGAAAGGGAGTGAAAGGCAGCATGACAACTAGGAAACGCAGGGAAAGGCAGCACGGAAACAAGGCAGTGACAGGCAGCATGACAACTAGGAATAGCAGTGAAAGGCAGCACGGCAACAAGAAAAGGCATAGAAAGGGAGCATGGCAACTAGAAAAGGCAGTGAAAGGCAGAATGGCAACAACGAAAAGCAGTGAAAGGCTACACGAAAACAAGGAAAGGGAGTGAAAGGCAGCATGGCAACTAGGAAAGGCAGTGAGTGGCAGCACGGAAACAAGGAAAGGCAGTGAAAGTCAGCATGACAACTAGGAATAGCAGTGAAAGGCAGCACGGCAACAAGAAAAGGCAGAGAAAGGCAGCATGGCAACTAGAAAGGCAGTGAAAGGCAGAATGGCAACAAGGAAAAGCAGTGAAAGGCAGCACGGAAACAAGGAAAGGCAGTGAAAGTCAGCATGACAACTAGGAATAGCAGTGAAAGGCAGCACGGAAACAAGGAAAGGCAGTGAAAGGCAGCATGACAACAAGAAGAGGCAGAGAAAGGCAGAATGGCAACAAGGAAAAGCAGTGAAAGGCAGCACAGAAACAAGGAAAGGGAGTGAAAGGCGGCAACAAGGAAAGGAGTGAAAGGCATCATAAAAGGGACCCCATGATGAACGTGCGTCCAAAAGTAATGAAGTCAGAGACGAGTTTTAGACCTATCAGCATACCCATTGTCTTATATGCAACTTTCCAAGTCTTAAGCCAAAACAAAGAAAGGGTTTCATACTTGATGTGCATACCCATTTTTTTATATGTGTTTTTTCGTCGACTTGGGGTGACTTGCCACTCAGCAGCTCAAGAAGCACAATTCCAAAGCTGCAAGCATCATCCATTTGCAAAGGCTCACAAAGAAATGGACAGATGTAGAGATAACAAAACAAGGTGCAAGAACTCAACATAGCCAGGGGAGTAAAAAAAGGCTTTGCACAAGTTCATTGTGCTGCACTAAGGAGCCAGCATGCACAGCAGTAGAGATAGCAATACAAGGCATAACCTGGAATGGTAACAAAAAGCCAGAGGAGCACAATACTGTTGTCCAAGGGAACAAGCATGCAGACCTGAACACATCACTCTTGACAGTGATGACGTGGGTGCGGCTGTAGTCCGAATCCACATAGCCTGGAGTGCCAGCCACTCGTGTGACATCAGCATCGCCATGAGTGAGGCGCTTGAGCAGCCCAAAGTCAGCCACCTTGGCTTGCATGTCTGCTGTCACAAGGATGTTGGCCGGCTTGATGTCGCGGTGAACGATGGGTGTGTCAAACCCGTGCAGGTATGCCAGGCCCTCTGCTGCTCCCTGTGCCAGGCGCAACCTCTGGCGAAACGAGAGCGGACCTGGGTCATACAACAATTAATAGAAATGCAGAACACACGATATTATGAGTGGAGGTGTTGTGTAATTTACAGGGAAAAGAAAAAACAAAAAGGAAAAAAAAAGGGGGGGGAAGGAAGGAAGGAAAGAAGGAAGGAAGGAAGGAAGGAAGGAAGGAAGGAAGGAAGGAAGGAAGGAAGGAAGGAAGGAAGGAAGGAAGGAAGGAAGGAAGGAAGGAAGGAAGGAAGGAAGGAAGGAAGGAAGGAAGGAAGGAAGGAAGGAAGGAAGGAAGGAAGGAAGGAAGGAAGGAAGGAAGGAAGGAAGGAAGGAAGGAAGGAAGGAAGGAAGGAAGGAAGGAAGGAAGGAAGGAAGGAAGGAAGGAAGGAAGGAAGGAAGGAAGGAAGGAAGGAAGGAAGGAAGGAAGGAAGGAAGGAAGGAAGGAAGGAAGGAAGGAAGGAAGGAAGGAAGGAAGGAAGGAAGGAAGGAAGGAAGGAAGGAAGGAAGAAGAAGAAGAAGAAGAAGAAGAAGAAGAAGAAGAAGAAGAAGAAGAAGAAGAAGAAGAAGAAGAAGAAGAAGAAAAAAGGGTTTAGCAATTGTGCTAGTTTGACTCACGCTTGGTCTTGTGGATATGGTACTCGAGGTCTCTGTTGCCTATGAACTCGTACACGAGGATCTGCTCCTGCTTGCCCGTCTCCACGTTCTGGTCCAGGCAGAAGCCCAGCAGGCGCACGAGGTGTGTGTGGTGGAGAGAGGCCATGGCTCGCACCTGCAACATGTAGGCAGATGCACATTGGCATGAAAAGGAGAGACATGCGTTTGCAGGTCAGCATTTTGGGACGCAGAGAGTGCCGTGTCGTACACAGGGAACTAGAGGCATGCCTCGCCTCCGTTTCAACGGAGTTGTCATGATGGCGCCTCACCTCTGTTTCAAAGTCGTTGGTCATGATGGTGGATCGCTTGATGGCCCACAGCTGGCCCTGAGGCGAGCAGCCTTTGTAGACAATGCCAAAGCCACCCTTGCCCAACACATTGTCCTCCGACCAGTTGCTGGTGGCCTTCAGCATCTGCTGCAGTGAGAACTGCTCGCACACATCCAAACCCTCCCACTTCTCTGCGCACAGAAAAATCCCAGACCAGAGGTGTGAGGGACTAAGGGTGTAGATGCGTGGACAGAGCATGAGGGCAGAGTAGAGCCGGGCATGAGGGCAGAGGAGAGGCGAGCATGAGGGCAGAGGAGAGGCGAGCATGAGGGCAGAGGAGAGGCGAGCATGAGGGCAGAGGAGAGGCGAGCATGAGGGCAGAGGAGAGGCATGGAAATTGGGAGAGGTGGGGAGCAAGGAAGGAAGCCAGGAAATAGGTGCAGCAAGGGGGGATATGGAATGGGTTGAGGGGCTCACTTGGTCCGCGGGGCCACAGCAGCCATGCGACCACCGCAGCCAGCAGCGTGAAGCCAGCAAAGCAGCCCACAACAATGCCCACTATGGCGCCCGTGGACAGAGACGACACTGCCAAGGAATGAACATGGGGCGGTGATAAACGCGTGTATAGCAGTAGTCTCATGAAACATGGATACTAGTGCAGAAGATAGGAATGAAATATGGAGCTGTAAGAATGAAGCAAGGGTTACCAGTGTTGGTGGTGGAGTGGACAATTGCGCATGTGGAGGAGCCGTTGCCCGAGTCGACAGTGGTGTACCCCGCATCACAGATGCACGTGAAGTTAGAGGGGGAAGTGGGGGTAGCCGGCACACACGCCCCATGGCCGTCACACGGCCCGTTGTCCGTGATGCTGCAGAACGCCTGGCAGGCTGTTGCGCTGCGCTGGGTGCCCTTGGACGTGCACTTTGTCCTTGGGCTGAGGGTCAGGCAGTTGCCTGACAGAATCACCCTTGTCGTCTTGCCCGACTGCACCATGGGGTTATTATCAAGCAGATGGGTCGCAGCATTGCTGCACCTGCCACCAAAGTCTTGATATATAAGAGAGGTGTCCCATATGTCCAGGTTGTTGGGCTCGCTGACCTCTGTGGGGCAGACCTTGCAGCCGGCAGCAAAGAGCACGGCATCCCCAAAGAAGAAGTTGTGAGCCAAGTTGATAAGGGCATTGCCATCTGCCACCATGTTCTCGAAGTCGCGGTTGATGCGCCCGTATAGGCTGTTGCTGCTCACATCACTGTGGGGAGCACCGGGGAACACCGAGAGCAGGAGGTGATTTTGAGTGGCCGGAGGGTAGTCGGGGGCCGTCGCAGCAGATAAGGATGTTGAGGGTGCGCGTTGGTGGGCATTGCACCCGAAAACATGAGGGTGCAATGCCTATGTTGAGGTTGCGAGCTGTCAAGAATGGCACTGAGAATAGAGTATGCACGGTAGGCAGGGTGTTTTTGAGAATTCTCAAAACACCCTGTATGCACGGTAGGCTCACATTTGGCTGATGCACTTGTGAAAGAAGCAGTCTGGCAGGGGTCCATAGAGGTAGTTGTTGCTGACCATGCTGCCAGCAGCACAGCACACACCATGCCACGCCATGAGCCACACACCCATACAGAAAGACAAACACACAAAAAAGGAAACTACTTCCTATGTTCCAACGATTTCTAAACTCATGAAAACAGGAAGTATGCAACCCTCGTTCAAATAGCTATGGTCTGAAAGCAGTAAACATCAGCTGGCAAATTCCTCAAAACAATCAATCATGTGTATAACAGCCACTCACAAGCGCCACAGCCAGTGCAGCGAGCATAGGCCAGTTGGCAGAGGGCCTTCAATCTCGTTGTTGTCCAACCAGCTGGGGGGCAGGCAGAGCATTGGCAGGGTCAAAGGCGCCAACCGTTGCATGAAGAGAAGGGGGTGGAGTGGGGACGGCACGGGTGATGTTTGCGTGTTATGATCTCCTGTGTCCATTTCATGGTGTGGAAGTTTACCAGGTCTGTTATAGGACCGATGTACTACAAGCTTGCGCTGGTGATGCCAATGTTGTTTCGTAAGCTGCCACCATTCTTGAGATGTGTAGAGGAGGAAGGCACATAGCACCCTCACATCTGTTCAAGGTTCTCCAATTTGCTGATGGCATCTGGCAGACTCCCAGTCAGATGGTTGTTGGCCAAATAGCTGACGGGCAATAGCAGCAATGGCAGGGAGACATTCCAATGAGAAGCAGCGTATGCAAGAACAGTAGTGCAGGCTGGTGCAGAAAAGCACCAGTGGGCAGAGGCTGGAACGTGTGATGGGCACTTAGAAAGCTTTTGAGTCGACTCAAAAGTGGGCACTTGAAAGGGGATCCCTATACCCATGTGGCTTACAGGTATGTCAGATTCCTCATGGTGAAGATGGCTGAAGGGATGGTGCCAGTCAGCTGGTTGTTGTTGAGAAAACTGCAGAGCAGGGGATAGCAACGGGGTACATTGGCTGGAAGTGCGAATTAAGCGTATGTAGCTGCGTTTGTGCATAGGCTGCCACTGCTACCTTTCTCCTGCCATAGGCTGCCACTGCTAACTTTCTCGTGCCCTAGGCTGCGTGCCACTGCAAAGGCTCGATGGTGACTTTTGTACACGACACGACATCCCACCTTGCTCAGATGGGAATAGCTTCACTTCACGGACATGTGCTCACATGGCAGCTCGTTGGCACGGCAGGCATAACGGCTCTTTGTGGCACACAAGAAGAGAAGAGAAGAGAAGAGAAGAGAAGAGAAGAGAAGAGAAGAGAAGAGAAGAGAAGAGAAGAGAAGAGAAGAGAAGAGAGGAGAAGAGAAGAGAAGAGAAGTCTCACATGCCAATGAGGGTGGTGAGGGTGGAGATGGAGTCGGGAATCGACCCTGTGAAGTTGTTGCTGCTGAGATCTCTGACCCACAAGACAACACAGGCGCGGCAGCAACTAGATCCATGCGAGTGAGGCGAACACAACTGCTAAATTTGGGTGCAATGAAATGGTATACAAAACCCATGGTGCTAAAAACAGAGATTGAGCAAGCGATTTTGAGAGTGGAACAGACAGGGGGGAAGAAGGCGTGGAGAGGCTTACATCTGTTCACAGCTGACTTTCCAGCGTGAGAAGTCTGGTAAGGAGCCCGTCAGGCCATTTCCTCCCAGGCTACTGTACAATGCAAGGGGAGAGATCGATGATTCCATGGCTATGAAAGCTAAGCATGAATAGAAAGGGTGGCACCAGGTAAAAACAATGGTGGCAGCACACACAGTGGCGGCACGACAGCACACCGTAGTTCAACTTCTTACAGCATGTGAAGAGAAGGTGTGACCCTGAAAGTCCGTGGGATCTCCCCAGAAATAAAGTTGTTAGAGACATCCCTGTGCTCGAAAAGGGAGAATCAAAGAGAAGGCTGGATGCAGCAGTTAATAACCCAGGGATTTTTCCAAAGCAAAGCACATGAATGCATTGTGGCCTCTCTACGAGACTGACAACGATCCTGGGGTGGAAAACTGAGAACGTGGGAGATGAAGGGAGGGAGACACATCCAAAGCAGGTAGCAAGCGGCGTCCTGGTTTGGTGTTTGGCAGTGGAGCAGAGTTCTCAGACCTTGAGTCGAACCCAGGGATGTATGGCAGTGGAGAAGAGTTCTTGCAACTCAGACTGTTTCCAAACATAGGCATGCACTCGGAAGTACTCAGACCTTGACTTTTGAGTCGACTCAAAAGTTTTTTTAGCAGAGTGATGTACTCCAAGTACTCAGACCTTCACTCGAAGTACTCAGACCTTCACTCGAAGTACTCAGACCTTCACTCGAAGTACTCAGACCTTCACTTGGAAGTACTCAGACCTTCACTCGAAAGTACTCAGACCTTCACTCGAAACTACTCAGACCTTCACTCGGAAGTACTCAGACCTTCACTCGGAAGTACTCAGACCTTCACTCGAAACTACTCACACCTTCACTCGGAAGTACTCAGACCTTCACTCGGAAGTACTCAGACCTTCACTCGGAAGTACTCAGACAGACCTTCAATCGGACGTACTCAGACCTTCACTCGGAAGTACTCAGACCTTCACTTGGAAGTACTCAGACCTTCACTCGGAAGTACTCAGACCTTCACTCGGAAGACTTGCAGGTGGAAGAATAGGAACTTCTGAAACAGGGGTAATGGAGCTGCGTGAAACAAGTAGATATTTGAGACGTCTTAAGAATAGGATCTTCTTAAACAAGGTGTATTGGAGCTGCTTACAGCGTGTACAAAATGGGTAGCTGAAGCAGGCCGGATGGGATTGTTCCATAAAAATCGTTGTTATTGAGATATCTGCACAATGGTACCAAGAGCCTCAGAGTGACCTTGTGTATGTTTACATTTGAGTCGACTCAAAAGTCAACACACAAGGCTACAGCATGGCATATTTGCTAGCAGGTCCTCAACCCCAAGTCATTGCCCTACTTGGCAATATTATTTCTTTCGTTCATGTCCCATCCCACTACACTTTGCAGCAGTGCAACTTACATGTGGGCTAGGTTGACAAGCTTGGTCAATTCACGGGGAATGGTCCCTGTGAAACTGTTGTTGGCCAAGTTTCTGCCATGACGATTTAGATTACGATTGCCATTGGAGTATTTCAGGCAGTTTTTTCAGGAAGTACTGCAAGAAATGGCAGCAGTAGTTTCATCAGTGAAACCCGCCATTGTTTGAGGTCACGCATGGATGCATTACAGGAATAATAGGGCTCTTCATGAGCGATTTTCAAGAATTCTCAAAAATTGGTCGCGCATGGATGCATTACACGAATAGAAGGCTCTTTTGTGCAGTTCAGTTGAAAACCAACCTTCAAGTGCAGTTCAGTTGAAAACCAACCTTCAAGTGCAGTTCAGTTGAAAACCAACCTTCAAGTGCAGGCCAATCTCAAAGCAAACCAATTCGGATTGGTACTTTGTTTCGCTCGCCGTTTTGCTCATGTCTAGTTCAAATAGCTGTGTCAAATAGTTGTTTCAGTGGAAGAAATAGAAGCATTTGTTCCATCAGCGCAAATCCCTTGTGCTCAAGTTTACGAGTGAATGCCTTACAGGATAAAGAGGTCCTTCTGGCGCAGAACAAAACTTGGGAAGGTTCCAGTGAAATGGTTGTTGTAAACAACCCTGAATGAGACCCAATATACAGGCCGTGATGGGTAAATAGTAAAACAAATACATGGGAAAGCACACATTCTTTTGCTTATGCACAGGCCACTGCATACGTGCTCTGGCACTTGTACATTACATGGATGCAGGAAACAAACTGTGAAGATAGAAAGTGTACAAGTGCATACAACTGTGCACACAACAAGCGTTTATCCACCATGAATTTGAATACAAGAATACAAGAATCGATAAAAGAAGCGCGGGCACACAAGTACTCAGGTGAAGGGCAGTCACAACGCTTACTGCTGTTGCATCCCATCCACCCGATTCGGTGCAGTGAAAGGGGTTGTAGCTTAGATGAGGTGAGAGGTGGCTCGAGTGGTCTCACAAGTTTGTGATGCCACTGATTGCTGTGAACGACGCTGGAAGCACACCAGAGAAGTTGTTGTCATTGATCGATCTGCACAGCCAGCATTGGATTGGAGAGAGTGTCTTAGCTCGGATGTTGCAGGGAGCCAAAGTGGGCAAAGGGAAGCGATGGAAAGCAAGGTGAGGGCCAGCTGAGAAGGTGAAGAGGGGAGAACACTCACATGTCTTGGAGCCATGTCATCTGAGCCACCACGTCAAGACCTGAGCTGAGATTGTTGGAAGAAATGTCTCTGTCATGCGGAGCCCGTGCACGTGTGCACTCACACACACGCACGCACTTACATACGCATGCACACACGCACACGCACACACGCACACGCACACACGCACACACACACACACACACACACACACACACACACACACACACACACACATGCACACACACATAGGAGGCAACCAGCATGAGGCAGGAGAAGCTGTAACTATGGTCAAACGACGCACATCAAAGAACAATCAGTAACACGTGAGACTCTCCAAGTGATTCTGTTGCACGCAGCAGTTTCGTGTCATGGGGGGAGGGAGAGGTATATGGGGGAAGCGCCGCTTGCGGAGAGACATACAGAAGATTCATCCTATTGAGGCGAGTGAAGTTGTTGGGAATGGCTCCTGTGAAATGATTGTGTGATAGTATTCTGCAGCCAGGGCAGCCGAACAGGAACCCTTGCAGATTAGTAAGGGAAAGACACAAGATTCGAGAAACGGGGTGAGGCAGAGAGTTCAAATGGGAGGAGAGCCCAAGGGGTGAATAGGTCTGGAAATTGGAAGATGCGTGCATAAAAATGGGTAAACAGGACGACTTTTGAGTCGATTTAAAAATAAGATGAGAAGATGAATGCATAAAAATGGGCAAACATGGGGGGCTCACAGTTCAGAGAGGTTGGGTAGTGCCAGCAGGTGCGGTGGGATGGGCCCAGTGAAAGCATTGTAATGGAGCAATCTGGATAGGGAGACAAGACAGGAGGCGACAAGGAAAAAAGGAAGAGAGGAGCAAAAGATGTGAGGCCATGGGGAATAAGGGTTCGAGAATACGAAGTGAGGCCATGGGGAATAAGGGTTCGAGAATACGAAGTGAGGCCATGGGGAATAAGGGTTCGAGAATACGAAGTGAGGCCATGGGGAATAAGGGTTCGAGAATACGAAGTGAGGCCATGGGGAATAAGGGTTCGAGAATACGAAGTGAGGCCATGGGGAATAAGGGTTCGAGAATACGAAGTGAGGCCATGGGGAATAAGGGTTCGAGAATACGAAGTGAGGCCATGGGGAATAAGGGTTCGAGAATACGAAGTGAGGCCATGGGGAATAAGGGTTCGAGAATACGAAGTGAGGCCATGGGGAATAAGGGTTCGAGAATACGAAGTGAGGCCATGGGGAATAAGGGTTCGAGAATACGAAGTGAGGCCATGGGGAATAAGGGTTCGAGAATACGAAGTGAGGCCATGGGGAATAAGGGTTCGAGAATACGAAGTGAGGCCATGGGGAATAAGGGTTCGAGAATACGAAGTGAGGCCATGGGGAATAAGGGTTCGAGAATACGAAGTGAGGCCATGGGGAATAAGGGTTCGAGAATACGAAGTGAGGCCATGGGGAATAAGGGTTCGAGAATACGAAGTGAGGCCATGGGGAATAAGGGTTCGAGAATACGAAGTGAGGCCATGGGGAATAAGGGTTCGAGAATACGAAGTGAGGCCATGGGGAATAAGGGTTCGAGAATACGAAGTGAGGCCATGGGGAATAAGGGTTCGAGAATACGAAGTGAGGCCATGGGGAATAAGGGTTCGAGAATACGAAGTGAGGCCATGGGGAATAAGGGTTCGAGAACAGGAAGAGAGGGGATGGAAAACTTAAGTGGGAGGGGTGAAAGGAAGAGAGGGGAAGTGAACGTGAAAATAGTGTAGAGATCAACAGAGTGCACGCAAAACAAGTAGCGGGAATGGGGTGCGCGTTGTGGCTTGGCATGGCAGGGTAAGGCAGGAAGCCATGCAGCAGCCACTGTTGAAATGTTGGTGGTGCACATGTGAGATATCGAACCAGCAATGATGTGAGTAGGATTCACATAGGGACGATTGAAATTACACGGGGAAGTGGTTTGGGTTATGCTCGGGAAAGAATTTGGAGTACTTTGCGAGGGAGCCTTGTTACATGGCATGGAGCTGGATGAAAATTCAGGCATTTGTTCGTAAACCTGCGTGAAAGCAATGGTGTAGGCCATTCCACTGGAATGGTGAGTGGCTCCTTTGCAAGTGTGGGTGCATCGGCCTGCAGCTATACACTATTTTTCATGGGTTTCTGCATGATTGGTTGAAAGCATCAAGGTTGGCAGAGGCAGTCAAAGGACGCCCGAGGCTCTTGCCTTACATTGAATGGAGCCAGAGGGAAGAGAGACATACATTGACTGGAGGCGGAGGGAGGAGTGACATACATTGACTGGAGGCGGAGGGAGGAGTGACATACATTGACTGGAGGCGGAGGGAGGAGTGCCATACATTGACTGGAGGCGGAGGGAGGAGTGACATACATCGACTGGAGGCGGAGGGAGGAGTGACATACATTGACTGGAGGCGGAGGGAGGAGTGACATACATTGACTGGAGGCGGAGGGAGGAGTGACATACATTGACTGGAGGCGGAGGGAGGAGTGACATACATTGACTGGAGGCGGAGGGAGGAGTGACATACATTGACTGGAGGCGGAGGGAGGAGTGACATACATTGACTGGAGGCGGAGGGAGGAGTGACATACATCGACTGGAGGCGGAGGGAGGAGTGAAATACATTGACTGGAGGCGGAGGGAGGAGTGACATACATTGACTGGAGGCGGAGGGAGGAGTGACATACATTGACTGGAGGCGGAGGGAGGAGTGACATACATTGACTGGAGGCGGAGGGAGGAGTGACATACATTGACTGGAGGCGGAGGGAGGAGTGACATACATTGACTGGAGGCGGAGGGAGGAGTGACATACATTGACTGGATGCTGGTGGCAAATGCAGGGGGAATTGTACCAGTCAGTTGATTCCACGACAAGTCTCTGCAGTAGAGAGGGGCAGAACAAGTGGTGTACTGAGTGAGGAAGGGACGAGGGATACAGACAAGGGCTAACAGAGTGAGGGTGGGACAATGGAAGCAGGGAGGACACATGAAACTAACATTGCAGTCAGGCCTGTTAGGGCCGAGTATGTTGCCGGAATGGTGCCTTCAAATCGGTTGACTCCCAACTTTCTGAAAAAAAAAAAAAAAAAGTCGTGTAAAAAAAACAAAACTGGGATGACTTGGATAGGCTTTAAGCAAAGGAAAACGCTGCCTTATTTCTGTAAGAGACCAGTACTGGTTCAGGTTGAACTATTCTGAACCTTCAAATCAAACAAGTTGAGGCACATCCAACTCCAGGTTCGCAGCTCGAGCAGCACGAGTTTCCTAGAGAAGCAATTTAAGGGCTGTAAAAATTCATTTCGAGCCGTTCCGATTGTTTTTGGCAAACAAACCTCCTGCTTGGTTTGGATACAGGTCAGCGATACTTGATCGATCCTAGACGACACAGTAGAGAGAAACTCTGTATGGCAACATGGCAGGCAGGATGGCAAGTTGGTATGTATGACAAGCAGTAACTCACAGCTCTTGCAGATGGACCAGAAAGGTCCAGCTATTGGGAAGGTAGCCTTCGAGGTTGTTTCCGTGGAGGGACCTGCAGAGTGTGGGAGAAAGGGACAGATGGACGCTTGAGTATTGAATGGTGGGATTCATGAGAAAGTAGTAGGGCAGGAATTATGAGTGATTTTCTTGCGTACAGCGTTGCAGCAACAGTGACAGTCTGAGTAAGCCACAGTACGCTTATGAATATCACGGTCACCTCTAACGCGTCACGCTCGTACATATCAGCTGCTTTCCTAAACACCCTAGCAGTACTAGCTTTCAACAGGTAGAAAAGGAAGCCCAATTCCTGAAGATTTTGCTTCTGAGATTGAAAAGATGATACCCATGGACCCTCACCAAGTTAAAGCCACACTAAACTCACATGCTGGTGAGTGCTGTGAGCTGAGAGAGATCATCATTCAGCAATCGTCCCTGGCGTTGTGGATAGTCTGCATACAAGTTCCTGCGCACAAGAAAAGGCCGGGAAGATTCGGCGCACTTAGAGCAGCTCAATCATGCATGGTCATGGTATGACACATGTGGCTCTCGTGCCTCATGGGGTGGGGGATGTGGCGTGTGGCAATGGTGGAGGTGGGGAGTGAAGTAGGAGGAGAGGAGCTCACAGATACTGAAGGTTGGTGAGTTGAGTGATCCAAATCGGAAACTCCACAAAACGAAGGTAGGATAGATCCCTGCAGCATGGAGGACGATAAGAGCAGGATAGATAGATAGAGCAGCTGTCATGTCCGGCGAGGGGTTGAGTTGGGGATGTGTTGATCGTGCACATGAACGAATCCACTTCACCTGCCCCATCAGACTTGGGTGGAGCTTACAGTGCAGTGAGGGCAGTCAGGTATTGAAGCTCTCTGGGTATCTCCCCTTTGGCGTTTTTTAGCTTACTGGCTTTCCTGCAAGTATGAACATGTAATCAGCAATAATGAGTGAACTACCATCTTGCCAAATGGTAATATGGACCAACTCACATGGTGACATGTAGAATGAGAATAGGAACAAGGTGCCACCACCATACCATACGTTCTTGTATGGAGATCATGCTTACAGATAATGTAGGCTTCTCAAGTGTGAGAGAATGTGCAGGGAGGACAAGTCCCCTGTCAAAACCCCCAAGTACTCTAGAGTCCTGGTTGAAGAGAGGGAAGTGCAATATGGAAGAAGAGAAGCTGTTGGGGGTGGTGTAGTGTAGGAGCATGGGGACTGCTGCATCGCATGCTGGACTCCAGCTGGAGTGGAGCCATGTGGCGTGCAGCGTGTTTGGCTGGCCTAGTGCCCCCCTGAGTGCTTGACCTAGGGTTGGTACAACTATGCTAGGAGCGCTGGGAAAAGTCAACCTAGTGTGAAATATCTAGTGGAGCTAGAACAGTGGGGTTGGAGTGAAAAATGAGGAGCTAGGGAAGAACACGTGAAAAGGGCAAGAAAAACGTAAACAATTTGGCAAACGTTGAGAAGTATATTGTCGCAGCCAAAAATGTCTAACCAAAACTGAACCGTGTTTGGCGCGGATACGACAGGTCAGTTTTGGTTTCAAGGTTGGTTAGCGAGTTTGGTTCTGCTGTGCGACACGACATGAAATGCGGCAGACGCATTACATGAGGCTCCCAGCTCATTTTAAGTTGCTCATAAATTTTTGTTTGGTTTGAATTGTGCAATCCCCTGTTTTGAACAATATGTAACGAAGAAATCAGAAAATTTTCCCTAACAGCAGCTAAAGGCTATTGCTAAACTAAGACAACGAGGCTGGATGACAAAGTGGAAGAAGAGTGACAGCGACACTGTTTTCTTGCAGGAATAACACTGGCTTGTTTGTAAGATGAACAGTGTTTGCATGGCGTGAAGACTGTGAAGTACAGTATTTGCAGTTTGGTGAGGGAGGAGAGCCAAGCCAGTCCGTCCAGTGTGCCAGTCTGAGGGCTGCCACTGGCACCACCACTGGTCCCAATGGCTCTGAATGCACATGGGGCATGCAAGCAGCAACAGTACACATGAAGGGTGCACGTGGCACAGTTAGTGGGAAACGGAAACACATGCTGCAGCCACGCGGATGCAGAGTCTAGGGAAGAAGTTATCATTTGGAATGAACAAGAACTTCACGGGTACTTGTACAAGCGATTGGTAATGACAGCTGTGGAAGGGAAGGGAATTGACTCCAGCATTGGGAATTCGCTAAGAACAACGATCAATCAAGCTGGAAAGAGCAGGATCAGGGGGTGCAGAAGAGTGAAGGAGGATGGAAGATGGGCGTATTCGATGGGCAGGGGCTAGTCCAGCATTCAGCTGACCTGGCCTGGTTTGGAACCATGGAAGAGCAGCACTCACAGGTACGTGAGGTCAGTGAGACTGGCGAGGGATGGAATGGGTCCGCCCAAAATAAAGTAGGTCAGATCACTGTGGGATGGGATGGGAGCGCATGAACAGCAGTGTAGATGGCAAGAGGAAGATAAAATGGAGCCTTGAGGTCTGTGGCATTGAAGTTTTGCAGCTTGTGGTCTGGCTAGCGCACAAGGGCTGCAAGGGAGGCATGCAAGGGCTGGAAGGGAGGCATGCAAGGGCTGCAAGGGAGGCATGCAAGGGCTGCAAGGGAGGCATGCAAGGGCTGCAAGGGAGGCATGCAAGGGCTGCAAGGGAGGCATGCAAGGGCTGCAAGGGAGGTATGCAAGGGCTGGAAGGGAGGCATGGCATGCAAGGGCTGGAAGAGGGTATGGTCAGTTGTGGCATGCAAATGCGATGTGAGAATGAGATGGAAGGACAGAGCAGTACGAGGTTGGGGCGAGACCAATGCAAACGAATGAAAGGCATGGTAGATGCAAGACGGATGTAAACTGTAGTGGAGGGAGAGGGATGGGTGGGTGGTGACGCACAGGAGTTGCAGAGTGGAAAGACCAGTGATGGAGGCAGGTATGGAGGCACTGGGGGAGTCCACATAAGACAATAATTTTGAATCCCTGCCAACACACAAACGCATGCACGCAATACCAGCTCCCATCCCTCGCCCGTCTCCCACCCCAGTTCCCTTCCCCATATATCCAGTTCTCCCCCATCCCACCACCACAACCTTCAACCCATCCCCCCCCTTGTCCAGATTTGCAATGCTCCCGCACACACACAAAATCCAACACGATCATTGCAAGAGGAGCAGACAGCGGAAGGGTGATACGGTGACACTACACTGTGGGGGAAAGGAGAGAACAGAGGGCGAATGAGGAGTAACTACGGAGTACTGAGGGGACATAGAATCGCCCGGTGGCTTAGTCTAGGTTGGCCAAAACGAGGGTTATTCAGCGCCACAACAGTCCCTTGTAACCCGTGCTGCCCCAGGTGCTGCCCCTGGTACACAATGTTTATACCCGTGCTGCCCCTGGTGTCAAACGTCCTCGTTGGATCAGGGAATTTACTTCTCAGGGACCTCGGAGTTGGGTTACCACATTCGAATTATCGCTCCACCACATTTTCAGGCAAAGAACGTGGCTAGTGCGGAAAATAGGCGATTATGGGAGAACCTAGGCGCAGAGTTGCTCGATTGGAGAATGAAGCGCGAGTTTGCGTATACGGACTTGCTCGAAACCGGATACTGGTATTTGGAGAACAGTAGGCTTGATATGCAGCAACGGGCTTGGTATCCAATAACAGAAAGAAAGAAGTTCATTAATTGATAGATTACAACAGAATCAACATGAACCTTATGGGAAGCATAGTTATGGTGTGCGAGAACGTTCTACGAGAACGTTGTTCATGAAGAACGTTGTTCAAGGAGAACGTGCAAGCACCTACTCTAGTATGCGGTTTCAGGTTGGCACCGCCAGGTGAAAACTCTATCAGGTGAAAATACCGTCAGGTGTATTTTCTACCTGTCCAGGGGGTAGTTGCTCAGGTGCTCGCAACAGATAGTTGCACATACTCGTATGTGCAATGTCGTCACTTCCCTCCAATATGCGAATACCGAAGCTCCGATATGCGGTATGTGAAACCTAGCTACATCGCATAGGGCTGCTACACACGATACCAGGCGCGTGCAGGGCTTCGCCTCAACAGCTAGCTGGGATTCGAACTCTGGCTATGGATACCAATACAACGCCCGATGCCATAGACCACAGCTGAACAATCACAGCAACGAGAGGCAATTAGGAGAGTGTTGATAGAAGGCAAACACACAGCACCGAGCAAAAGATCAGCCAGCAACGAGGAGGGCGACGATGATTCTCACAGGGAGACGATGAGCCCTTTGGGGCTGCAGGTGATGCCAGTCCATGCAGAGCACGCAGTGGTGGCATTGCTGTTGCTTTCCCAAATGCCCCACGCCGCCTTCAGCTGCAGCAACACTTTCACTGCCGGCAAAACGGGGTAATGGGAGCACATTTACCGCAAATAGTAGGGATGGAGGCCTCACTGCCGGCACATGCGCCTGGGTCGGGTGTGACGTCACTCATGCGTCACCCTTATAAGGGCAGCCCGCGGGCGCGCACAATTCTCTCTCTGGTCATGAGAAGTGGAGCTCTGAGTGCGGACTCGGACTCCCACTCGGAATGCGAGGATTTATATCGCGTGAGGAAGCTCGCTGAGAGCCTCTGACTGGACAACCGACTCACACTGCGAGTTTTCGAGAACGATTTCAGTGCTCGCGTCGGCCACGGCAGCGCCGCTGGTTGCGGCGAAAAGAGAGTTGAGCGTCAGGCGCGGATGGGCGCGGCTGGGTCGAGCGCGAGACAGCAGGCGTTGTTTGGACAGAAGTCGCTGTGGGGCATCTCGCCGCGGCGTTGGGCGATTAGTACTAGTAGTAGTAGCGCTGAAAAGGGGGCAAGCAGCAGCGCCGACAGTGAGCGTGAGGGCTGCGAGGAGGAGAACGGAAGCTCCGTTACTAGAGCATGCGGCGGCACGCCCCAGAAAACGCATTACGCCTAGGCAGCGGCGTGAGGAGTCAAAATCGGTGTGACAATGAGAGTTTGGCAGGTCACAGCATCCCAAGAATGTGCGACGAAAAAATATATGTCACGGCTACTTACTAAGATACCTTTTTCGCAGGTTGCTGATGGGCCTGCTGCAATGTTTCTTCAGGTCTGGGCACCCAACCGTAAACCTGCGATGAAGATACTCATCGGCCGGCAATTGCAACACATCCTCAGTCGTAGGGACAGCTGCATGGGCAGGGGATGTTCATTGAAAGGCGACTGGGTGTTGGTGCATTCTAATTTGTTCATCAGCTGTGTGCGAAATCGAACAGTTCAGCATTGGTTGCTGATTGCATAGAAGCTGTGATGCGAAATCGCATGTGTCTCAGCGACCTATGTATTACCGATTCCGTGTTGGGTGCGAAGGAATGTCTGTCAGGAGATATTTCTGTCAGAGCTAATTACCATTCGCTGCGAATCGTCTGTTGTCAGACACCATTTTCGACACGCGGCTGTCTCAGGTTAGTTGGCACACCACGTTCATCATCGCACAATTCGTCGGCGAATTATTGGGATGTTGATCCATCGTGTGATCTTTCCATAACAATCAGGTTGCGATGACGTGCACCTGTCGAAATTGTACTGCCCAGTTGTAGACCCTGTATTGCTAAACGCAATTGTAACTGATTTTGCATGTTCCTTTAGTTCGATGTAGCATATTATGTTCTATTGCTGTTTAGTTTTGGTTGTTTGACCTGATTTTTTATATTCGGATAGTACATTTCGTATTTTTTACATGAAAAATAGAAATATTATTACGAATAGTACAACCCTGCCGAACAAACTACTCTACAAACACTCCATAATATAAATATATTTTACATATATAGCACATTATTATGTCAACAGGAGTTGTTGGCCCCATCTGAGAAGAATAGAACGAGAATGGAATGACTATGAACGAAGTGAGTACAAATAGGAAACCCTAATTGGGTTGTACCCCCTATGGGATACCCTACTATAGCCTACACAAATAAGTAAGCTATAATGTTCTGACACACCCCCATAGGCAAAGTGGGGGAGAACAAGGGGTCACAAGACCAGTCAAGCAAAGCAAAGCAAAGCTCAGGGTGGATCACAAAGTCACCACACATTCCGAGCACAAGTTCAAAGGCCAGAAGGCCAGTCCACATGCAAGATCATATACAGAGATATACAAGAGTCAAGCAAGTAAGGACAAGGGTATATATAGGTGAAGGTACAAGCAAGGTCAAGAAGTGAGCAAGTGAGGCAAGACAGGCACAAGACTCAGCTGCGTGCAGCAGCGCTGATGATCACAAGGCGCAAGAGCCTTGGTGAAGACATCAGCAGTGTTGGCCTCAGAGGCCACGTACGCAAGCCGCAACTGTCCACGCTGCTGTAGCTCACGAGCAAGAAAGTAGCGGAGAGCAATGTGCTTTGTCCTGTGCTCCAGTCGCTGCTCTCGACACAAGGCCAGCATGGCCTTGTTGTCTACGTACAGGACTGGAGGAGAACGAGGCGGCTCTCCAAGGTCAGTCAGCAGGTAGGTGAGCCAGCGAAGCTCCTGGGCAGCCATAGCCCCGGCGTAGATCTCAGCCTCACAACTGGAGCCGAGGACAGAAGACGAGCGGGTAGCCCGCCACGAAACAGAGCCGGAACCAAGGCTGAAGGTGTAACCCTGTGACGACCGCTGCGTAGTCTGGTCGTCAGCCCAAGAAGCGTCTGCGTGCCCGGTGAGGACCACTGGACTGCGCCCTCCAAGCACTAGCCCCATGCCCGACGTACCGCACAAGTAGCGCTACACCCTCTTCGCTGCAGCCATGTGCTCTGGTCGGTGTCTCCCAACAGCAACATAGCGTGCAAGAATGCTGAGAGGGTATGCAAGGTCAGGTCGTGTGCAGGTCATCAGGTACATGAGGCAGCCAACAAGCTCTGCATACGGGCCACTCGACTCTACGGACTCATCCGAAGGCAGAGCTGAGAGCGAGTGGCGAGTAGGCAGAGGAGTGGCCTGAGGCGAGGAGTACGTGTAGCCGAAGCGCTGAAGTACTTGCTGCACCATGTGTGACTGAGTCAGGGTAATGGTGCGGCGTGCTCTGTCCCGGGTGATCTGCAAGCCAAGGTAGCTGCGCAGTTCACCCAGGTCAGTGCACGTGTGTCTCTTCTGCAGCTCGGACTTCATGTAGGTGAGTCCAGCAGTGTCAGCTGTGGCAAAGACCAAGTCGTCGACGTACACGAGGATGTAGAACGGCGGCAGAGAGGTGTCGGTGCGCAGAAACAGCGACGGGTCGGCAGTAGAAGGAGCAAACCCAAGAGCCACAAGTGTAGTCCTCAGTGTGTCGTGCCACTCACGTGGCGCCTGGCGGAGACCGTAGACTGGACGCCGGAGACTCCACTGGGTACCAAGAGGGAAAGACCCAGTGAAGCCAGGTGGGCGACGCAGCCAGAACTCCTCGTGCAGGCTGCCCTGCAAGAAAGCAGTGCTGAAGTCGAGAGAGTGCAGCTCGTAGTCACGGTGAGCAGCAACGTGCAGCAGTACCCGAAGAGTGGTCATCTTCGGGGTGGGAGAGAAGGTCTGAAAGTAGTCAACTCCCTGCCGCTGACTGAAGCCACGAGCCACGTAACGCGCCTTGAAGACAGGCGGAGAACCCGGCGGCCGCTTCACCCTGAAGATCAACATGCCACTGACTATGTTCGCCCCAAGAGGGGGAACAGCATCAACGTAGGTGCCTGTCGACCTCCAGGAAGCCATCTCTGCATCCATAGCTGCCTGCCACTGAGAGGAGTAGGGACCCTCTATCGCCTCCGCGTAACAGCGCGGAGTCGGGATGTCTAGTGCATCCGGGTCTCCCTCAGGGGCGAGCAGTACAGACGCGAGATGAGGTGAAGCGGCGGCCAGACACTGGAACTCCTCCTGCCTGTCCTCAAGGACGTCCGTGCCAAGGGAACACTCACCCCCGACGGACGGAGGAAAGGCAGACTCAGACTCAGCGACAAGACTAGCAGCGTAGTCTAGACGACAGCGCGCAGCAAAGTCGACGAGCTCAGTGACAAGGGCAGACGCAGCAGAAGACTCGAAAGAAGGGTCAGTGACGGCAGTAGCAAGGAGACGCGTGACAGTAGGACTGGCAGCACGGAGAGAGTCCGACTCCGGGTCGGCAAGAGCAGGAAGAGAGGAAGCAGGAGGAGAAGGCAAAGGGGCACGCAGAGGAGCAGTAGACGGACGCAGAGACATCCGGTGCGTGCCAGGGACAGGAGGAGGACGCTGACGCGAACCGCGACCACTAGTGCGCGCAGTACGAACAGGCGACGCAGGACGAGACGCAGGCTCACGACGCTCAGTAAGACCTCCAGTCGGACCAGCGTAGGGAGAACGAGCAGGCAAAGGGGAGGCAGGCTGTAGCTGTGACTGTGACTGGACAGGCTGTGGACCCTCTAAGGGAGAAGGAGAAGGACCAGGAGAAGGTGTAAGACCAAGAACCTACTGCAGGAGGGGAATGAAGTACGGTCTGGGCCGCGAGGTGACGCCAGAAACAGCAGGGACAGCACCAGTACCCCCAGCAGGAGTACCCGCTCCAGTAGCACCTCCAGCAGCACCTCCAGTAGCTCTAAAACTGCCAGTAGCACCTCCAGCGGCACCTCCAGTAGCACCTCCAGTAGCTCCAGAACCTCCAGCAGCACAAGGAGCACTACCAGCCGGACCGCCAGCAGTAGTCTCAGCACCAACACGCTCAGCAGCACCAGCTCCAGTAGAACCCGCAGGTCCAGCAGCTCCAGTACTCCCAGTACGAGCACCTCCAGGACGCGCGGCAGTAGCACCCTCAGCAGCCGAAGAACCTCCAGCACCAGCAGCACGCCTCCAGCGCCGGGCAAACCACTCACGCAGCTCCTGCGGGGAGAGAGGCTCTCGGCGAGACGAAGCACCCGGAGAACCTCCAGGCGAAGCACCTCCAGTCTCAGTACCCCCAGGCTCAGCACCCCCAGGCTCAGCACCCCCAGGCTCAGCACCCCCAGGCTCAGCACCCCCAGGCTCAGCACCCCCAGGCTCAGCACCCCCAGGCTCAACACCCCTAGGCTCAGCACCCCCAGACTCAGCACCCCCAGGGACAGCACCCCCAGTCAAAGCACCCCTAGGCTCAGCACCCACAGCAACACCAGAGTCACCAGTGACCTCGACCGGCTCGACCGCGTCTACCTGGGACACACCTGAAGGGGCAGGACCCTGAGGGGGAAGGGGGTCGACCGGGGGGGGACCTGGTACCAAGAAGAGCGTGGGTGGGGGGAGGGACGGAGTGCGGTAGGGGAAGAGGTGGTAGTAGGGTACCGACTCGTCGAACGTGACGTCCTGGGAGGACAGAACACGGCGAGAAGTGGGGTGGTAGAACTGCCACCCAGGGGCGTCGGGGGGGAACCCCAGGAAGACGCAGGGAGCAGCGCGAGGGGACAGCTTGTCCGCAGACAAGTCGCGGACAAACGCCCAAGATCCCCAGACCCTGAACGCAGACGCATCGCCAACCTTCCCCGTCCACAGCAGGGCTGGGGAGGTATTCGGCCTGGAGACCCTGGGGTGGAGGTTGATCTGATGCGCCGCGTACCTGACCGCAAACGGCCACAGAAAATGGGGGGCAGCCGCATGCATCATGGACGTACGAGCGACGTCCATGACCATGCCAAAGCGGCGCTCTGCAATCCCATTTTGCTGCGGTGAGTCCGGAAGCGTGAAGGTCTGACGGATGTCTCGCGCACGACAGTAGGCACGTAGAAGGCAAGAGGAGAACTCTCCGCCCCTGTCTGAGTGCAGACGCAACACAGGAAAGTCCGAACCAAAGCTCTGCCTGAGCTGGAGACGAGCTGCGCGGATCCAGTCGATCAGCACCTCAGAGACATCATCCTTGCTGCGCAAGGGGAAGACTGTGGTGTAACGCGAGTAGTCGTCAACCACCAACAGGAAGTAGCGCTCGTGACCGAGTCCACGGACGCGGGCAGGGCCCCACACGTCCATCTGAAGCGTTTGCAACGGATCCTCTGTCGGAGGAATCTGGGAGGAGTGAGGGGCAGCACGCTGGCGCCCCTCGACACAGGGGACACAGGCAGGGCCAGGGCCCTGAGGAAGGGGAGGGAGGGACCGGGGAATACCAGACACAAGAAGACGGGAGGCCATGCCTCTGAGCCGAAGCAGAGAGGGGTGACCCAGGCGGTGGTGCCAGAGGAGAGTCTCGTGAGACAGGCGACGACACGAACAGGGGGCAGACTCAGGACCAGACCTGGACGCTGCAGCAAACACCTGACCTGACGAGGGGACCCTACCAGACTCAGGGACTGGAGGAGAAGCAGTGGTCAGTGTGTACAGGCTTGACCCTTGCTGACGTGTAAACGTAGCCAGGTGACGACCTGTGCTAGCCTCTGTGCAGTGCGTCACTCGCTGACGAGCAGGGGTGAACTGGTGGACTCCCGCATCCTGTAGGTCAGCACCACTCACCAAGTTCGTAGAGAACGAGGGGAGGTAGAGACCAGACAGGGTGCCAGAGGGAGCCGCCGGACACGGGAGGACTGTGGAGAAGCGAGACAGAACAGGACCCCCAGAGGGGTCAGACAGGGACACCGCAACCGGCCGACTAAGCGGCGTGAGGGTGGTGCGGTCCCGAAAGAAGGAGCGAGACGCTCCAGAGTCAAGGGTGAATGTGTGGGAGGCCGAAGCCAAAGCAGTACCTGAGAGCGCAGACTCACTAGTACCTGAGAGAGCAGCCTCACCAGTACCTGAGAGCACAGACGCACTGGCACCTAGAGCAGCAGTACCAATGCCCGGGTCGGGCGGGAAACACTGGTAATAGTCACCCTCATCACTAATGGTCACAGCATACATGGCAGCAAGGATAGCATCAAAGTCAAGATCAAAGATAGCTACACCAGCCCTAGACAGCTCTCCCAAGCGGGGGATCTCCGCGGCCTCCGGGAACTGCTGGCGCCAAGTGCCGTCAAGCGGCCAAAGCAGCGCTGGGCGGTGTGGGTACCCCACACTGCTCTCCAGCGTGGTCGCCAGTGCGAAGAACGTAGGTGGAGGGACCAAAACCCCCACCACGCTGACGCTGTGTGTACCACTCACGGAGCTGCTGAGGGGTGGGGATGTCGCGAGAACGCTGCTGCTGCTGCTGCTGCTGCTGGCGCTGACCACCCCCAGTGCTGCTCCGCTGCGAAGTGCCACTCCGACCACCCCCACCACCGCCACCCCCGCCTCCGCCTCCACCGCCCCCGCCTCCGCCTCCACCGCCGCCGCCTCCGCCACCTCCGCTCCCACCACCATCGCCGCCGCTACCCCCGCCTCCTTTGCCGCCACTAGCACCCCCACCCCCGCCACCCCCTCCACCACCACCCCCACTCCCTCCGCCGCCTCCACCTCCACCGCCACCGCCCCCGCTGGCCCCACCCGCTCCCTTGCCCCCCTTGCCCTTGCCAGAGCGGCGTCTCCCCGCGGGAGACGCCGCACCGACCGACTCAAGATCCACGAGGTCAGCCGCAGCGGTAGAGGCAACAGAGGGCAGGAGAGGGGAAGGAGAACACCCCTCAAAGATGGGGGCGCGGGGGTCACCTCGAGAGGCTCTTACAGCGACTATGCTCTTCTCTGCCGCTAGGAGGGCCTTCTCGAGGCTGTCGACTGTGAGGGTGGTGGGACAGACCGCGAGGAAGTGGTCCCGGACTACACGAAGGGAGTCAGGGAGGCGAGTGACTAAAAAGTAGAGAGTGATGTACATGGGCGGGGGGTTCTTGGCGCAGAAGTCAGCAGGAAGCGCAGCGCGGTAGCGAGTGTCACTAGTGCGGAGGTGCGTAATGAGATCAGCGACAGTGGGAAAGGCGGCAAGGTCAGGGAAGAGGAAGGGGAGCATGAGGCGGCTCAGTGCAGTAGTGGCAGGGGAGGAGTAGCGCGTAACTACAGCGTCGTACAAGGTCTGGGCACTTTTGTACTGGCTAAAGTGCGCGCGCTCAGTGGTAGGCAGGTGGCGACGCACAGCAAGACGTGCAGCAGCATCGCGCGTGGCCCACTGTGAGCGAACAGTGGCGTCAGCATCAGCAGCAGGGGCAGGGACGGCGCCAGAGGTGAGGTCAAAGAGAGAAAGACCGTCTGCCCTATCGCACTGTAAGAACAGCTACAGGTCGTCGACCCAGACCTCAAAGTCAATGGCGCGACCCTCAGCGTCAAAAGCTAGGATACTAGGGGTAGCCATGACGACAGACTAGCAGTGCAAGCAGTGCGGGAAGGGGTACGCAGTAGCAGTTGAGCTGTGCTCACCAGACAGGACGGGTCGGGCAGCTCAGCAGCACAGCAACACGGCAACACAGCAGCTCTGCCGGCCTAGTAGCAACAGCAGCCCCACAGGACCAGCAGCGCGGCTCCTCAGGCGGCTCGGGCGGCTCAGGCGGCTCGGGCGGCTCGGGCGGCTCGGGCGGCTCGGGCGGCTCGGGCGCTCGGCGGTACAGGCGGCTCGGGCGGCTCGGGCGGCAAAGGTGGCTCGGGCAGCTCGGCTCCTCAGCTGCGTAGGCGGCTTGGGCGGCTCGGGTGACGCGGGTGGCACGGGCGGCTCGGGCGTCGAAGGGCCGGGACAGCGTGGCGCGAGGGCGGTTGGGAGCGGGACCAGGGTGGGCGGCTCACGGGTGGCTCGGGGCCGGGACGGGCGGTTCACGGGCGGCGCACAGGCGGCTCACGGGCGGTTCACGGGTGGCTCGGGGCCGGGACGGACGGCTCACGGGCGGCTCACGGGCGGCTGACGGGTGGCTCACGGGCGGCTCACGGGCGGCTCACGGGCGGCGCTTCGGGCTGCTACGGGCAGCGCACGGGCGGCTCACGGGCGGCTCACAGGCGGCTCACGGGCTGTGCTTCGGGCGGCTAAGGGCGGCGCGCGGGCGGAGCGTGGGCGGCCTGAGGCCTGGCGGGCAGCGCGCGGGCGGCTAAGGGCGGCGCGCGGACGGCGCGTGGGCGGCCTGGGGCCGGGTGAGCGGCGCGGGCTGCTTAGGGCGGCGCGCGGGCTGCTAAGGGCGGCGCGCGGGCTGCTAAGGGCGGCGCTCGGGCTGCACGGGGCCGGGACGGGCGGCGCGCTAGCGTCTAGGGCGGCGCACTGGCCGCGTGAGGCCTAAACAGGCGGCGCGCGGGCGGCTAAGGGCCGGTCGACAGAGGTAAGAGAGAGAGCCCGGAGCGCGCTCCGGGTAAAAAAAAAAAAAAAAAAAAGTTCGAAGTAGTGGTGGGCCCTAAGCACAGTTCCCTCAGGGGAACCTGCTCGATACCATGAGAAGAATAGAACGAGAATGGAATGACTATGAACGAAGTGAGTACAAATAGGAGACCCTAATTGGGTTGTACCCCCTATGGGATACCCCACTATAGCCTACACAAATAAGTAAGCTATAATGTTCTGACACCATCCTCGCTTGGGCGGAGCCGACCTCGTGGTTGGGTGTGTGGGGAGCGCAGCTGATCAGCTGCGGTGGGCGACGTCGATTTCGGCGCCCAGATCAATGGATATGGTCGACCTGTACAAGGCTACTGTCACGCCGCCGACGAAAGGGAGTCGGCGGCCGACCTATCCTGGTAGTCGACGAGGGGAAACGTCGACCTGGGAGGGGCGCTGAATTTGGAGGGCGCCGAGTATTGGTGGTCGGCCTGGCGAGGTCGACCTCAGAGGGCGTCGGCTTGGGGACGCCAACTTGAGGAAGCCGATTGGCGTGGTCGGCTAATAGCCGTGCTGGTCGACCTAGAGCTGACCGACCAAAGGGGCGGTCGATTTGGTAAGGCCGGCCTGGGGGCGCCGACTTCATGGCGCCGAGCTGGTGGTCGTTGTCAAATGATAATGTTCTGTAGGTTGTAGTGGGGTAGCCCATATGGGGTACACATTTCTAGGGTTGCATATTTTTACCACACTCCATTCCTTAGTGCATCATTCTCGTTTCAGTTTTCTCATGGTATCGAGCAGGTTCCCTCGTGGGAACTGTGCCTAGGGCCCACCAAGTCGAAAGTTTTTTTTTTCCTGCCCGGAGCGCGCTCAGCCCGAGTCGCGCTCCGCTCTCTGACTTCGTCGAGCCGCCCTAGCGGCCAAGTCGCGCCGCCTTAGCGGCCCCTATTCGTCGCCCTAGCGACCCCGTCGCCCTACCTGCGCCTCGGCCCCGTCACCCTACCTGCGCCCCGGCCCCGTCGCCCTACCTGTGCCCCGGCCCCGTCGCCCTACCTGCGCCCCGGCCCCGTCGCCCTACCTGCGACCCCGGCCCCGTCGCCCCATCTGCGACCCTGGCCCTGTCGCCATACCTGCGGCCCCGGCCCTAGCCCCGTTGCCCTACCTGCGCCCCGGCTCCGGCCCCGTCGCCCAGCTTGCGACCCCGGCCCCGTCGCCCTGCTTGCGACCCCGGCCCCGTCGCCCTGCTTGCGACCCCGGCCCCGTCGCCCTACCTGCGCCCCGGCCCCGTCGCCCTACCTGCGCCCCAGCCCCGGCCTCGTCGCCCTACCTGCGCCCCGGCCCCGGCCCCGTCGCCCTACCTGCGTACCGGCCCCGTCGCCCTACCTTCGACCCGGCCCCGTCGCCCTACCTACGGCCCCGCCCCGCTGCCCTACCTGCGGCCTTGCCGTCCTACCTGCGGCCCCGCCGCCCTACCTGTGGCCCAGCCGCCCTACCTGCCGCCCACCCGCCCTCACCTGCGGTCCCCGCCGCCCTTACCTGCGGTCCCCGCCGCTCTTACTTGCGGTCCCCGCCGCCCTCACTTGCGACCTCGCCGCCTTCCCTGCGGCCTCGTCATCTGCTGCAGCGCCGCTCACCACCCGAGCCGCCCGTGCCGCCTCACCTAGCCGAGCAGCCGACCGCCGCGCCACCGTACAACAGCACAGCCGAGCCGCCGAGCAGCTGAGCAGCCGGACAGCCGAGCAGCCGAGCCGCCCTGCAGCCGAGCCGCCAGGCAGCCGAGCCACCCTGCAGCCGAGCCGTCGTGCAGCCGAGCCACCGAGCCGACGAGCCGCCCTACCTCCGAGCCGTCCGAGCAGCCCCGTCCGGTAAGCACAGCGCCTCTCTCACTGCACTGCCCTTTCCCTAGTGTGTGCGCTGCTAGTCTGCTGTTGTCATGGCTACCCCTAATGTCCTCGCTTTTGACGCCGAGGGTCGAGCCATTGACTTTGACGTCTGGGTAGAAGACCTGCAGCTGTTCTTACAGTGCGATAGGGCAGACGGTCTCTCCCTCTTTGACCTCACCTCTGGTGCCTCTCCTGCTCCTGCTGCTGATGCTGATGCCATTGTTTGCTCACAGTGGGCCACGCGCGATGCTGCTGCACGTCTTGCTGTGCGTCGCCACCTCTTTACCTGTGAGCGTGCGCACTTTAGTCAGTAAAAGAGTGCTCAGACCTTCTACGACGCTGTAGTTGCACGCTACTCCTCCCCTGCCAGTGCTGCACTGAGCCGTCTCATGCTACCGTACCTTTTCCCTGACCTTGCTACCTTTCCCACAGTCGCTGACCTCATTACGCACCTCCGCACTAGTGACACTCGCTACCGCGCTGCGCTTCCTGCTGACTTCTGCGCAAAGAACCCCCCCCCCCATGTACATCACTCTCTACTACTTAGTTACTCGCCTCCCTGACTCCCTTCACGTAGTCAGGGACCACTTCCTCTCAGTCTGTCCCACCACTCTCACTGTTGACCTCCTCGAGAAGTCCCTCCTAGCGGCAGAGAAGAGCATAGTCGCTGTAGGGGCCTCTCGTGGTGACCCGCGCACCCCCATCTTTGAGAAGTGTTCCCCCTCCCCCCTTCTGCCCTCTGTTGCCTCTGCTGCTGCGGCCGACCTCCTTGGTCTTGAGTCGGTCGGTGCGGAGTCTGCCCCTAGCGGGAGACGCCGCTCTGGCAAAGGCAAGGGGGGCAGGGGCACTGGAGGAGCGAGCGGGGGCGGTGGAGGTGGAGGTGGAGGCGGCGGAGGGAGTGGGAGTGGCGGTGGGAGTGGAGGTGGGGGTGGAGGTGTCGGTGGCGGCAGTGGAGGCGGAGGCGGCGGCGGCGTTGGCGGTGGGAGCGGAGGTGGCGGAGGTGGTGGCGATGGAGGAGGCGGCGGAGGCGGCGATAGTAGCGGAGGCGGCGGAGGCGGCTGGGGTGGCGGTGGATCTGGTCGCGGGTCTGCGCAGAGGAGTGGCTCCGGTGGTGGTCCACGCCAGCAGCAGCAGTGCGGTCGTGAGACCTTGTTCCCTCAGCAGCTCCGTGAGTGGTACACTGCACGCCAGCGGGGTGGGGGCTTTGGTCCGTGCACCTACGTCCTGCGCACCGGCGACCGTGCGGGTGAGCAATGTGGGGGTGCGCACCCCACCCAGCGCTGCTTTGGCCGCCTGACGGACGCGTGGCGTCACCAGTTCCCGGAGGCCACAGAGATCCCTCGCTGGGGCGAGCTGTCTAGGGCGGGAATAGCCATCTATGATCTTGATTTTGATGCTATCCTTTCTGCCATGTATGCTGTGTCTATTAGTTATGAGGGTGACTGTTACCGGTGTTTCCCGCCCGACCCGGGCATTGAGACTGCTGCTGTAGGTACTGGTGAGGCTGCTGCTCTAGGTGCCAGTGAGGCTGCTGCTCTAGGTGCCAGTGCGTCTGCGTCCTTAGGTGCTGGTGAGTCAGCGCTCGCAGGTACCACGTCGGCTTCGGCCTCCCTCACCTTCACAATTGACTCAGGGGCTTCTCGCTCCTTCTTTGGAGACCGCACCACACTCACGCCGCTTGGTCCGCCGGTTGCAGTCTCCCTGGCAGACCCCTCTGGGGGTCCTGTCCTTACTCACGTCTCCACTGTCCTCCCGTGTCCGGCGGCCCCCTCTGGCACCTTGTCTGGGCTTTACCTCCCCTCGTTCTTTACGAACTCTTGAGTGGTGCTGACCTACAGGATGCGGGGGTTCACTAGTTTACTCCTGCGAGTTAGCGGGTGACCCACTGCTCGGACGCTTCACATGGACGTGTGGGGCCCTGCCCGCGTCCGTGTACAGGGTCACGAGCGCTACTTCCTGCTCGTGGTTGACGACTACTCGCGTTACACCACAGTCTTCCCCTTGCGCAGCAAGGGTGATGTCATTGAGGTGTTGATCGACTGGATCCGCGCAGCTCGTCTCCAGCTCAGGAGGAGCCTGGGGGTGCTGACTCTGGGGGTGCTGACTCTAGGGGTGCTGAGCGTGTGGGTACTATGACTAGGGGTGCTGAGCCTGGGGGTGCTGAGTCTGGGGGTGCTGAGCCTGGGGGTGCTACGCCTGGGGGTGCTGAGCCTGGGGGTACTTAGCCTGGGGGTGCTACGCTTGGAGGTACTGAGCCTGAGGGAGCTGAGCCTGCTCGTGGGGCGTCTGACGGTGCTGAGCCTGGCGGTTCTCTGGGTGCTTCGTCTCGCCGGGAGCCACTCTCTCCACAAGAGCTGCGTGAGTGGTTTGCCGGCGCTGGAGGCGAGCTGCTGGAGCCGGAGGTGCTGCGGGTACTGGAGGTTCTGCTGCTGCTGTGGGTGCTGGTGCCGCGGGTCCCGGCGGTGCTCGTATTCGGAGTACTGGAGCTGCTGGGCCTGCGGGTACTTCTAGAGCGGGAGCTGCTTCGGGTGCTGGCGCGGAGGCTACTGCTATCGGTCCTAGAGGCGGTCTTGCTGAGGGTGCTACTAGTACTGCTGGAGGTACTGGAGCTGGAGGTGCTGCTGGTGTTGGTGCTGCCGCTGGGGGTACTGGTGCTGTCCCTGCTGTGTCTGGAGTCGCCGCGCGGCCTCGGCCGTACTTTGTTCCGCTCCTTCAGCAGGCTCTTGGTCTCCCGCCTTCTACTGGTCCTCCTCCTCCCTTAGAGTGTCCTGAGCCTGTCCCGTCACAGTTACATATACAGCCGGCCTCCCCACTGCCTGCTCCGTCTCCCTACACTGGTCCTACTGGAGGTCTTGCTGAGCGTCGTGAGCCTGCGTCTCGCCCTGCGTCGCCTGTCCGTGCTGCTCGCACTAGTGGTCGCGATTCGCGTCACCGTCCTCCTCCTGTCCCTGGCACGCACCGGATGTCTCTGCGTCCGTCCACTTCTCCTTTGCCTGCCCCTTTGCCTTCTCCTCCTGAGTCTTCTCTTCCTGCTCTTGCCGACCCGGAGTCGGACTCTCTTCGTGCTGCGAGTCCTACTGTCACGCGTCTCCTTGCTACTGTTGTCACTGACCCTTCCTTTGAGTCCACTGCTGCGTCTGCCCTAGTTGCTGAGCTCGTCAACTTTGCTGCTCGCTGTTGTCTAGACTACGCTGCCAGTCTTGTTGCTAAGTCTGAGTCTGTTTGTCCTCCGTCCGTCGGGGGTGAGTGTGCCCTTGGCACGGACGTCCTTCAGGACAGGCAGGAGGAGTTCCACTGCTTGGCCGCTGCTTCACCTCATCTCGTGTCCGTACTGCTTACCCCTGAGGGACACCCGGATGCACTTGACATCCCAACTCCGCGCTCTTGCGCGGAGGCGATAGAGGGTCCCTACTCCTCTCAGTGGCAGGCAGCTATGGACGCAGAGATGGCTTCCTGGAAGTCCACAGGCACCTACGTTGACGCCGTTCCCCCTCCTGGGGCGAACATCGTTAGTGGCATGTGGATCTTCAGAGTGAAGCGGTCGCCGGGTTCTCCGCCTGTCTTCAAGGCACGCTACGTGGCTCGTGGCTTCAGCCAGCGGCAGGGAGTTGACTACTTTCAGACCTTCTCTCCCACCCCGAAGATGACCAGTCTTCGGGTACTGCTGCACGTTGCTGCTCACCGTGACTACGAGCTGCACTCTCTCGACTTCAGCACAGATTTCTTGCGGGGCAGCCTGCACGAGGAGATCTGGCTGCGCCGCCCACCTGGCTTCACGGAGTCGTTCCCTCCTGGTACCCAGTGGAGCCTCCGGCGTCCAGTTTACGGTCTCCGCCAGGCGCCACGTGAGTGGCACGACACACTGAGGAATACACTTGCGGCTCTTGGGTTTGCTCCTTCTTTGTCGACCCGTCGCTGTTTCTACATTCTCGTGTACGTCGACGACTTGGTCTTTGCCACAGCTGACACTGCTGGACTCGCCCACGTGAAGTCGGAGCTGCAGAAGAGACACACGTGCACAGACCTGGGTGAACTCCGCAGCTACCTTGGCTTGCAGATCACCCGGGACAGAGCACGCCGCACTATTACCCTGACTCAGTCACAAATGGTGCAGCAGGTCCTGCAGTGCTTCGGCTTCACGTACTCCTCGCCTCAGGCCACTCCTATGCCTACTCGCCACTCGCTCTCAGCTCTGCCTTCGGATGAGTCCGTAGAGTCGAGTGGCCCGTACCCAGAGCTTGTTGGCTGCCTCATGTACCTGATGACCTGCACATGACCTGACCTTGCATACCCTCTTAGCATTCTCGCACGCTATGTTGCTCCTGGGAGACACAGACCGGAGCACATGGCTGCAACGAAGAGGGTGTTGCGCTACTTGTGCAGTACGTCGGGCATGGGGCTAGTGCTTGGAGGGCTCAGTTCAGTGGTCCTTACTGGGCACGCAGACGCTTCTTGGGCTGACGACCAGACTACACAGCGGTCGTCACAGGGTTACACCTTCAGCCTTGGTTCCGGCTCTGTCTCGTGGCGGGCTACTCGCTCGTCTTTTGTTCTCGGCTCCTGTTGTGAGGATGAGATCTACGCTGGGGCCATGGCTGCACAGGAGCTTTGCTGGCTCACCTACCTGCTGACTGACCTCGGAGAGCCGCCTCGTTCTCCTCCAGTGCTGTACGTAGACAACAAGGCCATGCTGGCCTTGTGTCGAGAGCAGCGACTGGAGCACAGAACAAAGCACATTGCTCTCCGCTACTTTCTTGCTCGTGAGCTACAGCAGTGTGGACAGTTGCGGCATGCGTACGTGGCCTCTGAGGCCAACACTGCTGATGTTTTCACCAAGGCACTTCCGCCTTGTGATCATCAGCGCTTCTGCACTCAGTTGGGTCTTTTCCCTGTCTTGCCTCACTTGCTCACCTCTTGACCTTGCTTGTACTGTTTCATATATATATACCTGCTCTTGCTTGTCTAGCCTTATATATATATATTCTCTTGCATGTGAACTGGCCTTGTGGCCTTGTACTTGTGCTCGGAATGTGTGGTGACTTTGTGATCCACCCTGAGCTTTGCTTTGTTTTGCTTTGCTTGACAGGTCTTGTGACCCCTTGTTCTCCCCCACTTTGCCTATGGGGGTGTTTCAAAACATCATAGCTTATGCATTTTGTGTAGGCTGTAGTGGGGTTGCCCATAAGGGGTACAACCCAATTAGGGTTAGTACTTGTACCCAACTCTTTCATAGTTCATTCATTCTTATTCTAGTTTTCTCAACCCCTGCCATTTTGGGAATTTTCCGCGGTGTTCCTCTGCGGTGGCGAAGAAGTGCGTTGGCGGTCATGTGGTGTTGAGAGGGGTGCCGTGCGGTAATAAGGATATCCGGTGCAATAATGTGTGTGGGTGAGGATTCTTGTGTAACTGCTAGTGAGGATTCTCGAGAAGGTGCTGCGAGCAAAGTGGAGCACGAACAGGAGCAGCAGCAGCAGCAGCAGCAGCAGCAGCAGAAGCAGTAGCAGAAGCAGCGATTCACAGGCCCTCTCCCTTGTGGTCAGCCCTGCGGTGCTCCTAGAAGGGAATGCCAGCACACTTGCACATCCACCTGTCTTATAGGCTCCACCTGTACCGCAACCCGCTGCACCACCCCTGCCACCATCACTTGCGTTCATTAGTCGTTTGCTTGTGTGTTATCTGCTTGCACATTCACGGGGAGGTTTTGCAATAGTTCCACCAGCAAAGATTGACAACAATGATGGCAACAACCTTGGCATCATAGACTACATCAGGGTTAGCTAGGCTGCTGGTCGACCTCCAGCGCAGCACGGTCGACCGCGCTCCAGCGCAGCAGCGCTCGCACCGCTCCAGCATTGCAGAGTAGCAATTCGCCAACGTTGCAAGTCCACAGTGTGCCAACGCTGCAGCAAGTCGACTACACAGCATTGCACCCGCAGGGCAACGGTGCATCTGCTTTGCAGCTGGTTGGCGCTCCACACCTTATCACGAGCACACCGCAGACGTCTGACAGACTCCACGCCAGCGACTGCGCCCACCAGCCACATCGACCTCGGGATACCACCCCTGAGATCGGCCTCGCAGACTCCACCCCGGCGACACTCGGGCACGTCGCCCGGGTATCCCGGTCGACCGGGCAACCATGCCCGGTCAACCAGCGCAGTCCGTAGCCGGCCACCAATGTCTGGCGTCCCCAGTCCGGCGTCCAGGCGCCCAGGACGCCGTCCGAGCCCCCCGGTCGGCGTCTAGACGCCCGGGACGCCGTGCAGACCTTCAGAGTGGCATCCAGCCTCCCACGACGTTGATCAGATGCCCAGGTGGGCGTCCGGGCCCCGGGGACGCCAAGGTTGGAGTCCGTACAGGCGCCCACGACGTCGACCAGGCGCCTAGGTAGTCGTACCGACTCCCAGGTCGGCGACCAGCTTCCCAGGATGCCATCCAGACGTCCAGGATGCCAACTAGGCGTCCAGGACGGCGTCCTCTTGCTTGGCGCCCTCAAGCCAGACGCCCTCCAGCTCGGCGCACTTGCAGTGGCCCCCGTGCCCACTGCTGCGGGCCGGCTGCAAACCCCGCATATCGGACCGCGAGGTCGGCTCCGCCCAAGCGAGGACGGGGCCAAACAACACTCCCGTTGACACTCCCTTTCCGCGTTCATGCTTAGGCCCCCAGCCCACACTGCAGTACAGCTCCGGGAATAGCCCGTCGGCATGCACCCAACACACAGCACGCCGGTCACTGCACCCGCCATGCAAGAGGGGATGGCACCTACTCCTGCACGTCGTCGTCACCGTCGCCCACTTCCGCCAAGCGCACCTGGCCGATTGCGACGGAGCACCGGTTGAAGGCCGGGTAATGCAGCGCCTTCGTCAGAAAGTCGGCCGGTTGCTCAGCGGTCTGGATGTACTTCAGCGAGAACTTCCCGCGCTTCACCATGTGCTGCAGCCAGACTTGTCGTCGCTCCATGCGCTTGAGGTTGCCCGTCAACCCCATGCCCTCGACGACCGTGATGGCCGACTTGTTGTCCACTCGCAGGACAGTCGGATTCCCGGCGTCCAGCTGCCGGAACTCTGCAAGGAGGAAACAAAGTCGGCGTCCCTCCTTGCCGGCTTCGGTGGCCGCCACGTACTCCGACTCGGTCGACGACAACGTCGCGCACTTGATGCGCTGGCTCAACCAGGAGACTGCGACCCTTCTGTAGACGAACACGTAGCCGCCCGTGCTCGTCCTGCTCTGCTTGTCACCGGCATCGTTGGCGTCCACGTAGCTGACCAGCTGCGGCGACTCAGGTCTACTCCCGAACTCCAGGGCGGTGTCACGCGTGTTGGCGAGGTAGGCGAGGCAGCGGTCAACCTCGCGCCAGTGCTGGTCGCTCCTCACCGTGAGGTCGCTCCCCAGCTTGCTGCAGGCGAAGGCGATTTCCGGCCGAAAGCAGGTTGGCTCCTTCAGCTGGCCGGCCGAAAGCAGGTTGGCTCGCACGCCCGGGACATAGAGCATGTCGGGGATGAGCACCTGCTTCCTGGCCTCCCCTTGCAGATCGATAGTGCCGAGGCCCTGAACTTCCTGCAGCGCCCCATTGAATCCACGCACTTGCTTGACGTCGCCGCTCGGCCCCAAGTCGACGAAGGCCTCCTTCGTCCCCATCAGGTGTTGCGAGCATCCGCTATCGAGCAGGACCACCGCCGGGTTCGCCTGCACAGCTGCCGCCACCGCCTGGAAGTCCTCACCGGCCTCCGGCGCCAGCGAGATGGTCGGCTCCACGACGCCGACTAGCAAGCACGACGCCTCCTTGTCGTCTCCCCCCTTGCCGCCAGCAGAGGAGTCGCCGTCCTTCGCCGAGGTCGACTTGTTCGACTGCTTCTCCTTGCGCGGCTTGTTTCCACCTCGACGAGGACGACGGCTGCCAGACCTCCCGCGGCCTCCCTTGGCGTCGTCGTCGCTGAAGTCACTTCGGTTGGGGCACTCAAAGGAGAGGTGGTTAGGGTCGCCGCAAAGCCAGCATTCCCGGCGTTGGCCTCCTCCTCCACGACCGCTATCCTTGGCCGACTTCTTGTTGGCGTCCTTGCTCGGCTTCCAGCCACTGCTACCGCCGCCGCCGGGCTGTCCGCGCTGCCCCGGTCGACCTCCTTGCTTTGCTGAGGCGACGAAGTTCACCTGCACCAAGAGCTCCTGGGACCGCTCTGCCTCCTACATCGCCTCGTCCTGCAGGATGTACGAGGTCAAGTTGTCCTCGTCGAGCGTCGCCCTCGTGCTAAGCGCCATTGTCAGCCGCTTCAGGAGGTTGTAGCTGCTCGAGAGTCCTTGCATGACATGGGTGATGTACGACGCCGTGGAGTACTGCCCGCCGGCCATCCTGATGGTGGCAAGAATGCGCCGAGCTCGGTTGCAGTAGTCGGACGCCGTTTGCTCGTCGCCCATTCGCAGGTGCGTCAGCTGTCCCTCCAGCTGGTCGATGAACAAGTCGTCGGTGACCTGGTACGTCGACTCAATGAAGTGCCACGCTTGGTGTCCAGCGTCAAGGTACTCCCTGCATCACTGAAGAGCGATCTGCATGCCCAGCGAGCAGCACCGCGAGATGACCATGAAGGTCAACAGCTGCACGGCGCGAAACTCGATAAAGATAAACCCTGGCACGCAGGTCGGGGTCGTCTGGTGTCACCACAGTACCTTGAGCAAAGCTGATCAGCCCGACCATCTCCAGTTGGGGCTTGATAGCTTCCTTCCAAGTGAGAATGTCGGGTCGACCGACCTGCGGAGGGGTGACAAAGATCCTATCCGGCATAAACTTGAAGTAGCCGTAGCTCGGCGCAATTCCGCCTGCCGTCACCTAGGACGCCGACATCGGTGACTGCCTGCTCCGTCGACCTCCGACGTCGCACTGCAAGGTGCCTGCAGCTGCCGACGACTGCATCCCTCGCACCTGAACGCTGCCGGCCTCATCGGCGTGTATCACACCTTGCTGCCTCGACGTGCCTCACGCACTGCTGCCGACCTGACCTCCACCGGCGTTGACTCCCACGTCGACGCCACCCTCGTTGTTCACCGGTCGAGGAGAGGCAGGCCGATAAGGGGGGTGCTCCGCCGCCCACACGGAGCGGAGTCCTGCCTCGACGACTGCCCAGGGTATCGCCCCGTACCCCTGGGCCTCATGGCGTCTCCTCGCATCATCCAGCTGTGCCTCCAGGGTGTCCATCACCTCGGCGTCACCTACGCGCACGCTAGTGACTGCACGGCTACCGGCCTACGAGCACGGTTGGTGCAAAGTCGGCTAGACTGAACTACGTCGCGGTGTTGTCAACGCTCACCGCACCATGCGGAGATAACTACTGCAACGGGAGATAGACTGCGAGCTAGGCAGGGATGCTTGTGTGATCTCTGCGTTCCTTAGTCGTTTGCTTGTGTGTTATCTGCTTGCACATTCACGGGGAGATTTTGCAAGCGTTCCACTAGCAAAGATTGACAACAATGATAGCAACAACCTTGGCATCACAAACTACATCAGGGTTAGCTAGGCTGCTGGTCGACCTCCAACGCAGCACGGTCGGCCGCGCTCTAGCGCAGCAGCGCTCTAGCGCAGCAGCGCTCGCACCGCTCCAGCGTTGCAGAGTAGCGATTCGCCAACGTTGCAAGTCCACGGTGTGCTAACGCTGCAGCAAGACGACTGCACAGCGTTGCACCCGCAGGGCAACCGTGCATCTGTTTCGCAGCTGGTTGGCGCTCCACACCTTGTCACGAGCACAGCACAGACGACTGATATACTCCACGCCAGCGATTGCGCCCACCAGCCATGTCGACCTCGGGATACCAACCCCGAGATCGGCCTCGCAGACTCCACCCCGGCGACACTCGGGCACGTCGCCCGGGTATCCCGGTCGACCGGGCAACCATGCCCGGTCAACCAGCGCAGTCCGTAGCCGGCCACCAATGCCCGGCGTCCCCAGTCCGGCGTCCAGGCGCCCAGGACGCCGTCCGAACCCCCCAGTCGGCGTCCAGACGCCCAGGATGTCGTGCAGACCTTCAGAGTGGCGTCCAGCCTCCCACGACGCCGATCAGATGCCCAGGTCGGCGTCCGGCCCCCAGGGACGCCCAGGTTGGCGTCCGGCCTTCTTGGACGCCGTACAGGCGCCCACCACGTCGACCAGGTGCCCGGGTAGTCGTACCGACTCCCAGGTCGGCGTCCAACTTCCCAGGACGCCATCTAGGCGTCCAGGACGCCAACCAGGCGTCCAGGACGGCGTCCTCTTGCTCGACGCCCTCCAGTCAGGCGCCCTCCAGCTTGGCGCCCTTGCAGTGGCCCCCGTGCCCACTGCTGCGGGTCGGCTGCAACCCCCGCAGATCCGACCACGAGGTCGGCTCTGCCCAAGCAAGGACGGGGCCAAACAACACTCCCGTTGACAGTGCTGACCGCCTTTCGACGCGACAACGAAGGGAATCAGTTTGGCGCGTCGCTTGGACGAGATTGTGTTTGGCGCCGCTGCGACGAGGGTCAATATTTCACCCAACAACAAGAAACACGACGATGAGGAGGATCATACTGCTGCTGCGTCCAAGCAAAGGAGAATAATGGACTTCGAATATCTCCCTTACCATTCGACGATCCATGTGGCGTCCACGGCGCTAATGCTAGTTCTCACGTAAGCCGTGGTGCTGATTACGCAGTGAGCAGAATTGCGTCATCGACGGCGGTGAGCGAAATTGCGTCATGGGTGGTGATGGGTGTTGGAAGTGCCTCTATGGTATTTGTACAAAATCTACAGTTCTCATAATCTGGAATTGTAAGTAACACGTAAGTGTAAAAAAATGTGTTTGAGAGGATTGTGCTTGAAGTCTTGAAATCGAAGGCATACCGTATTTTACTTTGCTTTGTTGAGCAATTTTCCTAGTCACAAGATGTTTTGCCAGTCCAGCATTCCAAATGCTCGTGGAACATACCAGCAGCCCACTACAAGCATAAACACTTCAGCCCAGACTCGCTTCAACACAGGTCAACCCATGTCCAACAAATGAGGTCAAAGCGGGTCAAGCAGCATGTGGTAGAGCATCCTGGTCCACTCGTCTGGTGGCCCAGGCAGGCAGTACTGCATGCAGTCAGACAGCGGACGAACGTGCCCATTGGGTCTCAAAGCAGTAATAGGGTCAGCATCCAGGAACACGCCCCCAACTACCTTCACCAGATTCCTTGCCGGTTTCAGCGCCTGGCGGGTCCAGGCAGCGTCGCACTCCTAGCCAGACCAGCCTTTGTGGAGTTTGAACGAGGGGAGAGGGAGGGCGGGGCGTGTTCCGTGTGAACGGTAAGGGTCGAGCCAGGAACGAGGCACTTGATTGATGTCATGGCAGTGGTGGTTGTGATGTTTGGGGACTTGGTTGTTAGTTCGAAGAAGAGGAAAGGCGGCAACATCAGATGCGGCAACAATTGTTCAAACACATTGCCCCCAACAGCCATGCTCACAGCCCTCCCATGCGCTGCCAGAATCTCCTGGCACGCTGTGAAAATGACGGAAGGTGGATTATGACTTGAGACAAGTTAGACACGATGGGAGGGAGATGGGGAGAGGGGAGAGCTAGGAAGGTGGGATGAATTGCGAGACTTGGGATGAGGGGAAGTGGAGAGAGGATTGGATGAGTACAGGGAGGAGGACGAGGCAGGAGAGGAGTGGGGCAATGAAGGGAAGAGGGGAGGCGGCAGAGGGAGTGGACTCAGAAGAGATGGTCAACAAGTCAACTTACCAAAAACCTGCCTGCACATGGGCTTTCGCAGCCAAATCAAGAGTGCATATTGGGGACGTGAGAGAAGCAGATAAGAAACGGAGGGAGGGAAGGGGGAGGGGAGAATTCTGACATGTATGCAAAGTGGGCCATTGGGGGAGATAAAAACTAGTGGGGGAGAGTGTGGATGCAGATGTCACTGGCCATTGCTGCCTGCATGGGCAGTGGAGATTGTATAAGGAAACGAGGGGCAAAAGGGGAAGCCGAAGTGGACCGAATGTCTGGGAGAGGGGTTGGAAGCTCAGGAGTGTTTCTCCTATAGAACTTACCAAAAACCAGTTCAGCAAAAAGAAATCATTTAAATACAGTGTAAACTGAACTAACCTTCTCAGCAGGACTTTCCTGTTTGCAACTCTCCTTGTTTGGGACAAGCCAGTTGCGATCCTTTGCTTGCAGCCTCAAGCACTGCCTGCACTGACACCTTATTATGCTAGGGCACAAGGCACGGCACACCACGACACAAGGTAGTGACCATGCTAGAACCATGCTAGGACCATGCAACCATACTAGGACAATGGCATGACCATGAGACCATACTGGGAGAATGGCATGACCATGAGACCATACTGGGACAATGGCATGACCATGCGACCATACTGGGACAATGGCATGACCATGCGACCATACTGGGACAATGGCATGACCATCAGACCATACTAGGACAATGGCATGACCATTAGACCATACTGGGACAATGGCATGACCATGAGACCATATCGGGACAATGGCATGACCATGAGACCATACTGGGACAATGGCATGACATGCGACCATACTGGGACAATAGCATGACCATGAGACCATACTGGGACAATGGCATGACCATGCGACCATACTGGGACAATGGCATGACCATCAGACCATACTGGGACAATGGCATGACCATGCGACCATACTGGGACAATGGCCTGACCATCAGACCATACTGGGACAATGGCATGACCATGAGACCATACTGGGACAATGGCATGACCATACGACCATACTGGGACAATGGCATGACCATGAGACCATACTGGGACAATGGCATGACCATGCGACCATACTGGGGCAATGGCACGACCATGAGACCATATTGGGACCATGCCATGACCATGCGACCATTCTCGGACCATGCCATGACCATGCTACTATACTAATCATGGTGTGAATTGGAGATGTGTGAATTGGAGAGGTGTGAATTGGAGAGGTGTGAATTGGAGAGGTGTGAAATGGAGAGGTGTGAATTGGAGAGGTGTGAATTGGAGAGGTGTGAATTGGAGAGGTGTGAATTGGAGAGGTGTAAATTGGAGAGGTGTGAATTGGAGAGGTGTAAATTGGTGAGGTGTGAATTGGAGAGGTGTGAATTGGAGTGGTGTGCCATGGAGTGGTGTGCCATGGAGTGGTGTGCCATGGAGTGGTGTGCCATGGAGTGGTGTGCTACGGAATGTGTCGGATGGGGTGGTGTGCCATGGAGTGGTGTGGCGCGACCTACCAATTGTATTATTGCCACGACTTATCAGATTCATAGGCTGCACCCCTCTCGTCCTGATACGACCTCAAGGGACGGTGTATGTGGCATCCTGGTGGGCGGAAAGAAGAAAACCAGGGGAAACAGAGTCCAGAGGCAAGGGTGGGGTGGAATGATATCCTATACTCCTACCCACCAAGGGACGGTTTCTCAAGCAGCCTGGTGGGCGGAATGAAGAAAACCAGGGGAACAGAGTCCCAAGGCAAAGGAGGGGTGGTACGGTATCCTCCCTATCCGCCATAAATTTTCAAAGGTTTTCCCAAAAACACCAAGGGATGGTGAGTGAGGCAATCTAATGGGGGGAGCGAAGGAGCCAGGTAGAACAAAGTTCAGAACCTGTTGGAGGTGGCGTGTGTTGGAAGCAAGGTGGTGGTGGGGCGATTGATATGCCCCCAACCCACCGAATGTGTTGCTTCCGAATGTGTTCATTGCAGGTTTCGTGAAGTTGCAGGTTGACTTCGGAAGACCTGCAGATCGGTGCCACATGGCAGCACATGGAACATTCGAGGACCAAAGGAACATTCGAATGTGTGAAATTCGGTTGACGAATTTCACCAAATCGAAATGCTACCCACGGAACATTCGCGAAGTGTAGCGATGCGATGTTACGAACGCGGTTCGATGTTGATTGCATGCTATAAAACTTGTTGCTTTGTATTGCATGCTTCATACTGAAAACCTGAATCACTATGTACGTGATACACTCTACTACAAAATCCAGAGAGCTCCTATCCTTTGTTCTAAGAGCACTAGCAAGCACATAAACACCTATAACTCTCTCGTTACTTAGGCAAATCGCGTGTTTGATGGCTCGTTGGAAAGCCAGAAGAGTGCTCTATTGTTTAGAACATTCCCCAGCTCCTGCAAGGTAGAGGAGAGTCCTCTTCAATAGTGGTATTAGAGCTGTTCGGAGGAGTCTACGCGCATGACAAGGAGCAAGCATGCCGACTTCAAGCGAGGCCTCCCGCACTTCTTTGGATGGTGTTGTTGTAAATTCCGGCAAACCCTGGGCAACCGCGACAATGTTCGACACGTCGGCGGTACCGATTTTCACGGGACAAAACTACTCCGCGTGGAAGTTTAAGTTCCAAGTGCTCATGATGGAGCGGGGACTTTGAGGTTTCTTCGATGGAACGGAGAAGAAGCCGGACGACGAGAGCGGCATCACGGCATGGAAGAAGAAGGACCAAAAGGCGTTCGCTACGTTGATTTCACGCATCGGCATCAATCTCGTGAGCTCGGTGTGCATGTGCATCAAGCTCGAAGCGTCGGCGCATGAAGCGTGGAAGCGGCTCGAGACTATCCACGTGAACAAGACTCTCCACGACAAGATCCTAGCCCGAAATGCGTTCTACACGGTGAAGATGCGCGCGGGCGAATCGATGCACGAGTATGCGACTCGTGTGGAGGAACTCAGGGAAACATTCATGGACCTCGGTGGAACGGTCACGGAGGAGGATTGGATTCTCACCTTGCTTTGCGGCCTTTCGGAAGAGTGGTCAACGGTGATTACGACACTCGATAGCGTGCAAGACACTTGGACGAAGGAAATGGTGGTCGGTCGGCTTCTCCATCAGGAATCACGTCGTAGACAATTCGCGAATGAGAGCGTGGAGAACGCCATATACTCCGGAGGGAGTTGCGGAAAGAAGTCCAAGTGGAGCAAGGGTGCGACGAATGAATCATCCGGTGGGAGCAAGCATCGCGGAAAGTGTTACTATTGCCGCAAACTGGGACACTTTTGGCGTGAGTGTCGGAAGCGCCCGAGCGATTGGACTCCATCGATGGCGCGGGACCAAGAGGGCAACGCGCACACGACATCCGTCGAGGCCGATGATTCAAAGGAGTCGCTCGTGTTAGTGGCCAACAACGGGAACAAAACTCCAAGCGACGCGTGGTTCCTCGATACCGGCGCAACGCAACACATGACGCACTCGGCGTCGCTCCTCAACAACATTGGCGCTCTGGGAGACGTCACGAGCATCGTGTTCGGAAACAACGAATCACTACCGGTGGTTGGAGTTGGGAGTACGCGCCTCATCGTCGATAGCGGACCGGTGGACGTCACGAACGTACTTCACGTCCTGGGGGTGAAGGTGAACCTTCTATCCGTCCCGCAACTTGCGAAGAAGGGCGTGATCGCCACCATCGACGGTGCGAAGATGAACCACTTTTGGAAAGGGGAGCAATTTGCGCAAGGTGTTCTCAATGGAGATATCTACCAACTCAAGACGTACCCGAGAGCGGTTTCATAGAACGTTGCGCAAGGTTCCAAGGGGACCCTCAAGGCGTGGCATAATCGACTCGCGCACGCCAAGTACGAGTCGGTCAAGGAGGTGGCCAACAAAGGACTTGCGAAGAAAGTCGACGTGATCGCCGGCGACGACGAGAAGGGCGTGTGGGCTGTGTGTGTCAAAGGAAAAATGGCTCGCAAGCCATTTGGTAGCCGTACCTCACCCCTCGCTAAGGACCCGCTTGCACTTGTTCACATGGACGTGTGTGGACCGATGCGGTGCGCATCAAAGGGAGGAGCGCGGTTCCTCTTGGTGATGCTCGATGACGCGACACGGATGTGTTGGACCCGACTCTTGAAGGCTAAGGGAGATGCGGCCAAGGCGATTCAAGGGTGGGTGCTCGATGTTTGCGACGACGACAAGAAGCGGATCAATTGTATTCGTACGGACGGTGGCGGCAAATTCGTGAACAACGAGCTTGAGAAATGGATGAAGAGCAAAGGCATTAAGCACGACGTCACAACACCCTACACACCCAAACAAAATGGAGCGGCGGAGCGGCTTAATCGCACATTGATGGAAGCCGTTCGTTCACTTCTTCAACACTCCAAGCCTGGGAACGAGTGGTGGGGAGAGGCGAGTGCGCTAGCGGCATGGATTCGTAATCGCTTGCCAACCAAGGTGCTACCGGGAACGACTCCGTTCGAAGCATGGACCGGAACGAAGCCGAACCTTTCCCTCCTATGCACCATCGAGTGCCTTTGCTACTACCATGTACCGGATCCACTTCGGCACAAGTTGCAACCAAAGGCTCGTGCGGCGATCTTCTTGGGAATTGCGCCAAACGAGCGTGCATGGCGAGTGTGGGACTTGGGTGAAAAGTGCGTTATCACGTCTCGGGACATGGTCTTCGATGAAGACAAGTTCCCGTCAAAGGAGAAACCCACTCAACAACTCACCTTCATCCTACCGCCACGAGAGGAGGTTGAAGAAAGTGAGGTTTCACCTCAAGTGGAGAAGGGATCTGAAGATGGACGGGGAGAGAACAACGAGGAGAGTGTCGATGATGTCGTGGAGGTGTCACCAACCGAGGCGGCAACTACCTCCACACTTTCCTCCCTACCATTGGCCTTGACCCGTGAGCGTCGTGAGGTTCGTCCTCCCTCCAAATACGCCGACTATGCTACGGTAGCCGTTGGGGAGACGGATAAGGAGGGCGCAGCATTTTGCTTCGCGACCAAGGGTGATGATGAACACGCGGAATCTCTCATGGAACCACCCCCTAAATATCCATCCCGTGCATGCTATGAGCATGTTGGTTTGCACATCTAGTGGGTTGGGTGCAAGGGGGAGTGTTGGAGGTGGCGTGTGTTGGAAGCAAGGTGGTGGTGGGGCGATTGATATGCCCCCAACCCACCGAATGTGTTGCTTCCGAATGTGTTCATTGCAGGTTTTGTGAAGTTGCAGGTTGACTTCGGAAGACCTGCAGATCGGTGCCACATGGCAGCACGTGGAACATTTGAGGACCAAAGGAACATTCGAATGTGTGAAATTCGGTTGACGAATTTCACCAAATCGAAATGTTGCCCACGGAACATTCGCGGAGTGTAGCGATGCGATGTTACGAACGCGGTTCGATGTTGATTGCATGCTATAAAACTAGTTGCTTTGTATTGCATGCTTCAAACTGAAAACCTGAATCACTTTGTATGTGATACACTCTACTACAAAACCCAGAGAGCTCCTATCCTTTGTTCTAAGAGCACTAGCAAGCACATAAACGCCTATAACTCTCTCGTTACTAAGGCAAATCGCGTGTTTGATGGCTCGTTGGAAAGCCAGAAGAGTGCTCTATCGTTTAGAACATTTCCCAGTTCCTGCAAGGTAGAGCAGAGTCCTAAAAAAAAGTGGTATCAGAGCTGGCCGGAGGAGTCTACGCGCACGACAAGGAGCAAGCATGCCGACTTCAAGCGAGGCCTCCCGCACTTCTTTGGATGGTGTCTTTGTAAATTCTGGCGAACCCTGTGAGAAACTTAGAACGAGAATGAATGACTTAGGAATGAAAGTGATACAAATATGAAACCCTAGAATTGTGTACCCCTTAGTATCTAACACGCTACAGCCTACACAAGCTATAATGGTGTACCCCCATAGGCAAAGTGGGGGAGAACAAGGGGTCACAAGACCAGTCAAGCAAAGCAAGGCAAAGCAAGCTCAGGGTGGATCACAACGTCACCACACATTCTGAGCACAAGTTCAAGGCCACAAGGCCTGTTCACATGCATGAGTACACACATATATATAACGCTAAACAAGCAAGTGCAGATATAGAAGATCACAGTACAAGCAAGGTCAAGAAGTGAGCAAGTGAGGCAAGGTAGGTACAAGACCTAACAGAGTACAGAAGCGCTGATGGTCACAAGGCGCAAGTGCCTTGGTGGAGATATCAGCAGTGTTGGCCTCAGAGGCCACGTAAGCAAGACGCAGCAGACCGCGCTGCTGCAGCTCACGAGCAAGGAAGTAGCGAAGAGCTATGTGCTTCGTTCTGTGCTCCCGACTCAAGGCCAGCATAGCCTTGTTGTCTACGTACGAAACTGGAGGAGAACGAGGCAGCTCTTCTAGGTCAGTCAGCAGGTAGGTGTGCCACCGTAGCTCTTGTGCAGCCATGGCCCCTGCGTAGATCTCAGCCTCACAACTGGAGCCGAGAACAGAAGACGAGTGGGTAGACCGCCACGAAACAGAGCCGGAATCAAGGGTGAAGGCGACGGGAAAGTCCGAGCCGAAACTCTCTCTGAGCTGGAGACGAGCTGCGCGGATCCAGGCAATCAACACCTCAGTGACATCACCCTTGCTGCGCAAGGGGAAGACTGAGGTGTAATGCGAGTAGTCGTCAACCACCAGCAGGAAGTAACGCTCGTGACCCTGTCCACGGACGCGGGCTGGGCCCCACACATCCATGTGAAGCGTCTGCAGCGGAGCCTCTGTCGGAGGAAACTCAAAGGAGTGAGGAGCAGCGCGCTGCCGCCCCTCGACGCAGGGAACGCAGGTGGGGGCAGGCCAGGGGAGGGAGGGACCGGGGAAGACCAGAGACAAGGACACGGGTATAATAAAATATAGGAAAGCACCTAGCCTAGGAAATCAAGCAATTCATGCATGCATATGATTATCCTATGCTAGAAATAGCATGATAATGTAAAGGCAAGCAAGCATAGCTGGCATAAGCCGTCGTACTCTCACACGTCCCCCCCTTAAAGCTGGGTGGCGTGAGATACACCCTGCTTGACAAGATAGTCCTTGAGAGCACGGCGTGCGTTGCCCATATCAGCTTCTGCAACGCAACTGTCCTCAGTGGGGTCGTATCCCTTCCAGCGTATCAGGAACTCGAGGGTCTTGCCACCGCGGCGCCGATGAGAGAGAACGCGCTCGATCTTGTACTCGGGTTCATCCTGTATAAGAACAGGTGGAGGTGGCGGTAGCTGCCGTCCCTTGAACTGTTGGTTGGGGTCCTTGTAGGGTTTCAGTAGCTGCACATGGAAAGCATTGTGACGCTTCCACGTATCTGGTAAGCGCAAGCGGAATGTAACTGGTGTAACCTGTGCCTCAACGAGAAAAGGACCACAGAAGCGAGGCCGGAGTTTGGATGGGAGGTGAGACAGGTTCAAGTTGCGCGTGTCAAGAAGCACCTGATCTCCGACTGCTACTGAGTGATCACGTCGCTGACGATCGGCATACTGCTTCTGGGAGGTCTGCATCGTGGTGAGTCGTCGCTGAGTCTTCTCCCATAGCTGCTGCATGGTGGTGACGAAGTGATGTGCGGCTTGGACATGTGCTGGTGTAGTTGGCTGCTGTGGTGTGAGTGGTTCCCGTCCGTAACACAGGAAGAAAGGAGTTTTCCCTGTGGCCGCATGTGATGCGTTGTTGTAAGCAAACTCTAGGGTTGGTAACTGTGTGTCCCAGTGGCTGACGTCGTCCTTGCAAGCTGTGCGCAGTAGCTGTTCAACCACTTGATTGAGTCGCACTGTCTGTCCGCCAGTCTGGGGGTGGTATGCTGAAGACATTGCAAGCTTTGTCCCCAACAGTCCCATGAGCTCCTTCCAGAACTTACTAGTGAATTTTGGGTCTCTGTCTGAGATGAGTGTAGCGGGGATGCCAGTGGATGGTGATGATGCGGTCGAAGAAGAGTCGAGCAGTTGCTTCAGCTGTAGCTGTGGCGTTGGTCGGTATGAAGTGACCTATTTTGGAGAACTCTTTGATCACCACGAGGATGGAATCATGTCCCCGTGAGGTCGAAGGAAGCCCTGTGATCAAGTCGAGGCTAACGACCTGCCATGGCTGCTCCGGTACGGGTAGAGGCTGAAGTAACCCTGCTTTTTTCTGCTTGCTGCTCTTCATCCGCTGGCACGTGTCGCAAGAGGTGATGAACTGCTGCACGTCTGCTGCCATCCCGGGCCAGTAGTAATACTTCGCTATCCCTGCTAATGTCTTGTTGCTCCCGAAATGTCCCGCGTAAGGTACGTCGTGAAACTCCTCCAATAGGATCTGCCGTAGCGGGGCGTAATTCGGTACCCAAATCTTTCCTGAACCCTTCCTTACAGCTAAGTCCTTCTTCCACTGTAATAGCTTCTTACTGAGGTAGGCGATGGGCTGCAAACTGTGTCCGTGATGCTGCATCAGTACTACTCCGACTGCTTGGTCACTAGCGTCTTCTTCCACCACGTAGTCCTTGTCTGGATCCGGTAAGATGAGTACTAGCACTGTAGTCAGTGCTGTCTGTTTGTTCAGTGCGCGGTAGTCGATGCACATCCGTAGACTGCCGTCTAGCTTTGGAGTGAAGAGAACTGGTGCACCGTAGGGAGAGGTGGATGGGCGGATCAGTTGTCTATCTAGTAGATACTCTATCTGCAGCTGCAGTGTTGACTTTCCGTGGATGGGAAGCTTCGTACCGTCCACCATCGTTGCTGTAAACTGGGTTTCTTCTTAGGATTCTCCAATTTTCTCCAACGTCCCGCGGTCGCACACCGAGTGGGACGCACCACTGTCCACCAGGGCCTGGAGGCGACGCCCGTTGCAGATCACCTCGAGTACTAGTGGTTGCTGCTGCTCCGAGTATCCGTAGATGGTATCGCTTATAGGATCGTAGGGTACGTCGAATATGTTATCCCTAGGTCCTGCGCTCAAAGATGCAGCTTCAGTATCAGTTTTCAACTGAGAAAGGTTAGAAGGATTTATCCGAGGCCAATTCGGCTTCTCTTGGGCCTGGAACCTTCCACTAAGCCTTTGCAGCTGTGTAGGCTTCATCTGTGGGGAACAGGGAGCCTTTAAACAGTGCTGCTGGGAGAGAATATTAACTCCTCGGAACGCTCGACCCGTATTAGCGCTCTGGAGTAGGGTCCCCATAATACACGGTACCGGTTTAATTTCTAACTCTCCCTTAATAAAGGCTTGAAACCCACGAGAAGTAATATTCTTACTTGTCGGGGTATACGGCTGGAGTTTCCCGGTCGGTGCAGGGTCTTGTTTTGCGGATCCTCCATTAGTCTCGGCGATTTCCCCTGGTGCCGGCTGGTCGTGACGTTTTAAATTTGCGCCACCATATTCTCCTTTTTTCGCCCTCTCCGAAGTTGCCACGTTGTCCGTTTTCTGCTTCGGGGGTGCCGCACTGTTCTTGTCCTTCAGCTCCGCACACCTTCTCTTCATTTTCCAACACGCCAAGATACGATGTCCAGTAGCGCCGCAAAATTTGCACGTGTCATTATTTGCTAGCCGCTGCTCCACATCGCCCTCGTCGTTCTCCATTGGGTCGGCAGTCGTGGGTGGTGCCAATCGCCCCATGCCACTAGTTGGCTTGTTGCGTCGTGTTCCGTAGTAGCTACTGTTCAGCGTGTCGAACTGTTCGATCAGTGCTGCCGGAACCTGCGCCCACGTCCCCTCGCCTTGGACTATTCTGTTGTTGATCCACTCTAGAGCTGGGCCTCGTAACAGTGTTGCTGCGAGCCGTATGCGCATTGCGTCTTTTGTCGGGTCGTGCATCTAACGGCTTCGAAGTAAATTTCGAGTTCAGCTACAAATCGACGAACGTCATTCCTTTTTAGTGTAGGATCGAACGCCTCCGGTAGCCTCGGCTTCACTACTTCGAGGTTAACTGTAGCTGCTGCCGTTGTCGCATGTAGAATTGTCGGTGTAGCCGCTGCTGCTGCTACTACTGTTGTCGCTGCTGCTGTGGCGGTTGCCGACTGGTTCGCAAGGAGTTTTTCGAGTCGTGGAAGCGCTGCACGTATTTGCTTATGCTCAGCACGTAACTCCGAGATTTTCTGTACTGAAATATCTCCTTTTCCCTCCATTTGGCGATTTACAGGAAGATGCGCGACGAAAAGAATCGAATTCTAGGTGCTGGTCGACTTACTGCGAGTCAAATTGACTGTAGAATCGACGAGCGCGAATTCTGTAGGTTGCGTAAATCTCCCTTAGGCAAAATTCGCGTCCGATCTTGGCCGTTGAGGAGAAAATCGATCCGACGCTCCAAATTCCAACCTTTTTGGGTGAAATTCTCTGGGCCGTTGAGATGAAACTCAATCGAACGGCCGAAACTCCAACCTTTCCACCAGTAAATCTGAGGGGTGTTCGAAAACCGAATCGAGGGGGACTTAGAAAAATTGCGCGGAACTGGTTTTACATACCCGTATCGGCGCTTTCGTCGTCGCCCCCGCGGTTTTTAAAGGCCGGAACTAAGCGGTTGAAGACCTCGCGTGTAGACCCGCTCTGATACTAAGTGTGAGGATCTGGGATCGAGCTCAGAAAAGATGATTCAAATTGAATTGAATTGAATTGAATGTCCACCTGGGTACAACACGAGGCTATATATAGGCTCGACACAAGGCCCCGTAACCAGGTGTTACGCGAAGGTTCCGCGGGTCGCGAAGCGTCCCGAACAGATCCTTACCGAATTCGGTAGAAGGCAATTCGGTGGCAACCGAAAAGCCAGAATTCGGTGCACGCAACCTAGCTCGGTGCTATAACTATAATAAAATATAGGAAAGCACCTAGCCTAGGAAATCAAGCAATTCATGCATGCATATGATTATCCTATGCTAGAAATAGCATGATAAAGTAAAGGCAAGCAAGCATAGCTGGCATAAGCCGTCGTACTCTCACAACGGGAGGCCATGGCGCGAAGACGAGGCAGGGAGGGGTGACCAAGGCAGTGGTGCCAGAGGAGATTCTGGTGAGACAGAAGACGACACGAGCAAGGGGCAGACTTAGGACCAGACCTGGACGCCGCAGCAGACACCTGACCCGACGCGGCTACCTGAGCAGACTCAGCGACCGGAGGAGACTCAGTAGTCAGTGTGTACAGGCTCGACCCCGGCTCACGGGTAAACGTGGCCAAGTGACGGCCCGTCCGAGCACAGGTACAGTGGGTCACTCGCTGACTCGCAGGAGTGAACTGGTGAACCCCTCCATCATGGAGGTCAGCACCACTCACCAAGTTCGTAGAGAACGAGGGGAGGTAAAGACATGACAGGGTGCCAGAAGGGGCCGCCGGACACGGTAGAATAGTGGAGAAGTTGGCAAGGACAGGACCCCCAGAGGGGTTTGCCAGGGAGACTGCCACTGGCCGACTAAGCGGCGTAAGCGTGGTGCGGTCTCGAAAAAAGGAGCAGGAAGCACCCGAGTCAAGGGTGAAGGTGTGGGTGGCTGGAGCCGACGCGGTACCTGAGAGCGCAGACTCACCAGCACCTGGTGTCAAACATTATATATGTTGTATTTGTTTAGGCTACAGTGGGTTAGCCTTCAGGGGGTACACAATTCTAGGTTTAGGTACTTGTACTCACTTCTCTTTCAATTCAACGATTCATTCTCTAACATGGTATAAAGAGCAGGTCCTTCGCTAGGACCGATTTCTTAGGGCCCACCACTGCTGACTGCCTACTAGCGCCCTCGTGCGCCTCACTGTCGGAGCGCCCTCGAGCGCCTCCCCAAGTGCCCCTCTTTTAACGGCCCCTTAGCGACCCGCGCGCCGCCCCTTAGAGGCCCCGTCGGCCCGTCGACCCCGAGTGCGCCCCACCTAAAGGCCCCGTCGGCCCCACCTAGAGGCCCCGTCGGCCCGCGCACCCCACCAAGAGGCGTTTTCGGCCCCACCTAGAGGCCCCGTCGGCCCGCGCGCCCCATTTAGAGGCCCCGTCAGCCCCACCTAGAGGCACCGTCGGCCCGTCGACCCCGCGCACGCCCCTCCTAGAGGTCGCGTCGGCCCCGCCTAGAGGCTTCGCTGGCCCTGTCGACCCCACGTGCGCCCCGCCTAGAGGCCCCGCTGGCCCCGTCGACCCCGCGCGCCGTCCCTTAGCGGCCCCATCAGCCCCGTAGACCCCGCGCGCTCACCCTTTAGCGGCCCCGTCGACCCCACGCGAAGCCCCTTAGCGCCCCGCACGCGACAGCCACGGCCCCACCAGAACCAGGCCACCCGAACCGAGCCGCCCGAACCGAGCCGCCCAGCTCGAGCCGAGCCGAGCCGCCCGAACCGAGCCGCGCCGCCCTACTTGAACTGAACCACGCCGCCCGTACTGAGCACCCTTTCTGGACCGAGCCGCCCTACCTATGTCGCGCTGCCTACTGCTTTTAGGGTGCACCTACTGCTACTGCTCCTTCTACTATACTGCTGCTCCTACTGCTACTATGGCTAGCCCTCCTGTACTAACTTTCGATACTGAGGGCCGCCCAATGAAGTTTGACACCTGGCTAGATGACCTGCACCTCTTCCTACATCTCACTGCCAAGGAGGACATCTCACTGTACGATCACGCCCTAGGCCATGCCACTGCCCCTGCTGCTACTGCTGACAGCACTGCCCGCTCACAGTGGCAGACTCGTGACGCCCACGCTCGCTTTGCTATTCGCAACTCCCTGCCGATAGATGAGCGTGAGCACTTTGGCCAGCATAAGACTGTACAGGCACTGTACACTGCTGTCGTTGCCCGCTACTCCTCACCTGCCTCTGCCGCGCTAGGCCGTCTCTCACTCCCCTACTTGTTCCCCGACCTCGCCTCCTTCCACACAGTCGCTGACCTCATCACGCACCTCCGTACTAGTGAGGCCCGCTTCCGTGCCGCTATGCCTGATGAGTTTCTTGCCACGAACCCCCCCCCCCGTCTGGCTCACTCTCTACCACCTAGTCACCCGCCTCCCTAACTCTCTACGTGCTGTCAGGGACCACTTCCTAGCTCGCTGCCCCACTGAGCTCACCATTGCCCTCCTCGAGAAGGAACTACTTGCAGCTGAGGCTAGCATAGTCGCTGTAGGTGCCTCTCGTGGCGACCCCCGCACCCCTTTCTTCGAGGGGTGTTCCCCTTCCCCCCTTCTTCCCTTTGTAGCCTCTGCTTTTGCTGTCGACCTCCTTGGTGCTGAGAAGGTCGGGACTGCGTCGGCTTCGAGCTGGCGCTGCAGCGGCAAGGGCAAAGGGGGCAAGGGAGGCGGAATTGACGGCGAGGGAGGCGATGGTGGGGGTGGTGGCGGCGGTGGGGGTGGTGGTGGGGCTGGAGGGGCTAGTGGCAGCGGTGGGGGTGGTGGCGGCAGCGGCGGGGGAAGTGGCAGGGGCGGGGGTGGTGGTTGGGGCGGCGGTGGATGCGGCAGCGGCAGGGGAGGGGGTGGTCGAGGAGTTGGCGGCGGCAGTGGTGGTCGTGGAGGCGCTGGCAGTGGCCAGAGCCAGCAGCACACTTCGTCGCCCTAGGAGCTCCGTGAGTGGTACTCTCAGCACGGGGGGGGGGGGGGGGGGGGGGGGGGTGGCCTTAGCTGCACGTACGTTATCCGCACTGGTGACCGCACTGGTCAGACGTGTGGGAGGGCTCACCCCACACAGCGCTGCTTCTCTCGCCTCAATGACGCTTGGCGCACTCAGTTTCCTGAGGCCACTGAGCTGCCCCGCTGGGCTGATCTGATAAAGAAAAACATTGATATCTTTGCACTAGACTTTGATGCTATTCTCACTGCCATGTATGTGATGTCTATTAGTGGAGAGGGTGCTCAGTACCTGCGTGTTCCGCCCGACCCGGGCATTCGGACCAGTGAGGCTGCCGCTCTAGGTGCTAGAGTGTCTGCTACCCCAGGTACTAGTGAGGCTACCGCTCAAGCGACTAGTGAGTCTGCGCCCCCTGGTACTGAGCCGACTGAGGCACTACACACCTTCACACTGGACTCAGGTGCTTCTCGCTGTTTCTTTTGTGACCGCACGGCCCTTGAGCAGCTTGCTCGGCCGGTTGCAGTCTCCCTCGCTGACTCTTCTGGGGGTCCGGTCCTTGCAACCTCCTCCACTGTCCTCCCCTGTCCTACGGTCCCGCCGCCCCGACCAGCTCCACCTCCGCCGCCGCTACCTCCACCACCGCCTTCACCTCCGCCACCTCCGCCCGCACCGCCACTACTGCCGCCTCCTCCGCCTCCACTGCCGCCACTAGCGCCCCCACCCCCGCCACCACTCAAACCGCCACCCCCACCCCCTCCGTCGCCTCCACCGCCGCCTCCACCGCCCCCGCCAGCTCCTCCAGTGCCCTTGCCCTCCTTGCCCTTGCCTGAGCGGCGTCTCCCGCTAGGGGCAGACGCCGCGCCGACCGACTCAAGACCAACGAGGTCGGCCGCAGCAGCAGAGGCAACAAAGGGCAAGAGGGGGGAGGGGGAGCACCCCTCAAAGACAGGGGTACGAGGGTCACCACGAGAGGCTCCTACAGCGACTATACTCTTTTCTGCTGCTAGGAGGCGCTCCTCGAGGAGGTCACCGGTGAGGGTGGTGGGGCAAACAGAGAAGAAGTGGTCCCTGACCGAGCGAAGGGTGTCAGGGAGTCGGGTGACTATGTAGTAGAGGATGATGTACATAGGGGGGGGGTTCTTGGCGCATAACTCTGCAAGAAGCGCAGCGCGGTAGCGAATGACACTAGTGCGAAGGTGCGTAATGAGGTCAGCGACTGTGGGAAAAGCGGCGAGGTCAGGGAAGAGGTACGGCAGTATGAGGCGACTAAGGGCAGCAGTGGCAGGGGAAGAGTAGCGTGCAACGACAGCGCCGTACAAGGTCTTAGCACTCATGTACTGACTAAAATGCGCGCGCTCAGCGGTCAGTAAGTGGCGGCGCACAGCAAGGCGAGCAGCAGCATCGCGCGTGGCCCACTGTGAGCGAACAGTGGCGTCAGCATCAGCAGCAGGGGCACGAGAGGCACCAGAGGTGAGGTCAAACAGGGAGAGACCGTCTGTTCTATCGCACTGTAGGAAAAGCTGCATATCATCTACCCAGACCTCAAAGTCAACAGCACGACCCTCAGCGTCAAAGGTGAGAACACTGAGGGTGGCCATGACAGCAGTAGACAGGCAGTGAGCACAGTGGGGTAGGGCAGTGCAGTGGCAGAGGCGGTGCTCTTACCAGGCAAGTGAGGCGGTCCGGGGCAGGTCGGCAGGGACAGGGCCGCTACTGTAGTGACGGTGGCGTCTCAGCTGCGGCGGCCCGGCGGCTCTGCGGCTCGGCTGCAATGCGGCTCGGCGGCTCTGCGGCTCGGCGGCAAAGGCGGCTCCGCGGCTCGGCGGCAAAGGCGGCTCGGCGGCAAAGGCGGCTCAGCGGCTTGGCAGCGAAGGAGGCTCGGCGGGGCCGTGAAGGGCGGCGTCGCTGTCGCGAAGGAGCGGCGACGGGGCCGCTGCAGGACGGCGACGAGGCCGCCGAAAGGGGCGGCGACGAGGCCGAGTAGGGGCGGCGACGGGGCCGCGGAAAGTGGTGGCGACGGGGCCACGGAAAGGGGCGGCGACGGGGCCGCTAAAGGGCGGCGACGGGGCCGCTGAAGGGCGGCGACAAGGCCGCTAAGAGGCGGCGACGAGGCCGCTGAAAGGGCGGCGACGAGGCCGCTGAGAGGGCGGCGTCGGGGCCGCTGAAAGGGCGGCGACGGGGCCGCTGAAAGGGCGGCGACGGGGCCGCTGAAAGGGCGGCGACGGGGCCGCTGAAAGGGGGGAGGCGGCGACGGGGCCGCGGAAAGGGGCGGCGACGGGGCCATGGAAAGGGGCGGCGACGGGGCCGCTGAAGGGCGGCGATGAGGCCGCTAAGAGGCGGCAACGGGGCCGCTGAAAGGGCGGCAACGGGGCCGCTGAGAGGGCGGCGACGGTGTTATGTGATGCTATCATCTGCATTCACGTCTGTCTGCCTCCCATCATATGTTCGTGCGCTGCATGCAAGGTGTGAGCGTGCGCAAGAAATTGTGTTTTGTGTGGTTTGAATTTTCTGAGTGTGTGTGAATGTTATTTGGCTTGAGCAGATGTCTGAAGTGACTCCTCTGCTCGAGAGCTTTCCGACGAACCAAGTATCGCTTCAATCGGAGCACGAACAAGAAAGTTACGAACGTTGGAGTTCGTATGCTTTTCATATTTGATTGTGGCAACTGTGGGAAGTTGCGGGGTTGACTCAATATGGGGTACAGACTTTTGGGGGTTGGGAAATTCGTCTTTTCTACTGTATTTGCTGCCAAATGGTTGGGAGAAACCAAACCAGGTTGGCAAGTGTGGCCAAGTTGGGTTGAGGTGGATTGTGGAGGTTGGGATAGTGACAAAGGTCAAAGTTGGGTTGCCTATGGGGAAGGGAATTGTGTGGCATGGGGTTTCCTTGGTTGGGGACACTCTTGGGACCTTCCCTCTCATCCTCCTCATCCCTTCCACCTGGTTTAGTGCTACTCTAACATTTTTTGTGTGGTAATTATAAGAACTTTGTGATTGAGTTAAGATTCCATGGCAGCATACCCCCTAGTGCGCCAAAATTGATAACTCAAGAAATACTTCACCTTTCTGTACGATTCAACCAGGAAAATGTATCCACAAACTAGAGCTACAACATATCTGAAATTGGTGAAGTTTTGACAGTGCGTTTTTTGTCGGCGGCGTTTCTTGTGAGCGCAACTTTTCTGTCCAGAATTCTAAGCCAACGATTTTTGAGAAATTTAGACACCTAATCTTCATAGACTCCGTCCTTAGTCTCTAACAGACGGGGCCGCTGAAAGGGCGGCGACGGGGCCGCTGAAAGGGCGGCGACAGGGCCGCTAAGGGCGGCGCGACGGGCCGCTAAGGAGGGCACGACGGGGCCGCTAAGGAGGGCGCGACGGGCCGCTAGGGGCAGAACACTAGGCGCGCCTCGGGCAGGGGACAACGCGCGCCCCGGGCAGGAAAAAAAAACTCGATCTTGGTGGGCCCTAGGAGAGTTCCCACTAGGGAACCTGCTTGATACCATGAGAAACTTAGAACGAGAATGAATCACTAAGGAATGAAAGTGATACAAATATGAAACCCTAGAATTGTGTACCCCTTAGTATCTAAACCGCTACAGCCTACACAGGCTAGATCATATAAGTTTGACACCCTTGGCAACCGCGACGATGTTCGACACGTCGGCGGTACCGATTTTCACGGGACAAAACTACTCCGCGTGGAAGTTTAAGTTCCAAGTGCTCATGATGGAGGGAGGACTTTGGGGTTTCTTCGATGGAACGGAGAAGAAGCCGGACGACGAGAGCGGCATCACGACATGGAAGAAGAAGGACCAAAAGGCGTTCGCTACGTTGAAATCACGCATCGGCATCAATCTCGTGAGCTCGGTGCGCATGTGCATCAAGCTCGAAGCGTCGGCGCATGAAGCGTGGAAGCGGCTCGAGACTATCCACGTGAACAAGACTCTCCACGGCAAGATCCTAGCCCGAAATGCGTTCTACACGGTGAAGATGCGCGCGGGCGAATCGATGCACGAGTATGCGACTCGTGTGGAGGAACTCGGGGAAACGTTCATGGACCTCGGTGGAACGGTCACGGAGGAGGATTGGATTCTTGTCAAACTTATATGCTATGATCTATCTAGGCTGTAGTGGGGTAGACACTATAGGGTACAACACTTCTAGGTTTCCTACTTGTACCCACATGTTTCCTAGTCAACTCATTCCTCGTTATTTTCACATGGTATAGAGCAGGTTCCCTAGTGGGACCGTTTCTTCCCAAGGGCCCACCATTAAATTTTGTTTTTCCTAACCTGCCCGAAGCGCGCCTCGCGCTCTGACCTGCCCTACCCTTTAGCGGCCCCTTAGCAGCCTGCCGTGCTCCTGAGGCCCGTCGCGGCCCCCCTTTGCGGCCCCTTCGAGGCCCCTTAGCGGCCTCCCTTCGCGGCCCCTTCTCGGCCCCTCAGCGGCCCCTTCACGGCCCCTTTGCGTCCCCTTCACGGCCCCTTCGCGGCCCCTTAGCGGCCCCTTCACGGCCCCTTCACGGCCCCTTAGCGGCCCCTTCGCGGCCCCTTTGCGGCCCCTTCACGGCCCCTTCGCGGCCCCTTCGCGGCCCCTTCACGGCCCCTTCGCGGCCCCTTAACGGCCCCTTCGCGGCCCCTTCGCGGCCCCTTCACGGCCCCCTCGCGGCTCCCTTCGCGGCCCCGCCCCGCTGCCCGTAGCGGCCCCGCCTCGTCGCCAGTCGCGGCCCCGCCCCGTCGCCAGTCGCGGCCCCGCCCCGTCGCCATTCGCGGCCCCGCCCCGTCGCCAGTCGCGGCCCCGCCCCGTCGCCCCTGCCTCGTCGCGTCGCCTCAACGGGACCCACGCGTCGTCCCCGCCTCGTCGCGACGCCCCTGCGGGACCCGCGAGGCGCGGCTCCTGCGCGTCGCGACGCCCCTCCGGGACCCGTGTGGCGTCACCCCTGCCTGCCACGGCGCCCTGCCCTAACCCGCGCCCTGGAGCAGCCGCCACTGCAGCAGCCGCCCCTGGAGCAGCCGCCCCTGCAACAGCCGCCCCTGGAGCAGCCGCCCCTGCAGCAGCCGCCCCTGGAGCAGCCGCCACTGCAGCAGCCGCCCCTGGAGCAGCCGCCCCTGGAGCAGCCGCCCCTAGAGCAGCCGCCCCTGCAACAGGCGCCCCTAGAGCAGCAGCCCCTGCAGCACCCGCCCTTGGAGCAGCCGCCCCTGCAGCTGCCGCGGAGCCCTCGCCCTACAGTGGTAGCGGCCTCGCCGTTGGCGCCGTCATACGCCTGCCCTTCTCGCCACTGGTGAGAACTGCCCTTGCTGCTACTGCTCTTTCTACTACTACTGCTGCTCGTGGCGTGGCCAGATGCAGCTCCAGCGCCGTCCGCGTGAGTCCCTCACCCTCCAACAGCTTCGTGATTGGTACGCTAGTTGGGGTTGTAGGGGTGGCCGCGCTGCGAGTACTGCTATTGCTAGTGCTGCTGCTACTGCGGCTACCACTGCTCCTGCTGCTCCTAGCAGTGGCCAGATGCAACTCCAACGACGTCCGCGTGAGTCCCTCACGCCCCAGCAGTTTCGTGAGTGGTACGCTACTTGGGGTTGTCGGGGTGGCCGTAGTGGGAGTTGTTGTGGCGTGAGGAGTTCGGGAGCTAATCGTAGTGGCTAGGCGCAGCTGCAGCGTAGTTCGCGCGCGGGTCCTTTCGCCCCAGCAGCTTTGTGAGTGGTACGCTCAGCGTGGAGGGTCACGGGGTACTGCTCGCTGTCCGTACGTCATTCGCACTGGTGCTCGGACTGGTCAGCCTTGCGGAACGTTTGGTCACGCAGAGTCCCGCTACTTTGCCCGTCTGAGCGACGCCTGGCGTACGGAGTTTGGCGACGCGGTTGAGCTCCCCGACTAGGTGAAGCTGCTTAGGCTGAGGGTAGATATCTATACTCTTGACTATGATGCTATCCTCACTGCCATGTATGCATTGCCTACTAGTGATGAGGGTGACTGTAACATGTGTGTTCCACCTGACCCGGAAATTGAGGCTGCTGCTCTAGGTGCTGCTGAGGCTGCTGCTCTAGGTGCTAGCGCGTCTGTTGCTCCAGGTGCTGGTGAGTCCTGCTGCCCCAGGTGCTGGTGAGTCTGCTCTCTCAGGTACCACGTCGGCTCACGCCTTACACACCTTCACCCTTGACTCGGGTGCTTCCCGCTCCTTCTTTCAAGACCGCACCACACTCACGCCGCTTAGTCGGCCAGTTGCGGTCTCCCTAGCAAAACCCTCTGGGGGTCCTGTCCTTGCCCAATTCTCCACTGTCTTACCGTGTCCGGCGGCCCCTTCTAGCACCCTGTCAGGTCTTAACCTCCCCTCGTTCTCTACGAACTTGGTGACTGGTGCTGATCTACAGGATGGGGGGATTGACCAGTTCACTCCTCCGAGTCAGCGAGTGACCCACTGCACGTGTGCTCGGACGCGCCGACACTTGGCCACGTTTACCCGTCAGCCGGGGTCGAGCCTGTACACACTGACTACTGAGTCTCCTCCGGTTGCTGCGTCTGGTCAGGTAGCTGCGTCGGGTCAGGTGTTTGCTGCAGCGTCCAGGTCTGGTCCTGAGTCTGCCCCCTGCTCGTGTCGTCTCCTGTCTCACCAGACTCTCCTCTGGCACCACCGCCTTGGTCACCCCTCCCTGCCTGGTCTCCGAGGCATGGCCTCCCGTGTCCTTGTCTCTGGTCTCCCCCGGTCCCTCCTTCCACTTCCTCCGGGGCCTGCCCCTACCTGCGTTCCTTGCGTCGAGGGGCGGCACCGCGCCGCTCCTCACTCCTCCGAGTTTCCTCCGACAGAGGCTCCGCTGGAGACACTTCACCTGGACGTGTGAGGCCCCGCCCGCGTCCGTGGACAGGGTCATGAGCGTTACTTCCTGCTGGTCGTTGACGACTACTCGCGTTACACCACAGTCTTCCCCTTGCGCAGCAAGGGTGAGGTCACTGAGGTGTTGATCGACTGGATCCGCGCAGCTCGTCTCCATCTTAGAGAGAGTTTCGGCTCGGACAATCTTGTTCTGCGTCTGCACTCCGATAGAGGCGGAGAGTTCTCCTCTGACCTTCTGCGAGCCTTCTGTCGTGCACAGGGCATTTACCAGACGTTCACGCTTTCGGCCTCTCCACAGCAAAATGGGATTGCTGAGCGCCGCATTGGCATGGTCATGGACGTCACTCGTACGTCCATGATCCATGCGGCTGCTCCCCATTTTCTGTGGCCGTTCGCGGTTCAGTACGCGGCGCATCAGATCAACCTTCAGCCCCGGGTCTCCTTGCCAGAGACCTCCCCTACCATGCGGTGGACGGGGAAGTTTGGCGATGCGTCTGCGTTTCGGGTTTGGGGATCTTGGGCGTTTGTCCGCGACTTGTCTACGGACAAGTTGTCCCCCCGTGCTGTTCCCTGCGTCTTCCTTGGCTTCCCCCCTGACGCGCCTGGTTGACAGTTCTACCAGCCCACCTCGCGCCGTGTTCTGTCCTCCCAGAACGTCACGTTTGACAAGTTGGTTCCTTACTACCGTCTCTTCCCCTACCGCACTGCACCCCTCCCCCCGCCGCCGCTCTTCCTCGCGCCAGGTCCTCCCCCGGTAGACCCCCTTCCCCCTCAGGGTCCTTCCCCCTCAGGTGTGTCCCAGGTAGACGCAGCCGAGCTTGTCGAGGTAGCTGTTGACGCTAATGCTACTAGGGGTGCTGAGCCTAGGGGTGCTGAGTCTGGGGGTGCTGAGTCTGGGGGTGCTGAGCCTGGGGGTGCTGAGTGTGGGGGTGCTGAGCGTGGGGGTGCTGAGATTGGGGGTGCAGAGCCTGAGGGTGCTGGGCCTACTCGTGTGGAGTCTGGCGGTACTGGGTCTGGAGGTCCTTCGGGTGCTTCGTCCCGACGGGAGCTACCCTCTCCACAGGAGCTGCGCAAGTGGTTTTCTCGGCGCTGGAGCCGTGCTGCTGGAGCTGGAGGTGCTGCTGGGTTGGAGGTTTTACTGCTGCTGAGGGTGCTGGTGCCATGAGTCCCAGAGGTGCTCATACTGGAGGTACTAAAGCTGCTGGGCCTGGGGGTGCTCCTTGTACTGGAGCTGCTGGCGGTGCTGGAGCTGGCAGTGCTGCTGGGGTAGGTGCTGCAGGAGCTGCTGCAGCTAGAGCTGCTGGAGCTGGAGCTGTTGCGTCTTCTGGTGGTCCGGCTAGAGCTGGAGCTGCTAGGGGTGTTGGCGCTGGAGATGCTGCTAGAGCTGGTGCTTTTGAGGGTGCTAGAGCTAGCGCTACTACAGCTGGGGGTGCTACGGGTGCTGGTGCTGCCGCTGGGGGTGCTGGTGCTGTTCCTGCTGGTTCTGGAGGCGCCGCGGCCGTACTTCGTTCCGCTCCTTGAGCAGGTTCTTGGTCTTCCGCCTTCTCCTGGTCCGTCTCCTTCCTTAGAGTGTCCGCCGCCTGTCCAGTCTGGGTCACAGTTACAGCCCGCCTCTCCACTGCCTGCTCCTTCTCCCTACACTGCTCCTACTGGAGGTCTTCCGGAGCATCGTGAGCCTGCGTCTCATCCTGCGTCGCCTGTTCGTGCTGTTCGCACTAGTCGTCATGTTCCGCGTCCGCGTCCTCCTTCGTTCACAGGCACGCACCAGATGGCACAACGTCCTTCCACTGCTCCACTGCGTGTCCCCTTGCCGTCACCTTCAGAGTCCTCTCTTCCTGCTCTTGCTGACCTGGGCTCTGACTCCCTTTGTGCTGCTAGTCCTACTGTCACGTGTCTCTTGGCTACTATTGTCATTGACCCTTCTTTTGAGTCCACTGCTGCGTCTGCCTTAGTTGCTTAGCTTGTCGACTTCGCTGCTCACTGTCGTCTAAACTACGCTGCTAGTCTTGTTGCTGAGTCTAGGTCTGTCTGTCCTCCATTCGTCGGGGGTGAGTGTGCTCTTAGCACGCACATCCTTGAGGACAGGCAGGAGGAGTTCCAGTGTTTTGCTCCTGCTTTACCTCATCTTGTGTCCATGCTGAGTGCCCCTGAGGGAGACCCGGATGCACCAGACATCCCGACTCCGCGCTCTTACGCAGAGGCGATAGAGGGTCCCTACTCCTCTCAGTGGCAGTCAGCCATGGACGCAGAGATGGCTTCGTTGAAGTCCACAGGCACCTATGTCGACGAGGTTCCCCCACCTGGGGCGAACATCGTCAGTGGCATGTGGATTTTGAGGGTGAAGCAGCCGCCGGGTTCTCCGCCTGTCTTCAAGGCGCGTTACGTGGCTCGAGGCTTCAGTCAGCGGCAGGGAGTTGACTACTTTCACACCTTCTCTCCCACCCCGAAGATGACCACTCTTCGGGTGCTGCTGCACATAGCCGCTCAGCGCGACTACGAGCTTCACTCTCTTGACTTCAACACTGCTTTCCTGCAGGGCAGCCTGCACGAGGAGATCTGGCTGCGCCGCCCACCTGGCTTCACTAGGTCGTTTCATCCTGGTACCCAGTGGAGCCTCCGGCGGCCAGTCTACAGTCTCCGCCAGGCGCCCCGTGAGTGGCACGACACACTGAGGACTACACTTGCGGCTCTTGGGTTTGCTCCTTCTACTGCCGACACGTCGCTGTTTCTACGCACCGACACCTCTTTGCCGCCGTTCTACATCCTCGTGTATGTCGACGACTTGGTCTTTGCTACTGCTGACACTGCTAGACTCGCCCACATGAAGTTCGAGCTGCAGAAGAGACACACGTGCACAGACCTGGGTGAACTGCGCAGCTACCTTGGCTTGCAGATCACCCGGGACAGAGCACAGCGCACCATTACCCTGACTCAGTCACACATGGTGCAGCAGGTCCTTCAGCGCTTCGACTTCACGTACTCCTCGCCTCAGGCCACTCCTCTGTCTACTCGCCACTCGCTCTCAGCTCTGCCTTCGGATGAGTCCGTAGAGCCGAGTGGCTCGTACCCAGAGCTTGTTGGCTGCCTCATGTACCTGATGACGTGCACTCGACCTGACCTTGCATACCCTCTTAGCATCTTGGCGCGCTATTTTGCTCCTGGGAGACACAGACGTGAGCACATGGCTGCAGCGAAGAGGGTGTTGCGCTACTTGTGCAGTACGTCGGGCATGGGGCTCGTGCTTGGAGGGCGGCGTCCAGTGGTCCTCACTGGTCACGCAGACGCTTCTTGGGCTGACGGCTAGGCTATGCAGTGGACGTCACAGGGTTACACCTTCAGCCTTGGTTCCGGCTCTGTTTTGCGGTGGTTTACCTGCTCGTCTTCTGTTCTCGGCTCCAGCTGTGAGGCTGAGATCTACGCAGGGGCCATGGCTGCACAGGAGCTACGCTGGCTCACCTACGTGCTGACTGACCTAGGAGAGTTGCCTCGTTCTCCTCCTCTTCTGTACGTAGACAACAAGGCCATGCTGGCCTTGTGTCGGGAGCACAGATTGGAGCACAGAACGAAGCACATTGCTCTTCGCTACTTCCTTGCTCGTGAGCTGCAGCAGCTTGGTCAGCTGCGCCTTGCTTACGTGGCCTTTGAGGCCAACACTGCTGATATCTTTACCTAGGCACTTCAGCCTTGTGATCATCAGCGCTTTTGTACGATGCTAGGTCTTGTGCCTACTTGGCCTCACTTGCTCACTTCTTGACCTTGCTTGTACTGTGATCTTTCTATACCTGCACTTGCTTGTTTACCTTTATATATAATTCTGCATGTGAACTGGCCTTTTGGCCTTGAACTTGTGCTCGGAATGTGTGGTGACGTTGTGATCCACCTTGAGCTTCCTGTGCTTTGCTTGACTAGTCTTGTGACCTTTTGTTCTCCCCCACTTTGCCTATGGGGGTGTGTCAAACTTATATGCTATGATCTATCTAGGCTGTAGTGGGGTAGACACTATAGGGTACAACACTTCTAGGTTTCCTACTTGTACCCACATGTTTCCTAGTCAACTCATTCCTCGTTATTTTCACAATTCTCACCTTGCTTTGCGGCCTTCCGGAAGAGTGGTCGACGGTGATTACGACACTCGATAGCGTGCAAGACACTTGGACGAAGGAAATGGCGGTCGGTCCGCTTCTTTATCAGCAATCAAGTCGCGGACAATTCGCGAATGAGAGCGTGGAGACCGCCATGTTCTCCGGAAGGAGTTGCGGAAAAAAGTCCAAGTGGAGCAAGGGTGCGACGAATAAATCATCCGGTGGGAGCGAGCATCGCGGAAAGTGTTACTATTGCCGCAAACCGGGACACTTTTGGCGTGAGTGTCGGAAGCACCCGAGCGATTGGACTCCATCGATGGCGCGGGACCAAGAGGGCAACGCGCACACGACATCCGGCGAGGCCGATGATTCAAAGGAGTCGCTCGTGTTAGTGGCCGGCAACGGGAACGAAACTCCAAGCGACGCGTGGTTCCTCGATACTGGCGCAACGTAACACATGACGCAGTCGGTGTTGCTCCTCAACAACATTGGCGCTCCGGGAGACGTCACGAGCATCGTGTTCGGAAACAACGAATCGCTACCGGTGGTTGGAGTTGGGAGTACGCGCCTCATCATCGATAGCGGACCGGTGGACGTCACGAACGTACGTCACGTCCCGGGGGTGAAGGTGAACCTTCTATCCGTCCCGCAACTTGCGAAGAAGGGCGTGATCGCCACCATCGACGGTGCGAAGATGAATCTCTTTTGGAAAGGGGAACAATTCGGCAAGGTGTTCTCAATGGAGATATCTACCAACTCAAGACGTACCCGAGAGCGGTTTCATCGAACCTTGCGCTCGGCTCCAAGGAGACCCTCAAGGCGTGGCATAATCGACTCGCGCACGCCAACTACGAGTCGGTTAAGGAGGTGGCCAACAAAGGACTTGCGAAGGGAGTCGACGTGATCGCCGGCGACGACGAGAAGGGCGTGTGCGCCGCGTGTGTCAAAGGAAAAATGGCTCGCAAGCCATTTGGTAGCCGTACCTCACCCCTCGCTAAGGACCCGCTTGCACTTGTTCACATGGACGTGTGTGGACCGATGCGGTGCGCATCAAAGGGAGGAGCGCGGTTCCTCTTGGTGATGCTCGATGACGCGACACGGATGTGTTGGACCCGACTCTTGAAGGCTAAGGGAGATGCGGCCAAGGCGATTCAAGGGTGGGCGCTCGATGTTTGCGACGACGACAAGAAGTGGATCAATTGTATTCGTACGGACGGTGGCGGCGAATTCGTGAACAACGAGCTTGAGTAATGGATGAAGAGCAAAGGCATTAAGCACGACGTCACAACACCCTACACACCCCAACAAAATGGAGCGGCGGAGCGGCTTAATCGCACATTGATGGAAGCCGTTCGTTCACTTCTTCAACACTCCAAGCCTGGGAATGAGTGGTGGGGAGAGGCGAGTGCGCTAGCGGCATGGATTCGTAATCGCTTGCCAACCAAGGTGCTACCGGGAATGACTCCGTTCGAAGCATGGACCGGAACGAAGCCGAACCTTTCCCTCCTATGCACCTTCGAGTGCCTTTGCTACTACCATGTACCGGATCCACTTCGGCACAAGTTGCAACCAAAGGCTCGTGCGGCGATCTTCTTGGGAATTGCGCCAAACGAGCGTGCATGGCGAGTGTGGGACTTGGGTGAAAAGTGCGTTGTCACGTCTCGGGACATGGTCTTCGATGAAGACAAGTTCCCGTCAAAGGAGAAACCCACTCAACAACTCACCTTCATCCTACCGCCACGAGAGGAGGTTGAAGAAAGTGAGGTTTCACCTCAAGTGGAGAAGGAATCTGAAGATGGATGGGGAGAGAACAACGAGGAGAGTGTGGATGATGTCGTGGAGGTGTCACCAACCGAGGCGGCAACTACCTCCACACTTTCTTCCCTACCATTGGCCTTGACTCGCGAGCGTCGTGAGGTTCGTCCTCCCTCCAAATACGCCGACTATGCTACGGTAGCCGTTGGGGAGACGGATAAGGAGGACGCGGCATTTTGCTTCGCGACCAAGGGTGATGATGAACACGCGGAATCTCTCATGGAACCACCCCCTAAATATCCATCCCGTGCATGCTATGAGCATGTTGGTTTGCACATCTAGTGGGTTGGGTGCAAGGGGGAGTGTTGGAGGTGGCGTGTGTTGGAAGCAAGGTGGTGGTGGGGCGATTGATATGCCCCCAACCCACCGAATGTGTTGCTTCCGAATGTGTTCATTGCTGACTGATCAAGCCATTCCTAGCAGCCAGCAGCAGCAGCACTGTGGAAAAGCAAGGAGGTTGGAGGGGTAGGTTTGTATTCGGGTGCTTGAAAGTTGCTTTTGAAGGAGTTACGACAAACCTACTTTTCTGTTGCTTTCATGGTGGGCGACTCGTCAAAATTCTCGAGTGGAACACAGTGGAGGTTGCGTGGCAGCGCCTGGTTGGTTTTCGATTCATACCTACGGAAATGCTGCAGTTCGAGAAGCTGTACTTTTTCGTGTTCATCGGTTGTTACTCTACTCCCGTTTCGCCCATACTCCTTCCCAAATTGCAGTTCGCTCGTTTGGCACCTTTTGGGATTCACAACCCCGATACTGAAGGAATCCAACAATTTCTCAATGTGGTCCGAGAATAGCAATCTAGTAAGATAGTACATATACTTATCGATTAGTAAGACTCATATGTATGTCATGTGAAGTTGATCCTGGCAATGTATATAACAATTTGCCATATTGGTTTATCCTGTGCTTACTCGGATCTCTCAGGAATATATAATGCAACTATCATTATATAGGCCAAGCTATCGTGTCACCGTACGATCGCAATCGAATATTCAAATACGATACCGGCTAATGTTGTACATTCTACTTTACTCTTAATGCACAATGCTTGAAGTTTCACTATTCGTAGCAAATTCTGATGAAGTATTAGGCAATTTGGAATAACGGGGAGTTATGTAGGCTCCACTTGTTCCATACGCCCGCCTCAACCTTGAGCAACGTCGCCTATCGATGCACATATTAACAGACTAAGCTACAATAGTGCGAACGCTCTGAATTTTATATGGTACGTTGCTAGTACTACATATATGTGGCCCACAACAAATAAGGTCATTCCAACAATGAAAGATCACAAAATTGTGCTTTGTTCCATACACGAGCCTCGAACTCCAACAACGTTGCATATTGGTGTAGTTGTCAACAAACTATGCTACACTGGTTAACACGCTTTGAGTTTTATGTGGTAAGTTGCTAATACCACACACATGTGCCCCACAAAAAAATGGCTCATTCCAACAAGTAGATATAACTAAATTGTGCTTTGTTCCATACACCAGACTCAAACTTCAGCAACGTCGCCTATTGTTGCAATTGTGAACATACTAAGCTACACTGGTACGATCGCTCTGAATCTTGTATGGAAGGTTGATACTACCACATATATGTGCCTCTAAAAAAATTAGCTAATTTCAACAAGGAGAGAGAACAAAATCGTGCTGATTTTGGTGATCAAATCATAATATATTAAGGTATCTGATATGGTAAATTATTGAATATTGTTGGAAATATAGAGAGACTCGGTCATGAAACTCATCCCTAGTCAATTATTTGATCTTGTTATACGATTTAACGTCTATTTGTAACCATTTGTGTTAGTATTTTTTTGTTCTATATTGTGAGTCTCGAATGCATTCCTGCTTGTTTAGGATAGGACTCTATCTCGAAGACTGTGTAGTTTGCTGTTTTGTACCCACTGCATCGCTATTACGACTGCCATATTTATAGACCTGGCGAATCGCGCGGGCAGTCATGCGGCGCGCCCGTGCAACAAGTGGAGCTGCACTGTGCCGCATTGTGCCGCATCATCTTTCTGCAACCAACCACATTCCCAGCATGATTCTGTCGAACATATATGCTATAGTCTTTCTAGGCTGTACTGGGGTAGACAGTATGGGGTACAGCTTTCTAGGGTTTCATATTTGTACCCAACTCATTTCCTAGTTCATTTCATTCCTCATTTCTTCACATAGTATAGAGCAGGTTCTCTAGTGGGAACTTTTCCTTGGGCCCACCACTAAAGTTTTTTTTCTGCCCTGAGATCGAGTCGCCCCTGACCGAGGCGCGTCCTGTGGGCCGCCCTCCCCTTAGCGGCTTGTCGGGCCGCCCTTAGCGGCCCCACTCACGGCCCCCACTCACGGCCCCGTCGCCACCCTTAGTGGCCTCGTCGCCGCCCCTTCCGTCCCGGCCACCCTCTCACGGCCCCGTCGCCGCCTCCGCGGCCCACCCGCCGCCCTTCGCGGCCGCGTCGCCGCCCTTTCGCGGCCCCGTCACCGCCCTCCAAGCGGCCCCGTCGCCGCCCTCTAGCGGCCCCGCCGCCGCCCTTCAGCGGCCCCGTCGCCGCCCTCCAGCGGCCCCGCCGCCGCCCTTCAGCGGCCCCGTGGCCGCCCTCTAGCGGCCCCGCCGCCGCCCTTCAGCGGCCCCGTCGCCGCCCTACAGCGGCCCCGTCGCCGCCCTCTAGCGGCCCCGCCGCCGCCCCTCAGCGGCCCCGTGGCCGCCCTCTAGCGGCCCCGCCGCCGCCCTTCAGCGGCCCCGTCGCCGCCCTACAGCGGCCCAGTCGCCGCCCTCCAGCGGCCCCACCGCCGCCCTCATGCGGCCCCGTCGCCGCCCTACAGCGGCCCCTTCGCCGCTCTGTGCGGCCCCTCATCGGCCCTGCCGCCGCCGTCGCCGAGCCGCCGCCGAGCCGCCGCAGAGCCGCCGAGCTGCCGAGCCGCCACCTGTCAAATATTATACATGTTTATATTGTGTAGGCTAAAGTGGGTCTAGCCTTAGGGGGTACAACTTTGTTAGGGTTTCCTACTTGTATCCCCCTCATGCCTAGTTTCATCATTCTCGTTTGTTCTAAGATTCTAACATGGTATTACGAGTCTAGGTTGTAACCTAGGACCGATGATAGGGCCCACCTAATCCGTTAGTTGCGCCCGAGTGCGCCTCACTTAGTCGCGCCCGCGAGCGCACCTCGTTTCTGCCCTGTAGCGCGCCCTAGCGTGCCCCTTACGAACCGGCCCCGCTCAGCCCGCACGCCCTAGCGTGCCCCTCGTGATCGGCCCCGCCCTCCTCGTAGCGCGCCCTTACGCGACCCGCTACCCCGCGCGCCCTTGCGCGCCCCTTACGAACCGGCCCCGCCCTTCCTCGCGCGCCCTAGCGTGCCTCGTGCGACCGGCCCTGCCCCACCCACGCGCCCTTGCGTGCCTCTCGAGAACCGGCCCTGCCCCACTAGCCCGCCTTTGCGTGCCCCGTGAGACCAGGCCCCGCCCCACTAGCACGCCCTCGCGTGCCTCCCTCCGCACAGCCCTGCCCTTGCAGCCCCGCTAGCGCCCCAATACACCTGAGCCGCGCCGCCCCATCGAGCCGCGTCGCCCTACCGAGCCGCGCTACTGCTGCTGCTGTCACTGCTACTGGCACTACTGCTGTTACAGCCGCCACTACTGCTCCTACTGCAGCTATGGCTAGCCCTACCGTGCTCGCTTTCGATGCTGAGGGCCGCCCACTGAAGTTTGACACATGGCTAGATGACCTGCACCTGTATCTCCAGCTCACTGCCAAGGAGGATATTTCACTGTACGATCACGCTCTAGGACACGCTGCTGCCCCTGCTGCTACTGCTGACAGCACTGCCCGCTCACAGTGGCAGACTCGTGACGCCCACACTTGCTTTGCTATTCACAACTCTCTGCCGATAGATGAGCGCGAGCACTCCGGCCAGCACAAGACTGCACAGGCACTGTACACTGCTGTAGTTGCACGCTACTCCTCACCTGCCTCTGCTACGCTAGGCTGTCTCTCGCTCCCCTACTTGTTCCTAGACCTGTCCACTTTCTCCACAGTCGCTGACCTCATCACACACCTCCGCTCTAGTGAGGCCCGCTTCCGTGCAGCTATGCCCGCTGAGTTTCTTGACAAGACCCCCCCCCCCCCTTCTGGCTGAGTCTCTACCACCTAGTCACCCGTCTCCCTGACTCTCTTCGTGCGGTTAGGGATCACTTCCTCGCTCGCTGCCCCACTGAGCTCACCATTGCTCTACTCGAGAAGGAACTGCTTGCATCTGAGGCTAGTATAGTCGCTGTAGGCACCTCTCGTGGCGACCCCCGCACCCCTTTCTTCGAGGGGTGCTCCCCCTCCCCCCTTCTCCCCTCTGTCGCCTCTGCTGCTGCTGTTAACCTCCTAGGGACTGAGCAGGTCGGGATTGCGTCCACTTAGACTGGGCGCCGCAGCAGCAAGGGCAAAGGGGGGCAAGGGAGGTGGATGTGACGGCGGGGGAGGCGGTGGTGGGGGCGGTGGCGGCGGTGGGGGTGGTGGCGGGACTGGAGGGGCTAGTGGCAGCAGTGGGGGTGGTGGCGGCAGCGGGGGTGGTGGCGGCACTGGCAGAGGAGGTGGCCGGGTTGGGGACGCTGGTGGTGGCGGCGGTGGGCGCGGTGGTGGCAAGGGCGGTGGTGGTCGAGGTGGTGGTCAACGCCAGCAGCAGACTCTGTCGCCCCAGGAGCTTCGTGAGTGGTACTCTCAGCATGGGGGGGGGGGGGGGGTGGACTTATCTGCTCGTATGTCATCCGCACAGGTGACCGCACTGGTCAGACGTGTGGCAGGGTGCACACCACACAGCGCTGCTTCTCCCGCCTTGACGACGCCTGGCGTACTCAGTTTCCTGGTGCCACTGAGCTGCCCCGCTGGGCTGATCTACTTAGGAAGAACATTGATGTCTATGCTCTTGACTTTGATGTGATTCTTGGTGCCATGTATGTGATGTCTGATACTGGAGAGAGAGCCCTGTACCTGTGTGTTCCGCCCGATCCGGGCATTCGGACCAGTGAGGCTGCCGCTCTAGGTGCTAGTGCGTCAGCTGCCCCAGGTGCTGGTGAGGCTGCCGCCATAGGTGCTCGCGTGTCTGCTGACCCAGGTGCTGGTGAGGCTGCTGCTCTAGGTACTCATGAGTCTGCGCCCTCTGGTGCTGAGTCTACGGAGGCACAACACACCTTCACACTGGACTCAGGTGCTTCTCGCTGTTTCTTTCGTGACCGCACTGCCCTTGAGCAACTTGCTCGGCCAGTTGCAGTCTCCCTCGCTGACCCCTCTGGGGGTCCGGTCCTTGCGACCTCCTCCACTGTCCTCCCCTGTCCGGCGGTCCCGTCGGGCACACTGTTAGGTCTCTACCTCCCCTCGTTCTCTACGAACTTGGTGGCAGGTAGTGCACTCCAGGACGGGGGTGTTCACCAGTTCACCCCTGCCTACGAGCGCGTGACACACTGCACGTGTGTTCGGACGGGTCGCCACTTGGCTACGTTCACTCGGCAACCGGGGTCGGACCTGTACACACTGACCACTGAGTCCCCTCAGGTAGCTGCGTCTGCGTCTGCGTCTGGTCAGCTGTCGGCCCCGTGCTCGTGTCGCTCACTGTCACACCAGACTGTCCTCTGGCACCACCGCCTTGGTCACCCGTCCGTGCAGCGTCTTCGTGGCATGCACTCCTGATACCTTGTCTCTGGTCTTCCCAGGGTGCTCCCTCCCCTCCCACCCTCGCCTGCTCCCCCCTGTCTTCCCTGTGTCGAGGGCCGGCAGCGCGCTGCTCCTCACTCCTCCTCCTTTCCCCCGACGACTGCTCCTCTGCAGACGCTCCACATGGACGTGTGGGGCCCAGCCCGCGTTCGTGGAAAGGGTCACGAGAGGTACTTCTTGATAGTTGTTGACGACTGCTCGCGTTACACCACGGTCTTCCCCTTGCGCACCAAGGGTGAAGTCCCTAATGTTTTGATCCCTTGGATCCGCGCTGCCCGTCTCCAGCTCAGCGAGAGGTTCCACTCTGACCTTCCTGTCCTGCGTCTGCACTCTGACGGAGGTGGGGAGTTTTCCTCCGGCCTCTTGGAGGCTTTCTGTCAGAAGGAGGGCATTGAGCAGTCGTTCATGCTTCCGGCCTCTCCACAGCAGAATGGGGTTGCTGAGCGCCGCATTGGCTTGGTCATGGAGGTCGCTCGTACCTCCTTGATCCATGCGGCTGCCCCCCACTTTCTGTGGTCGTTTGCGGTCCGATACGCTGCACATCAGCTCAACCTCTGGCCCCGTGTCTCCGTTCCGCAGACTTCGCCGACACTGCGTTGGACGGGCAAGGTTGGCGATGCGACACGTTTTTGGGTCTGGGGATCTTGAGCCTTTGTTCGCGATACGTCCGCGGACAAGCTCTCCTCCCGCGCTGTTCCTTGTGTCTTCCTTGGCTTTGTCCCGGACGCGTCTGGTTGGCAGTTTTACCACCCTACCTTGCGCCGTGTCCTGCCTTCTCAGGACGTCACTTTCAACGAGTCCGTCCCCTACTACCGCCTCTTCCCCTACCGCACTGCCCCGCTCTCCCCCCCGCCCCCTTCCTCGCTCTAGGTGCTGCTGTGGTAGACCCCCTTCCCCCTCAGGGTGCTGCTCATTCAGGTGTGTCCCAGGTAGACCCGGTTGAGCCTATCAAGGTAGCTGTCGACTCTCGTCCTGCTTGGGGTGCGGAGCCTGCGGGTGCGGAGCCTGAGGGTGAGGAGCCTGGGGGTGTGGAGTCTGGGGGTGCTGAGCTTGGGGATACTGGACCTGAGAGTGCTGCGACTGAGGGTACTGAGCCTGGGGGTGCTACACCTGAGCGTACGGCGCATGGAGACCCTTCGTCTTCCCAGCAACTGCGTGAGTGGTACTCACGGTACTGCAGCCTCAGGAGAGGTGCTTCTGGGGCTAGAGGTGGTGCTGGAGCTAGTGCTTGTAGTTCCCCACCTAGGCGGGAGCTCCCCTCTCCTCAGCGGCTCCGAGAGTGGTACGCTCGGCGTTGCAGTCTCCGGAGTGGCGCTGCTGGTGCTCGGGACCCTGGAGTTGGAGCTGCTGCTTGTACTGAGGACCCTAGAGTTGGAGCTACTGCTGGTGCTGAGGACCCTGGAGTTGGTACTGCTGCTGGTGCTGCAGACCCTGAAGTTGGAGCTGCTGCTGGTGCTGCGGACCCTGGACCTGGTGCTACTGCTGGTGCTGCGGACCCAAGAGTTGGAGCTGCTGCTGGTGTTGAGGACCCTGGAGTTGGAGCTGCTGCTGGTGCTGCGCACCCAGGAGTTGGAGCTGCTACTGGTGCTGAGGACATTGGAGCTGGTGCTGCTGGTGCTCCTGGTGCTGGAGGTACTGGCGCTGCTAGAGCTACTACTGGTGCTGCGGGAGTTCTGGCTAGAAACTCTGGATCTGAGGGTGCTGGTGGTCTCTCTGCTGGTTTTGGAGGCGCTACACGGCCTCGGCCGTACTTCGTTCCGCTCCTTCAGCAGGTTCTTGGTCAGCCGCCTCCTCCTTGTCCTGCTCCTTCCTTAGAGTTTCCTCAGTCTGTCTAGTCGCGGTCACAGTTACTGCCTGCCTCGCCACTTCCTGGTCCTTCTCCTTACACTGGTCCTACTGGAGGTCTTACGGAGCGTCGTGAGCCTGCGTCTCTTCCTGTGTCGCCTGAGTCTCGTTCTGCGTCACCTGTTCGTGCTGCTCAGACTAGTCGTCGTGTCCCGCGTTAGCGTCCTCCTGCTGTCCCAGGCACTCACCAGATGGCGCTTCGTCGTTCCACTGCTCCTCAGCGTGTCCCCCTGCCGTCTCCTCCTGCGTCCTCTCTTCCTGCTCTTGCTGATCCGGAGTCTGACTCCCTTCGTGCTGCCAGTCCTACTGTCATGCGTCTCCTCGCCACTGTTGTCACTGACCCTACCTTTGAGTCCTCCGCTGCGTCTGCTGTAGTCGCTGAGTTAGTTGACTTTGCTGCCGCTTGTCGTCTAGACTACGCCGCTAGCCTTGTTGCTGAGTGTGAGTCTGTCTGTCCTCCGTCCGTCGGGGATGAGTGTGCTCTTGGCACGGACGTCCTTGAGGACAGGCAGGAGGAGTTTGAGTGCTTTGCCGCTGCTTTGCCCCATCTCGTGTCCATGCTGATTGCCCCGGAGGGAGACCCAGATGCACCAGACATCCCGACTCCGCGCTCTTACGCGGAGGCGATAGAGGGTCCCTACTCCTCTTAGTGGCAGTCAGCCATGGACGCAGAGATGGCTTCCTGGAAGTCCACAGGCACCTACGTCGACGAGGTTCCCCCGCTTGGGGCGAACATCGTCAGTGGCATGTGGATTTTCAGGGTGAAGCGGCCGCCGGGTTCTCCACCTGTCTTCAAGGCGCGTTACGTGGCTCGAGGCTTCAGTCAGCAAGAGGGAGTTGACTTCTTCTAGACCTTCTCCCCGACCCCGAAGATGACCACTCTTCGGGTTCTGCTCCACATAGCCGCTCAGCGTGACTACGAGCTTCACTCTCTCGACTTCTGCACTGCGTTCTTGCAGGGCAGCCTGCACGAGGAGATCTGGCTGCGCCGCCCACCTGGCTTCACTGGGTCATTCCCTCCTGGCAGCCAGTGGAGCCTCCGACGACCAGTCTACGGTCTCCGCCATGCACCCCGTGAGTGGCACGACACACTGAGGACTACACTTGCTGCTCTTGGTTTCGCTCCTTCTACTGCTGACCCATCGCTGTTTCTACGCACCGACACCACTCTGCCGCCGTTCTACGTTCTCGTCTACATAGACAACTTGGTCTTTGCTACTGCTGACATTGCGGCACTCGCCGACGTGAAGTCGGAGCTGCACAAGAGACACACGTGCACAGACCTGGGTGAACTGACAAGCTACCTTGGCTTGCGGATCACTCGGGACAGAGCACAGCACACCATCACCTTGACTCAGTCACACATGGTGCAGCTGATCCTTCAGCGCTTCCGCTTCACGTACTCCTCGCCTTAGGCCACTCCTCTGCCTACCGGTCACTCTCTCTCAGCTCTGCCTTCGGATGAGTCAGTAGAGCCAAGTGGCCCGTATCCAGAGCTTGTGGGCTGCCTCATGTACCTGATGACCTGCACACGACCTTACCTAGCATACCCTCTTAGCACCCTCGCACACTATGTCGCTCCTCGTCGTCACCGGAAGGAGCACATGGATGCAGCTAAGAGGGTGTTGCGCTACTTGTGCAGTACGTCGGGCATGGGGCTAGTGCTTGGAGGACGGGCTCGAGTTGTCCTCACTGGGCACTCAGACGCTTCTTGGGCTGACGACCAGGCTACTCAGCGGTCGTCTCAGGGTTACACATTCAGCCTTGGCTCCGGTTCAGTTTCTTGGCGTTCTACTCGCTCGTCTTCAGTTCTAAGCTTCAGTTGTGAGGCTGAGATTTACGCCACAGCCATGGCTGCACAGGAGTTACGCTGGCTCACCTATCTGCTCACTGATCTGGGAGAGCGGCCTCGTTCTCCTCCAGTGCTGTACGTTGACAACAAGGCCACCAATGCCTTGTGTTAGGAGCACAGACTGGAGCATAGAACGAAGCACATCGCTCTGCGCTACTTCCTTACTCGAGAGCTGCAGCAGCGCGGTCAGCTTCGTCTCGCTTAAGTGGCCACACGGACCAACACTGCTGATGTGTTCACCAAGGCACTCCAGCCTTGTGATCATCAGCGCTTCTGTACTGTTCTAGGCCTGGTGCCCATTGGGCCTCACTTGCTTACTTCTTGACTCTGTTTGTACTGTGATATCTATTTATATACTTGCATGCTTACACCTGCTAGGTTGTGATCACTGTACCTCTTGTTATATTATCAATCTACATGTGAAGTGGTCTTGTGACCACTTGCTTGTGCTCAGAATTTGTGTGGTTTCCTTGAGATCCACCCTGAGCTTGCTTTGCCTTGCTTTGACTGGTCTTGTGACCATCTGGTTGTCTCCCACTTAGCCTATGGGGGTGTGTCAAACGTTATACATGTTTATATTGTGTAGGCTATAGTGGGTTTAGCGTTAGGGGGTACAACTTTGTTAGGGTTTCCTACTTGTATCCCCCTCATGCCTAGTTTCATCATTCTCGTTCGTTCTAAGATTCTAACACCGCCGAGCCGCCGAGCCGCTACTGAGCTGCCGAGCCGCTGCCGCCGCAGCTGCGGCCCTGTTCCTGCCGGCGCGCCCCGGCCCTCCCCACCCGGACTAGTGAGAGCTTTCCCGAGCAGCGTCTATGCCACTGCACTACCTCTAGCCTGCCGCTCTCACCACTAGACTGCTGCTGTCATGGCTACCCCCAGTGTCCTTACCTTGGATGATGAGGGTCGGGCTGTTGACTTTGAGGTCTGGGTCGATAACTTAAAGCTTTTCCTACAGTGCGATAGGGCAGACGGTCTCTCCCTTTTCGATCTCACCTCTGGTGCCTCTCCTGCCCCGCCTGCTGATGCTGACAGCACTGTTCGCTCACAGTGGTCCACACGCGATGCTGCTGCCCGTCTTGCTATGCATCGCCACTTACCGACCGCTGAGCGTGCGCACTTTAGTCAGTAAAAGAGTGCTAAGACCTTGTACGACGCTGTAGTTGCACGCTACTCTTCCCCTGCCACCGCTGCTCTTAGCCGCCTCATACTGCCGTACCTGTTCCCTGACCTCGCTGCCTTCCCCACAGTCGCTGACCTCATTACGCACCTTCGCACTAGTGACACTCGCTACCGCGCTGCGCTTCTTGCTGAGTTCTGCGCCAAGAACCCCCCCCCCCAATGTACATCACCCTCTACTACATAGTCGCCCGGCTCCCTGACTCCCTTCGCTTAGTCAAGGACCACTTCCTTTTAGTTTGCCCCACCACACTCACCGTTGACCTCCTCGAGGAGCGCCTCCTGGCAGCAGAGAATAGTATATTCCCTGTAGGAGCCTCTTGTGGTGACCCTCGCACCCCCGTCTTTGAGGGGTGTTCCCCCTCCCCCCTCTTGCCCTTTGTTGCCTTTGCTGCTGCGGCCGACCTTGTTGGTTTCGAGTCGGTCGGCGTTGTGTCTACCCCTAGCAAGAGACGCCGCACCGCCAAGGGCAAGGGGGGCAAGGGCATTGGAGGGGCTGGAGGGGGCGGTGGAGGTGGCGGTGGCGGGGGTGGAGGGGGTGGGGGTGGTGCTGGGAATGGTGGCGAGGGTGGAGGCGTCGGTGGCAGCAGTGGAGGCGGAGGAGGCGGAGGCGGAGGCGGTGGCGGTGGGAGGGGAGAAGGCGGAGTCGGAGGAGGCGGAGGTGGTGGCGGCGGCGGCGGTGGAGCTGGTCGTGGCACTGCACAGAGGGGTGGCTCCGGTGGTGGTCAGCGCCAGCAGAAGCAAAGCACTTGTGAGACTCCGTCCCCCCAGCAGCTTCGTGAGTGGTAAGCTGGGCGTCAGCGGAGTGGGGGTGCTGGTCCCTGTACCTACGTTCTCCGTACTGGCGACCGCGCTGGTGAGCAGTGCGGGGGCCCGCACCCCACCATGCGCTGCTTCGGCCGCCTGACAGACGCTTGGCGTCATCAGTTCCCTGACGCCACGGAGATCCCTCGCTGGGGCGAGCTGTCTAGGGCGGGTGTTGCTATCTTTGATCTTGACTTTGATGCTATTCTTGCTGCCATGTATGTTGTGTCTACTAGTGATGAGGGTGACTGTTACTTGTGTGTTCCGCATGACCCGGGCATTGGGATTGCCACTCTAGGTGCCGGTGTGGCTGCTGCTCTAGGTGCTGGTGAGGCCGGTGCTCTAGGTGCTAGTGAGTCCGCTGCCCCAGGTACTGGTGAGTCTGCTCTCTTAGGTACCACGTCGGCTCAGGCCTCTCACACCTTCACCCTTGACTCGGGTGCTTCCCGCTCCTTCTTTCGAGACCGCACCACACTCACGCCGCTTAGTCGACCAGTGGCGGTCTCCTTGGCAGACCCCTCTGGGGGTCCTGACCTTGCCCACTTCTCCACTTTCTTACCGTGTCCGGCGGCCCCCTCTGGCACCCTGTCATATCTTAACTTCCCCTCGTTCTCTACGAACTTGGTGAGTGGTTCTGATCTACAGGATGGGGGGGTTCACCAGTTCACTCCTGCGAGTCAGCGAGTGACCCACTGCACGTGTGCTCGGACGGGCCGACACTTGGCCACGTTTACCCGTCGTCCAGGGTCGAGCCTGTACACACTGACTACCGGGTCTCCTCCGGTTGTTGCGTCTGGTCAGGTAGATGCGTCGGGTCAGGTGTCTGCTGCGGCGTCCAGGTCTGGTCCTGCAACTGCCCCTGCTCGTGCCGTCTCCTGTCTCACCAGACTCTCCTCTGGCACCACCGCCTTGGTCACCCTTCCCTGCCTCGTCTCCGAGGCATGGCCTCCCGTGTCCTTGTCTCTGGTCTCCCCCGGTCCCTCCCTCCTCTTCCTCCGAGGCCTGCTCCTACCTACGACCCCTGCGTCGAGGGGCGGCAGCGCGCTGCTCCTCACTCCTCCCAGTTTCCTCCGACAGAGGCTCCGCTGCATACGCTGCACATGGACGTGTGGGGCCCAGCCCGCGTCCGTGGCCAGGGTCACGAGCGTCACTTCCTGCTGGTGGTTGACGACTACTCTCGTTACACCATAGTCTTCCCCTTGCGCAGCAAGGGTGAGGTCACTGCGGTGTTGATCGACTGGATCCGCGCAGCTCGTCTCCAGCTCAGAGAGAGTTTCGGCTCCGACTTTCCTGTTCTGCGTCTGCACCCCGACAGAGGCGGAGAGTTCTCCTCTGACCTTATGCAAGCCTTCTGTCGTGCACGAGGCATTCGCCAGATGTTCACGCTTCCTGCCTCTCCAGAGCAAAATGGGATTGCTGAGCGCCGCATTGGCATGGTCATGGACGTCGCTCGTATGTCCATGATCCATGCGGCTGCCCCCCATTTTCTGTGGCCGTTCGCGGTTCAGTACGCGGCGCATCAGATCAACCTTCAGCCTCAGGTCTCCATGCCGGAGACCTCCCCTGCTCTGCGGTGGACGAGGAAGGTTGGCGATGCGTCTGCGTTCCGTGTCTGGGGATCTCGGGCGTTTGTCCGCGACTTGTCTGCGGACAAGGTGTCCCCCCGTGCTGTTCCCTGCGTCTTCCTTGGCTTCCCCCCTGACGCGCCTGGTTGGCAGTTCTACCACCCCACCTCGCGCCGTGTTCTGTCATCTCAGGTAGTCACGTTTGACGAGTCGGTTCCCTGCTACCGTCTCTTCCCCTACCGCAATGCGTCCCTCCCCCCGCCGCAGCTCTTCCTCGCGCCAGGTCCCCCCCCGGTAGACCCCCTTCCCCCTCAGGGTCCTGCCCCCTCAGGTGTGTCCCAGGTAGACGCAGTCAAGCCTGTCGAGGTAGCGGTTGACTCTGGTGCTGCTAGGGGTGGTGAGCCTGCGGGTACGGGGTCTGGGGGTGCTGAGCCTGGGGGTGCTGAGCCTTGGGGTGCTGAGCGTGGGGGTGCGGAGCCTTGGGGTGCTGCGCCTGCTCGTGTGGCGTCTGGCGGGACTGGACCTGGAGGTCTTTCGGGTAATTCGTCTCAGCGGGACCTCCTCTCTTCACAGGAGCTGCGCGAGTGGTTTGCTCGGCGCTGGAGCCGTATTGCTGGAGCTGGAGGTGCTGCTGGTGCTGGAGGTTCTACTGCTGCTGAGGGTGCTGGTGCCGCGGGTCCAGGAGGTGCTCGTACTGAGGGTCCTGGAGCTGCTAAGCCTGCGGGTGCTCCCGCTGCTGGAGCTGGTGCTGCTGGTGCTAGGGCTACTACGTCTTCTGGTGGTCCAGCTGGAGCTGGAGGTGCTGGGGCTAATGGCGCTGGAGATGCCGCTGGCGCTGGTGCTTCTGAGGGTGCTGGAGGTGCTGGAGTTGGCGCGGCTGGAGCTGGTGGTTCTCCTTGTGCGGGTGCTCCCGTTGGGGGTGCTGGTGATGTTCCTGCAGGGTCTAGTGGCGTTGCGCGGCCGCGGCCGTACTTCGTTCCGCTCCTTGAGTAGGTTCTTGGTCTTCCGTCCTCTCTTGGTCCTACTCCTCCCTTAGAGTTTCCGCCGGCTGTCCAGTCCGAGTCACAGTTACAGCCAGCCTCTCCACTGCCTGCTCCTTCTCCCTTCACTGGTCCTTCTAGAGGTCTTGCTGAGCGTCGTGAGCCTGCATCTCGTCCTGCGTCGCCTGTTAGTGCTGCTCGCACAAGTCATCGTGGTTCGCATCAGCGTCCTCCCCCAGTCTCCGACACACACCAAATGTCTCTACGTCCTTCTACTGCTCCACTGCATGCCCCTTTGCCTTCTCCTTCTGAGTCTTCTCTTCCTGCTCTTGCTGACCCGGAGTCGGACTCTCTTCGTGCTGCTAGTCCTACTGTCACGCGTCTCCTTGCCACTGTCATCACTGACCCTTCCTTTGAGTCCACTACTGCGTCTGCCTTAGTTGCTGAGCTTGTCGACTTCGCTGCTCGCTGTTGTCTAGACTACGCTGCTAGTCTTGTCGCTGAATCTGAGTCGTCCTCCGTCCGTCGGGGGTGAGTGAGCCCTTGGCACGGACGTCCTTGAGGACAGGCAGGAGGAGCTCCAGTGCTTTGCTGCTGCTTCACCTCATCTCGTGTCCATGCTGCTTGCCCTTGAGGGAGACCCGGATGCACCAGACATCCCGATTCCGCTCTCTTACGCGGAGGCGATAGAGGGTCCCTACTCCTCTCAGTGGCAGTCAGCCATGGATGAAGAGATGGCTTCCTGGAAGTCCACAGGCACCTATGTCGACGAGGTTCCCCCACCTGGGGCGAACATCGTCAGTGGCATGTGGATTTTCAGGGTGAAGCGGCGGCCGGGTTCTCCGCCTGTCTTCAAGGCGCGGTACGTGGCTAGAGGCTTCTGTCAGCTGCAGGGAGTTGACTATTTTCAGACCTTCTCTCCCACCCTGGAGATTACCACTCTTCGGGTGCTGCTGCACATAGCCGCTCAGCGCGACTTCGAGCTTCACTCTCTTGACTTCAGCACAGCTTTCCTGCAGGGCAGCCTGCACGAGGAGATCTGGCTGCGCCGCCCACCTGGCTTGACTGGGTCGTTTCCTCTACGGTCTCCGCCAGGCACCTCGTGAGTGGCACGACACACTGAGGACTACACTTGCGGCTCTTGTGTTTGCTCCCTCTACTGTCGACCCGTCGCTGTTTGTGCGCACCGACACCCTTCTGCCGCCCTTCTACATCCTCGTGTACGTCGACGACTTGGTCTTTGCCACAGCTGACACTGCTGGACTCGCCCACGTGAAGTTCGAGCTGCACAAGAGACACACGTGCACAGACCTGTGTGAACTGCACAACTACCTTGGCTTGCAGATCACTCAAGATAGAGCATAGCGCACCATCACCTTGACTCAGTCACACATGGTGCAGCAGGTCCTTCAGCGCTTCGGCTTCACGTACTCCTCGCCTCAGGCCACTCCTCTGCCTACTCGCCACTCGCTCTCAGCTTTGCCTTCGGATGAGTTCGTAGAGCCGAGTGGTCCGTATCCAGAGCTTGTTGGCTGCCTCATGTACCTGATGACCTGCACACGACCTGACCTTGCATACCCCCTTAGCATTCTGGCACGTTATGTTGCTCCTGGGAGACACCTCCCTGTGCACATGGCTGCAGCGAAGAGGGTGTTGCGCTACTTGTGCAGTACGTCGGGCATTGGGCTGGTGCTTGGAGGGCGGAGTCCAGTGGTCCTCACTGGTCACGCAGACGCGTCTTGGGTTGACGACTTGGCTACGCAGCGGCCGTCACAGGGTTACACCTTCAGCCCTGGTTTCGACTCTGTTTCGTGGCGGTCTACCCGCTCGTCTTCTGTTCTCAGCTTCAGCTGTGAGGCTGAGATCTACGCGGGGGCCATGGCTGCACAGGAGTTACGCTGGCTCACCTACCTGCTGATTGACCTTGGAGAGCCGCCTCGTTCTCCTCCAGTTCTGTACGTAGACAACAAGGCCATGCTGGCCTTGTGTCGGGAGCTCAGACTAGAGCACAGAACGAAGCACATTGCTCTTCGCTACTTCCTTGCTCGTGAGCTGCAGCAGCGTGGTCAGCTACTCGCCTCTCAGGCCAACACTGTTGATATCTTCACCAAGGCACTCGCGCCTTGTGATCATCAGCGCTTCTGTACTTTGTTAGGTCTTGTACCTACTTTGCCTCACTTGCTCACTTCTCGACCTTGCTTGTACTGTGACCTATATATACTTGCACTTGTATGTTTAGCTTTATATATGCTTGCATGTGAACAGGCCTTGTGGCCCTTGAACTTGTTCTCAGAATGTGTGGTGACGTTGGGATCCACCGTTAGCTTGCTGTGCTTTGCTTGACTAGTCTTGTGACCCCTTGTTCTCCCCCACTTTGCCTATGGGGGTGTGTCGAACTTATATGCTATAGTCTTTCTAGGCTGTAGTGGGGTAGACAGTATGGGGTACAGCTTTCTAGGGTTTCATATTTGTACCCAACTCATTTCCTAGTTCATTTCATTCCTCATTTCTTCACTGATTCTAGCATGACTTTTACAGCAGATGAAACTTGCTTGTGTCTTGTTGGCCAGCACATTACTTGCCACTCCACTCCAGGATACCTTCGCCACCTTCGAGAACCTGCCTTATCCAGCTTGTCATGGGACGTGATGGTGGCGTGTGTGGTGGAGAACTAATTTTCGTTTTGAAACTTTTCCTACGTCCTGACCCTTCAGTATTGGAGTGTGACTTGCAATTGTCGAGTCTCAAATATTAGGAATATTTTCTAAGTTGTTTCATTTTTTTAAACGATTTATTTGTTTCTCATGCCCGAAACGCCAACTTGACTTTGTTGACAGCTATTTGGGACCTAGAAGCTCTAAGCACACCTTTAATCAACGCTAGATTGTCCTCATGGGGTCACCTCCAAGGGTCCTTGGGTGCCTGGGAAAACCAGCCCCTATCCAAGGGTCCGTGTTTGTTGAAGGACTTTTCAAGCGTGAAAACAATCGTGTGCACTGGAGCACTCCCAAGCGCAATTGCGGAAGCAATAACGACTGATTGGCTCGTATGCATAAATTTCTCATCGCGTCAATACGTCGATAGAGAAATGTTCACTCCAAAAAGTTGTTTACAATGAAACACAAGCACACATTTACATAACTACTAATGCACGAGCAAAGCAAACACAAGGCAAGCATTTAGCAGTTATAAAATTTAATATGAGACTTCGCCATGTTGTCTTAGTAAAACGGTTGTCAAAATTCAGCTGCATTTGGCTTGATCCGCTTCATTAGAATAACTGAATTCAAATGACACTTCATCCAAACGCCCCTGCTGACTCCCCTCGCGAGCACTCATGAATTCTCGTTAACATTCATGAAGCCTCGTGTGGGAAAACTGTCAAACTTATATGATCTAGCCTATATAGGTTGTAGCGGGTTAGATACTAAGGGGTACACAATTCTAGGGTTTCATATTTGTATCACTTTCATTCCTTAGTCAATCCATTCTCGTTCTAAGTTCAGGGTTTAGGGTTTAGGGAACTGTTCCTAGGGCCCACCAAGAGTTTTTTTCCTACCCGGGGCGCGTGCCGCCCCTGCCCGAAGAGCGCCTAGTGTCCCGCCCTTAGCGACCCGTCGCGCCCTTCTTAGCGGCCCCTCAGGCCCCGTCGCTACCCTCTCTAGGCCCCGCGTGGCCCGATAGCGGCCCCGTCGCCGCCCCTTACGGCCCCGCGACCGCCTCTTACGGCCCCGCGACCGCCCCTTACAGCCCCGTCGCCGCCCCTCACGGCCCCGCGACCGCCCCTTACGGCCCCGTCGCCGCCCCTTTCGGCCCCGTCGCCGCCGAGCCGCGACCCCGTAGCCGCCCTTAGCGGCCCCGTCGCCGTCCCCCCTCCCCTCGGCCTAGTCGCCGCCCTTCAGCGGCCACTTCGCCGCCCCTCCACGGCCCCGTCGCCGCCCTTCAGCGGCCCCATTGCCGCCCTTCCGTGGCCCTGTTGCCGCCCTTTCGCGACCTCGTCGCCGCCTTTCAGCGCCCCCGTCGCCGCCCCTCGCGGCCTCGTCTCCGCCCTTCAGCGGCCTCGTTGCCGCCCCTTGCGGCCCCGTCGCCGCCCTTCCTCGGCCTCTTAGCCGCCTCTCCCCGCCTCGTCAAGCAGCCAAGCCGCCGTCACCGCCGAGCCGTCGAGCCGCCGAGCCGCCCTTGCCGCCGTGCCGCCGAGCTACCGAGCCGCCGAGCCGCCGAGCTGCCGAGCCGCCAAGCCGCCGAGCAGCCCCGCAGCCGAGCCGCCGAGCCGCCGAGCCGCCACGCCGCCGCAGCCGAGAGGCCGCAGTCCGTGCAGTCGCGGCCTTGTCCCTGCCGGCCTGCCTCGGCCCGCCCTACCTGCCTGGTAAGAGCAGCGACTCTGCCACTGCACTGCCCTACCCCGCTGCTCTCTCTGCCAGTCTACTGCTGTCATGGCCACCCCCAGTGTTCTCACCTTTGACGTTGAGGGTCGGGCTGTTGACTTTGAGGTCTGGGTTGATGATCTGCAACTTTTCCTACAGTGCGATAGGGCAGATGGTCTCTCTCTGTTTGACCTTACCTCTGGTGCCTCTCCTGCCCCTGCTGCTGATGCGGACGCCACTATTCGCTCACAGTGGGCCACGTGCGATGCTGCTGCTTGCCTTGCTGTGCGCCGCCACTTACCGACCGCTGAGCGCGCGCATTTTAGTCAGTACAAGAGTGCTAAGACCTTGTACGACGCTGTCGTTGCACGCTACTCTTCCCCTGCCACTGCTGCCCTTAGCCGCCTCATACTGCCGTACCACTTCTCTGACCTCGCCGCTTTTCCCACAGTCTTTGACCTCATTACGCACCTTCGCACTAGTGACATTCGCTACCGCGCTGCGCTTCCTGCTGAGTTCTGCGCCAAGAACCCCCCCCCCTATGTACATCACCCTCTACTACATAGTCACCCGGCTCCCTGACACTCTTCGCTCGGTCAGGGACCACTTCCTTTTAGTTTGCCCCACCACCCTCACCGTTGACCTCCTCGAAGAACGCCTCCTAGCAGCACAAAAGAGTATAGTCGCTGTAGATGCCTCTTGTCGTGACCCTCGTACCCTTGTCTTTGAGGGGTGCTCCCCCTCCCCCCTCTTGCCCTCTGTTGCCTTTGCTGCTGCGGCCGAGCTCGTTGGTCTTGAGTCGGTCGGCGCGGCGTCTGCCCCTAGCGGGAGACGCCGCTCTGGCAAGGGCAAGGGGGGCAAGGGCGCTGGAGGAGCTGGCGGGGGCGGTGGAGGCAGTGGTGGAGGCGGCGGAGAGGTGCGGGTGGCGGTGGGAGTGGTGGCGGAAGTGGGGGCACTAGTGGCGGCAGTGGAGGCGGAGGAGGCGGCGGTGGTGGCGGTGCGAGCGAAGGTGGTGGAGGTGGAGGCGGTGGTGGAGGTAGCGGCGGCGGAGGTGGAGCTGGTCGGGGCGGCTCTTTGCAGAGGGTCGGCTCCAAGGGTGGTCAGCGCCAGCAGCAACAGCAGCAGCGCACACGTGAGACCCCTTCCCCCCAGCAGCTTCGTTAGTGGTACACTGCACGCCCGCGGGGTGGGGGTGCTGGCCCCTGTACCTACGTTCTACGTACAGGCGACCGCACGGGTGAGCAATGTGGGGGTCCTCACTCCACCCAGCGCTGCTTCGGCCGCCTGACAGACGCTTGCCGTCATCAGTTTCCCGACGCTATTGAGATCCCTCGCTGGGGCGAGCTGTTTTGGGCGGGTGTTGCGATCTTTGATCTTGATTATGATGCTATTCTTGCTGCAATGTATGCTGTGACTATTAGTGATGAGGGTAACTGTTACCGGTGTTTTCCGCCTGACCCAAGCATTGGGGCTGCTGCTCTAGGTGCTGGTGAGGCTGCTGCTCTAGGTGTCAGTGAGCCTGCTGCCCTAGGTGCTGGTGAGTCTGCGCTCTGAGGTACCGCGTTGGCTCCGGCCACCCACACCTTCACCCTTGACTCGGGTGCTTCCCGCTCCTTCTTTCGAGACCGCACCACGCTTACGCCGCTTAGTCGGCCAGTGGCAGTCTCCCTAGCACACCCCTCTGGGGGTCCTGTCCTTGCCCACTTCTCCACTGTTCTACCGTGTCCGGCGGCCCCTTCTGGCACCCTGTCGGGTCTTTACCTCCCCTCGTTCTCTACGAACTTGGTGAGTGGTGCTGACCTCCAGGATGGAGGGGTTCACCAGTTCACTCCTGCGAGTCAGCGAGTGACCCACTGTACCTGTGCTCGGACGGGCTGTCACTTGGCCACGTTTACCTGTCAGCCAGGGTCGAGCCTGTACACACTGACTACTGAGTCTCCTCCGGCCGCTAAGTCTGCTCTGGTAGCCGCGTCGGCTCAGGTGTTTGCTGCGGCGTCCAGGTCTGGTCCTGAGTCTGCCCCCTACTCGTGTCCTCTCCTGTCTCACCAGACTCTCCTCTGGCACCACCGCCTTGGTCACCCCTCCCTGCCTCGTCTTTGAGGCATGGCCTCCCGTGTCCTTGTCTCTGGTCTCCCCCGGTCCCTCCCTCCCCTTCCTACGGGGCCTGCCCCCACCTGCGTTCCCTGCGTCAAGGGGCGGCAGCGCGCTGCTCCTCACTCCTCCGAGTTTCCTCCGAAAGAGGCTCCGCTGCAGACGCTTCACATGGACGTGTGGGGCCCAGCCCGCGTCCGTGGACAGGGTCACGAGCGTTACTACTCGCGTTACACCGCAGTCTTCCCCTTGCGTAGCAAGGGTGAGGTCACTGAGGTGTTGATCGCCTGGATCCGCGCAGCTCGTCTCCAGCTCAGAGAGAGTTTCGGCTCGGACTTTCTTGTTCTGCGTCTGCACTCTGACAGAGGTGGAGAGTTCTCCTCTGACCTTCTGCGAGCCTTCTTTCGTGCACGAGGCATCCGCCAGACCTTCACACTTCCGGACTCTCCGCAGCAAAATGGGATTGCAGAGCGCCGCATTGGCATGGTCATGGACGTCGCTCGTACGTTCATGGTCCATGCGGCTGCCCCCCATTTTCTGTGGCCGTTTGCGGTTCGGTACGCGGCGCATCAGATCAACCTTCAGCCCCGGGTCTCCATGCTGGAGAACTCCCCTGCTTTGCTGTGGACGGGGAAGGTTGGCGATGCGTCTGCGTTCCGTGCGTGGGGAACTCGGGCGTTTGTCTGCGACTTGTCTACGGACAAGCTGTCCCCTCGTGCTGTTCCCTGCGACTTCCTTGGCTTCCCCCCTGACGCGCCCGGCTGGCAGTTCTACCACCCCACCTCGCGCCGTGTTTTGTCCTCCCAGGACGTCACGTTTGGCGACTCGGTTCCCTACTACCGTCTCTTCCCCTACCGCACTGCGTCCCTCCCCCCCCCGCCGCTCTTCCTTATGCCAGGTCCCCCTCCGGTAGACCCCCTCCCCCCTCAGGGTCCTGCCCCCTCAGGTGTGTCTCAGGTAGACGCAGTCGACCTTGTCGAGGTAGCTGTTGACTCTGGTGCTGCTAGGGGTGCGGAGCCTGCGGGTGCTGGGTCCGGGGGTGCTGACTCTGGGGGTGCTGCGCCTAGGGGTGCTGAGCCTGGGGGTGCTACGCCTGGGAGTGCTGCGTATGGGGGTGCTGAGCCTAGGGGTGTTGCGTTTGGGGGTGCGGAGTCTGAGGGTACTGGACCTGCTCGTGTGGCGTTTGGCGGTGCTGGGCCTGGAGGTTCTTCGGGTGCTTCGTCCCGGCGGGAGCTATTCTCTCCACAAGAGCTGCGTGAGTGGTTTGCCCGACTCTAGCGGCGAGCTGCTGGAGCTGGAGGTGCTGCGGGTGCTGGGGGTTCTACTGCTGCTGAGAGTGCTGGTGTCGCGGTTCCCGGAGGTGCTCGTACTCGTAAAACTGGAGCTGGTGGGCCTGCGGGTGCTTCTCGTACTAGAGTTGGTGGTGTTGCGGGCGTCGGTGCTACTGAGGGTGCTGGAGCTGGACCCGCTGCATCTTCTGGTGGTCCGGCTGCAGCTGGAGCTGCTGGGGGTGTTGGCGCTGAGGGTGCCTCTGGTGCTGGTGCCTCTGAGGGTACTAGAGTTGGCGCTGCTGGAGCTGGGGGTGATGCTGGTGCTGGTGCTGTCTCTTCTGGTGCTGGTGGTGCTGAGCGGCCGTACTTCGTTCCGCTCCTTAAGCAGGTTCTTGGTCTTCCGCCCTCTGCTAGTCCGGCTCCTCCCTTAGAGTGTCCACCGCCTGTCCAGTCCGAGTCAGAGTTACAGCCTACCTCTCCTCTGCCTGCTCCTTCTCCCTACAATGGTCCTACTGGAGGTCTTGCTGAGCGTCGTGAGCCTGCGTCTCGTCCTGCGTCGCCTGTCCGTGCTGCTCGCACTAGTAGTCGTGGTTCGCGTCAGCGTCCTCCCCCTGTCCCCGGCACGCACCGAATGTCTCTGCGTCCCTCCACTGCTCCGTTGCATGCCCCTTTGCCGTCTCCTCCTGTGTCCTCTCTTCCTAATCTTGCTGACCCGGAGTCGGACTCCCTTCGTGCTGCCAGTCCTACTATCACGCGTCTCCTTGCTACTGTCGTCACTGACCCTTCCTTTGAGTCCGCTGCTGCGTCTGCCTTAGTTTCTGAGCTTGTTGACTTCGCTGCTCGCTGTCGCCTAGACTACGCTGCTAGTCTTGTCGCTGATTGTGAGTCTGTCTGTCCTCCGTCCGTCGGGGGTGAGTGAGCCCTTGGCATGGACGTCCTTGAGGACAGGCAGGAGGAGTTCCAATGCTTTGGTGCTGTTTCACCTCATCTCGTGTCCATGCTGCTTGCCCCTGAGGGAGACCCGGATGCACCAGACATCCCGACTCCGCGCTCTTACGCGGAGGCGATAGAGGGTCCCTACTCCTCTCATTTACAAACAGCCATGGATGAAGAGAAGGCTTCCTGGAAGTCCACAGACAACTACGTCGACGAGGTTCCCCCTCTTAGGGCGAACATCGTCAGTGGCATGTGGATTTTCAGGGTGAAGCGGCTGCCGGGTTCTTCGCCTGTCTTCAAGGCGCGCTACGTGGCTCGTGGCTTCAGTCAGCGGCAGGGAGTTGACTACTTTCAGACCTTCTCTCCCACCCCGAAGATGACCACTCTTTGGGTACTGCTGCACATAGCCGCTCACCGTGACTACGAGCTTCACTCTCTTGACTTCAGCACTGATTTCTTGCAGAGCAGCTTGCACGAGGAGATCTGGCTGCGCCGCCCACCTGGCTTCAATGGGTCTTGTCCTGCTAGTACCCAGTGGAGCCTCCGGCAACCAGTGTACGGTCTCTGCCAGGCACCTCGTGAGTGGCACGACACGCTGAGGACTACAATAGCGGCTCTTGTGTTTGCTACTTCTACTGCTGACCCGTCGTTGCTTCTGCGCACCGACACTTCTTTGCCGTTCTACATCCTCGTGTACGTCGACGACTTGGTCTTTGCCACAGCTGACACTGCTGGACTCGCCCACGTGAAGTCCGAGCTGCAGAAGAGACACACGTTCACAGACCTGGGTGAATTGCGCAGCTACCTTGGCTTGCAGATCACCCACGACAGAGCACAGCGCACCATTACCCTGACTCAGTCACACATGGTGCAGCAGGTCCTTCAGCGCTTCAGCTTCACGTACTCCTCGCCTCAGGCCACTCCTCTGTCTACTCGCCACTCGCTCTCAGCTCTGCCTTCGGATGAGTCCGTAGAGCCGAGTGGCCCGTACCCAGAGCTTGTTGGCTGCCTCATGTACCTGATGACCTGCACTCGACCTGACCTTGCATACCCTCTTAGCATTCTGGCCCGCTATGTTGCTCCTGGGAGACACCAACTGGAGCACATGGCTGCAGCGATGAGGGTGTTGCGCTACTTGTGCAGTACGTCGGGCATGGGGCTTGTGCTTGGAGGGCGGAGTCCATTGGTCCTCACTCGTCACGCAGACGCTTCTTGGGCTGACGACCAGGGACCACTTTCTCTCAGTCTGTCCCACCACACTCACCGTAGATCTCCTCGAGAAGGACCTCCTCGCGATAGAGAAGAGCATAGTCGCTGTAGGAGCCTCTCGAGGTGACCCGCTCGCCCCCATCTTTGAGGGGTGTTCTCCCTCCCCACTGCTACCCTCTGTCGCCTCTGCTGCTGCGGCCGACCTCCTTGGTCTGGAGTCGGTCGGTGCGGCGTCTGCCCCTAGCGGGATACGTCGCTCTGGCAGGGGCAAGGGGGGCAAGGGAGCTGGAGGAGCGGGCGGTGGAGGTGGAGGTGGAGGCGGTGGGGGGAGTGGGGGTGGCGGTGGGAGTGGAGGTGGGGGTGGAGGGGTTGGCGGCGGCACTAGAGGCGGAGGCGGCGGCGGCGGTGGCGGTGGGGGCGGAGGTGGTGGAGGCGGCGGTGGCGGTGGCGGTGGTGGTGGCGGCGGCGGCAGTGGAGGCGGTGGAGGCGGTGGAGGTGGTGGGGGTGGCGGTGGAGCTGGTCGCGGGTCTTCGCAGAGGAGTGGCTCAGGTGGTGGCTCGCGCCAGCAGCAGCGGCGCGGTCGTGCGACCCTGTCCCCTTAGCACCTCCGTGAGTGGTACACTACACGCCAGCGGGGTGGGGGCTTTGGTCCGTGCACCTACGTCCTGCGCACCGGCGACCGTGCGGAAGAGCAGTGTGGGGGTGCGCACCCCACCCAGCGCTGCTTTGGCCGCCTGACGGACGCGTGGCGCCACCAGTTCCCGGAGGCATCCGAGATCCCTCGCTGGGATGCGCTGTCTAGGGCGGGTGTCGCCATCTGTGATCTTGACTTTGATGCTATTCTCTTTGCCATGTATGCTGTGTCTATTAGTGACGAGGGTGACTGTTACCGGTGTTTCCCGCCCGATCCGGGCATTGAGACTGCGGTTCTAGGTACTGGTGCGGCTGCTGCCCTAGGTGCTTGCGACGCTGCTGCTCTAGGTGCTAGTGTGTCTGCGTCCTCAGGTACTGGTGAGTCTGCGCTCTCAGGTACTACGTCGGCTTCGGCCTCCCTCACCTTCACCCTTGACTCTGGGGCTTCTCGCTCCTTCTTTCGGGACCGCACCACACTCACGCCGCTTAGTCGGCCGGTTGCGGTGTCTCTGGCTGACCCCTCTGGGGGTCCTGTCCTGTCTCGCTTCTCCACAGTCCTCCTGTGTCCGGCGGCTCCCTCTGGCACCCTGTCTGGTCTCTACCTCCCCTCGTTCTCGACGAACCTGGTGAGTGGTGCTGACCTACAGGATGCGGGTGTCCACCAGTTCACTCCTGCACGTCGGCGAGTGACACATTGCACAGAGGCTAGCACAGGCCGACACCTGGCTACGTTCGCGCGTCAGCCGGGGTCGAGCCTGTACACTCTGACCACTGCGTCTCCTCCAGTTGCTGAGTCTGGTAGAGTAGCCGCGTCGAGTCAGGTGTTTGCTGCGGAGTCCAGGTCTGGTCCTGCGTCTGCCCCCTGTTCGTGCCGTCTCTTGTCTCAGGAGACTCTCCTCTGGCACCACCGCCTTGGCCACCCCTCTCTGCTTCGGCTCAGGGGCATGGCCTCCCGTCTTCTTGTGTTTGGTCTCCCCCGGTCCCTCCCTCCCCTTCCTCAGGGCCCTAGCCCTGCCTGTGTCCCCTGTGTCGAGGGGCGCCAGCGTGCTGCCCCTCACTCCTCCCAGTTTCCTCCGACAGAGGCCCCGTTGCAGACGCTTCACATGGACGTGTGGGGCCCGGCCCGCGTCCGTGGACAGGGTCACTAGCGCTACTTCCTGCTCGTTGTTGACGACTACTCGCGTTACACCACAGTCTTCCCCTTGCGCAGCAAGGGTGATGTCACTGAGGTGCTGATCGACTGGATCCGCCCAGCTAGTCTCCAGCTCAGGCTTTGGCTCAGGCTTTGGCTCAGCTAGTCTCCAGCTCAGACTGATCGAGCTTTGGCTCCGACTTTCCTGTTCTGCGTCTGCACTCGGACAGAGGCGGAGAGTTCTCCTCTGGCCTTCTGCGAGCCTACTGTCGTGCACGAGGCATCCGTCAGACCTTCACGCTCCCGGACTCACCGCAGAAAAATGGGATTGCTGAGCGCCGCATTGGCATGGTCATGGACGTCGCTCGTACGTCTATGATGCACGCGGCTGCCCCCCATTTTCTGTGGCCGTTTGCGGTGAGGTACGCGGCGCATCAGATCAACCTCCACCCCAGGGTCTCCAGACCGGAGACCTCCCCAGCCCTGCTGTGGACGGGGAAGGTTGGTGATGCGTCAGCGTTCCGGGTCTGGGGATCTCGGGCGTTTGTCCGCGACTTGTCTGCGGACAAGCTGTCCCCTCGTGCTGCTCCTTGCGTCTTCCTGGGGTTCCCCCCTGACGCGCCTGGGTGGCAGTTCTACCACCCCACCTCTCGACGTGTTCTGTCCTCCGAGGACGTCACGTTATACGAGTCGGTCCCCTACTACCGCCTCTTCCCCTACCACACTCCTTCTCTCCCCCCACCCCCGCTCTTCCTTGTACCAGGTCCCCCCCAGGTAGACCCCCTTCCCCCTCAGGGTCCTGCCCCTTCAGGTGTGTCCTAGGTAGACGCAGTCGAGCCTGTCGAGGTCACTGGTGACTCTGGTGCTGCTTGGGGTGCTGAGCCTGGGGGTGCTGGACCTTGGGGTGCTGAGCCTGGGGGTGCTGAGCCTGGGGGTGCTGCGTCTGGGGGTGCTGAGCCTGGGGGTGCTGAGCCTGGGGTTGCTGCGTCTGGGGGTGCTGAGCCTGGGGGTGCTACGCCTGGGGGTGCTGAGCCTGCGGGTGCTACGTCTGGAGACGCTGAGCGTGGAGGTGCTCCGCCTGGAGGTTCTCCGAGTGCTTCGTCTCGCCGGGAGCCACTCTCTCCACAGGAGCTACGCGAGTGGTTTGCCCGGCGCTGGCGCTGGAGGTTCTTCGGCTGCTGAGGGTGCTGCAGTCGCGGGTCTCGGAGGTGCTCGTACTGGGAGTATTGGAGCTACTGGACCTGCGGGTTCAACTGGACTGTAACTGCTGAGGGTACTGGCGCTGAGACTTCCTCTCGCGGTCCTACTGAGGGTGCTCCTGGTGCTACTGGAGGTTCTGGAGCTACTGGAGGTGCTTCTAGAGCGGGTGCTCTTGCTGAGGGTACTGGTGCTGTCCCTGCTGCTTGTGGCGTTGCCACGCGGCCTCGACCGTACTTTGTTCCACTCCTGCAGCAGGTTCTTGGTCTTCCACCTTCTACTGGTCCTCCTCCTCCCTTAGAGTGTCCACAGCCTGTCCTGTCACAGTTACAGTTGCAGCCTTCCTCCCCTTTGCCTGCTCCTTCTCCCTACACTGGTCCTACTGGAGGTCTTGCTGAGCGTTGTGAGCCTGCGTCCCGCCCTACGTCGCCTGTCCGTCCTGCTCGCGGTTCGCGTCAGCGTCCTCCTCCTGTCCCAGGCACGCACCGGATGTCTCTGCGTACGTCCATTGCTCCTCTGCGTGCCCCTTTGCCTTCTCCTCCTGAGTCCTCTCTTCCTGCTCTTGCCGACCTGGAGTCGGACTCTCTTCGTGCTGCCAGTCCTACTGTCACGTGTCTCCTTGCTACTGCTGTCACTGACCCTTCTTTCGAGTCCACTGCTGCGTCTGCCCTAGTTGCTGAGCTCGTCGACTTTGCTGCTTGCTGTCGCCTAGATTACGCTGCTCGTCTTGTCGCTGAGTCTGAGTCTGTCTGTCCTCCGTCGGTCGGGGGTGAGTGTGCTCTTCGCACGGACGTCCTTAAGGACAGGCAAGAGGAGTTCCAGTGTCTGGCAGCTGCTTCACCTCATCTCGTGTCCGTACTGCTTATCCATGAGGGAGACCCGGATGCACTTGACATCCCGACTCCGCGCTCTTACGCGGAGGCGATAGAGGGTCCCTACTCCTCTTAGTGGCAAGCAGCTATGGATGCAGAGATGGCTTCCTGGAAGTCCACAAGCACCTACGTTGACGCTGTCCCCCCTCCTGGGGCGAACATCGTCAGTGGCATGTGGATCTTCAGGGTGAAGCGGCCGCCGGGTTCTCCGCCTGTCTTCAAGGCGCGTTACGTGGCTCGTGGCTTCAGTCAGCGGCAGGGAGTTGACTACTTTCAGACCTTCTCCCCTACCCCAAAGATGACCACTCTTCGGGTACTGCTGCACGTTGCTGCTCACCGTGACTACGAGCTGCACTCTCTGGACTTCTGCACAGCTTTCTTGCAGGGCAGCCTCCACGAGGAGATCTGGCTGCGCCGCCCACCTGGCTTCACTGGGTCTTTCCCTCCTGGTACCCAGTGGAGTCTCCGGCGTCCAGTCTACGGTCTCCGCCAGGCGCCACGGGAGTGGCACGATACACTGAGGACTACACTTGCGGCACTTGGGTTTGCTCCTTCCACTGCCGACCCGTCGCTGTTCCTGCGCACCGACACCTCTTTGCCGCCGTTCTACATCCTCGTGTACGTCGATGACTTGGTCTTTGCCACAGCTGACACTGCTGGACTCGCCTACGTGAAGTCTGAGCTGCACAAGGGACACACGTGCACAGACCTGGGTGAACTGCGCAGCTACCTTGGCTTGCAGATCACCCGGGACAGAGCACGCCGCACCATTACCCTGACTCAGTCACACATGGTGCAGCAGGTCCTTCAGCGCTTCGGCTTCATGTACTCCTCGACTCAGGCCACTCCTCTGCCTACTCGCCACTCGCTCTCAGCTCTACCTTCGGATGAGTCCGTAGAGTCGAGTGGCTCGTATCCAGAGCTTGTTGGCTGCCTCATGTACCTGATGACCTGCACACGTCCTGACCTTGCATACCCTCTTAGCATTCTCGCACGCTATGTTGCTCCTGGGAGACACCAACCAGGGCACATGGCTGCAGCGAAGAGGGTGTTGCTCTACTTGTGCAGTACGTTAGGCATGGGGCTAGTGCTTGGAGGGCGGAGTCCAGTGGTCCTCACTGGGCACGCGGACGCCTCTTGGGCTGACGACCAGGCTACGGAGCGGTCGTCACAGGGTTACACCTTCAGCCTTGGTTCCGGCTCTGTCTCGTGGCGGGCTACTCGCTCGTCTTCTGTTCTCGGCTCCAGTTGTGAGGCTGAGATCTACGCCGGGGCCATGGCTGCACAAGAGCTTCGCTGGCTCACCTACCTGCTGACCGACCTTGGAGAGCCGCCTCGTTCTCCTCCAGTCCTGTACGTAGACAACAAGGCCATGCTGGCCTTGTGTCGAGAGCAGCGACTGGAGCACAGAACAAAGCACATTGCTCTCCGCTACTTCCTTGCTCGTGAGCTACAGCAGCGTGGACAGTTGCGGCTTGCGTACGTGGCCTCTTAGGCCAACACTGCTGATGTCTTCACCAAGGCTCTTGCGCCTTGTGATCATCAGCGCTTCTGCACTCAGTTGGGTCTTGTGCCCGTCTCGCCCCACTTGCTCTCCTCTTGAACTTGCTTGTACTCTCACATATATATATATATATATACTTGCGCTTGCTTGTCTAGCTTTATATATATGTGTGTACTCTTGCTTGTGAACTGGCCTTGTGGCCGTGACCTTGTGCTCGGACTGTGTGGTGACTTTGTGATCCACCCTGAGCTTGCTTTGCTTTGCTTGATTGGTCTTGTGACCCCTTGTTCTCCCCCACTTTGCCTATGGGGGTGTGTCAGAACTCTGTATAGCTTATACGTTTTGTGTAGGCTATAGTGGGGTATCCCATAGGGGGTACAACAGAATTAGGCTTTCCCATTTGTATCACTTCCATTCCTTAGTCATCCATTCTCGTTCAACTTTTCTCATGACCTAGGAGAGCCGCCTCGTTCTCCTCTAGTTCTGTACGTAGACAACAAGGCTATGCTGGCCTTGTGTCGGGAGCACAGACTGGAGCACAGAACGAAGCACATCGCTCTTCACTACTTCCTTGCTCTTGAGCTTTAGCAGCGCGGTCAGCTGCGCCTTGCTTACGTGGCCTCTGAGTCCAACACTGCTGATATCTTCACCAAGGCACTTGCGACTTGTGACCATCAGCGCTTCTGTACTCTGTTAGGTCTTATACCTACCTTGCCTCACTTGCTCACTTCTTGACCTTGCTTGTACTGTTACATACATATATAGTTGCTCTTGCTTGTTTAGCGTTATATATATGTGTGTACTCATGCATGTGAATTGGCCTTGTGGCCTTGAACTTGTGCTCAGAATGTGTGGTGACGTTGTGATCCACCCTGAGCTTGCTTTGCCTTGCTTTGCTTGACTGGTCTTGTGACCCCTTGTTCTCCCCCACTTTGCCTATGGGGGTGTGTCAAACTTATATGATCTAGCCTGTGAAGGCTGTAGCGGGTTAGATTCTAAGGGGTACACATTTCTAGGGTTTCATATTTGGATCGCTTTCATTCCTTAGTCAATCCATTCTCGTTCTAAGTTTCTCAAAAACCGTTTTCCCGTTGCAAAACGGAATTTACCGTTTTGTACCTGAAACAAATTTGTCTCGCTAGGCGCGCGACTTTCCAGCGAAGTATCTTGTTCACCACGTCACAAAAGTCAAAGCTCGAGATTTAGTTATTCAACTGAAATCTCGAATCAATCCCGAGCACCCTTCGGGATTCCTCGGCACCTCCCGAAACCCACGCGCACCCCTCCATGCGTGTAATCATGCACGACCGAATTTTCTGTCGTGCTGTACAGCGCACGAACGTGCGCTGTCCTGCTCGAGGGCAGTGCAATCATTTGCCCTGTCCTTATGCGAGCGTGCGCACAGTGCACGATCGCGACAGTGCGAGGCACACGCATGAGGACTGAGGGGCCACATGCGCTTGTCAGGACCCCACGTGCGGGCCTTGACCATAGCGCTCGGTTGACCTTGACCAGCACGAAAAAGTCAAACTCACAAAACACTCGCCACACTCGAAATACTCACGAAAATTTGAACTCTCATGAACTCTAATGAAAACTCACAAAAACGCATGAAAAATCATGATCGCACACGCAGACTCATGAGCAATCACGAAGTTCCGCGAACTTACCAAAACTCACGAGAACTCATGCGCTCTCACGGAAACTCGTCAACATTCATGAACATTCATGAAATGCACCCACACACAAAAATGCATGTAACTTATGAACCGCTAAGGCGATTCACAAACCGTAAACGCACAAATGTAAAGCACGCAAATGCGCTCCTCACATTCCACAAATTACATCAAAACAAAAACTCTCATTTTCCTTTATCGTCGGCAAATAGGCTGTAGGTTGACGTGCAAACCACATTTTGCATTCAACAGACTTCACCCTCCCCCGCCCATTTCTTGAAACGCCAGCTCGACCTCACCCTCCCTCGCCCATTTCGCTCACCAGGGACGGAGCTCCAGTCCCTGACACGCGACACCCAGTCGATGGTCACCTTAATGTTTTCAGAGTGCTTTGTTAAGACTCCGCGTCAAAGCCACCACGTCCCATCTCAGCAACCTTGTTTGTCATCTCCGAGTACACCTTGCGGTCAACCCTACAGTTACCGAGGCCATCGAGAGCCTTCGTCGCGCCTCACTACAATTCGAACGATACGAAGCTTCCAAAGCGGCGGATATCGCCCTCAAGGCCAAATTCAAGGTGGAGGGACCACGGGAAATGGGTGTTTCTTTGCTTCTTGTCGGGATCAACTTCCGTATCAAGGCTTCTCTCATCACGGCACTCCAAACACCCTCTGGCGATCTCACTTCCAATCTTCCGACAATGTCATCCCTATGAACTACATACTTCCAGGAGCTTTACAGCGCCTCACAACCCATCTCCCCCGGGGAATCTTTCTGGCCCCATGTCCCCCCTCCCATCTTCCCCCTTCAATCTCAGACCGTCTCTCCAGCCCCTTTTCTATGGAGGAGATCTCCAGAGCAATCAACAAGCTACCACGAGGCAAAACCCTCGGCCCCAACGGTCTTCCCTACGAACTCTTCAGACACTTCCGCGCAAAGTTCTCCCCCGTCCTTCACGCCATGTTTCTGGAAATTCACACCGCGCTCCCCCTGTCACTGCTGCAGGGACGCACCGTGCTTATCCCCAAAAAAGGGGACTCCTCGAAGATTGATAATCTGCGTCCCATCACCTTAATGAGCTCCGACTACAAAATTCTTGCCATTTGCCTTGCGAAATTGCCTTCAACCCCTGCTTACGTCCATCATTAACCACTCCCAGGCTGAATTCATTAACTCTAGGATGATCAAGGACACAATAAATGATAAGCTTGACCTGTTTGACTGGGTATCCACACAAACCACCCCTCTCCTCGCCTTGACCGTTGACATACGCAAAACGTATGATCTGGTGGACCGGGACTTTATGCTTGAATGTCAATCTCACCTGGGTCTTCCCCCCCCCTTCATCCGCTGGGTCTCCTTGATGCATTCCAACACGACCACCAGGATCTCGGTCAACCCTGTGCGGTCCCCCTATCGCGGTCCGTTCTGGAGTTCAACAAGGATGCCCCCTCGCCCCGCTGCTCTTCCTTTGTGTAATCGAAGTATTTCACCGGTATGTTCTGTTTTTTACAGGGCTTCCCCGTTTCCCGAACCCAGCGACGACTTATGGTCTGTTATGTGGATGACGTTACTATTTTCCTCAACAACGATACTGAGTTAAGCACGGCCTCCCATGTTTTTCTCTCTTTTGCAGCGGTTTCTGGGGAGCACCCTAACTGGTCAAAATGCTCGCTCATCCCCTTTAACCTTCCCCCCTCCGACATTCGCCACGCAAGAGACATCCCTTTAACCTTTCATCCTCGTGGGGATTCGGACTTCGAGTGTATCCTCGGGGTTCACGTCTCCTTGTCCGGGCGGACGGACAAGACATGGGAAATTGCGCTGGGGAAGATCAAAAGCTCGGCTAACCTCCTTGCCAACTTGCACATCTCTGTAACCTGCCGGAAACGCCTTACTAATGAACGACTCAATCCGGTGCTCTCCTTCCCTGGAAGATTCCAGCCCCCGCCACCCCCCTCCTTACAGGCAATTGATGCCGTGGTGGGAAACCTGCTATTGTCGTCCAAATACTGTCAGAATATTATGCTCTAGCCTGTAGTGGGGTGCTCTATAGCGAGTACAACCCTTCTAGGGTTTGCTATTTGTATCCTCATTCTTGCTAGTGCAACCCTCTTCTTTCTTCTAAATTTTCACATGCTATCAGAGCAGGTCGATCCCCTTGGATCGATCCTGTGGGTGGGCTTACCACCTCCTTGCTTCCGCTGCATTTGCTACCACTACTCTTGGTGCCGCACGCCTCGTGGCGTGCGGCTGTTTTTTTTTTTTTCTTCCCGCCGTGCGCCCCGAGGCGCGCGGCGGTTTTCTGCCCGCTGTGCGCCCCGAGGCGCGCGGCGGTTCTCTACCCGCTGTGCGCCCTGAGGCGCGCGGCGGGCTTCTACCCCGTCATTCACCACGTCGCCCTCGGGAGGCGCCAGGCTCGCGCGCGGCTCGGGCCGCCTGCGAGCGGCTCGGGCGACTGTACCAGGCCCGTGGTGGGCCCGTTCCTTGCTGCCCCTGCCCTCCCTGCTATCCCTCAGTGCTTCTACTGGCGCCCCACCCCTCCTACTCTTGCATTAGGGTTTGGGGGTGAGGGGTATGGGGGTGAACCCACTGTGTGCCGTTCCCTGCTCCTCCTCCTCCTCCGTCTCCTTGTGCTGCAGCTGCCGCTGAGGGGGGGTGGACTTGTTGGAGCCGGTGGAGTGGTACTAAGGGGGGGTGAAGGGGGAGTGGAGCTAGGGGTGTAGCAGCGGGTGTGTGTCAGGGGGAGTGGGATAGTTTGGGGAAGCTGAATGGAGGTTGCCGTCGTGCCGCCAGCAGCACCTGTAGTCCGGGGAGTTGCTCCAGTAGCCCAATCGTAGCCACCTGTGCCAGTCGCCCGTGGGTCCGTTGCTCGTCTGCCGCTACTTAAGCCGCGGGGCCAGTTACTCCAGTAGTCCGGAGCATTGTTCCGGTAGCCACTGTGCCAGTGTGCCTCCTGTTGCCCGTGTGTCTACAGCTTCAGCCGTCGCCTCCTATCTCCTCTCCTCTCACTCCCTCTCCTCCTCCTCACTTGCCCGTTGTGACTACCACTAGCTTTGCTCATAATTGTGAACTTAAACTATTGCTTCTTGAACTTGTGCTCAGAATGTGTGGTGACATAGTGATCCACCCAGAGCTTGTACTGCTTTGCTTGCTCTGCTGATTACACCCCACTTTGCCTATGGGGGTGTGTCAGAATATTATGCTCTAGCCTGTAGTGGGGTGCTCTATAGCGAGTACAACCCTTCTAGGGTTTGCTATTTGTATCCTCATTCTTGCTAGTGCAACCCTCTTCTTTCTTCTAAATTTTCACAAATACCGTTCCGAGGGCCGAACCACTCGCCTCCTCACTCACAACACCATCTACAATAAGGTGGAACACAGAGGGGTGGGCGCAATCAAACCTTCAGATCAAATTTTGGCGCTTAACGTGCAGCGCGCTTTCTGATGCTTCTCCCTGCTTCTAGGAGCCGCTATAGCCAGGATCTGTGTTCCCATCCCCTTCGGACTACACGGGTTCTTACTTCACGAAGACTTCTCACTAGCACTCCTTGAGTCTGTTCCCCTTCGGTTCCGCGTAGAAGTTCGCAACGTTCTATCCCTGTCCTTGCCAGTTCTTCCCCCACGCCCTGAATTCTGGTGCATTCTGGTCGAGCCCGTCCCCTTCAACAGGTGCCTCAAGAAGCCTGGCGGCCGGCCCTTTGGACGCCTCAAGGACGAAGTTGTCCTCTTGACAAAGGAGGTCCGTATCGGACACATCGTACGACATAACAAACAAGGGGCTCGGCGGATGACGGACGCCGAGATTATGGAGCAATACCTGCCTAAGGACTATCCGTGCAGCCGTCGCATCATCAAGGCTGTATACCACGCCATGCCGCCAGAATGGTGGGCAGCGCTTGCTACCTCCCACACTTTTGTCCCTCCCGAATACGGGGACTGGGTCATTCTGGTGGCGGATATGCTCGCTCCTCCTCAACATGCATTGGAGGTTGACCAGATTCTTACTGACGCTTCGTTTTTTGCGAATGTCTACGAAGTAGACTCCTCCGGAAGAATAAGCGAGGAAGCCGTGGCAAGGCGACGACTCAACTTTGAGACAACGGTGCATGTTTTTGTGTCGGATAGGTGGCACGGAGGTACCTTCTGTTCGGGAGCTGGGTTAGCGGCACGACTCGAGATTTTGCACGACGGGGCGCCTTTGCTGGCTACGATCCGCAACCTCTCGTATTCGTCACAGCTGCTACCACATCCGCAACGATGGCTAACTATCCTTCCAGCCCCGGGTCCCCACCTGATTCCAGACTAATCACACGACTTCCTATCCGAACAGCCCTCCGCCCAGCGGGATATCTGGTTCCGACTATACTCCCGCGCTCTGCCCATTGGATCTCGGTTTACGTTCGCGGCAGACAAGGGTGTCTACTCCGGCTGCAGACACAGAGTAATTGAAACTCTTCCGCACCTTTTATTCGAATGCGAAGTCGCACAACCCATCACCAAGGCGCTCCAACGGACAGCACGTACACATTTGGGAATTTCCGCTCCTCCTTAATTGACCCTGTTCCCTCTTCAATCAAGAGCAGGCCAGGCTGCCTCGTGGAGCTTGCTGGTTGGTGCGGCAGCCAAAGTAATAAGGAATGCAAGATGCAGCCACCGATACCGCCAAACCCCGTTCAAAACCTTTGAAGCGCTCAACACAGTTCTTAACCTGTTCCTTCTCGCCTTCACAAATTTCATCTGGCGGTCCTCGAACGGTTCTAAGAAAAAACGTCAACGGGATGCAAGCAGAATCAAGCTGGCCTCACTCCATCGATTTTTCATCTTCCCAGAACCTAACTGCCCAGTCATCCACCCCGAGCTCAAGGCCACGTGGCTCCTCAACGATCCTTTCCGCCCTCCATAGGACCTCGTTCTCTTCACGTGCCTGCTAGATTTGCGCTCCTGGCGTCTCTGCCCTCGTGGCAGGAGGATGACGTGCTCGTACGTGCTCCCCTGGCGGGAGCCAAGCTTCAGCTTGTATCCTTATCTAGCTGTCTGCATGTTTGTAAACAGGTCACGACCTTAATAAAACCCTCCCTCGCTCATTTCTCCGGAGTCAAGTCTGCAGGACTCCTTCCATCATCCGCACTTCCTCCCTCACATCTTAGTGCTCGCTGGGTGTGTCTGCTTTGTCAGTAAGGCAGCGCGGCCCTGCTACTTATGTTTTCTTTCTCTCCTTTGTCCGCGGGCCCCGGCTCTAGCCCCGTCAACACCAGGTACTACTGCGCTTCTTTCTAAGCATTTTCGACTTCCGTTGGGATGCCTTTCAGTAGCTAGTGCATGTTAATCCTCGCCATTTTCATACTACAGTCATTTTTGTGTTTCCCCCGTTTCTACCTTTTACGTTTTTGCTTTTGTACAGGTGGTTTGCAAACCTGGATGAACGCCCTGCAACGGAAACACCCTAGATGCTAGGCGTCGTGGTGCGGACAATGAGAAAATGTGAACGAGAAAATGAATGAACTATGAAAAAGTTGGGTACAAGTACTAACCCTAATTGGGTTGTACCCCATATGGGCTACCCCACTACAGCCTACACAAAAGCATAAGCTATAATGTTCTGACACACCCCCATAGGCAAAGTGGGGGAGAACAAGCGGTCACAAGACCAGTCAAGCAAAGCAAAGCAAAGCAAGCTCAGGGTGGATCACAAAGTCACCACACATTCCGAGCACAAGTTCAAGGCCACAAGGCTAGTTCACATGCATGAGAACATATATCTAGAAAGCTAGACAAGCAAGAGCAGGTGTATATATATGTAACAGTACAAGCAAGGTCAAGAGGTGAGCAAGTGAGGCAAGACAGGCACAAGACCAAGCTGAGTACAGAAGCGCTGATGATCACAAGGCGCAAGTGCCTTGGTGAAGATATCAGCAGTGTTGGCCTCAGAGGCCACGTACGCGTGACGCAACTGACCACGCTGCTGCAGCTCACGAGCAAGGAAGCCCCGAAGAGCAATGTGCTTCGTTCTGTGCTCCAGTCTCTGCTCTCGACACAAGGCCAGCATGGCCTTGTTGTCTACGTACAGCACTGGAGGAGAACGAGGCGGCTCTCCGAGGTCAGTCAGCAGGTAGGTGAGCCAGCGAAGCTCCTGTGCAGCCATGGCCCCGGGGTAGATCTCAGCCTCACAACTGGAGCCGAGAACAGAAGACGAGCGGGTAGCCCGCCACGAAACAGAGCCGGAACCAAGGCTGAAGGTGTAACCCTGTGACGACCGATGCGTAGCCTGGTCGTCAGCCCAAGAGGCGTCCGCGTGCCCAGTGAGGACCACTGGACTCCGCCCTCCAAGCACTAGCCCCATGCCTAACGTACTGCACAAGTAGAGCAACACCCTCTTCGCTGCAGCCATGTGCTCTGGTCTGTGTCTCCCGGGAGCAACATAGCGTGCAAGAATGCTAAGAAGGTATGCAAGGTCACATCGTGTGCAGGTCATCAGGTACATGAGGCAGCCAACAAGCTCTGGGTACGGGCCACTCGACTCTACGGACTCATCGGAAGGTAGAGCTAAGAGCGAGTGGCGAGTAGACAGAGGAGTGGCCTGAGGCGAGGAGTACGTGAAGCCGAAGCGCTGAAGGACCTGCTGCACCATGTGTGACTGAGTTAGGGTAATGGTGTGGCGTGCTCTGTCCCAGGTGATCTGCAAGCCAAGGTAGCTGCGCAGTTCACCCAGGTCTGTGCACGTGTGTCTCTTCTGCAGCTCCGACTTCACGTGGGCGAGTCCAGCAGTGTCAGCTGTGGCAAAGACCAAGTCGTCGACGTAAACGGGGATGTAGAACGGCGGCAGAGAGGTGTCGGTGCGTAGAAACAGAGAGGGAGAAAACCCAAGAGCCGCAAGTGTAGTCCTCAGTGTGTCGTGCCACTCGCGCGGTGCCTGGCGGAGACCATAGACTGGCCGTCGGAGGCTCCACTGGGTGCTAGGAGGGAAAGTCCTAGTGAAGCCAGGTGGACGGCGCAACCAGATCTCCTCGTGCAGGCTACCCTGCAGGAAAGCAGTGCTGAAGTCAAGGGAGTGAAGCTTGCAGTCACGCTGAGCGGCTACGTGTAGCAGCACCTGAAGAGTGGTCATCTTCGGGGTGGGAGAGAAGGTCTGAAAGTAGTCAACTCCCTGCCGCTGACTGAAGCCACGAGCCATGTACCGCGCCTTGAAGACAGGTGGAGAGCCCGGCGGTCGCTTCACCCTGAAGATCCACATGCCACTGACGATGTTCGCCCCAAGAGGGGGAACCGCGTCAACGTAGGTGCCTGTGGACTTCCAGGAAGCCATCTCTGCATCCATAGCTGCCTGCCACTGAGAGGAGTAGGGACCCTCTACGGCCTCCGCGTAAGAGCGCGGAGTCGGGATGTCAAGTTCATCCGGGTCTCCCTCAGGGGTAAGCAGTACGGACACGAGATGAGGTGAAGCAGTGGCGAAGCACTGGAACTCCTCCTGCCTGTCCTCAAGGACGTCCGTGCCAAGGGCACACTCACCCCCGACGGATGGAGGACAGACAGACGCAGACTCACCAACAAGACTAGCAGCGTAGTCTAGACGACAGCGAGCAGCAAAGTCGACAAGCTCAGCAACAAGAGCAGACGCAGCAGTGGACTCAAAGGAGGGGTCAGTGACGACAGTAGCAAGGAGACGCGTGACAGTAGGACTAGCAGCACAAAGAGAGTCTGACTCAGGGTCGGCAAGCACAGGAAGAGAGGACTTAGGAGGAGAGGGCAAGGGGGCACGCAGAGGAGCAGTGGACGGACGCAGAGACATCCGGTGCGTGCCAGGGACAGGAGGAGGACGCTGACGCGAACTGCGACCACTAGTGCGAGCAGCACAAACAGGGGACGCAGGACGAGACGCAGGCTCAGGACGCTCAGCAAGACCTCTAGTAGGACCAGTGTATGGAGAAGGAGAAGGCAGTGTGGAGGCCGGCGGTAACTGTGACTGCTACTGGACACGCGGTGGACACTCTAAGGAAGGAGGAAGACCAAGAACTTGCTGAAGGAGCGGAACAAAGTACGGCCGAGGCCGCGCGGCGACTACAGACACAGCAGGGACAGCACCAGCACCCCCAGCGGCACCACCAGCGTCAACAGCACCTCCAGCTCCAGTACCTCCAGCAGCACCAGCAGCTTCCGCAGCAGGACCGCCGCCAGGACTGACAGCAGTAGCCTCAGCGCCAACACCCTCAGTAGCTCGGACTCCAGTAGCACTCGCAGGACTAGCACCTCCGAGACCGGTAGCACCAGCACCCTCAGCAGCCGAAGAAGCACCAGCTCCAGTAGTACGCCTCCAGCGCCGGGCAAACCACTCGCGCAGCTCCTGTGGAGAGAGTGGCTCCCGCCGAAACGAAGCACCCGGAGAACCACCAGGCCCAGCACCGCCAGACGCCACACGAGCAGGTCCAGCGGCCGCGGGCTCCGCACCCCCAGGCTCAGTAGCTCCAGACTCAGCACCCCCAGGCTCAGCAGCTCCAGACGCAGCACCCCCAGGCGAAGGACCCCCAAGCTCAGCACCCCCATTCGTAGCACCCCCAGGCTCAGTACCCCCACTCATAGCACCCCCAAGCTCAGCACCCCCAGGCTCAGCACCCCCAGTCGCAGCACCCCAAGACGCAGCACCCCCAGGCTTAGCACCCACGCGCGCAGCACCCCCAGAGTCAGCACCCCCAGGCTCAGCACCCGCAGCAGTACCAGAGTCACCAGCAACCTCGACCGGCTCGACTGCATCTACCTGGGACACACCTAAAGGGGCAGGACCCTAAGGGGGGAGGGGGTCTACCGGGGGGGGACCTGGCACAAGGAAGTGCGGTGGCGGGGGGAGGGAAGGAGTGCGGTAGGGGAAGAGGCGGTAGTAGGGGACTGACTCGTCGAACGTGACGTCCTGGGAGGACAAAACACGACGAGAGGTGGGGTGGTAGAACTGCCACCCACGGGCGTCAGGGGGGAAGCCAAGGAAGACACAGGGAGCAGCACGAGGGCACAGCTTGTCCGCAGACAAGTCGCGGACAAACGCCCGAGATCCCCAGACACGGAACGCAGACGCATCGCCGACCTTCCCCGTCCACAGCAAGGCTGGGGAGATCTCCGGTCTGGAGACCGTGGGGTGAAGGTTGATCTGATGCGCCGCGTACCGAACCGCAAACGGCCACAGAAAATGGGGGGCAGCCGCATGCATCATGGACGTACGAGCGACGTCCATGACCATGCCAATGCGGCGCTCAGCAATCTCATTTTGCTGTGGAGAGTCCGGAAGCGTAAAGGTCTGGCGGATGCCTTGCGCACGACAGTAGGCTCGCAGAAGGCCAGAGGAGAACTCTCCGCCTCGGTCAGAGTGCAGACGCAGAACAGGAAAGTCCGAGCTGAAGCTCCTACTGAGCTGGAGACGAGCTGCGCGGATCCAGTCGATCAACACCTCAGCGACATCACCCTTGCTGCGCAAGGGGAAGACTGTGGTGTAACGCGAGTAGTCGTCAACCACCAGCAGGAAGTAGCGCTCGTGACCCAGTCCACGGACGCGGGCCGGGCCCCACACGTCCATGTGAAGCGTCTGCAGCGGGGCCTTTGTCGGGGGAAACTGAGAGGAGTGAGGGGCAGCCCGGAGCCGCCCCTCGACACAGGGGACACAGGAAGGACCAGGCCCCGGAGGAAGGGGAGGGAGGGAAGACCAGAGACAAGGACACGGGAAGCCATGCCTTGGAGACGAGGCAGGGAGGGGTGACCAAGACGGTGGTGCCAGAGGAGAGTCTCATGAGACAAGAGGCGACACGAGCAGGGGGCAGACTCAGGACCAGACCTGGACGCTGCAGCAAACACCTGACCCGACGCAGCTACCTGACCAGATGCAGTGACTGGAGGAGACTCAGTGGTCAGTGTGTACAGGCTCGACCCCGGCCGGCGTGTAAACGTGGCCAAGTGTCGGCCCGTCCGAGCGTCCGTGTAGTGGGTCACCCGCTGACTCGCAGGAGTGATCTGGTGAACCCCCGTATCCTGCAGGTCAGCACCACTCACCAAGTTTGTAGAGAACGAGGGGAGGTAAAGACCAGACAAGGTGCCAGAGGGGGCAGCCGGACACGGGAGGACAGTGGAGAAGTGAGAGAGGACAGGACCCCCAGAGGGGTCTGCCAGGGGGACTGCAACTGGCCGACCAAGCGGCGTGAGTGTGGTGCGGTCTCGAAAGAAGGAGCAAGAAGCCCCTGAGTCAAGTGTGAAGGTGAGGGAGGCCGAAGCCGACGTGGTACCTGAGAGCGCAGACTCACCAGCACCTGAGGGCGCGGACGCACTGGCACCTAGAGCAGCAGCCTCACGAGTACCTAGAGTAGCAGTACCAATGCCTGGGACGGGCGGGAAACACCGGTAACAGTCACCCTCATCACTAATAGTCACAGCATACATGGCAGCAAGGATAGCATCAAAGTCAAGATCAAAGATAGCTACGCCTGCCCTAGACAGCTCTCCCCAGCGGGGGATCTCACTAGCCTCCGGGAACTGCTGACGCCAAGCGTCCGTCAGGCGGCCAAAGCAGCGCTGGGTGGGGTGAGCACCCCCACACTGCTCACCTGCGCGGTCGCCGGAGCGGAGGACGTAGGTGCACCGGCCAAAACCCCCACCACGCTGACGCTGCGTGTACCACTCACGGAGCTACTGAGGAGGGGGGATGCTCGAGAACGCTGCTGCTGCTGCTACTGCTGCTGGCACTGACCACTCCCGAAGCCGCTCCGCTGAGAAGTACCACCTCGACCAGCTCCACCTCCTCCACCACCGCCGCCTCCACCTCCGTCGCCACCGCCGCCTCCGCTCCCACAGCTACCGCCACCGCCGCCTCCGCCTCCGCCGCTGCCACCGCCACCTCCACCCCCGGCACCACTCCCACCGCCACCCCCACTCCCCCCGCCGCCTCCACCGCCACCTCCACCACCCCCGCTAGCCCCACCCGCGCCCTTGCCCCCCTTGCCCTTGCCAGAGCGGCGTCTCCCGCTAGGGGCAGACGCCGCACCGACCGACTCAAGACCAACGAGGTCGGCCGCAGCAGTAGAGGCGACACAGGGCAACAGGGGGGAAGGGGAACACCCCTCAAAGATGGGGATGCGAGGGTCACCACAAGAGGCTCCTACAGCGACTATGCTCTTCTCCGCTGCTAGGAGGGCCTTCTCTAGGAGGTCAATAGTGAGAGTGGTGGGACAGACTGAGAGGAAGTGGTCCCTGACTACGCGAAGGGAGTCAGGAAGACGAGTGAGGATATAATAGAGAGTGAGGTACATGGGGGGGGGATTCTTGGCGCAGAACTCAGCAGGAAGTGCGGCGCGGTAGCGAGGGTCACTAGTGCGGAGGTGCGTAACGGGGTCAGCGACTGTGGGAAAGGCAGCAAGGTGAGGAAAGAGGTACGGTAGCATGAGGCGGCTCAGTGCAGCAGTGGCAAGGGAAGAGTAGCGCGCAACTACAGCGTCGTATAAGGTGTGAGCACTCTTGTACTGACTAAAGTGCGCGCGCTCAGAGGTAGGCAGGTGGCGACGCACAGCAAGTCGTGCAGCAGCATCGCGTGTGGCCCACTGAGAGCGAACAGTGGGGTCAGCATCAGCAGCAGGGGCAGGGGAGGCGCCAGAGGTGAGGTCAAAGAGGGAGAGAACGTCTGCCCTATCGCACTGTAAGAAGAGCTGCAGGTCATCTACCCAAACCTCAAAGTCAATGGCTCGACCCTCAGCGTCAAAAGCGAGAACACTAGGGGAAGCCATGACAGCAGTAGACTAGCGAGACCAACTGTAGGACAGGGGCAGTGCCGTGACAGAAGTGCTGGTCTCACCAGATAGGGCAAGTCGGGCAGCTCAGTAGTGCAGTAACCCGGCAACACGGCTGCTCGGACGGCACAGTAGCGACTGCGGCTCCGCGGCACCGGCGACTCGGCTGATCAGGTGGCTCGGGCGGCTCGGGCGGCTCGTGCGGCTCGGGCGGCTCGGGCGGCTCGGGTGGCTCAGGCGGCTTGGGCGGCTCGGGCGACTCGGGCGGCTCGGGTGGCTCCGACGGCTTGGGCGGCTCGGGCTGTTCTGGCAGCTCGGGCGGCGCGAGCGGTGTAGGGCGGCAGGGCCGCTGGTGAACAGTGGCGGGGCCGCTGAGTAGGGCGGCGGGGCCGTAGGAGTAGGGCGGCGGGGCTGTAGGAGTAGGGCGGCGGGGCCACAGGAGTAGGGCAGCGGGGCCGCAGGAGTAGGGCGGCGGGGCCGCAGGAGTAGGGCAGCGGGGCCGGTGCAGAAGGGCGGCGAGGCCGCTGAGCAGGGCGGCGGGGCCGCGAGGTAGGGCGACGGGGCCACGAGGTAGAGCGGCGGGGCCGCGAGGTAGGGCGGCGGGGCCGCGAGGTAGGGCGGCGGGGCCGAGAGGTAGGGCGGCGGGGCCGCGAGGTAGGGCGGCGGGGCCGCGAGGTAGGCCGGCGGGGCCGCGAGGTAGGGCGACGGGGCCGCGAGGTAGGGCGGCGGGGCCGCGAGGTAGGGCGGCGGGGCCGCGAGGTAGGGCGGCGGGGCCGCGAGGTAGGGCGGCGGGGCCGCGAGGTAGGGCGGCGGGGCCGCGAGGTAGGGCGGCGGGGCCGCGAGGTAGGGCGGCGGGGCCGCTAGGTAGGGCGGCGGGGCCACGACGACGGGCGGCGGGACCAAAGCGACGGGCGGCGGGGCCGAGGCGACGTGCGGCGGGGCCGCTAGGGGAAAGGGCCGCTAGGGCGGCTCGACGAAGTGCGACTCGGGCGGAGCGCGCTTCGGGCAGGAAAAAAAAAGGTTGATGTGGTGGGCCCTAGGCACAGTTCCCACGGGGGAACCTGCTCGATACCATGAGAAAATGTGAACGAGAAAATGAATTAACTATGAAACAGTTGGGTACAAGAACTAACCCTAATTGGGTTGTACCCCATATGGGCTACCCCACTACAGCCTACACAAAAGCATAAGCTATAATGTTCTGACAGACAACGTCCAGCCGCTCCCTCAAAACGTTTTTCTAGTAAGAATCCATTCACGCTAGTCATCTAGCTTTTTTTGTATGTTTTCGTTTTTTTTTTTTTTTTTTTTTTTGCCTTTGCTTATTGGATGTTGTTTGCAGGTCGCGTATGATTTATGGAGAACAATCTGTCAATGCAAAACGATTTATTAAAGCTCGCGGCCCAAATTGTACAACTTTACTAAAATTGCATGTTGGGAGGTGAGGGAGCAGGGTTGGAAAGTCGAGGTGTTGGCTTTGGTTTCGCCCAGCTTCTCGCCAATCTCAAACACATTTCGCTGGCTTAGCAGACCCCAGGGGCCACTTCGCGTATGGTTGCATGAGTCCCATATTGCACAAATACTATCCTTGCCAGTCTACCACCCAACCCCCTCCGCAAACACTATTTCAATTTTGCTAGCCAATCAGCTCAGTGTTTCCAATTGACTAGCCAATTAGCTTCCTTTGTACAACCTGTAACCTCAATTCGCAAAACCAGCACCTACAAAACAACTGTCGATCAACCTAACTAAGGTTGCCTAGCGCGGCCCGCAGTTTGGGCTGCGAGCTTTAAGCATGGGGTCGTTTATCCCCAGGTAGTCAGCGGCTGTGAAGATTCTGGTGAAAGTGTCGAACCTGTGAGTAGATGTTTTCGTCTACTGCCAGCGCCTGTTTTATATTCTGCTGTGCCGGAACTGATGAATCCGGCTTGATGAAGCTGTGAAGGTACTAAGTACAGCTAGGCTTAGGAGCCATAGCTTTAGTGGCTTAGTAGTTGAAGTTTAGGGTCGAAGGGGAATGTCGAGAGAGTTGCAAGGAGAAAAGGATGGTTTCACTATAGGCTCAAGGGTACAAATATGAAAGAAGAGAAGAAAGGTGCACCACCTAACAAGAAAGATAACTACACTAAGTCTACATTGCAGGCAGTTATAAAGTGATGTATACAATTACATTCTGACACACCCCCTAACTGCCTGCAGTGAAGAACCATGTGCAGAAACACCCCCGAAAGGGGTACACCAAGCAGAGCGCAGCAGACGGAGAGGGCAAGTGAGGAGGAGGAGGGACTATGAGAGGAGCGGAGGTGGTGGGCGGCAGCTGAAGCTGCTGACTCACGGCGCAACTGGAGCAACTGGCACACGCGCAAATGGAGCAACTGGCACAGTGGCAACTGGAGCAACTGGCACACGGGCAACTGGAGTAACTGACTCCGCGGCTAGACGAGCGACAGGAGTAACTGACTCACGGGCGACTAGAGCAACGGGCTCACGGGCGACTGGAGCGACGGGCTCACGGGCGACTGGCGCAACGGTCTCACGGGCGACTGGAGCTGCTGACTTCACGGCGGCCACCTCCACTCAACCTCCCCTACCTGTCCCACACCCCTTTCACACCCCTTGCCGCACCCCTTGCTGTGGAGATTAGAACGAGAATGAGGAGCCATAGCTAGGTAAGCCCTAGCTAGGCAAGTGAAAGTTTAGGCAAAGAAGAAGGTGTTTCACTAGCAGCAATGAGGATACATGTAGCAAACCCTAGATGGGTTGTACTCGCTATAGAGCACCCCACTACAGGCTAGAGAATAACATTCTGACACACCCCCATAGCCAAAGTGGGGTGTAATCAGTACAATGAGCAAGTAGGTATAGAGCAGGAGTTCACAAAGGTAAGCAAAGCTAGAGCTAATCACAGAGGGCAAGTGAGGAGGAGGAGAGACTGTGGAGGGAGAGAAGATGGGAGGCAACGACTGAAGCTGCAGAGGCACGGGCACAGGAGCGGCTGACTCTGTGGCTACCGAAGCAAGGGCGACGGACTACTGGACTGACTGGCTCCGCGGCTATAGACGAGCGGCAGGAGCAACGGACCCACTGGCGACTGGTGCAACAGGCTCACTGGGTACCGAAGCAAGGGCGACGGACTACAAGCGCTGCAGGCGACACGATAGCTACCTTCACACAACCTCCTCCAGCCCCACACCCTCGACACACACCCCTTGCTCAAACCCTAGCTCCACTCCCACGGCACCCTCCTTAAACCCTAAACCCTAGGCTCCCACACACCCACCCCCCTCAGCGACAGCTGCAGCAGTGGGAGACGAGGGAGGAGGAGGAGCAAGGGGAGGAACACAGAACCGCCACCCCCACACCCGCCACCCCCACACCCGCCACCCCCATGCTCGGCACCCCACACCCCCAGCACCACAGAATGCACGGAGGGGGGGGGGGGGGGGGGGGAGGGGGGGGGGAACGGGACGGGCTGCAGGTGCGGGCTGCTCCAGGGGCGGCCGCTGCAGGTGCGGGCTGCTCCAGGGGCGGCTGCTGCAGGTGGGGGCTGCTCCAGGGGCGGCTGCTGCAGGTGCGGGCTGCTCTAGGGGCAGCTGCTGCAGATGCGGGCTGCTCCAGGGGCGGTTGCTGCAGATGAAAGGTAGGAGGGAGGGGAGGGGAAGGGCGCGGCCCCCAGGGCGCCCCGACGGGCGACGAGCTAGGGAGCCGCGCGGGCCCCCGAGAGCGCCTCGACGGAGGACGGAAGGGGACCGCGCGCGGGACCCCAAGGCGCCGCGACGAGGTGACGGTTGGGGCCGGCGCGCGGCCCCCAAGCCGCCGCGACGAGGCGACGGGAGGGGCCGGCTCGCGGGTCCCCAAGGCGCCGCGACGAGGCGACGGGAGGGGCCGGCTCGCGGGCCCCCAAAGCGCCGCGACAAGGCGACGGGAGAGGCCTGCGTGCGGGCCCCAAAAACGCCGCGACGAGGCGACGATTGGGGCCGGCGCGCGGGCCCCCAAGGCGCCGCGACAAGGTGACGGGAGGGGCCAGCGCGCGGGTCTGCAGGGCACCGCACAAAGCAGGAACCCGCCGCGCGCCTCGGAGCGCACGGCGGGCAGAAAACCGCCACGCGCTAGGAGGTCGCGCGCCACGGGGCGCGCGACACACAGTAGGGCAGCGGAAGCAGGTGGGCCCACAGGCCAGGAGCGTAATGCTCTGATAGCATATGAAAGTTTAGGAGTAGAAAGTTTAGAAGGAGAAAGAGGGGTTGCACTAGTAAGCAGGGCAGTACATATAGCAAACCCTAACAAGGTTGTACTCACTATGGAGTACCCCACTGCAGACTAGATAATTATCGCATTCTAACACACCCCCATAGGCAAAGTGGGGTATAATCAGTACAACAAGCAGTCATAAATAAGTGCACAAGCACAAGTAAAGCTAGAGGCTATCACAGAGGGCAAGTGAGGAGGAGGAGAGACTGTGGGGGAGAGAAGATGGGAGGCGACTGCTGAAGCTGCAGACACACAGGAGCTGCTAGCTCAGTGGCTACCGAAGCAAAGGCCCGGACTACATGAGTAACTGGCTCCGCGGAGATTGTAGCCTCTAGACCGGAGCAACTGACCCAAAGGCGACTGGAGACTACCGGAGATTGCAGCCTCCGGACTACTGGTGCTGCTGGCGACACGACGGCTGCCTCCACTCAACCTCCCCCAGCTGCCCCACGCCCCTCTCACACACCCCCTGCTGAAACCCTAGCTCCACTCCCACGGCACCCCCCTTAAACCCTAAACCCTAGGCTCCCACACACCCACCCCCCTCAGCGACAGCTGCAGCAGTGGGAGACGAGGGAGGAGGAGGAGCAAGGGGAGGAACTCACAACCGCCACCCCCACACCCGCCACCCCCAAACCCTAACGCAGGTAGGAGCGCGGGAAGTAGTAGGGGGCGGGTCACAGAGGGAAAGGGAGGCGACGGGGGGTCTCCAGGGCGCCACGAAAAAGCAGGGCGCGGGCCCCCCGAGGGCGCCACAGCGGGTGACGGGAGGGGGGCCGCGCACGGGCCCACGAGGGCGGCTCGACGGGCGACGAGAGGGGCCGCGCGCGGGCCCCCTAGGCGCCGCGACGAGGCGACGGTTGGGGCCGGCGCGCGGGCCCCCAGGGCGCCGCGACGAGGCGACGGGAGGGGCCGGCTCGCGGGCCCCTAGGGCGCCGCGACGAGGCGACGGGAGGGGCCGGCGCGCGGGCCCCCAAAGCGCCGCGGCGAGGCGACGGGAGGGGCCTGCGCGCGGGCCCCTAAGGCGCCGCGACGAAGGGACGAGAGGGGCCGGCGCGCGGGCCCCAAGGGCGCCGCAACGAGGCGACGGGAGGAGGGCGACGCGCGGGCCCCCAGGGCGCCACACGAAGCAAGAAACCGCCACGCGCCTCGGGGTACACGGCGGGCAGAAAACCGCCACGCGCCCCGAGCGCGTGGCGGGAAGAAAAAACGAAGGTCGCGCGCCACAGGGCGCGCGATACATAGTAGGGCAGCGGAAGCAGGTGGGCCCACAGGCCAGGAGCGTAACCGCTCTGATAGCATATGGAGATTAGAGCGAGAATGAGGAGCCATAGCTAGGTAAGCCCTAGCTAGGCGAGTGAAAGTTTAGGCAAAGAAGAAGGTGTTTCACTAGCAGCAATGAGGATACATATAGCAAACCCTAGATGGGTTGTACTCGCTATAGAGCACCCCACTACAGGCTAGAGAATAACATTCTGACACTTGCCGCACCCCTAGTTTCACTCCCCCTCGGCTCCCACACATCCACCCCCCTTCAGCGTCAGCTGCAGCAGTGGGAGACGAAGTAGGAAGAGGAGGAGGGGAAGGGTAGCACCCACACTCATCACTGTCAGATTATTATAGCTGATGCATGTTTGTAGGCTATAGTGGGGTAGCACATATGGGGTACAGTTTGCTAGGGTTGTATTTGTACCCAACTCTGACTTAGTCAATTGATTCCTCTGCTCATAGTTTCACATGGTATCAGAGCCAAAGCTTCTCCGAAGCTGAAGACGAGCTGCGCGGATCCAGTCGATCAACACCTGAGTGACCTCACCCTTGCTGCGCAAGGGGAAGACTGTGGTGTAACGCGAGTAGTCGTCAACCACTAGCAGGAAGTAGCGCTCCTGACCCTGTCCACGGACGCGGGCTGGGCCCCACACGTCCATGTGAAGCGTCTGCAACGGGGCCTCTGTCGGAGGAAACTGGGAGGAGTGAGGGGCAGCACGCTGGCGCCCCTCGACACAGGGGACACAGGCAGGGCCAGGGCCCGGAGGAAGGGGAGGGAGGGACCGGGGAAGACCAGACACAAGGACCCGCGAGGCCATGCCTCTGAGCCGAAGCAGAGAGGGGTGGCCAAGGCGGTGGTGCCAGAGGAGGGTCTCGTGAGACAGACGACGACACGAACAAGGGGCAGACTCAGGACCAGACCTGGACGCTGCAGCAAACACCTGACCAGACGAAGGGGCCCTACCAGACGCAGTACCTGGAGGAGAAGCAGTGGTCAGTGTGTACAGGCTCGATCCCGGCCGACGTGTAAACGTAGCCAGGTGGCGACCTGTATCCGCCTCCGTACAGTGGGTCACCCGCTGACGAGCAGGGGTGAACTGGTGGACACCTGCATCCTGGAGGTCAGCACCACTCACCAAGTTCGTCGAGAACGAGGGGAGGTAGAGACCAGTCAGGGTGCCAGAGGGGTGGACTGTGGTGTAACGCGAGTAGTCGTCAACCACTAGCAGGAAGTAGCGCTCCTGACCCTGTCCACGGACGCGGGCTGGGCCCCACACGTCCCTGTCTTGCGTCTGCACTCGGACAGAGGCGGAGAGTTCTCCTCGGCCCTCCTGAGTACCTACTGTCGTGTGCGAGGCATCCGTCAGACCTTCACGCTTCCGGACTCACCACAGCAGAATGGGATCGCTGAGCGCCGCATTGGCATGGTCATGGACGTCGCTCGTACGTCCATGATGCATGCGGCTGCTCCCCATTTTCTGTGGCCGTTTGCGGTCAGGTACGCTGCGCACCAGATCAACCTCCACCCCAGGGTCTCTCGACCGGAGACCTCCCCAGCTCTGTTGTGGACGGGGAAGGTTGGCGATGCGTCGGCGTTCCGGGTCTGGGGATCTCGGGCGTTTGTTCGCGACCTGTCTGCGGACAAGCTGTCCCCTCGTGCTTCTCCCTGCGTCTTCCTCGGGTTCCCCCCCGACGCCCCTGGGTGGCAGTTTTACCACCCCACCTCTCGACGTGTTCTGTCCTCCCAGGACGTCACGTTCGACGAGTCGGTACCCTACTACCGCCTCTTCCCCTACCGCACTCCGTCCCTCCCCCCACCCCCCCTCTTCTTGGTACCAGGTCCCCCCCCAGTAGTCCCCCTCCCCCCTCAGGGTCCTGCCCCTTCAGGTGTGTCTCAGGTAGACGCGGTCGAGCCTGTCGAGGTCACTGGTGACTCCGGTGCTGCTGCGGGAGCTGAGCCTGGGGGTGCGGAGTCTAGGGGTGCTGAGCCTGGGGGTGCGGAGTCTGGGGGTGCTGAGCCTGGGGGTGCTGAGCCTGGGGGTACTGTGCCTGGGGGTGCTGTGTCTGGGGGTACTGAGCCTGGGGGTGCTGAGCCGGGAGGTGCCGAGCCTGGAGGTGCTGTGCCTGGGGGTGCTTCGTCTCACCGGGAGCCGCTCTCTCCACAGGAGCTGCGTGAGTGGTTTGCCCGGCGCTGGAGGCGTGCCGCTGGTGCTGGTGGTTCTTCGGCTGCGGAGGGCGCTGCTGCCACGCGACCTGGCGGTGCTCGTCCTGTGGGTGCTGGAGCTGCTGGGTCTGAGTGTTCTCCTGGAGCTGGTCCTGCTGAGGACGTTGGCGCTGAGCCTGCGGTTGGTGGTCCGACTGACGGTGCTCCTGGTGCTGCTGCTGGAGGTTCTGGAGCTTCTGGTGGTTCTGCTGGAGGTGCTGCTGGAGTGGGTGCTCCTGCCGGGGGTGCTGGTGCTGTTCCTGCTGTTTCTGGCGTCGCCGCGCGGCCTCGACCGTACTTCGTTCCGCTCCTGCAGCAGGTTCTTGGTCTTACACCTCCTCCTCCTTCCTTAGAGGGTCCGCAGCCTGTCCGGTCACAGCCACAGCTACAGCCTGCCTCCCCTTTGCCTGCTCCTTCTCCCTACGCTGGTCCGACTGGAGGTCTTACTGAGCGTCGTGAGCCTGCGTCTCGTCCTGCGTCGCCTGTTCGTACTGAGCGCGCTAGTGGTCGCGGGTCGCGTCAGCGTCCTCCTCCTGTCCCTGGCACGCACCGGATGTCACTGCGTCCGTCCACTGCTCCTCTGCGTGCCCCTTTGCCTTCTCCTCCTGCTTCCTCTCTTCCTGCTCTTGCCGACCCGGAGTCGGACTCTCTTCGTGCTGCCAGTCCTACTGTCACGCGTCTCCTTGCTACTGCTGTCACTGACCCTTCCTTCGAGTCGTCTGCTGCGTCTGCCCTTGTCACTGAGCTTGTCGACTTTGCTGCGCGCTGTCGTCTAGACTACGCTGCTCGTCTTGTCGCTGAGTCTGAGTCCGCCTGTCCTCCGTCCGTCGGGGGTGAGTGTGCCCTTGGCACGGACGTCCTAGAGGACAGGCAGGAGGAATTCCAGTGTCTAGCCGCTGCTTCACCTCGTCTCGCGTCTGTACTGCTAGCCCCTGAGGGAGACCCGGATGCACTAGACATCCCGACTCCGCGTTCTTACGCGGAGGCCGTAGAGGGTCCCTACTCCTCTCAGTGGCAGGCAGCTATGGATGCAGAGATGGCTTCCTGGAAGTCCACAGGCACCTACGTTGACGCGGTTCCCCCTCCTGGGGCGAACATCGTCAGTGGCATGTGGATCTTCAGGGTGAAGCGGCCGCCGGGCTCGCCGCCTGTCTTCAAGGCGCGTTACGTGGCTCGTGGCTTCAGTCAGCGGCAGGGAGTTGACTACTTTCAGACCTTCTCTCCCACCCCGAAGATGACCACTCTTCGGGTGCTGCTGCACATTGCCGCTCAGCGCGACTACGAGCTTCACTCTCTCGACTTCAGCACTGCGTTCCTGCAGGGTAGCCTGCACGAGGAGATCTGGCTGCGCCGTCCGCCTGGCTTCACTGGGACTTTCCCTCCTGGCACCCAGTGGAGCCTCCGACGGCCAGTCTACGGTCTCCGCCAGGCACCGCGTGAGTGGCACGACACACTGAGGACTACGCTTGCGGCTCTTGGGTTTGCTCCTTCTACTGCTGACCCGTCGCTGTTTCTTCGCACCGACACTTCCCTGCCGCCGTTCTACATCCTCGTGTACGTCGACGACTTGGTCTTTGCCACAGCGGACACTGCTGGACTCGCCTACGTGAAGTCCGAGCTGCTGAAGAGACACACGTGCACAGACCTGGGTGAACTGCGCAGCTACCTTGGCTTGCAGATCACTCGGGACAGAGCACGCCGCACCATTACCCTGACTCAGTCACACATGGTGCAGCAGGTCCTTCAGCGCTTCGGCTTCACGTACTCCTCGCCTCAGGCCACTCCTCTGCCTACTCGCCACTCACTCTCAGCTCTGCCTTCGGATGAGTCCGTAGAGTCGAGTGGTCCGTATGCAGAGCTTGTTGGCTGCCTCATGTACCTGATGACCTGCACTCGACCTGACCTTGCATACCCTCTGAGCATCCTTGCACGCTATGTTGCTCCTGGGAGACACCGACCAGAGCACATGGCTGCAGCGAAGAGGGTATTGCGCTACCTGTGCAGTACGTCGGGCATGGGGCTAGTGCTTGGAGGGCGGAGTCCAGTGGTCCTTACTGGGCACGCAGACGCTTCTTGGGCTGACGACCAGGCTACGCAGCGGTCGTCACAGGGTTACACCTTCAGCCTTGGTTCCGGCTCTGTCTCGTGGCGGTCTACTCGCTCGTCTTCGGTTCTCGGCTCCAGTTGTGAGGCTGAGATCTACGCCGGGGCCATGGCTGCACAGGAGCTTCGCTGGCTCACCTACCTGCTGACTGACCTTGGAGAGCTGCCTCGTTCTCCTCCAGTGCTGTACGTAGACAACAAGGCCATGTTGGCCTTGTGTCGAGAGCAGCGCTTGGAGCACAGAACGAAGCACATTGCTCTCCGCTACTTCCTTGCTCGTGAGCTGCAGCAGCGTGGTCAGTTGCGACTTGCTTACGTGGCCTCTGAGGCCAACACTGCTGATGTGTTCACCAAGGCACTTGCGCCTTGCGACCATCAGCGCTTTTGTACCCAGCTGGGTCTTGTACCTGTCTTGCCTCACTTGCTCTCTTCTTGACTTTACTTGTACTTTGACATATATATACCTGCTCTTGCTTGTCTAGTTTTATATATATGTCTTTACTCCTGCATGTGAACTGGCCTCTGGCCTTGCTCTTGTGCTCGGACTGTGTGGTGACTTTGTGATCCACCCTGAGCTTGTTTTGCTTTGCTTGACTGGTCTTGTGACCCCTTGTTCTCCCCCACTTTGCCTATGGGGGTGTGTCAGATTATTATAGCTGATGCATGTTTGTAGGCTATAGTGGGGTAGCACATATGGGGTACAGTTTGCTAGGGTTGTATTTGTACCCAACTCTGACTTAGTCAATTGATTCCTCTGCTCATAGTTTCACAATCACCCCCACACCCGCCACCCCCATACCCTCCCCCCACGGCTGCACACGGTCTAGGAGCGGCGTCGCTGGCAGCTGCAGGGTCTGCTGCTGGAGGGGCCAGGGGCGGCTGCTGCACGGGCGGCTGCTCCAGGGGCCAGGGGCAGCTGCTGCAGGGGCGGCTGCTCCAGGGGCCAGGGGCGGCTGCTGCATGGACGGCTGCTCCAGGGGCGGCTGCTCCAGGGGCCAGGGGCGGCTCCTGCAGTGGCGGCTGCTCCAGTGGCCTGGGGCGGCTGCTGGTGCGGCTGCTCCAGGGGCCCGGGGCGGCTGCTCCAGGGGCCAGGGGCGGCTGCTGCAGGGGCGGCTGCTCCAGGGGCGGCTGCTTCAGGGGCGACGTCGCTGGTGCAGGGCAGGTCCGCGCGTTGCTGCAAGGCAGGCGCCGCGATGAGCAGGGACAGCGCCCCGCGGGTCCCGCAGGGGCGTCGCGACGAGCAGGAGCGGCGACGCACGGGTCCCGCAGGGGCGTCGCGACGAGCAAGAGCGGCGCCTCTGCAGGGCGCCGCGAAGGGCAGGGTACGGGCGGGCAGAACAGGCCCGCGCGCGGACAGGAAGACGCCGCGCGCCCGGGGCGCACGGCGGGCAGAAAACCGCCGTGCTCCCCGAGCACACGGCAGGCAGAAAATCGCCATGCGCCATACGCCGCGCGCTCGAGGCGCGCGGCAGGATGACAAGCAGCGGAAGCATGGGCCCACTGGCCAAGAGTATAAATGCTCTGATAGCATGTGAAGGTACTAAGTACAGCTAGTCTTAGGAGCCATAGCTTTAGTGGCTTAGTAGTTGAAGGGTCGAAGGGGAATGTCGAGAGAGTTGCAAGGAGAAAAGGATGGTTTCACTATAGGCTCAAGGGTACAAATATGAAAGAGAAGAAAGGTGCACCACCTAACAAGAAAGATAACTACACTAAGTCTACATTGCAGGCAGTTATAAAGTGATGTATACAATTACATTCTGACAGAAGCCAGGTGGCTATAATGTAGTTTTTGGATAGTTAAGTGGTGATTGTTTTGATTTAGCTTATCAGAACATGTTACTTGCCTGTTTTTTGTCAGTCGATTATAAAAAGCGTTGCTACAAATGGGAACAAAGCTATGGTGTTGAGGTGACAAAAAGTAGATAATTGTATTGTTGAAGGTTCTAAAATGCGAGTAATTGAGACAATTTTGAGCTAAATTTTGTAACCAGTTACCCTATTATTATCGTTACAGTTTCGTGCAAATAAATATACAAAACGTAATTACACATAATGGACATTGTAATGAAACCAGGTTACCTTGTTTAGGCGGGTTACGGGATTTGGTTACAAGTAACGTGCCATATTTTTATACGGGTTTACCGCCGAATCAATTTCGTTTTTATCGGCAATATACGACAACATAATTGGTTCGCGTCAAGGTAGCACAACGAATACGCGCAGGCCACGTCAGAACCGAACTGAAAAACACACTCATTAGTTACGGGAGAGTAGCTTTGGCATATCTAAGATGTGCGGCTAGGTGTTTTGAACTAGAATAAGCCAATTAGTTTGACTTTCAATCAACACAATCAACGAGTGTATGCGAGACACGTGGTATTGTAGTCACTTAGCTACGACAGAGCTGCTGTTGTCCCTGTCGAGATGTGCATCAGCGATTTGTCGCATGAATTCTCGTCAGATCTGGGTCGAACTCAAAGCTACGACAAAGCAACAATTCCACCCTCTCCGAAGCATGTGTTAGAGAAGGTACGCGAGTGCTTCTTTGCTGCAGTTTTTGTCAAACTTATATGCTATAGTCTGTTTAGGCTGTAGTGGGGTAGCTCATAAGGGGTACAACACTTTAGGGTTTCCGACTTGTACTCCTCATGCTGCTCAATGCAATCATTCCTCATTTCTCACATGGTATAGAGCAGGTTCCCTAGTGGGAACGTTTCCTAGGGCCCACCACTAAAAAAAAAAAATTCCTACCCGGAGCGCGCTTCCCTCCTGCCCGAGTTGCGCCCCGTGTGCCCTCCCTACCGTCGCGTCCCTAGCCCTTAGCGGCCCGTCGCGCCCTCCTCAGGCCCCTGGCGGCCCCTTTCGCGGCCCCTCATGGCCCCTCTCACGGCCCTGTCATCGCCCCTCTAGGCCCGTCGCGGCCCCTTTGCGGCCCCGTTGCCGCCCCTAGCGGCCCCGTCGCCGCCCCTCTAGGCCCCTCGCGGCCCCCTTCACGGCCTTAACGCCGCCTCTTTAGGCCCCTCGCGGCCCCTTCGCGGCCCCGTCGCCGCCTCTCTAGGCCCCGTCGCCGCCTCTTCAGGCCTCTAGTGGCCCCTTCGCGGCCCCCTCGCCGCCCCTTGCGGCCCCGTAGCCGCCCCTTACGGCCCCGTCGTCGCCTCCTCTAGGCCCCTTACGGCCCCTCTGCGACCCGGTCACCGCCCCTAGCGGCCCCGTCGCCGCCCCTGGAGGCCCCGTCGCCGCCCCTTCGCGGCCACCTCACCGCCCTTAGCGGCCCCGTCGCTGCTCTAACGGCCCCGTAGCCGCCCCTAGCGGTCCCGTCGCCGCTCTTCACGGCCCCGTCGCCGCCCCTAGCGGCCCCGTTGCCGCCCTTCACGGCCCCGTCGCCGCCTCTACCGGCCCCTTCACCGCTGAGCCGCCCAGCAGCTGAGCAGCCGAGCCACCACGCCGCCAGCAGCCCAGCAGCCGAGGCGCCTGAGAGCCGAGCCGCCGAGCCGCTTAGCAGCCAAGCCGCCGAGCCGCCGCGCCGCCCAGCAAACGAGCCGCCGAGCCGCCCAGCAGCCGAGCCGCCCCATCGCCGAGCCGCCGAGCCGCCCAGCAGTCGAGCCGCCGAGCCGCCCAGTAGCCGAGCCGCCACTGTTCCTTCCGGCGCGCCCCGGCCCTACTTCCTTGGACTGGTGAGCTCACTCCCTGCTAGACCTCTGCAGTCATGGCTTCCCCCAGTGTCCTTACCTTTGATACTGAGGGTCGTGTTGTTGACTTTGAGGTCTGGGTCGATGACCTCCGGCTGTTCTTACAGTGCAATAGGGCAGACGGACTCTCCCTGTTCGATCTCACCTCTGGTGTCTCTCCCGCCCCACCTGCTACTGCTGACAGCACTGTTCGCTCACAGTGGGCCACGCGCGATGCTGCTGCCCGTCTTGCTGTGCGTCGCCACTCACCGACCACTGAGCGTGCGCACTTTAGCTAGTACAAGAGTGCTAAGACCTTGTACGACGCTGTAGTTGCACGCTACTCTTCCCCTGCCACTGCTGCGCTTAGCCGCCTCATGCTACCGTACCTGTTCCCTGACCTTGCTGCCTTTTCCACAGTCGCTGACCTCATTACGCACCTTCGCACTAGTGACACTCGCTACCGCGCTGCACTTCCTGCTGAATTCTGTGCCAAGAACCCCCCCCCCCCATATACATCACCCTCTACTACATAGTCACCCGGCTCCCTGACTCCCTTCGCTTAGTCAGGGACCACTTCCTCTCAGTTTGCCCCACCACACTCACCGTTGACCTCCTCGAGGAGCGCCTCCTAGCAGCTGAGAAGAGCATAGTCGATGTAGGAGCCTCTCGTGGTGACCCTCGCACCCCCGTCTTTGAGGGGTGTTCTCCCTACCCCCTCTTGCCCTCTGTTGCTTCTGCTGCTGTGGCCGACCTCGTTGGCTTCGAGTCAGTCGGCGCTGCGTCTGCCCCTAGCAGAAACCGCCGCACCGGCAAGGGCAAGGGGGGCAAGGGCGCTGGGGGGGCTAGTGGGGGCGGTGGAGGTGGTGGTGGAGGCAGTGGAGGGGGTGGGGGTGGGGGTGGGAGTGGTGGCGGGGGTGGAGGTGTCGGTGGCAGCAGTGGAGGCGGAGGAGGCGGCGGTGGTGGCGGAGGGAGCGGAGGCGGCGGAGGTGGCTGAGGCGGCAGAGGTGGCGGATGCGGCGGAGGCACTGGTGGAGCTGGTCGCGGCTCTGCGCAGAGGAGTGGCTCCGCTGGTGGTCCGCGCCAGCAGCAGCAGCGCGGTCGTGAGATCCTGTCCCCTCAGCAGCTTTATGAGTGGTACGCTGGGCGTCAGCGGGGTGGGGAAACTGGTCCCTGCACCTACGTCCTCCGTACAGGCGACCGCGCTGGTGAGCAGTGCGAGGGGCACGCACTCCACCCACCGCTGCTACGGCCGCCTGATGGACGCTTGGCGTCATCACTTCCGTGACGCCACTGAGATCCCTCGCTGGGGAGAGCTGTGTAGGGCGGGGGTAGCTATCTTATATCTTAACTATGATGCTATTCTTGGTGCTGTGTCTACTAGTGATGAGGGTGACTGTTACCTGTGTGTTCCGCATGACCCGGGCATTCAGGCTGCTGCTCTAGGTGCTGGTGAGGCTGCTGCTCCAGGTGCTAGTGCGTCTGCTCCCACAGGTGCTGGTGAGTCTGCTCTCTCAGGTACCACGTCGACTCAGGCCTTGCACACCTTCACCTTTGACTCGGGTGCTTCCCGCTCCTTCTTTCGAGACCGCACCACGCGTACGCCGCTTAGTCGGCCGGTTGCGGTCTCCCTGGCGGACCCCTCTGGGGGTCCTGTCCTTGCTAGCTTCTCCACTGTCTTACCGTGTCCGGCAGCCCCCTCTGGCACCCTGTGAGGTCTCTACCTCCCCTCGTTCTCTACGAACGTGGTGAGTGGAGCTGACCTACAGGATGGGGGGGTTGACCAGTTCACTCCTGCGAGTCAGCGGGTGACCCACTGTACGTGTGCTCAGACGGGCCGACACTTGGCCACGTTTACCCGTCAGCCGAGGTCGAGCCTGTAAACCCTGACCACTGAGTCTCCTCCTGTTGTTGCGTCTGGTCAGGTAGCTGTGTCGAGTCAGGTGTTTGCTGCTGCGTCCAGGTCTGGTCCTGAGTCTGCGCCCTGCTCGTGTCGTCTCCTGTCCCACCAGACTCTCCTTTGGCACCACCGCCTTGGTCACCCCTCCCTGCCTCGTCTTCGAGGCATGGCCTCCCGTGTCTTTGTATCTGGTCTTCCTCGGTCCCTCCCTCCCCTACCTCCGGAGCCTGCCCCTACCTGCGTCCCCTGCATCGAAGGGCGGCAGCGCGTCGCCCCTCACTCCTCCGAGTTTCCTCCGACAGAGGCTCCCTTGCAGACTCTTCACATGGACGTGTGGGGCCCCGCTCGCGTCCGTGGCCAGGGTCACAAGCGTTACTTCCTGCTGGTGGTTGACGACTACTCGCGTTACACCACGGTGTTCCCCTTGCGCAGCAAGGGTGACGTAACTGAGGTGTTGATCGACAGGATCCTCGCAGCTCGTCTCCAGCTCAGAGAGAGTTTCGGCTCGGACTTTCCTGTTCTGCATCTGCACTCTGACAGAGGCGGAGAGTTTTTGTCTGCCTGTCTGGGAGCCTTCTGTCGTGCACAGGGCATCCGCCAGACCTTCACGCTTCCGGCCTCTCCACAGCAAAATGGGATTGCTGAGCGCCGCATTGGCATGGTCATGGACGTCGCTCGTACGTCCATGATCCATGCGGCTGCTCCCCATTTTCTATGGCCGTTTGCGGTTCAGTACGCGGCGCATCAGCTCAACCTTCAGCCCCGGGTCACCTTGCCAGAGACCTTCCCCACCTTGCGGTGGACGGAGAAGGTTGGCGATGCGTCTGCGTTTCGGGTCTGGGGATCTTGGGCGTTTGTCCGTGACAAGCGTCACTTCCTGTTGGTGGTTGACGACTACTCGCGTTACACCACGGTGTTCCCCTTGCGCAGCAAGGGTGACGTAACTGAGGTGTTGATCGACAGGATCCTCGCAGCTCGTCTCCAGCTCAGAGAGAGTTTCGGCTCGGACTTTCCTGTTATGCGTCTGCACTCTGACAGAGGCGGAGAGTTTTCCTCTGCCCATCTGGGAGCCTTCTGTCGTGCACAGGGCATCCGCCAGACCTTCACGCTTCCGGCCTCTCCATAGCAAAATGGGATTGCTGAGCGCCGCATTGGCATGGTCATGGACGTCGCTCGTACGTCCATGATCCATGCGGCTGCTCCCCTTTTTCTGTGGCCATTTGCGATTCAGTACGCGGCGCATCCGCTCAACCTTCAGCCCCGGGTCTCCTTTCCAGAGACCTTCCCCACCTTGCGGTGGACGGAGAAGGTTGGCGATGCGTCTCCGTTTCGGGTCTGGGGATCTCGGGCGTTTGTCCGTGACTTGTCTGCGGACAAGCTGTCCCCCCGTGCTGTTCCCTGCGTTTTCCTTGGCTTCCCCCCTGACGCGCCTGGTTGGCAGTTCTACCACCCCACCTCGCACCGTGTCCTGTCCTCTCAGGACGTCACCTTTGACGAGTCGGTGCCTTACTACCGACTCTTCCCCTACCTCACTGCGCCCCTCCCCTTGCCGCCGCTCTTCCTTGCGCAAGGTCCTCCCCCGGTAGACCCCCTCCCCCCTCAGGGTCCTGCCCCGTCACGTGTGTCTCAGGTAGACGTAGTTGAGCCGGTCGAGGTAGCTGTTGACTCTGGTGCTACTAGGGGCGCTGTGCTTGCGGGTGCCGGGTCTGGGGGTGCGGAGCCTGGGGGTGCTAAGTCTCGGGGTGCGGAGCCTGGGGGTTCTGAGCCTAGGGGTGCGGAGCCTGGGGTGTTGAAATGAATAAAGAGGAATGATTGAACTAACAGTGAAATCAGTACAAGTACCTAACCCTAGAATTGTGTACCCCCTATAGGCTAACCCACTATAGCCTATACAAGCACAACATATATAATGTTTGACGCACCCCCATAGGCGAAGTGGGGGAGAACTAGGGGTCACAAGACCAGTCAAGTAAAGCCAAGCAAAGCAAGCTCAGGGTGGATCACAAAGTCACCACACATTCCGAGCACAAGTTCAAGGCCACAAGGCCAGTTCACATGCATGAGTACATATATATATAAGGCTAGACAAGCAAGAGCAGGTATATATATATGTAACAGTACAAGCAAGGTCAAGAGGTGAGCAAGTGAGGCAAGACGGGTACAAGACCCAGCTGGGTGTAGAAGCGCTGATGATCACAAGGCGCAAGTGCCTTGGTGCAGACATCAGCAGTGTTGGCCTCAGAGGCCACGTACGCAAGCCGCAACTGACCACGCTGCTGTAGCTCATGAGCAAGGAAGTAGCGGAGAGCAATGTGCTTTGTTCTGTGCTCCAGTCTCTGCTCTCGACACAAGGCCAGCATGGCCTTGTTGTCTACGTACAGGACTGGAGGAGAATGAGGCGGCTCTCCAAGGCTAGTCAGCAGGTAGGTGAGCCACCGAAGCTCCTGAGCAGCCATGGCCCCTGCGTAGATCTCAGCCTCACAACTGGAGCCGAGAACTGAAGACGAGCGAGTAGCCCGCCACGAAACAGAGCCGGAACCAAGGCTGAAGGTGTAACCCTGTGACGACCGCTGCGTAGCCTGGTCGTCAGCCCAAGAAGCGTCTGCGTGCCCAGTGAGGACCACTGGACTCTGCCCTCCAAGCACTAGCCCCATGCCCGACGTACTACACAAGTAGCGCAACACCCTCTTCGCTGCAGCCATGTGCTCAGGTCGGTGTCTCCCAGGAGCAACATAGCGTGCGAGAATGCTAAGAGGGTATGCAAGGTCAGGTCGTGTGCAGGTCATCAGGTATATGAGGCAGCCAACAAGCTCTGGGTACAAGCCACTCGACTCTACGGACTCATCTGAAGGCAGAGCTGAGAGCGAGTGGCGAGTAGGCAGAGGAGTGGCCTGAGGCGAGGAGTACGTGAAGCCGAAGCGCTGAAGGACCTGCTGCACCATGTGTGACTGAGTCAGGGTGATGGTGCGGCGTGCTCTGTCGTGGGTGATCTGCAAGCCAAGGTAGCTGCGCAGTTCACCCAGGTCTGTGCACGTATGTCTCTTCTGCAGCTCGGACTTCACGTAGGCGAGTCCAGCAGTGTCAGCTGTGGCAAAGACCAAGTCGTCGACGTACACGAGGATGTAGAATGGCGGCAGAGAAGTGTCGGTGCGTAGAAACAGCGACGGGTCTGCAGTAGAGGGAGCAAACCCAAGAGCCGCAAGCGTAGTCCTCAGTGTGTCGTGCCACTCACGCGGTGCCTGGCGGAGACCGTAGACTGGCCGCCGGAGACTCCACTGGGTGCCAGGAGGAAAAGACCCAGTGAAACCAGGCGGGCGACGCATCCAGATCTCCTCGTGCAGGCTGCCCTGTAAGAAAGGAGTGCTGAAGTCAAGAGAGTGTAGCTCGTAGTCACGGTGAGAAGCTATGTGCAGCAGTACCCGAAGAGTGGTCATCTTCGGGGTGGGAGAGAAGGTCTGAAAGTAGTCAACTCCCTGCCGCTGACTGAAGCCTCGAGCCACGTAACGCGCCTTGAAGACAGGCGGAGAACCCGGCGGCCGCTTCACCCTGAAAATCCATATGCCACTGACGATGTTCGCCCCAGGATGGGGGACAGCGTCAACGTAGGTGCTTGTGTACTTCCAGGAAGCCATCTCTGCATCCATAGCTGCCTGCCACTGAGAAGAGTAGGGACCCTCTATCGCCTCCGCGTAAGAGCGCGGAGTCGGGATGTCTAGTGCATCCGGGTCTCCCTCAGGGGTAAGCAGTACGGACACGAGATGAGGTGAAGCAGCGGCCAAGCACTGGAACTCCTCTTACCTGTCCTCAAGGACGTCCGTGCCAAGGGCACACTCACCCCCGACGGACGGAGGACAGACCGACTCAGACTCAGCGACAAGACTAGCAGCGTAGTCTAGACGGCAGCGAGCAGCAAAGTCGACGAGCTCAGCAACTAGGGCAGACGCAGCAGTGGACTCAAAAGAAGGGTCAGTGACGACAGTAGCAAGGAGACCCGTGACACTAGGACTGGCAGCACAAAGAGAGTCTGACTCCGGGTCGGGAAGAGCAGGAAGAGAGGACTTAGGAGGAGAAGGCAAAGGGGCACGCAGAGGAGCAGTGGACGGACGCAGAGACATCCGGTGCGTGCTAGGGACAGGAGGAGGACGCTGACGTGAACCGCAACCACTAGTGCGAGCACTACGGACAGGCGACGCAGGGTGAGACGTAGGCTCACGACGCTCAGCAATGTCAAACATTATATGTTTATGTGGTTCTAGGCTGTAGTGGGTTACACCTTAGGGGGTACACCAGATTAGGGTTTCATATTTGTACTCTTGTTCCTCTTAGTCACATCATTCTCGTTTCTCATTCTGACATGGTATTACGAGCCTAGGTTTCACCTAGGACCGAAACGTTAGGGCCCACCGTTTCCGCTAGCCGCGCCCTAGTGCGCCGCCTTTTCCTAGCGCCCTCGTGCGCCTCGTTCCTCGCGTCGCCCTTTAAGGCCCCTCACGGCCCCTCGCGTCGCCCCTTAAGGCCTCTCACGGCCCCCCCCCCCTTACGACCCCGCGCTAGCCCCAAACGGCCCCGTGCGGCCCCCGCGCTAGCCTCCCCCGGCCCCTTACGGCCCCGCGCTAGCCTCCTACGGCCCCAAACGGCCCCGCGCTAGCCCCGAACGGCCCCTTGCGGCCCCCGCGCTAGCCTCTCACGGCCCCTTACAGCCCCGCGCTAGCCCCGAACGGCCCTCGAACGGCCCCCGCGCTCGCCTCAAATGGCCCCCCGCGCTCGCCCCTCTACGACCGAGCCGCGCAGTGCGACCCCAGCTGAACCGCGCGACCCGAGCCGAACCGCGCGACCCGACCGAGCCGCGCCGCCCTAGCCGAGCCGCGCCGCCCTAGCCGAGCCGCGCAGTCCTAGCCAAAGCTGCTGCCCCTGCTACTGATGCTGACGCCACTACCCGCTCCCAGTGGCAGACTCGTGACGCCCACGCTCGCTTCGCTATTCGCAACTCCCTGCCTGTAGATGAGCGCGAGCACTTCGGCCAGCACAGGACTGCCCAGGCACTGTACACTGCTGTAGTTGCGCGCTACTCCTCTCCAGCCTCTGCTGCGCTAGGCCGTCTCTCGCTTCCCTACCTGTTCCCTGACCTGTCCGCCTTCCACACAGTCGCTGACCTCATCACGCACCTCCGCACTAGTGAGGCCCGCTTCCGTGCCGCTATGCTTGCTGAGTTTCTTGCCTCCAACCCTCCCCCACTCTGGCTCACTCTCTACCACCTAGTTACCCGCCTCCCTGACACTCTGCGTACAGTCAGGGACAGCTTCCTAGCCCGCTGCCCCACTGAGCTCACCATTGCCACCCTCGAGAAGGAACTCCTTGCAGCTGAGAAGAGTATTGTAGCTGTAGGTGCCTCTCGTGGTGACCCCCGCACCCCTTTCTTCGAGGGGTGTTCCCCCTCCCCCCTGCTCCCCTCTGTCGCCTCTGCTGCTGTCGACCTCCTTGGTGCTGAGCAGGTCGGGTCTGCGTCCGCTCCCAGCGGGCGCCGCAGCGGCAGGGGCAGGGGAGGCAAAGGCGGTGGGGGTGATGGCGGGGGAGGCGGTGGTGGGGGTGGTGGCGGCGGTGGGGGCAGTGGCGGGGCTGGAGGGGCTAGTGGCAGCGGTTGGGGTGGTGGAGGCAGCGGCGGCGGCGGTGGCCGGGGTGGGGGCGGTGGTGGTGGCGGCGGAGGACGTGGCGGCGGCAGGGGCGGTGGTTGTCGTGGTGGCAGCGGCGGTGGTGGTCGTGGAGGCTCTGGCACTGGCCAGAGCACGCAGCACCCTCAGTCCTCCCAGGAGCTTCGTGAGTGGTACTTACAGCACGGGGGTGGGGGGGGTAGCCTTAGCTGCACGTACGTCATCCGCACTGGTCGCCGCAAGGGACAGACGTGCGGGAGGGCGCACACTGCGCAACGCTGCTTCTCTCGCCTAGATGATGCTTGGCGTACTCAGTTTCCTGACGCTCCTGAGCTCCCTCAGTGGGCTGATCTCCTCAAGAAGGATATCGATATCTATGCTCTTGATTTTGATGTTATTCTCAAAGCCATGTATGCATTGACTATTAGTGGAGAGGAGGACCAGTACCTGTGTGTTCCGCCTGACCCAGGCATCCGCACGAGTGAGGCTGCCGCCCTAGGTGCTTGCGTGTCTGCTGCCCCAGGTGCTGGTGAGGCTACTGCTCTAGGTGCTTGTGTGTCCGCCACCCCAGGTACTACTGAGTCCACTGAGGCACTGCACACCTTCACTCTAGACTCAGGCGCTTCGCGCTGTTTCTTTCGTGACCGCACTGCTCTTGAGCCCCTTGCTCGACCAGTCGCTGTCTCGCTCGCTGACCCCTCTAGGGGTCCGGTCATTGCGACCTCCTCCACTGTCCTTCCTTGTCCTGCTGTCCCGTCGGGCACACTGTCAGGTCTCCACCTCCCCTCGTTCTCTACGAACTTGGTGGCGGGTTGTGCGCTTCAGGATGGGGGTGTTCACCAGTTCACCCCTGCCTACGAGCGCGTGACACACTGCACGTGTGCTCGGACGGGCCGTCACCTGGCTACCTTCACTCGGCAGCCGGGGTCGGACCTGTACACACTAACCACTGAGTCCCCTCAGGTAGCGGCGTCTGCGTCTGCGTCTGCGTCAGGTCAGCTGTCAGCCCCCTGCTCGTGTCGCTCTCTGGCGCACAAAACAGTCCTCTGGCACCACCGACTTGGTCACCCGTCAGTGCAGCGCCTTCGGGGCATGCACGCCCGGTACCTAGTCTCTGGTCTTCCTCGGGTACTCCCTCCCCTCCCACCCTCCCTTGCTCCTCCTTGTCTTCCCTGTGTCGAGGGGCGGCAGCGCGCTGCCCCCCACTCCTCCTCGTTCCCCCCGACGACTGCTCCTTTGCAGACGCTCCACATGGACGTGTGGGGCCCAGCCCGCGTCCGTGGTCAGGGCCAGGAGAGGTACTTCTTGATCGTCGTTGACGACTACTCGCGCTACACCACGGTCTTCCCCTTGCGCACCAAGGGTGAAGTCCCTGATGTTCTGATCCCTTGGATCAGCAGAACACGTCTTCAGCTGCGAGAGCGTTTTCGCTCGGAGTTTCCTGTCCTGCGCTTGCACTCTGACAGAGGTGGTGAGTTCTCCTCCGACCTCTTGGCAGCCTACTGTGCCGAGCACGGCATTCGCCAGTCGTTCACGCTTCCGGCCTCTCCACAGCAGAATGGGGTTGCTGAGCGCCGCATTGGCTTGGTCATCGAGGTCGCTCGTACCTCCTTAGTCCACGCGGCTGCCCCCCACTTTCTGTGGCCATTTGCGGTCCGGTACGCTGCGCATCAGCTCAACCTCTGGCCCCGTGTCTCCGCTCCGGAGACCTCGCCCACACTGCTGTGGACCGGGGAGGTTGGCGATGCGTCACGCTTCCGTGTCTGGGGATCCCGAGCTTTTGTTCGCGACACGTCTGCGGACAAGCTCTCCTCCCGCACTGCTCCGTGTGTCTTTCTTGGCTTTGTCCCGGATGCGTCTGGCTGGCAGTTTTACCACCCCGCCTCGCACCGCGTCTTCCCCTCTCAGGACGTCACTTTTGACGAGTCCGTGCCCTTCTACCGCCTCTTCCCCTACCGCACTGCCCCGCTCCCTCCCCCGCCTCTCTTCCTCGCGCCAGGTGCTGCAGTGGTAGACCCCCTCCCCCCTCAGGGTGCCGCTCCTTCAGGTGTCTCCCAGGTAGACCCGGTTGAGCCTGCCGAGGTAGCTGTCGACTCGCGTCTGGCTAGGGGTTCTGAGCCTGAGCGTGCGCAGCCTGAGCGTGCGGAGCCTGAGCGTGCGGAGCCTGAGCGTGCGGAGCCTGGGGGTGCTGAGTCTGGGGGTACTGAGCGTGGGGGTGCTGAGTCTGGGGGTGCTGAGCCTGGGGTTGCCGAGTCTGGGGGTGCTGAGCCTAGGATTACTGAGTCTGGGGGTGCTGAGCCTGGAGTTGCTGAGTCTGGGGGTACTACAGCTGCCTGTGAGACGCCTGGAGGAGCTCCCTCTTCGCAGCAGCTGCGTGAGTGGTACTCGCGGTACTGCAGCCTTCGGCGGGGTGCGTCTCGGGCTCGCGGTGCTCCTGGAGTTGGTGCTCGTGTTTCCCCGCCGCGGCGGGAGCCGCCCTCTTCCCCACAGCTCCGGGAGTGGTACGCTCGGCACATCAGTCTTCGTAGTGGGACTGCTGGTGCTGGGGTCCCCGGGATTGACACTACTACTGGTACTACGGACCCTGGAGCTGGAGGTGCTGCTGCTGCTGGCGGTACTAATGGAGGTGCTGTTACTGCGGGCGGTCTGCTGGTGCTGCTGGAGGTGAGGCTGGTGCAGAGGACCCGGGCGTTGGAGCTGCTGCGGGTGCTGCTGACCCTGGTCCTGGAGGTGCTGCTGCTGCTGCTGGCGGTACTGCTGGTGCTGCTGGAGGTGCTGCTGGAGGTGCTGCTGCTGGTGCTGAGGACCCTGCCGCTGGTGACGCTGCTGTCCCAGGCACTCACCTGCTGTCCCAGGCACTCACCAGATGGCACTTCGTCAGTCCACTGCTCCACAGCGTGTCTCTCTCCCGTCGCCTCCTGCGTCCTCTCTTCCTGCTCTTGCTGACCCGGCGTCCGACTCCCTTCGCGCTGCCAGTCCTACTGTCACACGTCTCCTAGCTACGGTTGTCACTGACCCTTCCTTTGAGTCCGCTGCTGCGTCTGCCTTAGTTGCTGAGCTGGTCGACTTTGCAGCTACGTGTCGTTTAGACTACGCTGCCAGTCTTGTTGCTGAGTCTGAGTCTGTCTGTCCTCCGTCCGTTGGGGGTGACTGTGCCCTTGGCACTGACGTCCTTGAGGACAGGCAGGAGGAGTTTGGTTGCCTTGCTGCTGCTTTGCCCCATCTCGTGTCCATGCTTGTTGCCCCTGAGGGAGACCCGGATGCACCAGACATCCCGACCCCACGCTCTTACGCAGAGGCGATGGCCGGTCCCTACTCCTCTCAGTGGCAGACAGCCATGGACGCAGAGATGGCTTCCTGGAAGTCCACAGGCACCTACGTCGACGAGGTTCCCCCACCTGGGGCGAACATCGTTAGTGGCATGTGGAATTTCAGGGTGAAGCGGCCACCGGGCTCTCCGCCTGTCTTCAAGGCGCGTTACGTTGCGCGAGGCTTCAGTCAGCGTCAGGGAGTTGACTTCTTCCAGACCTTCTCCCCGACCCCGAAGATGACCACTCTTCGGGTTCTGCTGCACGTCGCTCCTCAGCGTGACTACGAGCTCCACTCGCTTGACTTCAGCACAGCTTTCTTGCAGGGCAGCCTGCACGAGGAGATCTGGCTGCGCCGCCCACCTGGCTTCACTGGGTCGTTTCCTCCTGGTACCCAGTGGAGCCTCCGGCGGCCAGTCTACGGTCTCCGCCAGGCGCCACGTGAGTGGCACGACACACTGAGGACTACTCTTGCGGCTCTTGGGTTCGCTCCTTCTACTGCTGACCCGTCGCTGTTTCTACGCACCGACACCTCACTGCCGCCGTTCTACATCCTCGTGTACATTGACGACTTGGTCTTTGCCACTTCTGACACAGCTGGTCTCGCTCACGTGAAGTCCGAGCTGTAGAAGAGACACACGTGCACAGACCTGGGTGAACTGACAAGCTGTCTTGGCTTGCGGATCACCCGGGACAGAGCACGGCGCACCATTACCCTGACTCAGTCACACATGGTGCAGCAGGTCCTTTAGCGCTTCGGCTTCACGTACTCCTCGCCTCAGTCCACTCCTCTGCCTACGGGACACTCGCTCTCAGCTCTGCCTTCGGATGAGTCCGTAGAGCCGAGTGGTCCGTATCCAGATCTTGTGGGCTGCCTCATGTACCTGATGACCTGCACGCGACCTGACCTTGCATACCCTCTCAGCATCTTAGCACGCTATGTCGCTCCCGGCCGTCACCGGAAGGAGCACATGGATGCAGCTAAGAGGGTGTTGCGCTACTTGTGCAGTACGTCGGGCATGGGGCTAGTGCTTGGAGGGCGAGACCGGCCTGTTCTCACTGGGCACTCAGACGCTTCTTGGGCAGACGACCAGGCTACTCAGCGGTCGTCTCAGGGTTACACCTTCAGTCTTGGCTCTGGCTCTGTCTCTTGGCGTTCTACTCGTTCTTCTTCTGTTCTCGGCTCCAGCTGTGAGGCTGAGATCTACGCCACGGCCATGGCTGCCCAGGAGCTTCGCTGGCTCACCTACCTGCTGACTGACCTTGGAGAGCAGCCTCGTTCTCCTCCAGTGCTGTACGTCGACAACAAGGCAACCATTGCCTTGTGTGACGAGCACAGACTGGAACACAGGACGAAGCACATTGCTCTGCGTTACTTTCTAGCTCGAGAGCTACAGCAGCGTGGTCAGCTTCGTCTGCGTTACGTGGCCTCTGAGGCCAACACTGCTGATGTGTTCACCAAGGCGCTTCCGCCTGTTGACCATCAGCGTTTTTGCACTCTTCTAGGTCTTGTGCCGACTGGACCTCACTTGCTTACTTCTTGACTTTGTCTGTACTGTGATCACTATATATATATATACCTGCATGTTTACTCTTGCTAGGTTGTGATCATTGTACTTCTTGCTCTATTATAAATCTGCATGTGAACTGGTCTTGTGACCGCTTGCTTGTGCTCGGAATTTGTGTGGAATCCTCGAGATCCACCCTGAGCTTGTTTGCCTTGTTTTACCTTGACTGGTCTTGTGACCTCTAGGTCTGCCCCACTTTGCCTATGGGGGTGTGTCAAACATTATATGTTTATGTGGTTCTAGGCTGTAGTGGGTTACACCTTAGGGGGTACACTAGATTAGGGTTTCATATTTGTACTCTTGTTCCTCTTAGTCACATCATTCTCGTTTCTCATTCTGACAAGCAAGACCTCCAGTAGGACCAGTGTAGGGAGAAGGAGCAGGCAGTGGGGAGGCGAGCTGTAACTGTAACCGTGACTGGACAGGCTGTGGACACTCTAAGGGAGAAGGAGGACCGAGAGAAGGCGGGAGACCAAGAACCTGCTGAAGGAGCGGAACGAAGTACGGCCGCTGCCGTGCAGCAACTCCAGAACCAGCTGAGACACCAGCGCCAGGGCCCTCCGCACCAGCAGCAGCTCCAACGCCCGACTCCACAGCACCAGCAGCAGCACCAGCTCCAGGGTCCTCAGCACCAGCAGCAGCTCCAACGCCCGGGTCCTCAGTACCAGCAGCAGCTCCAACGCCCGGGTCCTCAGCACTAGCAGCAGCATAAGCGCCCGGGTCCGCAGCACCAGCCGTAGCTCCAACGCCCGGGTCCGCAGCACCAGAAACAGCTCCAACCTCTGGGGCCGCAGCATCAGCATCACCAGTAGAGTCTCCAGCACCAGCAGCACCACCAGCAGCAGCGGGGTCCGCGACACCGGTCACGCCACTCCGAAGAGTGCAGCGCTGCTCGTACCACTCAGGGATCCGCTCACGGGAGGGGAGCTCCCGGCTAGGAGGAAAAGCACTAGCACCAGTCCCAGTAGTACGCCTGGCTCCAGAGGTACCTCTCCTAAGGCTGCAATACTGGAAGAACCACTCACGCAGCTTCTCCAAGGAGAGGGCTCCACCAGGTGTAGGACCCTCAGGCTCTGGACCTCCAGACTCAGAACCCCCAGACTCCGGACTCTGCGGCTCAGCACCCCCAGGCTCAGTACTCCCAGGCTCAGCACCCCCAGGCTCCGCACCTCAAGGCTCAGCACCCCCAAGCTCCGCATCCCCAGGCTCCGCACCCCCAGGCTCCGCACCCCCAGGCTCCGCACCCCAGGCTCAGCACCCCCAGGCTCCGCACCCCCAGGCTCAGCACCCCCAGGCTCCGCACCCACAGCAGGACGAGAGTCGACAGCTACCTCAACAGGCTCAACCGGGTCTACCTGAGACACACCTGAGGGAGCGGCACCCTGAGGGGGGAGGGGGTCTACGACAGCAGCACCTGGCGCGAGGAAGAGAGGCGGGGGGGGGAGCGGGGCAGTGCGGTAGGGGAAGAGGCGGTAGTAGGGGACGGACTCGTCAAAAGTGACGTCCTGAGAGGGCAAGACTCGGCGCGAGGTGGCGAGGTAAAACTGCCAACCAGGCGCGTCCGGGACAAAGCCGAGGAAGACGCAGGGAATAGCACGGGAGGAGAGCTTGTCCGCAGACGTATCGCGGACAAAAGCTCGAGATCCCGAGACCCGGAAACGCGACGCATCGCCAACCTCCCCCGTCCACAGCAGTGTGGGCGAGGTCTCCGGCAAGGAGAGACGGGGCCAGAGGTTGAGCTGATGCGCAGCGTACCGGACCGCGAACGGCCACAGAAAGTGGGGGGCGGCCGCATGGATCAAGGAGGTACGGGCGACCTCCATGACCAGGCCAATGCGGCGCTCTGCAATCCCATTCTGCTGTGGAGAGGCCGGAAGCGTGAACGACTGCTCAATGCCGTGCTCAGCACAGTAGGCTGCCAAGAGGTCAGAGGAGAACTCACCACCTCTGTCAGAGTGCAAGCGCAGGACAGTAAAGTCTGAGTGGAAACGCTTGCTGAGCTGGAGACGGGCTCTGCGGATCCAAGGGATCAAGACATCAGGGACCTCACCCTTGGTGCGCAAGGGGAAGACCGTGGTGTAGCGCGAGTAGTCGTCAACAACTATCAGGAAGTACCTCTCCTGACCCTAACCACGGACGCGGGCTGGGCCCCACACGTCCATGTGGAGCGTCTGCAAGGGAGCAGTCGTCGGGGGAAACGAGGAGGAGTGAGGAGCGGCGCGCTGCCGCCCCTCAACGCAGGGAAGACAGGGAGGAGCAGGCGAGGGTGGGAGGGGAGGGAGGACTCTGGGAAGACCGGAGACAAGGTACCGGGAGTGCATGGCACGAAGGCGCTGCACAGACGGGTGGCCAAGTCGGTGGTGCCAGAGGACAGTCTCGTGCGCCAGAGAGCGACACGAGCAGGGGGCAGACAGCTGACCTGACGCGGACGCAGACGCAGACGCAGCGACCTGAGGGGACTCAGTGGTCAGTGTGTACAGGTTTGACCCCGGCTGCCGAGTGAAGGTAGCCAAGTGGCGGCCCGTACGAGCACACGTGCAGTGTGTCACGCGCTCGTAGGCAGGGGTGAACTGGTGAACACCCCCGTCCTGGAGTGCACTACCTGCCACCAAGTTCGTAGAGAACGAGGGGAGGTGGAGACCTGACAGTGTGCTCGACGGGACCGCAGGACAGGGAAGGACAGTGGAGGAGGTCGCAATGACCGGACCCCCAGAGGGGTCAGCGAGGGAGACAGCAACTGGCCGAGCAAGCGGCTCAAGGGCAGTGCGGTCACGAAAGAAGCAGCGAGAAGCACCTGAGTCTAGTGTGAAGCTGTGCAGTGCTGCCGTCGACTCAGTACTAGGGGGGGCAGACGCACAAGCACCTAGAGCAGCTGCCTCACCAGCACCTGGGGTAGCAGACACGCGAGTACTAGGAGCGGCAGACGCACTAGTCCTAATGCCCGGGTCGGGCGGCACACATAGGTACTTAGCACCGTCTCCACTAGTAGACATCATTTATATAGCAGTGAGAATAGCATCAAAGTCTAGAGCATAGATATCAATCCCCTTCTTCAGGAGATCAACCCAGCGGGGCAGCTCAGAGGCCTGAGGGAACTGAACACGCCAAGCGTCGTTGAGACGAGCGAAGCAGCGCTGTGTGGCGTGCGGTCCCCCACACGGCTGACCAGTGCGGTCACCAGTGCGAATGACGTACGTGAAGCTAAAGCCACCCCCCCCCCCCCCCCCCCCCCCCCCCGTGCTGAGAGTACCACTCACGGACCTCCTGGGGCGACGGAGTGTGCTGCTAGCTCTGGCCACCGCCAGCGCCTCCACGACCACCACCACCGCCGCCACCTCCTCGACCACCCCAACCCCTGCCGCCGCCGCGTCCACCGCCACCCCCACCACCGCCTCCGCCCCTGCCACCTCCCCCGCCGCTGCCGCCACCACCCCCACCGCTACCACTAGCCCCTCCAGTCGCGCCACTACCCCCACCGCCGCCACCGCCCCCACCACCGCCTCCCCCGCCGTCACCGCCACCGCCCTTGCCCCCTTTGCCCTTGCCGCTGCGGCGCGCGCTCGAAGAAGACGCAGTCCCGACCTTCTCAGCACCAAGGAGGTCGACAGCAGCAGCAGAGGCGACAGAGGGAAGAAGGGGGGAAGGAGAACACCCCTCAAAGAACGTGGTACGGGGGTCGCCACGAGAGGCACCTACAGCGACTATGCTAGCCTCAGCTGCAAGTAGTTCCTTCTCGAGGAGGGCAATGGTGAGCTCAGTGGGGTAGCAAGCTAGGAAGTGGTCCCTGACTGAGCGCAGAGTGTCAGGGAGGCTGGTGACTAGGTGGTAGAGAGTGAGCCAGAGTGGGGGTGGGTTCTTGGCAAGGAACTCATCAGGCATGGCGGCGCGGAAGCGAGCCTCACTAGTGCGGAGGTGCGTAATGAGGTCAGCGACTGTGTGGAAAGAGGCTAAGTCGGGGAACAGGTAGGGAAGAGAGAGACGGCCTAGTGCAGCAGAGGCCGGTGAGGAGTAGCGGGCAACGACAGCAGTGTATAGTGCCTGTGCAATCTTGTGCTGCCCAAAGTGCTCGCGCTCATCTATCGGCAGGGGGTTGCGAATAGCGAAGCGAGCGTGGGCGTCACGAGTCTGCCAGTGTGAGTGGGCAGTGCTGTCAGCAGTAGCAGCAGGAGCAGGAGCATGGCCTAGGGCGTGATCGTACAAAAAGATGTCCTCCTTGGCAGTGAGATGTAGGAAGAGGTGTAGATCATCTAGCCAGGTTTCGTACTTCACTGGGCGGCCCTCAGCATCGAAAGCCAGTACAGGAGGGCTAGCCATAGCAGTAGTAGGAGTAATAGCAGTGGGGGCACCCCAAAAACAGTAGGCAGTGCGACTCAGGTAGGGCGGCTCGGTCCAGTACGGGCGGCGCGGCTCGGTTCAGATAGGGCGGCGCGGCTCGGGAAGGACGGCGCGGCTAGGTCCGGGCGGCGCGGCTCGGTTTGGGCTGGGCGGCTCGGTTCAGGCGGCTCGGTTCGGGCGGCTCGGTTCGGGCGGCTCGGTTCGGGCGGCTCGGTTCGGGCGGCTCGGTTCGGGCGGCTTGGTCCGGGCAGGGTGGCTCAGGGCCTCTAGGGGCGAGCGCGGGGCCGTAAGGGGCCGCTAAGGGCGAGCGCGGGGCCGATCGGGGCCTCTAGAGGCGAGCGCGGGGCCGTAAGGGGCCGTTAAGGGCGAGCGCGGGGCCGTTCGGAGCCTCTAGGGGCGAGCGCGGGGCCGTAAGGGGCCGCTAAGGGCGAGTGCGGGGCCGTAAGGGGCCTCTAGGGGAAAGCGCGGGGCCGTAAGGGGCCGCTAAGGGCGAGCGCGTGGGCCGACGGGGCCTTAAGGGGCGGCGCGCGAGTCGCTAAAGGGCGGGTCGCGGGGCCTTAGAGGGCCGTGAAAACCGAGGCGCCCTAGGGCGCAGGTAGGTAGATAGGTAGGTAGGTAGTGGTGGGCCCTAAAAAAAATCGGTCCTAGGAAGGACCCGCTCTGATACCATGTTGAAATGAATGAACAGGAATGATTGAACTAACAGTGAAATTAGTACAAGTACCTAACCCTAGAATTGTGTACCCCCTATAAGCTAACCCACTGTAGCCTAAACAAGCACAACATAAAAAATGTTTGACCTGGGGGTGCTGGGTCTACTCGTGTGGCCTCTGGCGGTGCTTGGTCGAGGCGGGAGCTACTCTCTCCGCAGGAGCTGCGCGAGTGGTTTGCTCGGCGCTAGAGCCGTGGTGCTGGAGCTGGAGGTACTACTATTGGTGCTGGAGCTGGAGCTACTGGGGGTGTTGGCGCTGGTGGTTCTGCTGGCACTGGTGCTTTTGAGGGTGCTGGAGTTGGTGCTGTTGGAGCTAGAGGTGCTGCTGGAGCGGGTGCTGCCGCTGGGGGTACTAGTGCAGTCCCTGCTGGTTCTGGAGGTGCTGCGCGGCCGAGGCCGTACTTCGTTCCGCTCCTTGAGCAGGTTCTTGGTCTCTCGCCCTCTACTGCTCCTGCTCCTCCCTTAGAGTGTCCACAGCCTGTGCAGTCGCGGTCATAGTTACAGCCCGCCTCCCCCCTTCCTGCTCCTTCTCCCTACACTGGTCCTACTGGAGGTCTTGGTGAGCGTCGTGAGCCTGCGTCTTGTCCTGCGTTGCCTGTTCGTGCTGCTCGCACTAGTGGTCGTGCTCCGCGTTCGCGTCCTCCTGCGGTCCCCGGCACACACCAGATGGCACTGCGTCCTTCCACTGCTCCTCTGCGTGTCTCGTTGCCGTCTCCTCCAGAGTCCTCTCTTCCTACTCTTGCTGACCCGGAGTCTGACTCTCTTCGTGCTGCCAGTCCTACTGTCACGCGTCTCCTGGCTACTGTTGTCACTGACCCTTCTTTTGAGTCCACTGCTGCGTCTGCCTTAGTTGCTGAGCTTGTCAACTTAGCTGCTCGCTGTCGTCTAGACTACGCTGCTAGTCTTGTTGCTGAGTCTGAGTCTGTCTATCCTCCGTCCGTCGGGGGTGAGTGTGCTCTTAGCACGAACGTCCTTGAGGACAGGCAGGAGGAGTTCCAGTGTTTTGCTGCTGCTTTGCCTCATCTTGTGTAAACCCTGATTGCCCCTGAGGGAGACCCGGATACACCAGACATCTCAACTCCTCGATCGTACGCTGAGGCGATCGAGGGTCCCTACTCCTCACAGTGGCACTCAGCCATGGATGCAAAGATGGCTTCCTGGAAGTCCACAGGCACCTACGTTGACGAGGTTCCCCCACTTGGGTCTAACATCGTCAGTGGCATGTGGATTTTAAGGGTGAAGCGGCCGCCGGATTCTCCGCCTGTCTTCAAGGCGCTTTACATGGCTCGAGGCTTCAGTCAGCGGCAGGGAGTTGACTACTTTTAGACCATCTCTCCCACCCCGAAGATGACCACTCTTCGGGTGCTGCTGCACATAGCCGCTCAGCGCGACTACGAGCTTCACTCTCTTGACTTCAGCACATCTTTCCTGCAAGGCAGCCTGCACGAGGAGATCTGGCTGCGCCGCCCACCAGGCTTCACTAGGTCGTTTCCTCCTGGTACCTAGTGGAGCCTCTGGCGGCTAGTCTACGGTCTCCGCCAGGCGCCCCGTGAGTGGCACGACACCCTGATGACTACAGTTGCGGCTCTTGGGTTTGCTCCGTCTACTGCCGACCCGTCGCTGTTTCTGCGCACCGACACCTCTTTGCCGCCATTCTACATCTTCGTATACGTCGACGACTTGGTCTTTGCCACTGCTGACACTGCTGGACTCGCCCACTTGAAGTCCGAGCTGCAGAAGAGACACAGGTGCACAGACCTGGGTGAACTGCGCAGCTACCTTGGCTTGCAGATCACCCGGGACAGAGCACAGCGTACCATTACCCTGACTCCGTCACACATGGTGAAGCAGGTCCTTCAGCGCTTCGACTTCACGTACTCCTCGCCTCAGGCCACTCCTCTGTCTACTCGCCACTCGCTCTCAGCTCTGCCTTCGGATGATTCCGTAGAGCTGAGTGGCCCGTACCCAGAGCTTGTTGGCTGCCTCATGTACCTGATGACCTGCACTCGACCTGACCTTGCATACCCTCTTAGCATCTTGGCACGCTATGTTGCTCCTGGGAGACACTGACCAGAGCACATGGCTGCAGCGAAGAGGGTGTTGCGCTACTTGTGCAGTACGTCGGGCATGGGGCTAGTGCTTGGAGGGCGACGTCGAGTGGTCCTCACAGGTCACGCAGACGCTTCCTGGGCTGACGACCAGGCTACGCAGCGGTCGTCACAGGGTTACACCTTCAGCCTTGGCTACGGCTCTGTTTCGTGGCGGTCTACCCGCTCGTCTTCCGTTCTCGGCTCCAGCTGTGAGGCTGAGATCTACGCGGGGGCCATGGCTGCACAGGAGCTACGCTGGCTCACCTACCTGCTGACTGACCTAGGAGAGCCGCCTCGTTCTCCTCCAGTTTCGTACGTAGACAACAAGGCCATGCTTGCCTTATGTCGGGAGCACAGACTGGAGCACAGAACGAAGCACATTGCTCTTCGCTACTTCCTTGCTCGTGAGCTGCAGCAGCGCGTTCAGCTGCGCCTTGCTTACGTGGCCTCTGAGGCCAACACTGGAGATATCTTTACCAAGGCACTTCCGCCTTGTGATCATCAGCGCTTTTGTACTTTGCTATGTCTTGTGCCTACTTGGCCTCACTTGCTCACTTCTTGACTTTGCTTGTACTATGATCTATATATACCTGCACTTAGCAGCGTGCAAATGCCGTCCCTGGAGAGCTCGCTACTGCACGAAGAGAAGGACTGCTACTCTCACGTTGAGCTTCGGGCTAACCGCTGCTGGGAAGAACTTAGATCGGTGTTTTAAATTGGTCATAAGATTTGTATGGTTCACAGAGCTGGGATCGGTCACTTAGAACTCCATCCGACAGGCGGACGAGAAAGATCCATTCTTGCCGTCACCCTGGAGGAAATCTGCGCGCAACGAAGCACCGTTACAATCATCGTTACAGTAAACTTGCTTGAAAGGGTAGGTTACTTGGTCTGCCGAAGCAACGCACTCCGGCGAGCCCATAAGAAGGTTGCTTGGAACGGTAAGGTAAGGTAAGACAAGGTAGGGTAAGGTAGGGTAAGGTAGGTAGTGTCAGTGGAATTATTTTCTGAAAAGTCTGATGCAAGGCAAGGGAACATTCCGCGCGCTCATATGAGGGCTGCCTGAAACACAGGTTAGGTCTTCACAAGGCTCTTTGCTCGACAGAGACCGCGATTCGTGGTCCGAGTGGGGAGTAAGGCGGGAAGCGTGTCGGAAAGAAAGGCGGAAGCACCTCTGTTACTGCAGGTAATCGACCACTCTAAACGGGACACAGCGTGAGTGTCGGCGCCGCTGACAGCTGAAGTAGCCCCGACTATGAATCACCCGTGTCGCTTCCGATTTCGCTTAAGCTATCACTGTCCCTGCCGCAGCCGCTGTCGCTACGATGAAGGGGTGCAAGAGGAAAGTCAGTGGAAGACATGGCTGATGCTTGGGTTTCTCGACAACCTCCGATCTCGTCGTTGCTGAGTCGAAAATCGAAGGCGTGTAGCACAGCTTTAGAAGTTGATGTATTTCTATCAGCGCGGGAACATATATAATCGGTTCTGTATTTCCCGATCGGTTTTGTACACTCGCCACGCACTTTGCACTATGTCGAGCTGGAGTGCTGAGTGAACGTATTGGGCTGGTTTGGGCATGTCAAATATCGACGGTTCTTCTTCCAGCTGAGACACAGCGCATGTCTGATCGCAGCCATCCAACATTTTCTTGCTCTACGTTTTGCCAGTTTACCTTCGAATCTCGATCGTTCGTAACCATGTCTATCGACGGTTTTAATTCCAGCCTGGTTCGAATTTAGGCGTCATCTCAATCGTCCAGAATCAGTCACATGGACGGTCAATACTTGAACCTTTTCTAGCTTCACCCATTCAGGGCCAGTAAAGCTGCTTGTAATCTCGGCCGTTTACATCTTCACATCGACGGTTATCCCTCCTAGTGATGTTTTTTTCTATTTAGTTTCCAGGCTACCAGAACATTGGGTGCATATACGCAGTTATCGATGTTGCTATTAGCGATGTTTCGAGTTGCTCTGCCGAAATCAGCGGGACGCTCGATTGTGTCATGATTCTCGACCCTGCTTTCCATCCACGTCTCCCATTCCGCTCGTTAATAGCTCATCCCGTGAGGTTTCTCAAGTCACACCCTCTCGAGGAAGGTAGAACAGCCTACTTCCTCTCTCTCACAGCATTTACATGTGGTCTTCACGCGAGCTACGTCCGTCTGCGCTTATCTTTCTGCGACTCCATTGCCTTGTTTCAAGAAACATGGTTATCATGTTGTGAAATAAATTTCACATATTGCGCAACACGTCATCCAACCCTGCTTTTGATCGATCTGGTTTGCGTTTGTTTGGGGCGGGACATAAATATCTGACGAGGAGAATATATGCGAACGGCGAAGTAACCGTATCTCAGTTTATGAAAAAAAGGGATTGAACCAAGGGCGATCCACATATCTTATGCGCGGACCGCGATATTTGGGAACTATTTGTCATCTGGACGCCGCGATCTGACGCGGACACGGGTTTCATAAGAAGGTGGGATACGGGAAGAAGAGCTTTTAAACGCCGGCTACTATAAACCTTCGATTCCCCTGACCATTTTTTCCGAAGTCCTAAGGTCAACAAAGAAAAATAAAATACAAAAAACCTGTCGAAGAAATCATTACGAAATAACAGGGAAGGAGAGAAACAGGGCCAAGTGTCTGGCACTCGAGAGCGCTTACGTCAGGCTGACCTCAGCACTCGAATCGGCAACCCTGGTTCGTAATACCGACGAGTTTTGGTTCGTCCACTGGTTCCCGTTGGCTCGGCAGCAGATACGTTAATCTACGGCGCGTCGCTACCCAAGAGAAAAATCGCGTGAAATCCTCTGATTGCCGGGAGACGTGAAATTGCGTCTGTCTCGCCTGTGGCCCGCGTCATTTGTTCGAGTGCCGTACAATTCCCGGCGCAGACGCTGCACGCACTATGGCGGCCGACAATAACGAGGATGATCTGGCGACGCGTGACTCTGCCGAGGGCCCGGACGACTGGACGGAGAGTGACAGGGCGGACACGGGGGTTGTGACACAAACGGGGGACGAGGAGGAAGAGGAGGCGGAGGCGGAGGTGGAGGCGGAGGGGGAGCAGGAGGAATACGGGGAAGGGGGGGCGGAGGCAGAAGGAGAAGAGTACGTAGAGGAAGGGGAAGGCGGAGAAGAAGAAGCGGAGGAGGATACTGGGGAGGAGAACGGTTACGGAGAGCAAGGGGGAGAAGCGGAAGGGGGAGAAGCGGAATGGGGAGAGGAAGGGGGGGGGAGGGGGAGGAGGGGGATGTGGAAGTGTGGGTGGCTGGGCAGGATGAAGCAGAGGGGGATGGCGGAGAGGTGGAAGGGGAGAGGGAGTGGGGGGATGCGCGGGAGAGGGGGGAGGGGGAATGGGAGGAGGGGGGAGAGGGGGACGAGGGGGATGTGGAGGTATGGGTGGCTGGGCAGGATGATGCGGAGGGGGATGGGGAGGGAGGAGAAGGAGAGATGGAAGGAGGGGTGGAAGGGGAAGGAGGGTGGGGGGAGGAGGCAGGAGAGGGCGAGGAAGCAGGAGAAGGAGAGGAGGCGGGGGAAGAGGCGGGGGAGGAAGGCGGGGAGGCGGAGGGAGAGTACCCTGGGTGGGCGAGTGAGGCACTGCTATCGTTTCTGGAGGAGCAGGGCGAGAGTGTGAAGGAGCCTCTGTACTGGTCGGCTGTGAAAAAGATTGTTGCAGGATATATCCAAGCCAACGGACTGCAGGTGAGCTCTCGAGAATGCTCAAGGCAGCAGGGTGCAAGGTAGTGTGTGTTAACGCAGTTGTCCTCATTCCTCCGCTGCAAGGCGAGAGTGTGGACGTGCCTCTGTACTGGTCGGCTGTGAAGAGGATAGTTGCAGGGTACATAATAATACATTCAAGCCAACGGCCTGCAGGTGAGTGCTTGAGGCAACGGGTGCACGCGTCGTGCCTGTGTGCGTGCGTGCGTGCGTGCGTGCGTGCGGGTGGGTGGGCGTATCTGCATCTATGTTTGAGATATCTTTCTCGTCTGCATCTATGTTTGAGATATCTTTCTCGTCTGCATCTATGTTTGAGATATCTTTCTCGTCTGCATCTATGTTTGAGATATCTTTCTCGTCTGCATCTATGTTTGAGATATCTTTCTCGTCTGCATCTATGTTTGAGATATCTTTCTCGTCTGCATCTATGTTTGAGATATCTTTCTCGTCTGCATCTATGTTTGAGATATCTTTCTCGTCTGCATCTATGTTTGAGATATCTTTCTCGTCTGCATCTATGATTGAGATATCTTTCTCGTCTGCATCTATGTTTGAGATATCTTTCTCGTCTGCATCTATGTTTGAGATATCTTTCTCGTCTGCATCTATGTTTGAGATATCTTTCTCGTCTGCATCTATGTTTGAGATATCTTTCTCGTCTGCATCTATGTTTGAGATATCTTTCTCGTCTGCATCTATGTTTGAGATATCTTTCTCGTCTGCATCTATGTTTGAGATATCTTTCTCGTCTGCATCTATGTTTGAGATATCTTTCTCGTCTGCATCTCGTCTCCATGATACATCTTTCTCACCTCACGTATCTTTCTCTTTGCGCTCACACATAAGGCAGCCTTGCATCTACCAGGTTGCTATTGGTACTTAGAATAATCAATAGGGTGTACTCAATGTTCCATCAAGAAATCATAATCAGGCAGTAATTGCTGTTCATTATAGAAGTGCTAACAGGTGATAATCGGTGTTATTAAATCACATGCATATCTCTCTTTCTTTGTTGGGCTCCCTTCTCCCTGTTTGTTTGTCCTCTTCTCCATCGCCCCCCTCTTTCTCCTCTCTCCCTGTCACTGGTGGTGATTGCAGAAGGGCAAATGGATCACATGCGACGATGCGTTACAAGCTCTCTGCGATACCGATAGAAGCACGCAGGCTCAGTTCTACTACACTCTCGCCACGCACTACCCCGTTAAGAGCTCTATAAAAGTGCCTAGGCGGCTGCTGAAGCGGCTAGCAGAGGAAGAGGCTGCTAAGATGGGAGGGGGGGAGAAGGGGAAGGGGAAGGGGAAGGGGGCGAGAGGAGGAGAGGAGGAAGGAGGAGAGGAGGAGGAGGAAGGGGGGGATTTGGAGTGGGAAACAGGTGGGAGGAGGGGGCGGGGAAGGGGAAGAGGGAGAGGGAGGGGACGGGGGAGGGGGAGGGGAAGGGGGAGGGGGAGGGGAAACAGAGGGGAGAGTGTGACGAGAGGTAGTAAGAGATTGAAGAGTTACAGTGAGATGGAAGGCGAGGGAGAGGAGTATGACAACGGTGAAGAGGAAAGGGATGAGCAGGGAGACGAGGAGGAGGAGGAGGAGGAGGAGAGGAAAGGAAAGGAAGGGGAGGGAAGGAGGGAGGAGGATGATTCATTTGAGAAGGATTGGAGCTCAAGGGAAGGAGTGACACAGGAACAGGACCTAGCAGAAGAAGAAAATGAAGAGCAGATGAAGATTGGCAACGCACAGCAGCAGCAGCAGCAGCAGCAGCAGCAGCAGCAGCAGCGGCAGCAACAGGAGGAGGAAGATGCATTCGCTCGAGACCACGATTCAAGGTCTATTCCAGAGCCAAGCCCGCGAAAGAGGAAGCGTGGCCGGCCCCCCAAGGCCTCTCGAGACGACCCAGCCACTGCTACAGCCGCCGCTACAGCTGCCGAACCCAACCACACCCGCTACTCCGATCCATTCGCCTCAGACCCAGACGTCCCTGAAGTGACCGACCCTTTCGCCCCCTCTGCCTTCCCCCCTGCTCCCCCGGCTCCCCCCCCGGGTCCTGAGTGTGGGTACGCGGCGGTGACGCTGGCAAATCTGGGCGGGGTGTTTCTGAAGAGAAGGCAGCTGGAAGGGCTGCTGGCGGATGAGGGGTTTGACCGCAAGGTGGTGGGCACGTTTGTGCGGATCCGCGTCCCGGGACCAGCGAACCAGACTGAGGCGTGCTACCGCCTCGTGCGGGTCACAGGTGAGTGATACCGGGGCATGGGTATACCTGTGCAACGAGTCGAGCACGAGTAATGCTCGACTCGTCCCTAGCCATGCTCGGCCGAGTACGAGCCCGAGTCGAGTAATACTCGACCGAGCAATTTTCCCCAAAACAGATACTCGTTACTCGCCTTCTTTAGGGAAACTCGGGCGAGCAATTTGAAAAACTCGTCCGAGTACGAGTAATGCTCGGCCATGCCCTCTACAGGGCTTAAAATGCTCGGCGAGTTCCCTAAATGCTCGCCTAAAAGCAAGCGAGTACTCGTCGAGCAAAAAAAACTCGGCGAGTAATACTCGGCTCGACTCGGCCGAGTAAATTTTACAAAAAACGAAGCTCGTTACTCGCACCCAAACGAGTAACTCGGCCGAGTCCGAGCGAGTAACTCGCCTCGTTGCTCAGGTATAGGCGTGGGGATTGGGGTAAGTCCAAGGTTCAGGGCCAAGGTGGCAGCTGGAGGGGCTGCTGGCGGATGAGGGGTTTGACCGCAAGGTGGTGGGCACTTTTGTGCGGATTCGTGTGCCGGGACCAGCGAACCAGACTGAGGCGTGCTACCGCCTCGTGCGAGTCACAGGTGAGATTGGGACGGGAGCATGGGTCAGAAGAGGAGACACCAGCTGGAGGGGTTGCTGGCGGATGAGAGGTTCGACCGCAAGGTGGTGGGCACCTTTGTGCGGATTCGTGTTCCGGGCCCGGCCAATCAAACTGAGGCCTGCTACCGGCTCGTGCGGGTCACAGGTAGGTGGTGCTGTGGGGTTGGGTCTGGAGGGGTTGCTGGCGGATGAGGGGTTTGATCGCAAGGTGGTGGGCACCTTTGTCCGTATCCGCGTCCCGGGACCAGGGAACCAGACTGAGGCGCGTTACCGCCTCGTGAGTGTCTCAGGTAGGTGCTGCTGTGGGGTTAGGGCAGGGTTCAGGGTCAAATGAGGGGTTTGGCCGCAAGTTGGTGGGCACCTTTGTGCGGATTCGTGTTCCGGGTCCGGCCAATCAGACTGAGGCGTGCTACCACCTCGTGTGCATCACAGGTAGGTGCTGCTGGTGGTGGTGCTGGTGTGCGCCAGGTTGTTTTTTGAGAATTCTCAAAACTGGTGTGCGCCAGGTTGTTTTTTTAGAATTCTCAAAACTGGTGTGCGCCAGGTTGTTTTTTTAGAATTCTCAAAACTGGTGTGCGCCAGGTTGTTTTTTTAGAATTCTCAAAACTGGTGTGCGCCAGGTTGTTTTTTTAGAATTCTCAAAACTGGTGTGCGCCAGGTTGTTTTTTTAGAATTCTCAAAACTGGTGTGCGCCAGGTTGTTTTTTTAGAATTCTCAAAACTGGTGTGCGCCAGGTTGTGCACCTCTCTTCCACCTCCCTTCACCCGCATCTCTCCCTGACGCAGGCTGCACGAGCCAGACTGAAATGTACCCCGTGGGCAAGGGGCTGATCTGACCAGCAAGGTGCTGCTCGTCATGTCTCGTCTCCTTCCCCTTTCCTCTCACTCCTCCGCTCGTTTCCCTCGCCCCCATACAGGCTGCACGAGCCAGACGGACATGTACCCCGTGGGCAAGGGGCTCACCAACAGGGTGTTGCTCATCATGAACCTCAAGACGCCAGAGGCCACGACTATCGACCTGGTCTCTAATTCTGACTTCACAGAGGTGAGCGTGAGAGTGTGGTTGTGAGTGAGTGTGAAAGCGAGTGAGTGTGAAAGTGAGTGAGTGTGAAAGTGAGTGAATGTGAAAGTGAGTGAGTGTGAAAGTGAGTGAGTGTGAAAGTGAGTGAGTGTGTGAGCTACAAGGGCCTCACCAACCGAGTGCTGCTCATCATGAATCTCAAGACGCCAGAGGTCACCACCATCGACCTGGTCTCTAACTCTGACTTCACTGAACTGAGGTGCGCGGGAGAGTGTGGACACTCGATTGTGCATTGAGACGTCTCAAAACACTCCTTCTTTCATGAGGTGCGCGGGAGAGTGTGGACACTCGATTGTGCATTGAGACGTCTCAAAACACTCCTTCTTTCATGAGGTGCGCGGGAGAGTGTGGACACTCGATTGTGCATTGAGACGTCTCAAAACACTCCTTCTTTCATGAGGTGCGCGGGAGAGTGTGGACACTCGATTGTGCATTGAGACGTCTCAAAACACTCCTTCTTTCATGAGGTGCGCGGGAGAGTGTGGACACTCGATTGTGCATTGAGACGTCTCAAAACACTCCTTCTTTCATGAGGTGCGCGGGAGAGTGTGGACACTCGATTGTGCATTGAGACGTCTCAAAACACTCCTTCTTTCATGAGGTGCGCGGGAGAGTGTGGACACTCGATTGTGCATGTGGATGTGTGCGTGGGAGTGTTGTTGTATTGTAAACACCACCCGAGTGCTGCTTATAATGAACCTCAAGACGCCAGAGAGGCCACGACTATTGACCTGGTTTCCAACTCCGACTTCACTGAGGTGAGACGCAATGAGAGAGGGTGTATGTGAGTTACAGTAATGAGTGTGTGAACGTGTGAGTCAGTGTGAGTGTGTGAGCTGCACGGGCCTGACCAACCGGGTGTTGCTCATCATGAACCTCAAGACGCCAGAGGTGCGTGAGAGGCGAATGAGTTACAGTATGACTTTTGAGTCGACTCAAAAGTCACCTCGACTCAGAAGTCATCTCACCGAGGGTGCGTGAGAGTCGACTGAGTTACAGTATGAGTGAGTGAGTGAACGTGTGGGTCAGGGTGTGTGAGTGTGTGTGTGAGTGTGAGTGTGAGCTGCAAGGGCCTGACCAACAGGGTGCTTCTCATAATGAATCTCAAGGCGCCAGAGGCCACCACCACCATCAATCTTGTCCTTAACTCCGACACCATTGTCGACTCACCGTCTCTGCCTTCTGCTCACCGTCTCTGCCTTCTGCTCACCGTCTCTGCCTTCTGCTCACCGTCTCTGCCTTCTGCTCACCGTCTCTGCCTTCTGCTCACCGTCTCTGCCTTCTGCTCACCGTCTCTGCCTTCTGCTCACCGTCTCTGCCTTCTGCTCACCGTCTCTGCCTTCTGCTCACCGTCTCTGCCTTCTGCTCACCGTCTCTGCCTTCTGCTCACCGTCTCTGCCTTCTGCTCACCGTCTCTGCCTTCTGCTCACCGTCTCTGCCTTCTGCTCACCGTCTCTGCCTTCTGCTCACCGTCTCTGCCTTCTGCTCACCGTCTCTGCCTTCTGCTCACCGTCTCTGCCTTCTGCTCACCGTCTCTGCCTTCTGCTCACCGTCTCTGCCTTCTGCTCACCGTCTCTGCCTTCTGCTCACCGTCTCTGCCTTCTGCTCACCGTCTCTGCCTTCTGCTCACCGTCTCTGCCTTCTGCTCACCGTCTCTGCCTTCTGCTCACCGTCTCTGCCTTCTGCTCACCGTCTCTGCCTTCTGCTCACCGTCTCTGCCTTCTGCTCACCGTCTCTGCCTTCTGCTCACCGTCTCTGCCTTCTGCTCACCGTCTCTGCCTTCTGCTCACCGTCTCTGCCTTCTGCTCACCGTCTCTGCCTTCTGCTCACCGTCTCTGCCTTCTGCTCACCGTCTCTGCCTTCTGCTCACCGTCTCTGCCTTCTGCTCACCGTCTCTGCCTTCTGCTCCTCACTACTTGCGTTGCATGCCCTGCCCTGCCCCTTCACTTGCCCACTCTCCACCTGCCCACACAACACAACACAGGAGGAGTGTCAGAAGCTGCGGCAGTGCATGAAGTGGGGGCTAGTGGACCGACCTGCTGTCTGTCCCTTGTTCTCACCACTTGTATTGCATTCCCTGCCCGTTCCCTTGTCCCTCCTCCACCTCCACCCCCCCCAACCAACACAGGAGGAGTGTCAGAAGTTGCGGCAGTACATGAAGTGGGGGCTAGTGGATCGACTCACTGTGGTACGTGTGTGCTGCCATGCTGTGCTCCCTTGCTTGTGAGTCGAGTAACAAATGCCCACACGCTCTGCCGTGCCTATGTCATTTGCATTGCTACTGTCTTTGCCATCACTGTTGCTATTGCCACGCAATGCCACGCCACACCAGGCCAGGCTGTGCCACGCCACGCCACGCCACGCCACGCCACGCCACGGCCTCGTCCCTCTCCCCTCATCCCTCGCCCTTCATTCCTCTCTCCTCTCCATCCTTGTCAGGACGAGCTGCATGAGCTCAAAGTGAATCAGTCTGTGCTGAATCAGTCTGTGCTGAATCCATCCTCTCTCTCCCCCACCGTCCCTTCTCTCTCGCCCTCCCTTCTCTCCTATGTATCAGGACGAGGTGGCAGCCAAGGAGAACGAGCTGCATGAGCTCAAAGTGAACGATGTGAGTGCCGCGTGGAGTTGAGCAGTGGGGTGCGTTGCGGTGTGGAGTGGTGTGGTGTGGTATGGAGTGGTGTGGTGTGGTGTGGTGTGGTGTGGTGTATTCGAAGCTGAATTGCGAACATGAATGAAAGCGCTCCATACACTTTCCAGTCGGTAATTTATAGAGATGGCATCATGTGTCATGAGAAGAAACGATGAGCCAAACAAAGTAACCCGCCTCCCCTTCCCTCCCCTCCCCTCCCCTCGCTTCCCCTCCTCTCCCCCCCGTCCCCACCCCTCTTCCCCGTACCATTCCTCAAGTCCTGTTCCCTTTGCTCCTCCCAGTGATTGGGGGCAGAGGGAGTGAAGCTGACCAATCTGAGGGACAGGGCAAGCGAGCAAATGTCAAGTCAAATCCTTCCCCACTCACACTCCCCTGCTCCTCTGTTCGTTCTCTCTTCTTGCTGCCTCCCCCCACCTCTGCCAGTGGATCTGTGCTCATTAAGCAGTAGACCCTCTTCTTGCTGCCTCCCCCCACCTCTGCCAGTGGATCTGTGCTCATTAAGCAGTAGACCCTCTTCTTGCTGCCTCCCCCCACCTCTGCCAGTGGATCTGTGCTCATTAAGCAGTAGACCCTCTTCTTGCTGCCTCCCCCCACCTCTGCCACTGCTTGGAGGCGGAGCGAGTCAAGCTGACCAATCTGAGGGACAGGGCAAGCGAGCTACTCTCACTCACGCCTTCCCTACTCCCCTGCTCCTCTCTGCTGTTTCTCTTGCTGTTGCTCTTTCCCCCCCCCCTTCCCACCCCTGCCAGTGGTTGGAGGCGGAGCGAGTCAAGCTGACCAATCTGAGGGACAGGGCAAGCGAGCGAGGATCCAAGAAAGAATATCCTTTTGCAGCGACACTACTCTCCCCCTTCCCTTACCTCACCTCACCCTTACCTCACCTCACCCCTTCCTTAACCACACTCCGTACCTCAATCCGTACCTCAATCCGTACCTCAATCCGTACCTCAATCCGTACCTCAATCCGTACCTCAATCCATACCTCACTCCGTACCTCACTCCGTACCTCACTTCTTAGCTCAACTTTTGAGTCGGCCTAGATTACTCTTCTTAACTCTATTCGAAAGAATACCCTTTTGCAACGACACTCTCCTCCCTTCCTTACCTCACCCCTTACCTGTAGCCACCTTTATGTTCCTGTCCCAACCTTGTGCTTTTCTGTTCCTGTTTTGCTGCTCCGGTTTCTCCTTTACTGTCCTCTCCTTTCTGCCTTCCAGTTCTCGTCCCTCCGCAGTAGCCTCTCCCACCCAACCTTGCTGTCAATCGCTGTTCAAGCACACCTCACCAATTTTCCCTATTGCCTTGGCCTCAATGAATCCAAGCGTTCCTTAACCATCTGGACATGTATTTGACTTTTGAGTCAACTCAAAAGTCAAAAGTCGACTCAACCATCTGGAATCGACTCAAAAGTCAACTTGCCTTGGCCTCAATGAATCCAAGCGTTCCTTAACCATCTGGATATCCTTTTTCCCCCTCATGCCCCAACCTCCTCTTCCTTTCTTCCGCCACCCTCTCCCCCCATTCTCCTCCGCCATCCCCTTGCTTCCCCATACTTCTCCTCAACCACCGAATCTGGAACTCTGTTGCTGAATAAATGGATCCCTTTCAACCGTTTTCAACCGTTCTGCTTGCCACGCAATGGGAGTGTGTGCAAGCGCTAAAGGAGCTGGACAAGCCGGCATTCAAAGCCAAGAAGATGGCTGAGTACCCCACCATTGAGGCGGACCCTGACTTGCTGTCCCTGTCTACCGGTGATTCCGATGATGAGGGCGAGAAGAACAAGCAGACAGGTGAGCCAAGGGGAGGGAGGGAGAGAAGGAGCTGGACAAGCCGGCATTTAAAGCCAAGAAGATGGCTGAGTACCCCACCATTGAGGCGGACCCTGACCTCATGCTGCTCTCCACTGGAGACTCTGATGATGAGGGCGAGAAGAACAAAACAGGTGAGCCAAGGGGGGGGAGGGGAGGTGGGGCAGGGAGTATCCACCAATTGAGGCTGACGCTGGACCTCGTGAACCTGTCTACTGGAGACTCTGATGATGAGGGCGAGAAGAGCAAGACAGGTGAGGGCAAAGGGAGGGAGGGAGGGAGGGAAGATTTTGGGGGGGGGGGGGGGGGGGGGGGGGGGGGGGGGGGGGGGGGGGGATACTCAAGTGACTTGTCATACCTGGCAATGTCATACCTGGCAATGTCATACCTGGCAATGTCATACCTGGCAATGTCATACCTGGCAATGTCATACCTGGCAATGTCATACCTGGTGACTTGTCCTCAGGTGATGTTGATGATGAGGATGAGAAGAGGACTTTTGAGTCGACTCGGAAGAACAAGCAGACAGGTAAGGGCCAAGGGGGTGGAGGGAGGGAAGAGTGGGGGGGGGGGGGGACAGGAGGCAGGCTCTGGCTTGATACTCAAGTGACTTGTCCTCGGGTGAGTTGATGATGAGGTTGAGAAGAGCAACCAGCCAAGTCCTCTTCTCGTCCTCATCATGAGGTGATTACAGTATGAATTCGAGAATGATTGGCAATGCTAGGTTGCTGCTGTATGCTGTCGTCCTCCCTCCCCATTCTTCCATCCCTTCCCCCATCCCCCTTCCTACTTCTTCCTTCCCCTTCCTCATTCCTCCTTTCTCTTCCCCTGCCCCTCTTCCTCGTTCTTCCTTGCCCTTCCTCGTTCTTCCTTGCCCTTCCCCCTCCCCCTATTCCCAAAAACATGGAATCAGGTTTCCACCCATTGAACAGCAATGCACATCCTTTTTTCAAATATTCAGTCTCACTCCCTTCTTCCTTCCCCTTTCCCCATTCGCCCTTCCCTCTTCCTCCATTCCCCTTCCCCCTTCCCCCTTCCCCCTTCCCCCTCCCCCCTTCCCCCTCCCCCCTCCCCCATCCCCCAGACCCGTGGAGCCAGCCCATCCCCCATTCACGACCCAGGGGGGGAAGAGGGGCAGGAGAGTTCCGGGGGAGGGGGAGTGGGGGAGGAGAGATAGGCGGGAGGGGTAGAGGGGATGGTTGGGGGAATAGGGGAGGTGCAGGAGGGGAAAGAGGGGAAGAGAAGAGAGAGGAGGATAATGCTATTCCTATGTCCTGGTCTCTCTCTGGTTCTCGCTCAGAGGAGGAGGAGAGGGGAAGAGGAGGGTGGGGGTATGGGGAAAGGGGAGGGTGGAAGGGGAGTGATAGGGAAGGGGATGGGGGGAGGTCGGACAGGGAAGGGGGGTGGAGGGGGAGGGGGAGGGGAAGGTTTGGGGAAGGAAGAGGGGATCGAGTTCGTGGGAGGTGGGAGGAGGAGGAGAGGAGGGGGGGGAGGAGGGAGGAGAAAGGAGGGTGGGGGAGAGGAGGGGAACGAGAGGAGGAAAGGGAGGGGAGAGGCGGAAGTGGTTGGGGAAGAGAGAAGGAAGAAGGGAGCAGAGGATGGGAGCGGGATAGGGAGCGAGGTGAGAGGAGAGAGGGGCGGGAGAGAGATGGGTGGGGGAGAGAGGAGAGGGAGAGGGAGGGCAGGAGCGAGGGCAGGAGCGGCGACAGGGCATGGAGGAGGGAGGGGAGTGGAGGCAGCAGGGAGCGAGGGGAGGAGAGAGACAGTCGGAGGGAGGAGAGGGACGGCTGGAAGGGAGAGGCTTGGGATGAGCAGTGGTAACCAGCAAGATGCCAGCCTCTCAAACTGGCAGCAAAACCCCCATCAAAACCCCCAGCTGCAACAGCAGCAGCAGCTGAACTTCCAGCAGCCACAGCAGCAGCAGCAGCAGCAGCAGGTTCAGTTGCAGCAGCAGGCAGAGCTGGAATCAGCGTGGCGAGCAGAGCTCTCTCGGCTGGAGCAGCAGCAGCTGTGGCACTACCGCGACCCCCAGGGCGACCTGCAGGGGCCCTTCTCCCTCGCGCGCCTACGCGGGTGGCTGCCTCTCAACGTGTTCCCACCTGACCTGCGCGTGTGGCGCGTGGGGGAGGGGCCGGAGGCAGGAATGCTGCTGGCGGAGGTGGCTGAGGGGAAGGTGGGTCCGTTTGAGAGGGAGAAGCAGCAGTTCTGGGCTGCTGCCGCTGGTGCTGCTGGTGCTGCTGGTGCTGCTGGTGCTGCTGGTGTTGGTGCTGTGTCTGGTGGTGGTATGGGCGGCGCTTTTGGTGCTGGCGGTAGTGTTGGAACAGGGTTGGCAGCAGCAGGAATTGGGCCACCAGCAGGGGCAGTGGGGCAAGCAGGGGCAGCAGCATTCGGTGTGCCAAGCGGTGGGGTGGGGGGACCTGTGGGGCCCCAATTTTCCCAAATTCCCCAGGTTTCTCACTCCCCACACGTTCCTCAGGCCCCCAATGCTCCTCAGCCGTATGGTGGTATGGTGCAGCAAGGCACACCCGTTGGTCCTGGGGTTGCTGCTGCTGGTGGGGCAGTAGGAGCGACAGGAATGATGGGGGCAGGAGGAGGTGATGGGTCAGGGTGGCAAAGCAGGGGTGGTGGCAGCAGTGGGTGGGGGGGAGGGTGGAGTGAGGGAAACAGACAGGGCTGGGAAGGTGGGGAGCAGGGTGCTTCTGGGGCAGGTGGTTTTGGAGCGGGTGCCTCCGGGGTAAATACCCCTGGGGTAGGTGGTACTGGGGTGAGTGGTAGCGGTAGTGGAGGATGGGGGGGAGAGAGTGGGGATGGAGGGTGGCTAAGTCGAGGGAGTGGGGAGGGACGGGGGAGAGGAAATGACGATGGGGGCTGGCAAAGCAGGGGGGGAGGAGAGGGACGGGGGAGAGGGAGTGACGATGGGGGTTGGCAAAGCCGAGGGGGAGGGGAGGGACGGGGGAGAGGGAGTGATGACGGGTGGAGGGATGGTGGTGGGAGGAGGGAAATTTCGTTTCGAGGGCCGGGAGGGGGGAGAGAGCGAGGAGGTGATGAGTGGAGTGGTGGTGGGGGTGGTAGTGGAAGGTTTGGGGGTGGTGGAAGCGGAGGAGGGGAGGGTGATCGCTTAGCATGTAGGTTCTTTGCCCGAGGGTTTTGTCGAAATGGGTCTAGCTGTCGCTTCAAGCATTAATGCGAATTGATGTGATGCGTTGTAATGTTTGACAAGATAACTACTTGCTATTCCTTTAGAATATTGATTTGTTAGTGCTGCTGACGAGTAAAAAATCTGTGTGTTTTTTTTTCATAAATAATTTGTTGGATAATAGCGCGATCGCGATACTACTGAGTTTGATTGCTAGTGTATTCCGAGCAGTACTTTTAGAGGGGTCGCCGTATATCCCTGATAACACACAAACCAACCAACCAGGAGATCGTTCCCTGGCCTGGAGTCAAACCAGAACCACGTGACGTCACCCACCATTGTCTGCTCCTCTGGCTATTTCCTCATTTCTTGCAAATGACGGCCTAGACCCCAAAATAGTCTTACCTCCTTCTGAGGAGCTACATTTGACGCTGTTCTGCAAAAAGACGAGCAGAACGCCGACTAAGCTCGTCGATCAATGGTTCAGGATGGATGCCGAACGGCTGTCGTGACAAGCTGAATCGGCTGCATTTCGGATCCGAACTACGGATTGGTCCGTGTACGCGCCGGTACCTTCATGGACTAACACTTGACGTCGGAGTAGTGTTCCAGTGCTGGTTCCACTAATAAGTGTTTAGGAAATTGGTTATTAACGGTCTCTCTACCTTACAGTTGACTACATTCTCAAATTCCAGTATTTCAACCGCCACCGCCGCCGCCGTCGCCTGCGGCCAGTAGAACTGCACTCCACCGCTTGTGCAGCTGTTTATTTAGTACTACTTTTTTATCTGGTAACCATTATAGATTATTGATGGTCTTTTGTGCGAGCTCCCACGCGGGTCTACAACCTGTGTGAGGGTAACTGATAGAATATTCCTTGGGATCGTTTTACCGACATCCATTTAAGTATCTTTCTAGCGGTTTAGACTAGGTGCTTCATTTAAGTGTTTAGACTAGAATTCTGCGAAGCGGTACAGTCTTATTTCTTGTGGAGTGAGTGTGGCGGGGGAAGAAGGTAGCAGTCGTAAGGTCCATTGGGAGCTCACCCCCTTCGTAGGGAAAGAAGGTAGCAGGCATGGCGCCGACGTCGCGACATGGAGGAGGCAGTCCACGTGGCGGCACGGAGAGCGTCGCACATGCGTTTCGCGAATGCGTGGACGACCCGGTGCGAGGCGTGCGACGTCTGGCGACGAGTCACGCGGCGATGCAGGTGCAGCGCTGGGCGATGCTTTCGTACGAAACGGCGAAGAACAATGTCGGGGCCGTCTGGCGCAAGTATCAAAGCGGGGAGCTCTTTAGCGCGCCCACATTCGAGTCCGTGAAAATGTAAGGGAAAAAAGAGTCAGATTATCCCACGCCTGCGAATGCGAATGCGACATCGCATGTGATTGCGAATGCAAGTGCGCTCCAATGCAAGGTAAGGGAAAAAACTGTTGGAGAATAAACGACTTGCATGTGCCACTGAAGCTGCTTGCATGCGCATTCTATGTAAGGGCATACCCTTGCACAAGGATTCCTCACACACGCATGAATGCGAATGCAAATGCGAGTGATCGCGAGCGAACGTCGTATGCTCGCTCATCCAGCTACCATAAAACGTGCTTCAGCCGCCCAGATTAACCCTAATCCATGAACCTTCCCCGCTCCCCCCTCCTTTGCCTCTCCAATGCACTCACCTGGTTTGTGAGGGGTTCATGTATGACACTCCCTCATTCCCTCCTCTCTCTCATCCCCACCACACTCTCATATTCACCAAACACTCTCATCCCCTCCACTCTCTCCCGTTCTTTCCCTGTCATCCTCTTCTCACCCCAACCACCCCCCACCCTCCCCATCAGGTACGTACTTGTCCTACTCGTAAGTTCATACGTGCAGGCGGGCTGGCCGCATCTCTTCTGCGTGCTCTTGTCTCACCAGGTTCTCCCCTCCCCGCATCCCCCCTTCCATTCCCTCCCAACCTTCCTCCCTTGCCAATTTTTTTTCTCACCAGATTCGCCCATGACCTTCTCGCCAAGGCACACGTGCAGGCGGGCATGGCACATCTCTTCTGCATGCTCTTGTCTCATCAGGCCCTCCCCTCCCCGCATTTCCTGCTCCCTCTCCCCCTTTCCTCCTCCCCCCTTCCCCCTCTTCCTCCCCTTTCCCCCTTGCTACCCTTTTTCTCACCAGATTCGCCCATGACCTTCTCGCCAAGGCACACGTGCAGGCGGGCAGGGCACATCTCTTCTGCGTGCAATCCCTCTCGCGCCTCCCTCCCCCTCTCGTCGCCCCCCTCCTCTCCTCCCTCACCCTCCTCCTCCTCTTCCTCCTCTGGTCCTCCCTCCACTCCCCCACCACCCAAGTCTCCCACTTCGCTCCCCCCTCCTCCCCCCTTTCCTCCCTCTCCACCCACTCCTCCGCTCTTACCGCTCTCAACCCATCGTCAAGCATCTTCACCGCATGTCAAGAGCTGCTAGCAGCACACGGCAGGGCAGTGAGTGTGGCAGTGGGGGCGGATGAGGGAGGGCCGGGGGCAGCAGCAGCTGTAGCTGCCGCCGCCGCTGCTACAGCCACAACCGCCGCTGCCGCTGCAACTGCCGCTGCTGCTACAACCGCCGGTGCTGCCGCATCAGGCTCTGCCGAACCCCTTTCCAGCCAAAACCCACAGCAACCAGCACAACCAGAAACGCAATCCAAGCCCGTCATCCCAGGATCGACCCTCCTCACCGAACAAGCCCTGAAATCATTCGAGCAGCGCTTCGAATGCCTGGCCACCCAGGGCATCTGGGATCTGGACTCGGTCCCCCGCCAACTCCCCTGGTTTAAACTCCGAAAGGGTTGGTCCGGCTGGGAGTGTGATGCTGCCTGGTCACGCCAAGCCTCCGAAACTGGCAATCTGGCCTTCACTGCTGCCGATGCTGTGGCTGACGAGGCTCGGCACGCACGGGAGTGGCAGGTTCGGGACGCGGTAAAGTACAGGTGGAGGGTGCACAGGAGGTGCGGGCGGTGGGGTGCGGTGGAGAGGGGTGAGCTGGCGCGGAGGCTGGCAGGGCGGAGGGTGCTGATGGTGGGGGATGAAACGAGCGCCATGCTGTTCCTGTCGCTCCGCAACCACATGCTCATGCCAGGAGTGGGAGGAGGAGGGGCGGGGAAAGAAAAGGGAGGAGGAGGGGGGGGTGGGTACGAGGGGTTGGAGCATCGGATCATGGTGCGTGATGAGGTGCCGGATTTCTGTGCCAGGCTGGACCTAAGGCAGCAGCAGGACTTTCCTGTTTGCACCCAATTCACGTTCGGCGACTCCGCGTCTGTCCTCTTTGTTCGGGACGATGTTCTCCGAACCTCGCCGCCCAATACCGATCCTGCAGCTCAGGATCCGGCTGCCGGACCTGCGGACGCATCAACCCTCTCATTGCCCTGGTTCGACCAGATCAAGGCTGTCCCTTCTAGTAGCAGCTCCAGTAGCAGCAGCAGCAGCAACGACAGCAGCAGTAACATTTCTGTGCTTATACTGAATCGAGGGTCACACTTTGTGGAGGACGATAAGTTCATTCCTCAGCTGAACGAAACGCTCACCAAAGTGAGAGCCACAGCTCCGGACCTCCTCATAATCTACCGAAGCACGCCGCCCGGCCACGCCCACTGCGACCAGCTGCTTGCGCCAATCACAGAACGCCAGGATCCTTCATCCTTACCCAACCACTGGGGTGAGTTCGTCGCCCAGAACGAGTGGGCCAAGCGGCTGGTGAAGGCAGTTGGGGGCGTGTTCCTGGATGTTGACCCTATGACCGCTTTGAGACCCGACGGGCACATTCGGCCGCCCTCTGACTGTCTGCAGTACTGCTTGCCAGGGCCACCGGATGAGTGGACCAGGATGCTCTACCACATGCTGCTGGACCTGATTTGACCTGTGTTGACCTGCTTTGTCCTCGTTTGACAAAGATTGACATGTTGTGGATCTGGGCTGACATGCTTACGGTCGTACTGGGATTTCGGGATGCAAGTGCCTAGTTGACAAGCGTCTGCCAGTATTGTTCTGGTGTGCCGGTATTTTACGGTACTTCAAAGGCTGTGTGTGTGTCTGTGGCAAACGGATGCTGTTGCTTGTACCGTAGCTTTCCAGGCAGACTCAGAGGTCACACAAGTGTTTGGATTGGAGTTCATATGGTAACTGGCAAAACACCTTGCAACTTAGGGCGTATTCCTATCCTCCTATCAAGAAAACCTCCTATCAAGCTCTCACTGGAAAATTCCCTAAACCCAAAATCTCTCGCTACTTTTACCAGGCAAAAGGTACAATCTTGATAGGTGGTTTCTTGATAGGAGGCCGTAGGAATACGCCCTTAGGGTGCATTCCGCTGTGGACACATGTCCCAATCGACGTGTCCCAATCGAGTGTACCGCTCCGAACCGAACTAAACCAGAGACGCGAAAATTTCGAAACTAGGGTGCAATTCGGTGTAATACGATGCAGTGCGGTAGAAACGATTGGGACACATCGATTGGGACATGTGTCCACAGCGGAAATCGCCCTTAGATGCGCAACAATGCAATGAAGAATGCCCTGCCGCCACCAGCATCCAAGATATCTGTCTGTACCCACTAACATCAATTTGACAACATTTAGCTGTAGAACACAATACTACGGTACTCCGAGCTCTGTACATTAGGGAATATGTACAATTATTTACGGTGCTCGAATGGTACGGTACTGTCCTCTACCCCTCAGCGCTTCCTCAGGATGGCAAGATTTCACTCACTGCATCATCAGCACCACGGTTTGGGCCAGGACCAGCATCAGCGCCGTTGATGCCACGTGAATCGTCGCCTGGTACGGAAGATCTCCAAAGTCCATAGTACTCTTCAAGGGCTTTCCCGCAGCAGTATGATCAGACGTGGCGTCGTCGTATTTTTTTGTGTCGCGGGAGGAACCTGCTGCAGTCCTGGTGACGGCAAAGACGATCCCGTCTAGGCGACGGGCCAAGCTGATCCCCTTGGTCGTGGCGACGAGAAACGCGACGAGCACGGGCCACGTCATGCGCCCACACGCGAACAAGATCACTGCCATGACACCAACCGCATTTTGCGTGAATCGGTACAAACGCGCAACCCGCTCTGGCCCCAATCGCGCGGTCAACGTGATTTTGCCGCACTGAAGGTCGGAGTCGATGTCGGGGAGGTTCATTATCATCATGCGCACCATCTGCTGCGCGCACAGCAGCGGGATGATTGCGCGCAGCGACGTCGGAAGCACGAACGCGTCGTCGTCGCGGCGCTGCAGCGCGCCCATCACGGGAACACTGCACGTCAGCACGGCGGCAACGGTCGCTTCGCCCAAGCCGCGATAGTGGAGCTTGAACGGCGGCGCGGTGTACGCCCACGAGAGGAACAGCGTCGCGCACGCGACGCATTGCGCGGGGGCGCGGAAGAAGGCGAGCTGCGTGACGACGCTGCCGATGAGCAGCACGTTCGCCGCGGCGAGCGCCAACCAGCGCGGCAGCAGGCCCTCGGGAAGCACGCCCGAGCCGCCATTCCACTTTCCGCGGTGCTTGTTCGCGAGATCGGCTTCGTAGTCGAAGTATTCGTTGTAGTAATGCGTCATGACGTGCGTGCATGCTACGAAGAGCGCCACGGGAACGAAGCTCTCAATGCGAAAACGAAACCCGTGGTTGTGGCTGATGTCACGTGAGAGCGCGCCCATGAGGGCGAGCATGGACGAGTACGGAATGAACTTGAGCCGCCCAAGTCGCATAAGAGCACGAAACGACGACATGTCTCCCTGCTGTTGATCTTGTGGGAGCAAGGTTGGGTGAAAGTGAGACTCTTTCTGATTTGTGTGTGGGTTTGATAGTAGACGTGAGCACATGCAGAAAAATCAACTCGATGGGATCTTTTTAGGCTGAAACTGGAATCGCGTGGACGAACTCGGCAAGTCAGAGTTTCGTGGATAAGGGCGTAACGCAAGGGTTACCACGACACAAGATGTCGGCCACTGTGTGCTTCCAGGAACCCGGTGCTCTTGAATACACTGTATGGGTGAACCGCAGGCAGTTTGGCAGCCGCCCAGTTGGGTGCTGGGAGGAAGGTTGCGAAGGCGGAGAGTCCAACCAGAGTCAACAACAGTTGACCCTCGTTTGGGCGTTTCGCACAAAAACTGCGGGCGTGAGGGGAGCTAGCGAAAGGGTGGCGGTTGGTGGGGGCACCTCGGAAACATTTTCGCGTCTCCTCCCCCCGTCACCCCAAATTCCCAGATTCTACCGAGTACCGAAGGTAAAGCCTGAAACAGTAGGAAACCAAGCAGCAGCATGGATGCACGTGGAACAAGCTCACTGGAATGTCGTCCACCGACTTCCTTGGGTTCTCATTTCTTGCGCCCCTTACGCTTAGCGGCAGCGATTGCGGTAGGGACAGTCATAGCTAGCACAGCGACATCAACTTGATGAATAGCGACAAGTTTATGATTCATTCTCTAGGGCATGCTTTCAGCTCAGCGGCGCCGACACTCACGCTGCATCTTGTTTCATCACAGAAGTATGTAACCACCGCGATGTAGCTCAATTTCACGCTGCGTGTTGTTTCTGCTTCCGCCTTTCTTTCCGACATTCTTTCCGACCTGCTGTCCGCCCTGCTTTCCGCCTTGCTCCCTGCTCAGACCACGAATGGCGGTCTCTGTCGAACGAAGCGCCCTGTGAAGACAACCCTCATATCAGCGCGCCGAATCTTCCCTTGCCTTTTGCCTACACGCTTCCACCGCTCGCCAATCAGACCACGAATGGCGGTCTCTGCCGAATGAAGAGCCTTATGAAGACCCAACCTGTGCTTCAGGTAACCCTCACATGAGATTTCGGAATGTTCCCTTGCCCTGGCTCAGATCCTCCAAAAAGAATTCAACTGGGAGTGCCTACCTTACCCTACCCTACCTTACCTTACCTTACCGTTCTAAGCAACCCTTCGTATGGGCGCGCCGGCGCGCGTTGCTTCGACAGACCCCTGTAGGCGAGTCACGCTGGCTCTCGCGGACCCGGTAACCTGCCCGTTCGCGCAAGTTTTCTGTGACGATGTTTGTAACGGTGCTTCGTTGCGCGCGGATTGCCACCACGCTGACAGCGTGGTCAGCGTTGTCAGCGTTGTGCGCGGAGAATGGATCTTTCCGTCCGTCTGTCGGATGGGCGTTCCGAGTGCGCAAGAAAGGGACCGAACTCAGCTCTGTGACGCATATCAATCTTACGACCAATTTAAACGACCGATCTGAGTTTACCCAAGCAGCTGTTTGCCTGACGCTCAAGTTGACAGCGCTAGCAGTCGTTCTCTCCGTGCAGTCGCGAGGTCTCCAGAGACAGCGCTAGCCCACGCTGCGAAGCGTTTGTCCGTACAGCTGTGTCCTTTGAGTCTTGCTTGTTACCGATTACGCAAGCAGAATCGCATTAGTACTGCTTCTCGCCTCACACCTCGTTCGTGTCCGCTGAAAGCTGCTGCTGCTGCTGCTGCTGCTGCTGCTGCTGCTGCTGCTGCTGCTGCTGTTACTACTGGCGCGATCAGTCGGCGCCGCCCTCGCCTTTCTCGTCGGCACCTCGATCCTACTGACGAGTAAGCAACTCAACATGCAATGTCTTTGATTTCCTTTTTACGCTCCTCCCCTCTCAGATGCGGAATATCGTTTCCCTCCTGACAGCTAGTTAATCGGCTCAATCAGCTTCACAGTCACACGCTTCACAGTCACGCGCTTCACAGTCATGCGCTTCACAGTCACACGCTTCACAGTCACGCACTTCACAGTCACGCGCTTCACAGTCACGCGCTTCATAGTCACATGCTTATTCCAGGCTTCTCACCTCCCCTTCGCCCCATCTCCCCTCCCCTCCTTACTTCGCCCCCTCGTTCCCGCCCCGTCAATCCCTCCGCGTTCCCACTATCACCTTCCCCAATCGTCCCATCCTCCCCTCTACGTCCCTCCCTCCTTCCCTCCGTCGCCCCCTTCCTCCTTCCCTTTCTCCCTTCCCGTTTCCCTCCCTGCTGCTCTTTTTCCATCATCTCTCATATCCCTTTTCCCCATCCCCCCCCCTTCCCCACCTTCCCTTCCCTCCCTCCCCCGTCCTTTCCTCCGCCCTTCCCCTTCCCCTTCCCCTTCCCCCTCCATGCGCAGCTGCCTGGCTGCAGCAAGCACAGGTAAGTCGTGGCCTCTCCTGCTGGAAGTAACCCTGTCGCCACTTTCGTTTTCCAGCATTCTTAACAGTCGCCTTTGCTGGTGACATCTCGTGTCTTCGTGCTTTCACATTATTTCACTTCGACACATTTCGTTGTTCAAACGGGGGCTGGCTATATGGGGTCCCAGAGAGCAGAACATCAAGTGTTGATTGATATGCATTATACTCTAACTAAACAGCAAGTGCTGTCACTATATGTCCAGTCTGCCAGTGCATTATCAGTCATCTTCGTGTGATTCTAACTGTTACTTCCACACATTAGGTCGCCCTGTTCACCAACCCTTAAAAAGACTTCTTATCCTTCGAAACACCTTGCTGGGTCGGAAGGATTCTACCCTCCACCCACCAGGCTGCCCCGTAAGCCATCGCATAGTGGGTAGCAAGCAAGGATACCAAGGGTACCACCACCCTTCCCTTGGCTCTGAACTATGTTTTCCCCTGGCTCTCTTTTTCCCCTGGCTCTCTGTTTCCCCTGGCTCTCTGTTTCCCCTGGCTATCTGTTTTCCACCCACCAGGCCGCCACCTACAGCATCCCTTGGTATCTTGTCAGGACGAGAGGGGTGCGGCCTCCGGATTTGGTCACTCGTGGCGATACAATCGGTAGGTCGCATGGTCAGTGAGTGGAGGCACACACACAGTCAGTGAGTGGAGGCACACACACAGTCAGTGAGTGGAGGCACACACACAGTCAGTGAGTGGGATCTCCTCAGGTTAAGAGGGGTGCGGCCTCCGGATTTGGTCACTCGTAGCGATACAAATGGTAGGTCCTCCAAACCTGGATTTGTACCATACCACTTGACTCTCCATATCACACCTTTTGAGACGTCTAAAAATTTGATCAATCGTGGCGATACAAACGGTAGGTCCTCCAAATTCGGATTTATACCATACCACTTGACTCTCCATATCACACCTCTCCAACTCACACCACTTCGTATTTTGCTGCGTGAAAGTGGAGTAACCGTGAGTTCCATTGTTCCACGGAATATGACTTGTGTGTGTGACTGTGTGACCAGATGAAATAAGGTTAACTTAAAGTTCCACTCATTATGACTGTGCATGCCTCTCCACCCATGCCTTTCTCAAATTTATTGTTGAATGAATTATACGAGTATCTGTTTTTCTTCTTCTTTTCCTTTTCCATTTTTATCATCACCCATGAACCATCACCAAGCAATATCATTATAAGCCATCACCATGCATCATCAGCAATAGAGCCATAGCGCATGTGGCATGATGCAGTGAACTATTATCCAATTACCATTAACTGTACTATGTGTCTTTTCCCCGTGCCCATCCCTCAGTGTTCAAGTGGACAGACCTGGCATGGCATGATCTGTGGGTCATCGACGATGTGGTGAGGAGATGGTCAATGTGGATTGTTCTGTGCTCATCATGATGATCATCTCATGCCTGATTTCCTCTGTTCAACCATCTCAACCCCTCAGTGTTCAAGTGGACGGACTTGGCATGGCATGATCTGTGGATCATGGACGATGAGAAAGTGCTCATGTGGAATGATAATTGCTTCTATCCACACTGCTCGCAGTCTTCAAATGGACAGACTTGGCATGGCATGATCTGTGGATCATGGACGACGAGAAGGCGTTCAAGAATTGTGACTTCACTCGGGCAATGCGCCTCCGACCGCTTGTTGTTGGCGGGCAGTACACGTGAGTTGGGGCAGCACGCGAAAATAATGGGGTAGTTTGGGTAACCTCATGGCAGTATGAAAAGATTCTGGGCAGGATAGTTTCAGAATGAATTAATAATGAATATCCATGTTTTTAACGTTTTTTTTTTCATGTTTGATTGTTCTTCATGGCAAGCAACAGTTCGGCACCTCCTGAAATCATAACCCCCCTGCAGATTCCATTATTGCAGCGAACCACCAGCAACTAGCTGGCTGTGGCTTGTATTGAAGTGATTTTAGAGAGGTGCACGTTCCTGCGAGGCCTCTCTGATTTGAGATCAACTAGCCAGTTGCTGGTTGTGGCTTGGCACCCTTCCTGCGACTTGCTTGCCACTTCAACCCATCAGCCCTGCCCTAGCTTCTGCACCACTGCCCATCAGCACCACTGCCCATCAGCACCACTGCCCATCAGCACCACTGCCCATCAGCACCACTGCCCATCAGCACCACTGCCCATCAGCACCACTGCCCATCAGCACCACTGCCCATCAGCACCACTGCCCATCAGCCCTGCCCTAGCTTCTGCACCACCGTTGGCTTTTATCGCTATCACCAGCAATCTCAGTTTCTGCCATCCATGTCAATCGAAATCCCACTATATGCCATCCCTCACCATCTCGCTGTGGCTGGCATGTACAAGGTAGCTGTCTTTTGGAAATGTTATCCCCTCTACCTAGCGTCGAGTGGCATCCTCGTTTTGAGAAGTCGCAAAACACTTTATCGGAATCTCACTGTTGTGAATACCATCCCTTACCATCTCCTTGTGGCTGGCAGGTACAAGGTCGGTCACTGCCATCTGGGAGAACTTTTCATGAGGCGCCTCAAAAGGAATTTCACTGTTGTGAATGCCGCCCCTCACCATCTCTCTGTGGCTGGCAGGTACAAGGTGGCTGTCATCTGGGAGTTTTTTCCGCTCTATTTTGCCTCGAGTGGCATCCTCGTTTTGAGCCGTCACAAACACTATCAGAATCTCATTGTTGTGAATGCCGCCCCTCATTCTCTCTGTGCAGGTACAAGGTCACTGCCTTCTGGGAGACTTTTCCGCTCTATTTCGCCTCCAGTGGCATGCTAGTTTCAATGCGTCGCAAAAAACTCACTGTCGTGAATGCCATCCCTCACCATCTCTCTGTGGCTGGCAGGTACAAGGTGACTGCCATCTGGGAGACTTTTCCGCTCTATTTCGCCTCCAGTGGCATCCTGCAGTGCCGCTACTACAGGGTGAAGCTGCGCGTGGTCCACAACCTTGGATGATCAGAGAAACATCATCCTAGATCACATTCTAAGGCAATGTTTATTAATAAAATCTAAATGCCATTCCGCTCTATTTCGCCTCTAGTCTACTGGCATCCTGCAGTGCCAAGTGAAGCTTTCATTTGTGGTGCAGAATACGTCACTTGAGATAAAGGCCATGTTACACTCTGCACTGCAGCCTTGAGAGTCACATATTGTACAGTCATAAAAATATTGTACATATCATGCAGTGCAGTTGCTACACCAAAATATGCTTTTGCTATATGCTTGATAATCTAACAGTTTCGTCAACACACTTTGTATGGCAAATGCCAACCACTTCTGCGCATTCAGGCTGAACTATCACATGAGAATTCGCGGTGTATCTGGGTCCGTAACGTCATGGCCATATTCTATTGCAGGATCGTGCATATTACTTTTCAACAGCATCAGAAGCATCTGTGTAAACACCTCCCCCCCCCCCCCCCCCCCCCCCCCCCCCCCCCCCCCCCCCCCCCCCCCCCCCCCCCCCCCCCCCCCCCCCCCTTCCCCGGGCCCCGGCTCATGAAATGCAGGGAATGTACATAACAGAGTTCGGTGAAAGAAAATGCCCATTCTATAGCTTTGTGAGCTTATACCGTATATATGAGGTCAATAGAAATCATACACTAATCTGCGTCATGAACGATATTGAACGAATTCCTGCGTCAGCTCTTGGACAATGTCCACATTCAAATCCGTGTTGGCCACCAGATTTCGGACTCATCCAGGGAGCCTTGACGTGGCGTGGTGCAGCCAATCTGCTGCGTTCTTGGGTATTGGCCTTGGCGAAGCCGAACCCATCTGACGAATCGCGCTTAGCCTTCCATCCATCATCCCGCACCAGGATTCGTTGCTCTAGTCTCCAGATAGAGCCTCGGGGAAGCCGAACAGAAGAGTCTGGCTTGTCGTGTTCTAGGTTCGGAAGAGTCTAGCTCTTCTTGCCACGCAGACTAACCAATTACAGCACCTAGATTCGGTTCGGTGAAAAGCCTCGAAATTCGAGAAGTCTGATGAGCTCGGGGCGCATTTGCAGCTGTTGTGAATGCTTTGCGCTAGGAGCCATGGCGGCTTTTCCTGAGTCCTAGATTAGCCGCTTCGCAACTGCCTGATGCTCATGCCTCCTCTCCTCGTAACAAACGAGAGGGGTTATATGGTGTGTCCCATCTCTCATAGGGGCGGATTTGGTCACTTTTATTAGCCCCGATCACGAAGTATTACGCTTTCTTCTTCCTGTTTCCCGGCCACAATTCGATTTCCTATTTCATCCTGTTCGCGGATCAGTAGACTTTCTAATGATCATGGCTGCGGCTATGGCGAGACTGGCAGCATCCCTGCCTCTGCGGTACATCACGTGCAGCGTACCGAACGGAAATGCCCTTGAGATCTCACCAAAATCGGCCTCCATTCTTGTGCGAAAGTCAAATTTGACGATACGAAACCCTGCTTCAGCATTAGGAGAGCGACTAGAAAGTCGGAACCGCGGATTTAGGAGGCGCATCGTGCGAGTGAGGGCAGAGGATGGGCCTTCGAATGGCGGTTCGGAAGCCGATAGTAAAGCTGTCGGTTCAGTGAAATCCGACGTGGTTAGCGAGAGCAGCGGTCCTGTGCAAGCACGAGCAGAGAAAGATAAGGCTATCGATGAAGAGAAGGAGAGGGAGAAGGAACGGCGGAGACAGCAAGCTCTGCGGCAGGCAGCGAGAAAAGCGGGGACGCCGCCAACCAGCGCAAGCGGCGCTGGCGGCACCAGTGGCGGCAGTGGGGAGAGCGGGAAGGAGGGCGAGGGGGCGGTGAAGGGTGGACTGCTGATGGGGCTGGCGGAGGCCATCGAGGACGCGTTTGGTGTTACCAGCGAGGGGCGGGGTGGCGTTGAAAAGCTGGATATCGCCAAGGTGAGAGTCTGTAAGGGGTTGCTTTGGGGTGGGGACATGTGTGAGATGAATTAATCAGGGGACTGGTGAAAGGGGGATGAAAGACGCGGTGAAGTGGCGGTAAAAGGAGCGGTGAAGGAAGCGGTGAAGAGCGGACTGCTGATGGGGCTGGCGGAGGCTATAGAGGACGCGTTTGGTGCTACCAGCGAGGGGCGAGGCGCGGTTGACAAGCTGGATATCAGCAAGGTGAGAGCGGGCGAGGGGTGGATATGTGCGTGAGAGCCGGTGAGGGGTTGCTATTGGGTTGAGATGTTTCAAGGGACTGGTGAGGCGGGTGAAAGAGGCTATGAAGGGGTGGTGATGGGGTTCTGAAGGGTGCTCCCTGATGGGGCTGGCGGAGGACATAGAGGACGGATTTGGTGCTACCTATGAGGGAAGGGGGCAGTTGACAAGCTGGATATTTTCAAGAATTCTCAAAAACACCCTGCAAAATCAAATGGGTCTGGCTGAGGCCATAGAGGACGGATTTGGTGTTACCGATGCTGGAAGAGGGGCAGTTGACAAGCTGGATATCGCCAAGGTGAGAGCCGGTGAGAATCGGTGAGGGGTGGCTTTGGTATGGGTATGCGTGTCAGTCACGTACGTGTGTGCGAGGTTGAAGGAGGTCTGCTGATGGGGCTGGCGGAGGCTATAGAGGATGCGTTTGCTGTCACCGATGGTGGGAAAGGGGCAGCTGACAAGCTGGATATCGCCAAGGTGAGAGCCGGTGAGGGGTGGGTATGCGTGGGAGTGTTACTCAAGGGAATGATGAAGGGGCAGTGAAGGAAGTGGGGTGGGGGGGCGTTTACTGAGGGGGCTGGTGGAGGGTATTTGCCATTGACGATGGTGGGAAGGGGGCAGTTGACAAGTTGGATACTGCGAAGGTGAGACTCGTTGCAGGGAGGGGGAGATGAGCAATGAGGAATCACCCGAGTCACTCGCGGGTGATGGGGCAGGAAGGGAGCAGTTGACAAGCTGGATAGATACCACTCAGGTGAGTGAGATTCGGTGAGAGATGGGTGTGTGTGAGGTTTGGTGAGAGATGGGTATGGGCGTAATTCAATGAGAGATGGGTGTGTGTGAAAGTCGGTGAGAGATGGGTATACCTGTGAAAGTCACTTGAGGGAGCGTTAATGAGAGTAAGTACGTCTGCGAGCGATGCTATGTGACCGTCATTCCTGTGTGCCCATCTCAATGAAATTCCTTTTGAGGCGCCTCAAAAGTCATTCCTGTGTGCCCATCTCAATGAAATTCCTGCTTTTTGTGTGCAGTTGCAGAAGAGGACCATCAGCGTGGTCTGCCGTGTTCGTCCCCTGGGGAAGAACGTGCAACCTTCAGTCGCTTGCATGGGTACCTTTGACGATGATTTCATTGTCGGCATTGATCTTCACACGAGGGACGGAAGGTTGCAACTTTGTTTTCTCAGGGGGCGAACACGGCAGATCACACTGATGGTCCTTTTCTGCACCCCTTCCCTCCCCATTCCCTCTTGATTCTTTTTTCGCCTCTTCCCTTCTCACCAATAGCTCCGCACCTTTTTCTCCTGCACGAACTTCTGGCCCACTGGCTCCCTACCCTACGGTCCAGGCGCATTGTTCACGGCCCCTATCTCCTCTCCTTCCCATACCTTCTCACCTCTTTCTTACCTCTCCCCAACCCCACCCTCCCATCCCACCCTCACCCTCTCAGCTCCGCACCTTCTTCTCCTACACGGATTTCTGGCCCACAGGCTCCCGTCCCTACGGCTCAGGCGCACTGTTCACGGGAAACCTGCATTCCCTTCCCTTCCCCTTCCTTACCTCTCTCCTCCCCGCCCCCCAACCCCCTCCTCTTACCCCCCTCAGCTCCGCACCTGCTTCTCCTACACCGACTTCTGGCCCACTGATTCCCGCCCATACGGCTCGGGCGCACTGTTCACGGGCAACCTGCGGGCTGCTGACGTGGCGGACGCGCGGGAGAGGCTGGAGACAAAGCTGGCCGAGGGTGCTGGTTGCCCCGTGGCGGTTTTCTTCCTGAAAGACGAGCGGCGAGAGAAGAAGGTGTGTGCTTGCTTGTGGTGAAGGGGATGTGAGTGGCATATGCAGCACTAGCAGGTTCAAGTGAGAGGGGAGAGGCTGGAGACAAAGCTGCGCGAGGGTGCTGGGTGCCCCGTGGCGGTTTTCTTTCTCAAGGATGAGCGGCGAGAGAAGGAGATGCGTAGTGCGAGCAAGGTTTTTCTGAGAACTCTCAAACACGCGGTGCGTGGTGCGAGCAAGGAGGCGAGTCCGTCAGTTGATTGTTGTGGTGCTGGGTGGGGAGCAACCTAGCTGGACGAGGCTGCTGAGTGCCCCGGGGCCGTATTCTTCCTGAAAGACGAGCGGAGGGAGAATGAGGCGTGCTTTCTGGGAGGGTAGTAAGAGGGGTGCGGGGTGCATATCCGTCATTGGCAGGGCAAGTATGAAGGGAGAGGCTGGAGGCGAAGCTGGGCGAGGCTGCTGGGTGCCCCGGGGCCATGTTCTTCCTGAAAGACGAGCGGAGGGAGGAGGAGGTGCGTGGGTGCGTGCGTGTGTGCGAGGAGAGAGGTATGTTTATCAGGGGATTGTTGCAGTGGTGGTGGTGGTCACATGCCGAGCTGCTGAGTGCCCCCTGGCGGTTTCCTTCCTGAAAGACGAGCAGCGGGAGAAGCAGGTGCGTGGGTGGTGAGAGGGGTGTGGGGTGCATGTGCTTCACTAGCTGGTCAAATGAGAGAGAGTGGTGAGGCAGCAGGCGAAGCTGGGCAACGGTGCTGGGCGCCCCGCGACTGTGTTCTTTCTGAAAGACGAGCACATGGAGGAGGGCCGTCGTGCGAGGAAGGAGACATGTCCCTCAGGTTTTTTCTTGTCACACTCGGTTCGGGTCACTCTCGGGTCAATCTCGGGTTACTCTCGGGTCAATCTCGGATCACTTTCAGATTTATCACTTGTGGTCACACTCCGTTCACTCTCGGGCCACTCTCGGGTAGTTCTAGCGTCAGTTTAGGGTCATTGTCGGGCCACTCTTAAGTCACTCTTGTAACACTCTCAAATCCATCACTTGCCGCCTATCCTTCACTTCACCCACTTAATGAAAATCACTTATAAGATTTTTCAAAAATGATTTTCTCGGCACACTCTCAAATCCATCACTTGCCGCCTATCCTTCACTTCACCCACTTTACCACTCGCTCCCTCTGGCCAACCTTCGTCTTCCATTTCCTCTCCCCATCCTCACCCCATCCCCATCAGGTGTGCATAGTGCAACAAGTATCCTCCCATCGATCAACGTTTCACCCTCACCACACTACTGGCCTCTCCCGCTGGCCCCTGCTGTTGCTCTCCGTCCTCTTCTCCCTTATATCCCCCACCTGCACCCTTCTCTGCTTCCCCTTTCCCCGCTTTCCTCCTCTTTCCCCATTGACCCATTTCTCAGGTGTGCATAGTGCAACCAGTGTCCTCCATCGATCGTCGTCTCGCCCTCACCACTCTCACCGGCCTCTCCCGCTGGCCGCTCATGCTGCTCTCCCTCCTGGGCTGCCTCGCCACCACTGCCACTGTCTCTGGCGTCAATCTCGACCCCTATAAAGTTGGGCTTGGGGAGTCAGCTCACCACGCCCTGCCTTTAACTCTCGGCCTTGCCACAGTCATCGGTGTAGGAGAGGTGAGTGCTTCGTCTGCCCTCTCCCACTGGCCTCTCATACTGCCCTCATGCTGCTCTCCCTCCTGGGCTGCCTCGCCACCACTGCCAATGTCTCTGGTGTCAATTTCGACCCCTATAAAGTTGGGCTTGGGGAGTCAGCTCACCACGCCCTCCCTTACGCTCGTGTTCTCGCGGCCATTGTGGGAGTGGGTGAGGTTAGTGGCGCTTTCAGTCAAACCCGCAGCTATCCAGTTGTGTCTCTCCACTCATATGCCGCCTGCCTCTTCACCACTGCCACCATCTCTGGCGCCAACCTCCACCCCTCTGGCACTGGGGAGTCGGCACACGCCCTCCCCCTCGCACTCAGCCTTGTGGCAATCATTCATGTTGGGGAGTTGGCAGATTTCGCAGTATTTCACACCACACACCACGCCCTTACTTCAAACCCAATGATTTCACAAACGTGTCCACAAAACGTTTTGTTCTTTGTTACTACGTGCACCTCTCCACCCCATCCCTCACCTTTTCCCTCCGTCATGGCCTCGCTCATTGCTTCTTCCTTGCCCACCTTGCGCCCAGCCAGCCACACCCCCAGCTTTTCCACCTCGCTTGCCCATGCTTCTTCCTCCCTCTTTCTCCTGCACCCCAGCAACACTTCCAAAACCCCACTTACCACAGCTCTTCCAGTGGATCATGGCAGGTCGCTACCGGGTAAAGCTCTCCCCACGCTCCAATTGCATGACCATGCCTCTTCCTCCCTCCTCTTCCCCCCCCCCCCACCCCCCCTGCATTCTTCCCCCACTCTTGCACCAACAGATCTTCCAGCGGATCATGGCGGGGCGATATGGGGTAAAGCTCTCCCCGCCCTACCTCCTTCCCGGCCCCCTGGGCTGCCATGGCACTGCCACTCGCTTCGAGTCCCTGCTGCCCTCCTCCCGTGTAGGTGGGGTGGATGGATGGTAGAAGGGAATGAGAGGGAAGGGGGGTATAGTGTGCACCTCTCCCCGCCCTACCTCCTCCCCGGCCCCTGCCACGGCACTGCCACTCGCTTTGAGGCCCTCCTACCATCTTCACGGGTACGTGGTGGGAAGAGGGGCATGGGAGTGAGTTGGGGGGTAAGGCAGTGAGTAGGATGGGGGCCGGGAGGTTAGGGTGCACCTCTCTTTCTCCTACCTCCTCCCCGGCCCCCTGGGCTGCCACGGCACTGCCACTAGCTTCAAGTCCCTGCTGCCCTCCTCCCGGGTAGGTGATGCCCTGCGGGGTGGATGGTGGGGAGAGGGGTGGGGAACAAGGAAGTGACCTGAGGGGTATGGAGTAAAGCTCTCCCCCGCCCTACCTCCTCCCCGGCCCCCTGGGTTGCCACGGCACTGCCACTCGCGTCGAGTCCCTGCTGCCCTCCTCTCAGGTACGTGGTGTGGTGAGTGATGGTGTGGGGGATAAGGGAGTGATTTGAGCGGCAAGGCAGAATGGCGGAGTGGACGGTAGGGCGTGTATGTGATGGGGCTGCTGAACAGATTTCTGTTTGAGCTTTGCTTGAGTCCCTCGTGCCCTCTGGGCTGCCACTCTCTTCGAGTCCCTCTTGCCCTCCTCCCAGGTACGTGGTTAGCAATGGGGGTGAGGTAGGTAGCAAGTGGAGGGAGAGTAGATGGTAGGGAGTAAAGCGGGCAGTAGGGGGAGTGCACAGAGCGAGGAGAGGGGCTGCGGCAGGGAGGGATGGTCCCCTGGGTTGTCACGGCACGGCACTGCCCCTTGCTTCGAGTCCCTCCTGGGCCCTCCTGCCCCTCGCTTCGAGGCCCTCCTGGGCCCTCCTGCCCCTCGCTTCGAGGCCCTCCTGGGCCCTCCTGCCCCTCGCTTCGAGGCCCTCCTGGGCCCATCTCTCCTCAAAGGCCCCATCTTCTTTCTTCCCACTCTCCTTCACTTCGCCTTTACAAGTGAGAATCTTTTCTATTATCTTTCTTCTAGGGCCCCATCGTACCCCCTTCTCCCACGGCCTCCCCTCCTCCCCACCCTCACTAGGCACTGTTCACTATGCACTGTTCACCAGCACTGTTCACTAGGCACTGTTCACTAGGCACTGTTCACCAGCACTGTTCACTAGGCACTGTTCACTAGGCACATGTGTGCAGCCAAGGCGGTGGGATCATTCATGACGTCATTCATTCTGGCGTGTGTGGCGCTGGCAGCTGATGGGCGCATTGGTTGCTGCACCGCCTCTCCTCAAACGCCCCATCCCCGTTCTTCCCGCCACCCCACTCCCATCAGGCCCTGTTCGACATGTGTGCAGCCAAGGCGGTCGGGTCATTCATGACGTCATTCATTCTGGCATGTGTGGCGCTGGCAGCTGATGGGGGTGTTGATGGGGGCATCGACCCCATGTGAGTCCCTTCCTTGGCATCAACAATTCCTTTCAGTTAGGTATAAGGAGGTGCCTTCAAAAGCTCTGGTTTTCCAACGTCGAACTTTTGTCACGTTTGCACATCTGTTTTACATTCACATTATGTTTATAATATTGTCTGTAACTTGCACATTATGCTTGCCATAATCTCTGCCACCCACTCCACTTCCACTTCCACTTTGTCTTGCTTATCATTTGCCCTCAATGCCGTGTGATCAAGAGAAGCTACTAGCTGCCCCTTTCTCACTTTGAATGTTATATATCTCATTTCCCGAAGTTGCTTTCCTCGTTTTCCTCTCGATATACAGCACACATGGATCGGAAACTCATAATATTCATGCACGACTCGCTTTACTAGACATCTACGCACGAGAGCATCTCCGAAGTACTTTCGGTACAGTGACTCCTTCTGGTCGGCCCTCATGAACACATAAAATACAAACACGGCGGACTATCTGGCCTTGAATATGCTCTCTTTCGACTGGTCCGTCCACCTGCCAACAGCGTGAAACATCCTCTTTGGTTGTTGCAGTATTTGTTTACAAAGAGCCAAAGAATTTGTTCTGCGCTATTGTCAGGTGGCCGGAGCATCGAAGAAGAGCATATGCATGCCATGCAGGCTGCACTGTTCGCATTCCATGTGTTCAAAAGGTCGATCAGAGGAGTTACTGTACAGGAAGTACTTAAGAATAGCTCTCATGCATTGACACCTCATGAATCATTTTGTTTCCATCACACATATTCGAAATAAAATCCTCTTCTCCATCCCTCCCCTTGCATTCCCCATCATCAACAAAATGTCATGCCTACACTCTTCCACATTCTCTTTATTCGTCACCGCTCTTCCCTCCTCTCCCTCTTCCACCGTCTTTCTCCCCCCATGTCCCACCACGTACATCGAGCCGTCCTTCTTCGCCCCCAACCTGCTGCTCTCGTTCCTCCAGAACATCATCGGCCCATACTCCTTCCTTGTGCCTCTCTCCCCCCACTCTCCCCCCTCCAATCCCTCCACCAGGTACATCGAGCCGTCCTTCTTCGCCCCCAATCTCCTCCTCTCCTTCGTTCAGAACGTCATCGGACCATACTCTGACGACCTGGGCAACGTCATGCCCAACGCTGTGGAAGGGTTGGGTGTGCCCGTCAACCCTCTAGCTTTCGCAGGGCTGCTGGGGTTTGTGATTACAGCGCTGAATCTGCTCCCGGCTGGACAACTGGATGGGGGCCACATGGTGCAGGTGGGTGGGTGCTGCAGAAGAGCAGCCAGCCTCTATAGCTGGTGGTGCGTGCACAGGTAACGGCTTACATAGGTCATAGGCTTCACCTTGAATGACCTGGGCAACGTCATGCCCAATGCCGTGGAGGGGCTGGGCATGCCCGTCAACCCCCTCGCGTTCGCAGGGTTGCTAGGGTTTGTGATCATGGCGCTGAATCTGCTGCCTGCTGGACAGCTCGACGGGGGCCACATGGTGCAGGTATGTGGACGCGTATGCAGGTGAGTGGGTGGGTGGGTGTATAAGACACAACCTCTGTGGGTGAAGTTGCTTGCAACGTCATGCGCAACGCTGTGGAGGGGCTGGGCGTGCCGGTTAACCCTCTGGCGTTTTCAGGGCTGCTGGGGTTGGTCATTACAGCGCTGAATCTGCTGCCGGCTGGGCAGCTGGATGGGGGCCACATGGTGCAGGTACGATGCAATAGGGTTGGGGCCGAGGGAACAGCCTCTCTGGGTGCTGCTGCTTACAATGATACGGCTTATGTAGGCATAGGCTGGGACTGGAGCGACCTGGGCAACGTCATGCCCAACGCCGTGGAAGGGCTGGGCGTACCAGTGAATCCTCTGGCGTTGCATTGCTGCTGGCATTTGTGATCACGGCGCTGAATCTGCTGCCGGCTGGGCAGCTGGATGGGGGCCACACGGTGCAGGTCGGTGGGTGCAGTGGATGTTGCTGGTTAGGCAGATGGATTAAAAATTCCTGTAGCGTTTATAAGGCTGCTGGGCTGGGCTGGGCAGGCCGGGGCGGGGCGGGGCGGGGCCAGGTCGGGCCGAGCCAGGCCGGGCCGAGCCAGGCCGGGCCTAGGTATGCTGGTGAACTTTCGAGCATTCGCAGGGCTGCAGAGGTTTATCATTACGGTGCTGAACCTGCTGCCACCAGCTGGATCTGTTTTTGGGAATTCTCAAAAAAAAAAAAAAAAAAACAGACTGAACCTGCTGCGACCAGCTGGGCATCTGGATGGCCCTGGGAGGCTGCTTTTCAGGAAGTGTGCTCTGCCTCTTCTGGGCCTTCATCATCCTCTCCTTCCCTGCCCTTGCCTTTGCTCCCGCTTCCCTTCAATGCAGGCTCTGTTCGGCAGGCGCAAGGCCAAGATCACAACTCTCATCACTCTGGCCCTGGATGGTTTCTCCGGCAGTGTGCTGTGCCTCTTCTGGGCCTTCATCATCCTCGCCTTCCCTGCTTCCCCTTGCCTTCTATCACCATGCCCTCCTATGCAGGCCCTATTTGGCAAACGCAAAGCCAAGATAACCACACTTATCACTCTAGCGCTACTAGCCCTAGGCGGTTTCTCAGGCAGTGTGCTGTGCCTTTTCTGGGCCTTCCTCATCCTCGCCTTCCCTGCTTCCCCTTGCCTTCTATCACCATGCCCTCCTATGCAGGCACTATTCGGCAGGCGCAAGGCCAAGATCACCACACTTATCACTCTAGCCCTGCTAGCACTGGGTGGTTTCTCCGGCAGTGTGCTCTGCCTCTTCTGGGCCTTCATCATCCTTGCTTTCCGCAACGGCGAGGAGCTCCCATCACTGGACGAGATCTCGCCACTTGGCAGAGGCCGATTCGTGATCGCGTGGATGCTGCTCAACGGCAGCCTGTTGCTGCTGCTCCCCAAGAGCGGCGGCACGTTTCCCTCTTTCTTGCCCACAGACTTTTAGCTGTGTGTGAGGGCGGTTGTCTAGGCACAGGAGAGGTCCAAACTGTTGGGCTGAAAAATAGCCCTTAGGATCTTTGCAGAGGAGAACTCTTGGGTAGAAACTTGTAATAGCGGAAGCGTTTAATGAGGATTGTGAACCGACCTTGCACTGGTGTGTGAGAGCAAAGTAGATTAAATTAAACAAGCAAGTACAAGGATTTATATAAGAGTACAGGGAATACGAATAGGTAGATAGATAACTGTTTTGCTGTTGCGGTTCGATATAGTGCGACTCGGGCAACTGCTCTGCAACGAGTCAGTTGTGTGTCCTTAACTGTCGCGCTGTATTTGTCGAGTCAAAGGTCAGCGACCTTTGACTTTCTCGTAACCTCCAGGCGGTTACCCTAACCTCCGAGGTTGACTCGATGCTTCGATTGGGACTGCTTCGCTTGGTGCCTTGGATTTTGACAGAAGCGCACTTAGGACTTATTGTTTCCAACACAAACAAGGAGCATGTTTTCACACTTATATCGTAGCTTCCAGTTGTCATTGTGTTACTATGTGTATGAAATTAAATACCAGTCGAGCTCTGATGAATGAGTAATGGAATGGCTCATTGTTCTTTAAAGCATCAACAGAAAGACTTCCGCCCGTGTGGATATTTGAATCACACTACGAATTGACTACAGGAAATGGAACAGACTATGGATATCATGGCACAAACAAAAAGCTTCCGCCTTGTGTGTATCACATACATAGCACAATACCGAGCACACACTTACCGTATTGTAAGGAATGGGCCGGATATCACTTCATATACTGGCACAAGTGCATCACATGCACACACCGTTTGTTGCTGCCTCCTCACCATCACCAATACCGCTCAGAATTGAACGTGGCAGATTTCTTAGACTTGGATTTTGACTTATTTTTCTTGGGCTTGGAGTAGGCAGCTTCCTGAAACGTGGATAGGCTTGCTTGTGTCTCATATGGGGGGCCCACAGGCGCAGAGTAGTCATCGCAATGGTAGTCATCATCAGGGTCGTATTCACCAGGGTAGTCACCAGATGCTGCCGAGTAACCGTATCCATAACCGGGAGTATAACCAGCTGGAGCCGAGTAGCCGTAACCGTAACCGGGAGCATAAGAGCCATAAGCAGGAAAGGGGAAAAAACCAGGCGAATAACCAGCATAAGCAGGAGCAGCGGGAGGACAAGCGGATGGACCAGACGGCGATGATGTAGTAGCGTTAGAAAAGGTAGGAGACGCAGAAGCGCCGAAGCCAGAGGTAGACGTGTGAGTGGAACCACCGAGCTTGGACTTGGAACCACCTTTCTTAGAAGTGGAAGCACCAAAATTGGAAGTCGAAGCACCAAGCTTTGAAGTAGAAGCACCAAGCTTTGAAGTAGAAGCACCAAGCTTCGTAGTGGAAGCATCGAACAAGGAAGTGGGGCCACCGGGCTCGGGGGTGAAACCACCAAGCTTTGAAGTGGAAGCACCAAGCTTTGAAGTAGAAGCACCAAGCTTCGTAGTGGAAGCATCAAACAAGGAAGTGGGGCCACCGGGCTCGGGGGTGAAACCACCAAGCTTTGAAGTGGAAGCACCGAACTTGGAAGTGGACGCACCTAAGCTGGACAGGGAGCCACCTAACCCAGACGACGCGGAAGCACCTAACCTGGAAGTGGAAGCACCAAACCCAGAACCAAATAACCCAGAAGTAGCAGATGAAATAGCAGATGAACTGGCAGCAGCAGCAGCAGCAGCAGTGGTAGAAGCGGCTGGATAGCACATTGCTATAAGGCTAGCAACCGCAGTACCTGTTGCAGGAACGGTAACTGCGTTTCTTGAAGCAGCAGTAGTGGTAACATCAGTGGTGACTGCTTTCCCTGCAGCAGCAGTAGCGGTAACATCAGTGGTGACTGCTTTCCCTGCAGCAGCAGTAGCAGTAACATCAGTGGTGACTGCTTTCCCTGCAGCAGCAGTAGCGGTAACATCAGTGGTGACTGCTTTCCCTGCAGCAGCAGTAGCGGTAACATCAGTGGTGGTAGCGATAACATCAGTGGTAACTGCTTTCCCTGAAGCAGCAGCAGCGGTAGAGTCAGTGGGAACTGCTTTCTCTGAAGAAGCAGCAGCGGTAGTGTCAGTGGTAACAGGCTTTCCTGAAGCAGCAGTAGCGGTGGTGTCAGTGATAACTGCCTTTCCTGAGACAGCAATAGTGGTACTGTCTGTGGTAACTGCCGTTCCTAGAAGAACAGTAGCGAATGCGTCAGCGGGAACCGTTTTTCCTACGGCAGCAGTAGTGGTAACGTCAGTGGTAACTGCTTTTTCTGCAGCAGCAGTAGCGGTAACTGCCTTTCTTGCAGAGGCATTAGCGGTAGTGTCAGTGTTAACTGAGATTCCTGCAGCAGCAGCAGCGGCAGTGGCAGTGGCGACTGTTTTTAACAAATCAGCAGTAGCTGTTGCATCATCTGTACCCGCTTTCCCTGGAGCAGCAGTAGCGGTACTGTCACTGGTACCTACTTTCTGTGGAGCAGCAGCAGTGGTAGTGTAGGTGGTGACTGCTTTGCCTGAAACAGCATCGGCGGTAGGATCGTCAGTAACTGCTGTTCCGGAATCTGCAGCAACGTTTGTATCAGTTGCAACTGCTTTGCCTGAATCCGCATCGAATGTAGGATAAGTGGTAACTGCTGTTCCAGAATCTGCAGCAATGCTTGCATCAGTTGCATCTGCGACTGTAGGATCAGCGGTGGCATTTTTTTCTGAATCAGCACTCACGGAAGTGGCATCAGCGGTAACTGCGATTCCAGAAGCAGCAGCCACCTTAGTATCAAGCGATAACGCCTTTGCAGGAGCAACAGCAATATCAGCTTGCTTTTCCGAAACTGCAATAACGGTCGTAGCTGTAACTTCTTTCTCAGCAACGTCAGTCTCACCAGAAACGGCTTTCACCAAAGCAGCAACAGCGGTGGTACCAGTGGTAACCGCCTTTCCTAAAGCAACATCAGAGGTCGTAGTATCCATGCTGACTGCGCCGCCAGGAGCAGCACTAACGGCAGTAACGGTCGTAGCGAGAACTTCTTTCCCTGTAGCATCAGTCTCAACCGAAACCGCTTCTACCAAAGCAGCGTCAATGATGGTGCCAGTGGTAACCGCCTTTCCTGAAGCAGCAGCGATCGTAGCATCAGTGTTGAATGCGTTTCCAGAAGCAGCATTAACGGTAGGAGCAGCACTAACGGCAGGAGCAGCACTAACGGCAGGAGCAGCAGTAACGGCAGGAACAGCAGTAACGGCAGGAGCAGCAGTAACGGCACCAGCTACCAGAAGGGTGGATAGAACACCAGTGTCCTGTTCGGAACACGAGGGATGGGAGAGCGGCTTGGAACAGGAGGTCGCAGCGAGCAGATCGTCCGTGCTGACAGCGACCGACTTGCTGCTGACGCTTGGAAGGATGGGGCATTCAAGGTCCGCCTTCACAGTGTCACTGCCAACGTCAACGCTTTTGAAAGATCCCAACGCTTTTGAGGGAGTTGGGAGCAGATCGTCCGTGCTGACAGCGACCGACTTGCTGCTGACGCTTGGAAGGAGAGCTTTGAGGTCCGAACAAGATGTTTGAAGATATTCGACGTCTGCCTTCAAGGTGTCACTGCCCGCGCTAACGTTCACGTTAACGTCAGCGTTTCCGTCAACGTTGATGTCAACTTGTAACGGATTCAGTTCCTGGAAGATAAAAGCGTCATAGAAATCGTCGTCTGTGGAGAGCGCGATGACGTCACCGTCTGTGTCTGTGTACGTCAGCGAGAACGGCTTGCTGGCGGGGATGTCGAGAGATGCGCGAATCCGCAGGCTGACGTGACGGAACGTCGGAGGGTAGCAGCGGGATGAGATGCGACGCAAAACGCCGTTGCAGTTCACCTGAGTAAATCAGGAGTGGGAGGGGGAGGAAAGAGTGGAGTGGAGAGTGAAGAGAGGGAGGAGGACACGTGAAGCGGAGAAAGGGGAAACGAGCTTAATTTGAAAGGTTTCATGGATGGGAAGGTGCGTGGTGGGATGCCAGAAAAATGCATCTCAAGGCGGCGACTTCGGTTTCGCAATTAGTCCGTAAGATGACGAACGTAAGAGTGACTTAACTCGACCGAAACCGTGAAGAACTACGCCCCATAGGAAATATATGAAGTCGATAGGATTAAACTCCATAAAAGTTCGAACAGACTTCAAGCAGGAAGCATAATCTAGAAGTTCACTAACTACTCTAGGACGCGTTGACAGCACAGGGTAGCTAACATTTTCGTTCACCTTCATGACATAGAGGGTCGGCATGGTGGCAACGCCAAACCGAACGTGGGAAATGATTCTATACACCACGCGGAGCGGCGTATCACACAAAAGTTCCCATCAGTGGTTGTCTGGCAACGGGATGTCTGAACGAGAAATATTCAGCACCTACTACGAATTTGAAAGCCGTCCACACACCACTATGGCTGAAAATCTGACGAAATGGGGGAAGATACAGGCGTTTGTTCTACTACCAGAATGAACAAAAACAGGAAGAAGCGGATGCTAGGAATCTGGAGGCGTTTGACTAGGAACCTTGTTAGTGCTAGTTGTGCTGTGCTGATGCTGCTGCTTGTCTAGGAATCCTGCCCTGCTGAAAGGAGACGAGTGATGGGTGAGTATGGTGTTGGTGGGTGCGATGCGGTGATGATGGAGAATGGATGGTCGTTTGTGTATTGCCCAATTCCCTTGGTCGCGAGCGCGATTCAACGTTAGATAGCGAAAGGTCTGACATGTTCTCAACGGTTACACCATCGGACGGCGACCACAGGCCCTGAAGGTGCACCCTCGCTCCACACGGTGCAGTTTGATGCGATACAAAGTTCATTCTTACAGATTGCCTCACATATTAAAAAACTCACACTACACAGCGACTGAATTCACAACTTCACAACGTCTTGTACAGAAATTGCAGCCATGATACATCTATATACACGACACTATACTTTGAGCAGCAAATTATTTGGTATGCAAATCTATGGCAGAGCCCTGGATGGGAGAAAGGGCACCTCCTGGGGCGAAGGTGAAATATCCCAGAGCAGTAGCAGAAGCTTGCAGCTGTTTCTGACGAAGCGGCAAAAGCAGAAGTGCTGAAAGCAGGAGCAGAAGCTGGCTGGTATTACTGCTGAAGGTGCAAAAGCAGGAGAAACGCCAAAAGCAGGAGCAGAATGGCCAAAATCAGGAGTAGAAGAAGGAACGGCAGCTCCATGGAATGCCTTGGACCGGCAGAGGCCTGGGTGGGGTGGAAGGTTGTACGAGAGTTGAAGGGCGCAAGGGCTCAGTGAAGGAACAGAAGAAACGGGGGGTTGTTGTTCGAGGCTTGGGGAAGAGAGAGGCTCGCTGCTGCTGCTGAGGCGGCAACAGCAGTAGTGCAAGGGCAGACAGCTGCGGGGCTGGGGCGGAAACCAGCAGTGGTGAGTGGATGGGAGGCTGCTGGGAAGATGATGAATTGTGAGCTCAGAAAAAGTGCAGAAGAAACTGGTAAATCAGGAGCAACAGAAGAAGAAGATGGTTGTTCCTAGAGGGTTTGGTCGGATGGAAGGCCGCTCCAGGGGCGAAATTAGAGAAGCTTAGTGAAGGACCAGAAGAAAGCAGCTACTTGGAATCTCAAGGCATAGCATAGAACTGAGTGGGATGGAAGGCTGCGCCAGGGGAAAAGTTAGAGAAGCTCAGTGAAGGAAAGCAGCTACTTGACTTCCCAAGGCATAGGATAGGACTGAGTGGTATGAAAGGCCGCGCCAGGGGCGAAGTTGGAAAAGCTCAGTGAAGGAGCAGAAGAAGCGGTGATGACTGAAGGTTTGGAGGAGAGGGGTGCTGCTGTTGCTGTGCTGCTAATAGCAGACGGGGTAGTGAAAGTAGCAGGCGAGAAGGAGGAAAAGCTTGAAGAAGCACCGGTCACTAGTGGTTTGGAGAAGCTTGATGTCGTCAAGGTCAGCCCAGTGCTGCTTGCAGAAAACGAGTTAGCAGTTGCCTTTGTGCTGCCAAAACCAGGGAGAGAGAATGTGCTCGATGCAGGAGCGGAAGCACCAAACCCGGAAGATAAAGTGCTAGTGGCTGGAGTGGCAGTGCTAGACGCGGCGGTGACAGTGCTAGAAGACGTTGTGCCAGTGGCAGGAGTAGAAGCAGCAGCAGCAGCAGCAGCGGCAGCGGCGGCAAAAGCAGCAAAACCAGAACTGGCAGACCCGGGAGTGGCAGCGAAAGCAGCGAAGCCACCAACAGCAGGCTTGGAAGCAGGAGCAGTGACACTGGCAGGGGAAGAAGCAGATGCAGTAGCAGATGACACGGCAGCAGCAGATGAAACGGCAGCCGCAGATGAAAGGGTAGCAGCAGATGAAACGGTAGCAGCAGATGAAACGGTAGCAGCAGATGAAACGGTGGTAGCAGCAGATGAAACGGTAGCAGCAGCTGGAACTGTAGCAGAAGGTGAAACGGTTGCAGCAGATGGAACAGTGGCAGCAGATGGAACGGCAGCAGCAGATGGAACGGTAGCAGCAGGCGAATCAGTAGCCGCAGATGGAGTGGTAGCAGCAGATGGAGTGGTAGCAGCAGATGGAGTGGTAGCAGCAGATGGAACGGCAGCAGCAGCACCAGTAGCAGATGCCAACGAGCCGACCATATCTGCTGGTTGCAATCCGGAACCAGCAGTCATGATAGTATCAGAATTGTCTGTTTTCATATCAGTTGCTTTATCCGAATCTGCATCAACGGTGGTGCCTGTGGTAACTCCCATTCCTGAAGCAGCAGTGATCGTAGCATCAGTGGTAACCGTATTTCCCGAATCAGCAGCACGGGCACTACTAGCTCCCAAGCGTGAGGATGGAGCATTAGAAGGGGGGGAAAAGTCCTCAGTGCTGAGAGCAACCGACGTGCTGACGGTTGGAAGGGAACACGACTTAACAAAATCCGTCACTTTGACAATTGTCAAGTCGCCGTCAATGCTAACGCCAGCGCTCGCGTCAACGTCAACGTCAGCGTCGGCATCAACATTTCCATCAGCGTTTCCGTCAACGACCACGTCAACGCGTAACGGATTCAGTTCTTGAAAAACGAAGGCGTCGTGGAGATCTTCGTCCGTCGAGAGCGCGATGACGTCACCGTCCGTATCTCTGTACGTCAGCGAGATCGGCTTGCTGGTGGGGATGTCGAGAAGCGCGCGAATCCGCAGGTTGACGTGGCGGAACGACGGAGGGGAGCAGCGGGACGAGATGCGACGCAAAACGCCATTGCAATTGACCTGAGGGGGAGGGGGAAGGGTGAGGGGAGGGAAAGATAGAGCGGAGGAAGTGGGATGATGCGGTGCAGGAAGAAGGAAAAGGGGAAACGGATTAAGAGATAAAAGGGATGGGGAAAAAGCAACAGCGTTGCCTGAGGTCGATGTGGGAAATGCCAGTGGGTCGCAGCGAGACGAGCTGCGTCTTGCATCTCACGGTAGTGAGGTAAAGAACCCCACTTTTACTAGTCGACTCAAAAGTTGCCTAAGGTCGACGGGGGGGATTAGAGTGGGTCGCAGCGAGACGAGCTGCGTCTTGCATCTCAAGGAAGTGAGGTAAAGAACGTCACTACGTGACCTATAAGAACGACTGGACTTGGTCTAACTGAGATGAATTAAGCGCCATCGATATCCACAGATTGCAACGAGGAAAACTTTGCGATAAGAATCAAAACAAAACGGGAGGGGGAGAGGTGGAAGGGAGAAGGAGGAGGAAGCCACATCGGACTATTCCGAGAGGTAAATCTGGAAATCACTAATCTACGCAACGACGCGTTATCGACATAAGAGCGGTATTCCCTGCTCACCTTCATGACATAGAGAGTCGGCATGGCGGGAACGCTACCACCGGCGCGAGGCTAATCTGGGAAACGATTCTACAAAGCAGGTGATGTAACTACAATGAACGGCGAATCAGTGAAAAGTTTCAGCACCTTCTATGCTGTTCGCACCACTACTATTGAGAGCGCCACGAAAACTGAGAGAATAGGACTTCGTTCAACTACGGAAGAAAGCAAAAGACAAAGACGTTGGTATGACCAAGAGAAATCTTGGTGCTCGTACTGACAACTTGTGCCGATGCTGCTTTGATTTGTGCTAGTATATATGTGAGAGGAGCCATGAATGTGAGGTGATGGAGATGCTGGTGAATCACACCCCAACCGTTCCAGTTGAGCGACGGAATGCAAGGTACCAACAGGGCTGTCAGAGTTGGAAGCTGTTACACCATCGGACGGTGAGAAGAGGCCCTGAAGCTCGTGTGCATTGGATCGGACAGTGAGAATGATATAGAACGGTTGTTCATGGAGAAAGGCGTTCGCATGGCTTTGCCTGTCAGCTCGGTACATTGCACGGTTTCTTGACCTTACCGTAACCATCAGGACCGAACACAACTCTTGAAATCCAAGAACCAACCGAACTGACAGTACAGATGCAATCCCCTCAATTCAACTGCTGATCCTCATGCACACCCACTCCAATTTCGGGACGCGGTACGGGTTTCCCGCGTCTATTCGATCTTGTTAGCTTCAGTTTGACGCTCAATCCCGATGCCCTCCAGTGAAGGGATGTACCCAACGATCCGTTCAAAAAAAGTCATATCAAGCTTCCAAAAATCTGTACAGTTCAGGGAGGCTTGTAGCGGAACCGCACTACCCTAGCAAACCATGAACCTCGGGAGCAGGGCTGTCGTTTCGTTTTGGCCCCCCCGGACAAATCAGGGGGCCCGGCATGTACGACCCTGGATTTAGCAGGGTCGGGGCGAATCTCGGCCCTTTAGGCTTCAGGGCTGAAATTTATTCCTCCCTGTAAATCAGGTTTGCCGCGGAAAATTCTGCAGCCTCAGTTCTACCACAAAGCTGACAGCTGCACTCCGCTAGTATCAAATTAGCTAGTTAGCAAAAAAAAAACTAGTTAGCGTCATTCACTACGCACGCGTAACAGACTTCCTCCTCTTCCAACTCTTAGCAAAGATCTGAGATGTGTTTTGCTGCTTGCTATGCCCATTCAGGCCTGAGGGTGCACAGCATGACGGGGATCTGAGATGTGTTTTACTGCTGCATGTTGGTTCATGCTACTGTCTGTGTGTCATGGGATGGGAGCGAGGTTGTAATTGGTACAAGTACCAGTTGTTGGCTGAGTTGAATCTGTGGTCCAGCCACGCAACTCCAAATTTGACAGGCTTGAATGCAATCAAAATAGAAACGGGGGGAGGGGGAATGGAGGAGTTTGGGGGGGGGAGGGGGGGGGGGGGAGGAGTGGGAGGGGAGTTCGAAAGACTATGTTCCAGGGCTCGCCTGAAATCTACCCTTAACACTCCAGACCTAAGCCCGAAATCAGCCCTGTAATGAATCAGGGCCACAATTTTCTCAACCCATCAATTTCAGTTTTCAAGGGCAACCCAGCCCTGGAATTCAAGGTCCAGCAGGGCAAACGCCCTGCAAGCGACAGGCCTGCTCGGGAGGGATCCACCCATCCCATCATCCACGTCAGCGCCATCCAGGAAAGCACTGGCCGCCACGTAGTCTAACTCAGGGAAGCGATTCCCAGAATAGTGACTCAGCTCCAAGAATTTCTTCTAAAATCTCAAGAACAAATGGGCGAAATACCCATCGATTTCACCTTTCGCACAAACTTCCAAGTTGTTACGAGTGCAATTGAGTGAACGAACGAGAATTGCACTATCGAAGCAAGAATACAAATGAGCGAAGGCATGAGCGAACATTATATAGCGAAGCTACCGTGGTAACAGTAATGGTCGTGCGACGAGCCTGGGACTGAGGTTGGGAAAGTGTCGAAGCGTAGGTCCGGAGCGCGGGTTACCAGCCGAGCCGTGAGGTCGGGATGCGATGTGCGAAAAGGGCGGGATGATGAATGATGCGATGGTCGCGAGTGGTAACGGTGCTGACTGAGGTGCTACAATGATGTACGCGTTGAGCAGGGACGTGAAGTAAGGAAAAGGGAATTTCCTTACACTACCCCCCTCTCCTAAGGAGGTCCTCCTTATGAAAGCGCGTGGATGTCTCGGAAATTGCGGCTACGCAGGTAGTCGGTGACGACGGGGTGATTTTCAACTTTCTCCAGGGGAACCCAATTGTCCTCGGTGGGGGTACGATCTTTCCAGCGGATCAGAAACTCCACTTTTCGGGCTCCTCGAGGGTCGCGAACTCTGTGGCTCAGGATCTTGTCGGGGGTGATGACTGGTTCGGTTGGTGGTCGTGTCATGCTGGTGGGTCGATGTCGTGGGAGTTGGCTGGTGGATGGCACGTAAGGGCGAAGTAAGCTGACGTGGAACGAGGGGCTGACGTACCAGTCAGCAGGGAGGAGGAGGTGCGCGGTGACTGGCGTAACCATGTGACTGATTCGAAATGGCCCACAGTATCGAGGGCGGAGTTTTGGAGTGATGGGCAGGCGGAGGTTCTGAGTGTCGAGTAAAACGAGGTCGTCGGGCTGATAAGTAACGGGTCTGCGATGGCGATCGGCGTTGCGTTTAGCGATGATGTTTGATTTTTTGATTGCTTCTGCTGCCCTGGTCCGTGCTGCTTGCAGAATCTCGGCGAACTGTTGTGCTCGTGGGACGGGGTTGTCGGGATTCGGTGTCATGGGTACTGTTCGGTCCTGTCCGTAATTCAAGTAAAACGGCGACTGTTGCGTCGTGGCTGATGGTGCGTTATTGTATGCGAACTCGATGAGTGGCAGCTGCTGTTCCCACGTATTCGGATCGTCGCACGTGGCTCGAACCAGCTGCTCCATGGTCTGATTTGTCCGTTCCGTCTGTCCGTCGGTTTCGGGGTGATAGGATGAACTGAACTGTAAGCGCGTGCCGAACTGCTGCCACAGGTTCCGCCAGAAGTTGCTTGTAAATTTCGTGTCTCTGTCGCTGATGATCGATGCGGGTATCCCGTGCAGTCGAACGACGGTGGTGATGAAGAGTCGGGCGGTTTCCTCGGCTGTGATTGATTTCCTGCATGCTGCGAAATAAGCCATCTTCGTTAGTCGATCGACGACGACCAGGATCGCGTCATTCCCACTTGCCCCAGCTGGTAACCCCGTAACGAAATCCATCGTCACCTGCTGCCAAGCACGCTCTGGGGGCGGGATGGGTTGTAATTGTCCCGCCGGCCGCTTCCTGCTTGACTTCATGAGCTGGCAAGTGGGGCACGATGCCACGTGTCGTTGCACATCGGTCAACATTTCTGGCCAGTAGTAGTACCGCTGCAGCTGCTGCCGTGTTTTTTCTACCCCGAAATGTCCCGAGGTAACTCCGTCGTGTGCCTCCTGTAACAGTAGTTCCCGCAGTAGCGTGTATCCTGGTACCCAGATGCGGTCGGTTCCAGCTTTTACGTAATAGACTCCTTTTGCCGCTGCGAATTGCTGTGAGTTGCCTCCTGTAAAGAACGGGTCTGTTTGATATCCGTGGGTAAATAGGCCTGTCAGTAGCGGGCTGGTCTGGGCGAGTAGTATCGCGTGGATCTGGGCAGTGGGGCGGGTCAGTGCGTCGGCGATATTCGAGGCTCCTTTTTTGTATGTGACCGTATAGTGAAAATTCGACTCGAGGAAATCGAGCCATCGAATTTGTCGTGGGTTGAGGTGGGGCTGTGCACGGAGGTACTGTAGAGATCGATGGTCTGTCCGTACTGTCACGTCTGCGCCGGTCAAGTAGCAGCGCCACACTTTGAATGCGTGCACGATCGCGAGCATTTCGCGGTCGTGTATCGGGTAATTTCGCTCAGGCGGATGTAGTTTGCGTGATTCGTAGGCGATGGGTTGGAGGCCGTCGCCGAAGTCCTGTAACAGTACAACTCCGATGGCGATGTCACTTGCGTCGGTAACCACTTCGAAAGGGCGGTGGGGATCAGCGATGCGTAGAACGGGTGGTGAACAGAGAACGTTTTTCAGGGCAGAGAAGGCAGCATGCTCTTTCTCTCCCCACGTAAAAGCGACCCCCTTACGCAGTAAATCAGTGAGTGGGGCTGTTAAACGTGCCATGTCGGGCACGAACCGTCGAACGTAATTAACAAAACCTAAAAAACTCTGCAGTTCCGTGATGTTCGTCGGGGGGCGCCACGCTTTTACCGTATCCAGCTTCTTTGGGTCAATCTCAACCCCAGCCTCCGAAATGACGTGACCCAAAAACTCTAGCCTGTCCCGAAAAAACTCGCACTTGGAGCCCTTGGTGAGTAGCCGATGTTCCTCCAAAACCTTAAAAACTGCTTCAAGATCCACTAAGTGCTGTTGCTTATCCCGGCTGTAAATTAGAATATCGTCCAGGTAAACTATCACGCATTTATCTAAAAGTGGTCTAAATGCCTCGTTCATGGTCATCTGAAATGTCGCAGGCGCGTTCGTCAGCCCGAATGGCATTACTGTATACTCGAATGACCCGTACCTAGTCCTAAATGCTGTTTTGGCGCAGTCCGATGGTTCGACCCGAATCTGATGGTAACCTCCCCGTAAATCTATTTTCGAAAAGACTCGTGCTGTTCACAGTTGGTCGATCAGTTCGTCGGCGCGGGGGATGGGGTATCGCGATTTGACTGTTACCCTGTTAAGCGCTCGGTAGTCGATGCACATGCGGAACCCTCCGTCTTTTTTCGGTGTGAACAGTATCGGTGCGGCGAACGGTGACGAGCTCGGTCGGATAAACTGCTTCTCTAACAGGTAATCTAACTGCTTCCTTAACTCGTCGAGCTCGGGCTGTGTCAGTCAAAATTGCCGCTGTACAGTTGGCTGTGCCCCCGGTTCTAACTCGATCCTATGGTCGTGCGCCCGCTGAGGTGGCAATCCCTGTGGTAAATCATCCGGAAATATCCCCGGGAACTGTTTCAGTAGTGCCTGTAGTTCGGTCGGTACAGTTGCCAGCAGTTTCTCCAAATCACTCAGCTGCTCATCTTTTTCTACGAGTGCGATATCCACTGCGTACACGTCAGCTCCAGCAGCGACAGCCCGTTTCATCGTGATGGCGTTGACCTGGACCGTCGAAGATGTGGGTGGCTGCCAGCGAGGTAGAACGACCCAGTTACCACTACTTCGCACTGTGCAGCTCCCCGTCGTCCAGTCGATCCGTGGGTTGTACCGTCGCAGCCAATCACGTCCTAATAAAATGTCGTGCCCATCCAGTGTCGTCGCGAGCATTTCCTTTGTAAACCCGAAGTTCCCCCCGCAGCGGACTTTTACGCGCTCCACCTTTTCCCGTATGGCCAGGGGCGTGCCGTCGACTAAGCGTGCATCTATCTCAGGTAAACATCGGTTAAGCGTTAACTGTAATTTTCGTGCGGTTGCGGTATTAACTAAGCTGTGGCTTGCTCCTCCGTCAATGAAGATCTTCACTGCTGCTCCCTGTATTTTCCCGTAGATCAGTACCGGGCAATCCGTCGCTGTACCCTCCTTATTCATCCGAGCCCGATCGATGGCGTGAATCGGTACTGTGACTCGGTGAGGGTCGGTGTGGTTGGGCGAGCAGGCAGTCTCGTCAGTAGTTGGCCCAACTTCTACTGACTGCTGGCGTTTCCCTGCCTCCGAGACTCCTTCCCCTGCTCTGCTCCTCGACGCCTCAGCTCCTCTGGACATTCGCTCTTGCGATGGCCCGGCCGGTTGCAAGCAAAGCAGCGCCCTCTAAACGGCGCGGCAGCTGCATTCGCTGCGACGGCATGTACAGTGGCGTTCTCGGTCGGTCCCCGAGGACGATGTCCGTAATAGGACCCCGGTCTCGGTCGGCGTAGGATATCGATTTTCTCGGCGAGCGCGAGGATCTCGTTGAAATTTGAGAGCCCGCGTAGCATTATCTCGTGCGAGATGTCCGGCTTCAGCCCTCCGACGTAACGGTCCACCCGCTCCGCCTCGTGCATGTAGCCGACCTGTTCGCAAAGTGCGAAAAACCCGCTGGTGTAGTCTTGAACTGACCCGAGCTGGCGCCAAGTGCGCAGTTTCTGACGCGCCGAAATCGAGGCCGCGATCGGCTCAAAGCGCGCCCGAAGCCCTGCGCACCACGCATCCCACGTGCTGTATTGGGTGGTTTCGCAGAACGAACTCCAGGTAACAGCTGGACCCGAGGGCCCTTCCTCGTGCGACGGTGGCTCGTAGGCGCGCGGCGACGTCACAATGACTCGCCACCAGTCCATGGCGGGGCCCCTGAGTAGTGAAACCGCATACCGGATCTTGGCGGCGTCCGACTCGACGTAGTTGGCGTCGAAAAACACATTCATCGTGAAGACCCACGATTGAACTGTCGGGCCGCCGCGTTGGCTTGGGTCGAAGCAGGGCGGGCGTTGCGGCTTGAGTGACATTGGGGCCATCATGGCGTTCTCGCCACTTGTCGCCGCAAACTCCACGTGCCGACGGGCTTCTCGGGGCTCCCGTGGGCTTAATGCGCTCCTGTTCCCTCCCATGCCGGGCATCGGTTGGGCTGCGCCGTCACTGGCTGCGCCTGAGCGCTGTCCCGTGCTGTTGTGTTGCGTTGGTGTGCCGGATGAGATGACGATGGGCTCCTCCGAATGTGCAGATGCATTGGTTGGTGCGTGTGATGTCGTCGGTACGTTCACCGTTGACTGTTGTCTGGCGGAGTCACGTTCCGCCATGAGAGTCGCGATTTCGAGCGCCGAATCCTCCAATTGACGCACGAGACGATCGAGTTGCTCCTGCGTCAACGTGGCGAGATTGAAATCGGCCATGGCGGGGGTGTCGGGCAAGCTCAGCGAGAGCCTCGGTCGTGGCCGTGCGTGCTTTCGAGAGAGCACTACGAGCGGCGGTGCTGTGTCGCTGAGAGACGTCTACCCCCCCCAAAAAATTGAGATAGTGGGAAGCGAAGGTGTGGATGCGGTCCGAGATGAGATCGTAGGCTCTGAATACCAAGTGTTACGAGTGCAATTGAGTGAACGACGAGAATTGCACTATCGAAGCAAGAATACAAATGAGCGAAGGCATGAGCGAACATTATATAGCGAAACTACCGTGATAACGGTAATGGTCGCGCGACGAGCCTGGGACTGAGGTTGGGAAAGTGTCGAAGCGTAGGTCCGGAGCGCGGGTTACCAGCCGAGCCGTGAGGTCGGGATGCGATGTGCGAAAAGGGCGGGATGAATGATGCGATGGTCGCGAGTGGTAACGGTGCTGAGTGAGGTGCTACAGTGATGTACGCGTTGAGCAGGGACGCGAAGTAAGGAAAAGGGAATTTCCTTACACAAGTCTTCGTTTATAGTTCGCTTAGTTTCGCCGTGTACGTTCGTCGAACTTTGGATTCGAACTTCCCCTCCTGCTTCATCCCCCCCAGCTACCAGGTGCTCTCCTCCTGACCCTCACCTATCCACTGCTTCCTTTCGCTGCCTCCCTCTCTCACAGTTAGTCATTATCGCCATCACTACCTCCCATGTCCCCCAGGTCCTCTCTTCGTCCGCCTCCGTCTCTTTTCGCGGGGCATCCATGTCCGCTCCGCGCCGAATCTCCGCCACGGCGACTGCCTCCTCCGCGGTTGCGGTGTCCGCGCAGGCTTCCGCCGGCGCCGCCGGTTCTGCCGCCGACGGCGCTGACGGCGCCGCTCAAGGTGAGGTGAGCGGCTGTGATTGCATCTGACCCACTAAATTCACTTGCATTGTCGTCCGTTGGATGAGAGCCGCTCAACGTGAGGTGAGCGGCTGTGATAGCATCTGATCCGTTGATGTCTTTTGCTTTGTCGACCGTTAGATAAAGACCGCTCAAGGCGACGTAAGCGGATGTGCTGGCATCTGATCCGTTGAATTCTTGCACCCCTTTCTCACCCTCTCCGGCCATTCCCTTCCCCTTCCCCCTCCCATCCCACCCCCACCCTTCTCCGAACATCCTTTCCCTCCGAATTCCCGCAGGGGACGCCAGGGGAGGTGCAGGAGGGGGTGCAGCGAGCAGTGGCGGCAGTGAAGCATGCGCCAGCAGGCACGCCGCTTTCGGTTCTGCAGCGGCAGCTAGCGTCCGTGCTCACGCCGTTCGCGATAGACTCGATTCGCGTGCTCTCAGCAGCAACATGAAACAAGTGAGTGAGAGAGTGAGTGAATAGCATATGAGGTGTGTATGGTCACTTGGTAGGCTGGAGTGGGATTGGATTTGGGGGGGATACGCCAGCAGGCACGTCGCTGTCGCTGCTGCAGCAGCAGCTGGCGTCTGTGCTCACGCCATTGCCGATAGATTGGACTCGCGCGCTCTTAGCAGCATCATGAAGCAAGTGAGTGAGTGGGCGAGGGAGTGTGATGTGAGTGTGAGTTGTTAGGCCGTAGGGATGGACTTGCGTGCAAGGCGCGCCGCTGTCGCTGCTGCAGCGGCAGCTGGCATCCGTGTTCGCGCGCCTTCGTCTCTCGCTTTCCTTCCCATCCGCCTCTCCGCCCATGCTGCTGCGCCACCTTTTCCCCGCCTCCACCCCCACACTGTGTCCCTCGTTCCGCCCTTCCGCCGCATCCTCACGCATCCGTCGCCTTTCCCCCGCGCGGCGGCGCGGAGCGGGAGCGGGAGCGGCGGTAGCGCAGGTAGCGGCGGGCGTCGGGGCGGGCGACGTGCAGACGTTCATCCTCACGGCGGGCGCGCTCGCTGCCGCCGCCGTCTCCCTGCGACTTGCGCTCAAGGTGCCGTTCTCCGCGCAACCACTCCGCGCACCCACTCCGCGCACCCATTCCGCGCACCCACTCCGCCACCCCTTCTCTCCCCGCTGCTCGTCCTCCGGACGCCCCCCCCCCCCTTCCAATGGCCTCCCCTCCTCACGCCTACGTTTCTTCTCTGGCTTCCGTGCTCGCTGTACACATGCTCGCTGCACACATGCTCGCTGCACACATGCTCGCTGCACACATGCTCGCTGCACACATGCTCGTTGCACACATGCTCGCTGCACACATGCTCGCTGCACACATGCTCGCTGCACACATGCTCGCCTCACACATGCTCGCTGCACACATGCTCGCTGCACACATGCTCGCTGCACACATGCTCGCTGCATACATGCTCGCTGCACACATGCTCGCTGCACACATGCTCGCTGCACACACGCTCGTTGCACACATGCTCGCCACGCCTCACACGCTCGCCCGGGGTCACTCACTATGCGCCTCCTCTCTGCCTGCTCCTCTCTCCTGTGCCCCGCATTCTCTCCTGTGCCTCGCATTCTCTCCTGTGCCCCGCATTCTCTCCTGTGCCCCGCATTCTCTCCTGTGCCCCACATTCTTCCGTGTGCCCCGCATTCTCTCCTGCGCCCCGCATGCTGTCCTGTGCCCGTGCCCCGTCTTTCCGCATGCAATGCTGCCAGAGCGACCCAGTGCCGTGTGCCAAGTGCGGGGGAAATGGTGAGAGCCTTCTCATACACCTCACTGCCATGCCACCCCACGAAGCCTCTCGCCACTCTTCATTTTTCACATGGCGCCACTTAGCACCTTGATGCAATGGCGCCGTGACGTAGCACCTTGATGCGATGGCACCATGGCACCCCATGGCGACACTGCTGGCCGTCGGCCCCTCCTGCATCTTCCTGCAGCTCAATCTCAGGTTGCTCCCTACACTTCCCCATTTGTTTCCATCCATCCCTTTTCCACCTCGTCACCATCGTTCGCTGTCTGTCCCTCCTCTGTGCATGTGGCGGGGCTGGCAGGAGGCACGGCGTGTGTGTTTTGCGAGGGGGCAAGATGGCCGGCAAGGATGGGTGCCTCATGGACTGCCGCGTGTGGAAGGGGGCAGGTGAGGACGCTGAGAAGATGAGAACGAGAAATGAATGAACTATGAATGAACTGAGTACGAGTACTAACCCTAATTGGGTTGTACCCCTTATGGGCTACCCCACTATAGCCTACACAATATGCAAAAGCTATATGTTCTGACACACCCCCATTGGCAAAGTGGGGGAGAACAAGGGGTCACAAGACCAGTCAAGCAAAGCAAAGCAAAGCAAGCTCAGGGTGGATCACAAAGTCACCACACAGTCTGAGCACAAGGTCAAGGCCACAAGGCCAGTTCACATGCAGGAGTAGACATATATATATATATATAAAGCTAAACAAGCAAGAGCATGTATATATATATATATATGCAAGAGTACAAGCAAGGTCAAGAGGTGAGCAAGTGAGGTAAGACTGGGACAAGTCCCAGCTGAGTGCAGAAGCGCTGATGATCACAAGGCGGAAGTGCCTTGGTGAAAACATCAGCAGTGTTGGCCTCAGAGGCCACGTACGCAAGTCGCAACTGGCCACGCTGCTGCAGCTCACGAGCAAGAAAGTAGCGGAGAGCAATGTGCTTCGTTCTGTGCTCCAGGCGCTGCTCCCGACACAAGGCCAGCATGGCCTTGTTGTCTACGTACAGCACTGGAGGAGAACGTGGCGGCTCTCCGAGGTCAGTCAGCAGGTAGGTGAGCCAGTGAAGCTCCTGTGCAGCCATGGCCCCGGCGTAGATCTCAGCCTCACAACCGGAGCCGAGAACAGAAGACGAGCGAGTAGCCCGCCACGAAACAGAGCCGGAACCAAGACTGAAGGTGTAACCCTGCGACGACAGCTGAGTAGCCTGGTCGTCAGCCCAAGAAGCGTTCGCGTGCCCAGTGAGGACCACTGGACTCCGCCCTCCAAGCACTAGCCCCATGCCCGACGTACTGCACAAGTAGCGCAACACCCTCTTCGCTGCAGCCATGTGCTCTGGTCGGTGTCTCCCAGGAGCAACATAGCGTGCAAGAATGCTAAGAGGGTATGCAAGGTCAGGTCGTGTGCAGGTCATCAGGTACATGAGGCAGCCAACAAGCTCTGGGTACGGGCCACTCGACTCTACGGACTCATCCGAAGGCAGAGCTGAGAGCGAGTGGCAAGTAGACAGAGGAGTGGCCTGAGGCGAGGAGTACGTGAAGCCGAAGCGCTGAAGGATCTGCTGCACCATGTGTGACTGAGTCAGGGTAATGGTGCGGCGTGCTCTGTCCCGGGTGATCTGCAAGCCAAGGTAGCTGCGCAGTTCACCCAGGTCTGTGCACGTGTGTCTCTTCTGCAGCTCGGACTTCACGTAGGCGAGTCCAGCAGTGTCAGCTGTGGCAAAGACCAAGTCGTCGACGTACACGAGGATGTAGAATGGCGGCAGTGAGGTGTCGGTGCGCAGGAACAACGACGGGTCTGCAGTAGAGGGAGCAAACCCAAGAGCCGCAAGCGTAGTCCTCAGTGTGTCGTGCCACTCACGCGGTGCCTGGCGGAGACCGTAGACTGGCCGTCGGAGGCTCCACTGGGTGCCAGGAGGGAAAGTCCCAGTGAAGCCAGGTGGACGGCGCAGCCAGATCTCCTCGTGCAGGCTACCCTGCAAGAAAGCAGTGCTGAAGTCAAGAGAGTGAAGCTCGTAGTCGCCCTGAGCGGCTATGTGCAGCAGCACCCGAAGAGTGGTCATCTTCGGGGTGGGAGAGAAGGTCTGAAAGTAGTCAACTCCATGCTGCTGACTGAAGCCACGAGCGACGTACCGCGCCTTGAAGACAGGTGGAGAGCTCGGCGGCCGCTTCACCCTGAAGATCCACATGCCACTGACGATGTTCGCCCCAGGAGGGGGAACCGCGTCAACGTAGGTGCCTGTGGACTTCCAGGAAGCCATCTCTGCATCCATAGCTGCCTGCCACTGAGAGGAGTAGGGACCCTCTACGGCCTCCGCGTAAGAGCGCGGAGTCGGGATGTCTAGTGCATCCGGGTCTCCCTCAGGGGCAAGTAGAAGGGGACGGTAGAAGGGGACTGACTCGTCGAACGTGACGTCCTGGGAGGACAGAACACGACGAGAGGAGGGGTGGTAGAACTGCCACCCTGGGGCGTCAGGGGGGAAGCCTAGGAAGACACAGAGCAGTACGAGGGGACAGCTTGTCCGCAGACAAGTCGCGGACAAATGGCCGAGATCCCCAGACACGGAACGCAGACGCATCGCCTGCGGAGATTAAACTCTACAACGGTAGTGAGCTAGACTATAAGGGTTGGCACGAACTACTAGAGGTGATCTTAGCTTTGCTTAGTTCCTTAGTGTTTGCACATTCACGGAAGAATTTGGCAAGAGTTTCCACTAGCAAAGTTAGAATTCCAGAATGATACAAGCAGCAATGACAACAAAGACTACATCAGGCACCTAGCAACCCTGCAGCTAGCCTGGTCGACCGCCAACGCAGCTCGGTCGACCGCCTGCCAGCACTGCGTAGAGGAGCCGCGCCGGCATTGCAGAAGGGCGACCTGCCAACAAAGTAGGTTGACGACGTGCCCCGTAGAACACAGCAGTGCGCGCGCTCACAGGTGTGCGCAAACGATTGGCCCGACTTGCCTCGTTGGGCATCCGTCGGCTGTTGTCTGCACCTGACGAGCCACATCGACTTCGGGATACCAGCCCGAAGTCGCCTGCGCCATCGCGATCTCGACGACGTTCGCATGCCTCCGTAGAACTCGTCGAGCAGGTTACCCGGTCGACCTGGTCGACCCCTGGTGCTCTGGTCGACTCCCAGGTGCCTCCCGTCGACCACTGGGTCCCTCTGGTCGACCACCGGGCGCTCCTGGTCGACCACACCTCCCGTCAAGCTACCCCTTGGTCGACGGACCCCTTCCGTCGACCAGAACTGCTCCGTCGACCTCCCGGTCGAACTGCAGTTTGACGGGATGCTCCGTTGACCTCCCGGTCGAGCTGCAGTTCGACGGGATGCTCCGTTGACCTCCCGATCGAGCTGCAGTTTGACGGGATGCTCCATAGACCTCCCCGTCGAACTGTAGGTCGACGGACTGCTTCGTCGACCTCCCGGACGGCTCACCCGTCGCCCAGGCTAGTCAAGTGCAGCTCTCAAGCATCCTGGTCGACAGCAACACCACAGCGGTCCGCTGCAGCTCGACGTATCCTGTCGAGCAGCTATCCCACTGTGGGCGGTCGGCTGCTACTCCCGTACATCCGACCAAGTTGTCGGCGTTGCCCAAGCGAGGGCGGGGCTAACACTCCATTCCCGTTAACATCGCCGACCTTCCCCGTCCACAACAGAGCTGGGGAGGTCTCCGGCCGGGAGACCCTGGGGTGAAGGTTGATCTGATGTGCCGCGTACCGAACCGCAAACGGCCACAGAAAATGGGGGGCAGCCGCATGCATCATGGACGTACGAGCGACGTCCATGATCATGCCAATGCGGCGCTCAGCAATCCCATTTTGCTGTGGAGAGTCCGGAAGCGTAAAGGTCTAGCGGATGCCTCGTGCACGACAGTAGGCTCGCAGAAGGCCAGAGGAGAACTCTCCACCTCGGTCAGAGTGCAGGCGCAGAACAGGAAAGTCCGAGCCAAAGCTCCTCCTGAGCTGGAGACGAGCTGCGCAGATCCAGTCGATCATCACCTCAGTGACATCACCCTTGCTGCGCAAAGGGAAGACTGTGGTGTAACGCGAGTAGTCGTCAACCACCAGCAGGGAGTAGCGCTCGTGACCCTGTCCACGGACGCGGGCCGGGCCCCACACGTCCATGTGAAGCGTCTGCAGAGGAGCCTCTGTCGGGGGAAACTGGGAGGAGTGAGGGGCAGCCCGGAGCCGCCCCTCGACACAGGGGACACAGGAAGGTCCAGGCCCCGAAGGAAGGGGAGGGAGAGACCGGGGGAGACCAGAGACAAGAACACGGGAAGCCATGCCCCGAAGACGAGGCAGGGAGGGGTGGCCAAGACGGTGGTGCCACACGAGAGTCTCGTGAGACAGGAGGCGACACGAGCAGGGGGCAGACTCAGGACCAGACCTGGACGCAGCAGCAAACACCTGACCCGACGCAGCTACCTGGCCAAACGCAGGGACAGGAGGAGACTCAGTGGTCAGGGTGTAGAGACTCGACCCCGGCCGACGCGAAAACGTGGCCAGGTGTCGGCCTGTGCGGGCGTCCGAGCAGTGGGTCACCCGCTGACTCGCAGGAGTAAACTGGTGAACCCCCGCATCCTGCAGGTCAGCACCACTTACCAAGTTCGTCGAGAACGAGGGGAGGTACAGACCAGACAAGATGCCCGAGGGGGTAGCCGGACACGGGAGGATTGTGGAGAAGTGAGAGAGGACAGGACCCCTAGAGGGGTCAGCCAGGGAGACTGCAACCGGCCGACCAAGCGGCGTGAGTGTGGTGCGGTCACGAAAGAAGGAGCGAGAAGCCCCCGAGTCAAGTGTGAAGGTGAGGGAGGCCGAAGCCGGCGCGGTACCTGAGAGCGCAGCCTCACCAGTACCTGAGGGCGCAGACGCGCTGGCACCTAGAGCAACAGCCTCACAAGCACCTAGCGCAGCAGTACCAATGCCCGGGTCGGGCGGGAAACACCGGTAACAATCACCCTCATCACTAATAGTCATAGCATACATGGCAGCAAGGATAGCATCAAAGTCAAGATCAAAGATAGCTACGCCAGCCCTAGACAGCTCTCCCCAGCGGGGAATCTCACTAGCCTCGGGGAACTGCTGACGCCAAGCGTCCGTCAGGCGGCCAAAGCAACGCTGGGTGGGGTGGGCACCCCCACACTGCTCACCCGCGCGGTCGCCGGAGCGAAGGACGTAGGTGCACGGACCAAAACCCCCACCACGCTGACGCTGCGTGTACCATTCACGGAGCTGCTGAGGCGTGGGGATGTCCCAAGAACGCTGCTGCTGCTGCTGCTGCTGGCGCTGACCACCACCAGAGCCGCTCCGCTGCGGGGCACCACCCCAACCAGCTCCACCCCCTCCGCCACCGCCGCCTCCACCTCCGCCACCACCGCCGCCTCCGCTCCCACCGCTACCGCCGCCACCGCCTCCGCCTCCGCTGCCGCCACCACCACCACCACCCCCGCCACCACTCCCACCGCCACCCCCACTCCCTCCGCCGCCTCCACTGCCACCGCCACCGCCCCCGCCAGCTCCACCCGCGCCCTTGCCCCCCTTGCCCTTGCCAGGGCGGCGTCTCCCGCTAGGGGCAGACGCCGCACCGACCGACTCAAGACCAAGCAGGTCGGCCGCAGCAGCAGAGGCAACAGAGGGCAACAGGGGGGAAGGAGAACACCCCTCAAAGATGGGGGTGCGAGGGTCACCACGAGAGGCTCCTACAGCGACGATGCTCTTCTCCGCTGCCAGGAGGGCCTTCTCGAGGAGGTCAACAGTGAGAGTGGTGGGACAGACTGAGAGGAAGTGGTCCCTGACTACGCGAAGAGAGTCAGGGAGGCAGCCGGAAGCGCGGCGCGGCAGCGAGTGTCACTAGTGCGGAGGTGCGTAATGAGGTCAGCGACTGTGGGAAAGGCAGCAAGGTCAGGAAAGAGGTACGGTAGCATGAGGCGGCTCAGTGCAGCAGCGGCAGGGGAAGAGTAGCGTGCAACTACAGCGTCGTACAAGGTCTGAGCACTCTTGTACTGACTAAAGTGCGCGCGCTCAGTGGTAGGCAGGTGGCGACGCACAGCAAGACGTGCAGCACCATCGCGGGTGGCCCACTGAGAGCGAATAGTGGGGTCAGCATCAGCAGCAGGGGCAGGAGAGGCGCAAGAGGTGAGGTCAAAGAGAGAAAGACCGTCCGCCCTATCGTACTGTAAGAACAGCTGCAGGTCGTCGACCCAGACCTCAAAGTCAATGGCTCGACCCTCAGCGTCAAAAGCGAGGACACTAGGGGTAGCCATGACGACAGTAGACTAGCAGTGCAAGCAGTAGGGGAAGGGCACGCAGTGACAGAGGGGCTGTGCTCACCGGACAGGGCAGCTCGGCCGGCTCGGCGACTCGGCGGCTCGGCTGCTGGGCGGCTCGGCTGCTGGGCGGCTCGGCGGCTCGGCTGCTGGGCGGCTCGGCTGCTGGGCGGCTCGGCGGCTCGGCGGCTCGGCTGCTGGGCGGCTCGGCTGCACGGCGGCTCGGCTGGTGGGCGGCCGGGCGGCTCGGCGGCAGGGCGGCTCGGCTCCTCTGGTACAGGGCGGCGCGGCGGTCGGCGACTCGGGTGCGCGCTGCAGGGTGGTGCGGCGGTCGGCGGCTCGGGCGGCGCGGTAGGAGGGGAGAGCGGCGGGGCCGCAGCAGACGGGCGGCGGGGCCATGAAGTGGGGCGGCGGGGCCGCGAAGTGGGGCGGCAGGGCCGCGGCAGACGGGCGGCGGGGCCCGTTGACGTAGGGCGGCGGGGCCGCAGGGGTAGGGCGGCGGAGCCGCAGCAGGCGGGCGGCGGGGCCGCTGACTTAGGGCGGCGGGGCCGCTGAAGTGGGGCGGCGGGGCCGCGAAGTGGGGCGGTGGGGCCGCAGCAGACGGGCGGCGGGGCCGCTGAAGTAGGGCGGCAGGGCCGTAGTGTAGGGCGGCGGGGCCGCGACTTAGGGCGGCGGGGCCGCGAATTAGGGCGGCGGGGCCGCAGGAGTAGGGCGGCGAGGCCGCTGATTAGGGCGGCGGGGTCGCGACGTAGGGCGACGGGGCCGCGCTAGTAGGTGGCGGGGCCGCACGAACGGGCGACGGGGCCGCTAAGGTAGGGAGGGCCGCTAGGGCGTAGAGGCCGCAAGCGCGACTCGACGAGGTGAGAGCGCGACTCAGGCAGGAAAAAAAAATTTAGAAGTGGTGGGCCCTATGCACAGTTCCCACAGGGGAACCTGCTCGATACCATGAGAAGATGAGAGCGAGAAATGAGTGAACTATGAATGAACTGAGTACAAGTACTAACCCTAATTGGGTTGTACCCCTTATGGGCTACCCCACTATAGCCTACACAATATGCAAAAGCTATATGTTCTGACAGACGCATGGGGGCAGGTAGGGCGCATGGGGGCAGGTGAGGGCGCATGGGCTTAGGTGAGGGCGCATGGGGGCAGGTGAGGGCGCATGGGGGCAGGTGAGGGCGCATGGGGGCAGGTGAGGGCGCATGGGCTTAGGTGAGGGCGCATGGGGGCAGGTGAGGGTGAAAGGGGGCAGGTGAGGGCGCATGTGGGCAGGTGAGGGCGCATGGGGGCTGGTGAGGGCGCATGTGGGCAGGTGAGGGGCGCATGGGGGCAGGTGAGGGGCGCATGGGGGCAGGTGAGGGCGCATGGGGGCAGGTGAGGGCGCATGGGGGCAGGTGAGGGCGGATGTGGGCAGGTGAGGGGCGCATGGGGGCAGGTGAGGGTCGCATGGGGGCAGGTGAGGGCGCATGTGGGCAGGTGAGGGGCGCATGGGGGCAGGTGAGGGGCGCATGGGGGCAGGTGAGGGCGCATGGGGGCAGGTGAGGGCGCATGGGGGCAGGTGAGGGCGCATGGGGGCAGGTTAGGGCGCATGGGGGCAGGTGAGGGGCGCATGGGGGCAGGTGAGGGCGCATGGGGGCAGGTGGGGCACATAGGGGCAGGTGGGGCACATAGGGGCAGGTGGGGCACATAGGGGCAGGTGGGGCACATAGGGGCAGGTGGGGCACATAGGGGCACCTATTTGTGTAGCTAGTTCTGTAAAGTATTCCCACTGCGGCATTCATAAAACCTCCTTGGATCTGCTCCTTTTCCTTGCCGCCTGATGTGCAGGACTTGTCTTTTGCAAAGAATGTAAGGGCACTGGATATGTGAGGAGATTGTAAGAACGATGTTGCTATGCAACGACCTTAACCTTAGGCGTGACTCTTGTCGCAGTCGTGATGCAATGCAACCGTGCAGAACCATATGCATGCACTGCACCAAAATAGCACGCAGTAGGTAGGTATTTTTTTCCTTTCTGCTAGGCTGATCCCATATACCCTAATCCCCCCGACATGCGCTTGGACAGTGTCATGCGCTAGGGCGTATTCCTAAACCCTTGAAGTAATGCTTCCCAAGAAAAATCATACAAGTGCATATATATGTATATATAGATAGATATATATCAGTGTTGGTTTTGTGCGACTAGAATGTTCACAGCCGTGTCGCTGACCTGAAGCTTCTGGACTTTTGACTTCCGGTCAAACATATGGATAACGTACAGTACCTTGACATGATGTGGACGAAGGCGAGTTGTACCGTACTGCATGGTTCTCGCTGTTGTGGTCTCGGCTTGGATCCATACAGTTTCTAACTGTGGCTCGTGTACAAGCAAGTTCTAAGCCACAAAAACCCGGTGTACAAATGTGTGGGAGCTCCTTGTGTATAAATGTGTCAGAATATTATCTTATTGTTCTAGCCTGTAGTGGGGTGCTCTATAGCGAGTACAACCCTTCTAGGGTTTGCTATTTGTATCCCCATTTCTGCTAGTTCAATCCTCTTTCTTTCTTCTAACTTTTGTCATGCTATCAGAGCAGGTCGATCCCCTTGGATCGATCCTGTGGGTGTGTTCCCACCTCGCTTCCGCTGCTACCTTTCCTTCCCGCTGTGCGCCCCGAGGCGCGCGGCGGTTTTCCTTCCCGCCGTGCGCCCCGAGGCGCGCGGCGGTTTTCTGCCCGCCGTGCGCCCCGGGGCGCGCGGCGGTTCTTTGCCCGCTGTGCGCCCCGAGGCGCGCGGCGGGCGTCTGCCCTACCTTCGCGGGCGTCCGCCCTACGTCGCGGCCCCGCCCTGCGTCGCGGCCCCGCCCCTCGAAGCGGCCCTGCCCTACGTCGCGGCCCCACCCTACGTCGCGGCCCCGCCCTGCGTCGCGGCCCCGCCCCTCGAAGCGGCCCTGCCCTACGTCGCGGCCCCGCCCCGACCGTCGCGGCCCCGCCCCTCGTCGCGGCCCCGCCCCTTGTCGCGGCCCCGCCCTCCAACCAGGCCCGTGGTGGGCCCATTTCACCACACCGCCTCCCCCCCCCCCCCCCCCCCCCTCCTCCCCCCCCTCCCCCTGCGGCCCCCTCAGGTCGCCTCGACGGACGACGGGAGGGGCGAGCTGTGGGGTGGCGGGTATGGGGGTGCTCAGTGTGCCTTTCTCCCTTTGCTCCTCCTCCTCCTTCGTCTCCCACTGCTGCAGCTGTCGCTGAGGGGGGTGGTTGTGTGGGAGACTCGGGTTTAGGGTTTAAGGGGGGTGCGTGGGAGTGCAGCTAGCGGTGTAGCAGTGGGTGTGCATCAGGGGGGTGGGACTGTGTGCGGGAGGCTGAGTGGAGGTTGTCAGTTTGTCGTTCGCAGCACCTGTAGTCCGGGGCGCTGTCCCGGTAGCCCAGTCGTAGCCAGCTGTGCCAACCGCCCGTGGGTCCGTTGCCCGTCCGCCGCTATTTGAGCCGCGGGGCCTGTTACTCCTGTAGTCCAGGCGCTGTCCGGTAGCCGCTGTGCCAGTGTGCCTCCTGTTGCCCGTGTGCCTGCAGCTTCAGCCGTCGCCTCCTATCTCCTCTCCCCTCACTCTCTCTCCTCCTCCTCACTTGCCCGTTGTGACTACCACTAGCTCTGCTCATAATTGTGAACTCTAAACTATCTCTTCTTGAACTTGTGCTCAGAATGTGTGGTGACATTGTGATCCACCCTGAGCTTGTACTACTTTGCCTGCTCTGCTGATTACACCCCACTTTGGCTATGGGGGTGTGTCAGAATATTATCTTATTGTTCTAGCCTGTAGTGGGGTGCTCTATAGCGAGTACAACCCTTCTAGGGTTTGCTATTTGTATCCCCGTTTCTGCTAGTTCAATCCTCTTTCTTTCTTCTAACTTTTGTCACTGATCAGCCGAGCCGATGTGAAACAATGGCGCTCGACATTGGCTTCTGGAGCTCAACTAGGCAAGTGACCCGCTTCCTTGTCACTTGTGTCCCACATCCTCCTCCACTCACGACACGACTAGAACGAGACCAGCGGTTTGATTTCTGACCATAGTGCTCTACATGGGACGGGGCGCCATGGGTAGATGCGCCTCGCTTTGTAGATATGCGGGTTTAAATTCTCTTGTATGTGAGTTTCGTCAGGGTGGATTGGACCGGATTTTAGGGTACGGGAGATTTCGTGGGTGACTGGATCACTTTCACGAATCATGCCTAGGAACAGAATCTCCGCCTGTGCGCGATGAATACTACGCTACATGTGGTAAGGTGGCAAGGCAACGTCTCTCATAAAATGGGTGTGTGAATGTTCAAACCGAAATAAAACTTGAAGGGTGTCTTTTGAACAATATATGTCAGTGTGTAATTGGCGGTGACAATTGGTGAAAACCAAGTCATCAGCACTCTGAGCTTTCCCAAAATACAGCAAGAAATTTCGTAGCTCTCTCCATATACCGTATATTGGCGACCACATTCACACACTTTCTGGTAGCATTTTATCTTCTAGTACGACGACCTGACTGCTAACCAGCTAGGAACCATGAGGATGCTGCTTCCGCTGGTGCTGCTTCTCGCATGTAGTACGCAGCCAGGTTTCCGTGCTGCACTGTTACAACACGACTCGTGTCGGACAAGATTGAGTATTCCTTCATACCCCGTTTGATTGATTGTTTAAGCGTCTTCGACACCGACTAGATACCCCATTTAGATTCGATCAGCACGACATTTCGGCGAGCGGCGGGAATCGCCGAAATGCCGTGCTGATAGGACGTGTCCTTTTGATCGGCGCCGTTAATCGCCGAAATGTCCGTTTGTCGTAAAAGGTTGCAATTATATAATGTTTGTGCGGTGTTCTATGACTTGTAAAGCAGAGTAGTTGTGACTACTGGAGGGCTGGAAACTTGCTGGAAAGTCTTAGCAGGGCTGCTGGAATTGACTCGATGAGGTAAAACTTCACTATGTTCAAGATTAACAAGCCCACTAAAGCACAACTCTATAGGCATCACAAAAAAGACAGATTGAGAGCTCAAACTAGGCTGATAGACAATATGACTTCCCTGGTAACTTGGGCACAATCTAGATTGCATGGACCTTGAGTGACTTTGAGTGCCACATGAGGTGCATGAATAAGAAAACTCTGGATATTTCTGGTATAGCTGATTCTGATGTGTAGAAACCTGTAGAAACTCCCAACACTTCGGTTTGAAGTCACCTCCGAACTGTATCGAGACTTCAGCTGAGATCCGATAGGTTGGGAAAGTTTCCGAACTTTTCGCGAAGCCTTCGATCCATCCCCCCCTTGCTGCTCCTTGTGTGCAAAGGGCTGGGGCGGCAGAATCTCGACTCTCCAACACTCCCCCTCGCACCAGACCCGAAGCACACATACACCCATGCTGATGCTCCTTTCACATCTCCTTAGCATACACTTCATGCTGCTGCCCACGTCTCTTCCCCTCACACTCCTCATTCTCCTCAAACTGCTCCACTACTTCATGAAGTGTCATGAGGCCTGCTCTTGCCTTGCACATGTTGAATGCATCATGTGGAAGAACCTTGGTCATGAAATCTGCTGCTTGATCGAATGAATGGCAAAAGTTGACGGCAAGAACTCCCTTCTCTAGTTGCTCACGAATGAAGTGGTACTGCACCTCGATGTGTTTTGTACGCCCGTGATAAACCGGGTTCTTGGAAAGAGCTATGGCTGAAGTGTTGTCCACGTAGAGCGGAGTTGGTTGAGTTTGCGGCTGCCTCAAGTCCTCCAAGAGTCCACGTAACCAGATTGCCTCCCTTGCTCCTTCGGTCATTGCCATGTACTCAGCTTTGGTTGTTGAAAGTGCCACACAACTTTGCTTGCGCGATTGCCAAGAAACAGCGGCACCACACATGAGGAAGATGTAGCCGCCGGTAGACTTGCGTGTGCTTAATTCTCCCGTCCAATCTGCATTGGTAAAGCCTTGGAGGGAGCTTGCATATGGGCTGGCTTGGAAGAGAAGACCATGATTAGAAGTACCTTTGAGATACCGAAGAGCTCGCTTGGCTGCATGCATATGAATAGGTTAAGGGGCACTCATGTGTTGAGTTAGCTTAGATACCGTGAATGCTAAGTCGGGCCTTGTGCATAGGGCTGCATACATGAGACACCCAACCTGACTTTGGTAGAGAGCTAGGTCTTGTGGGGATACCTTAAGTGAATTCTCACCATGATGCTCACTCTCCTCAAGACACAACTCCTTAATACCTATGATATCAAGGCTTGACTCTCTCTCTTCATAGGTCTGATGTGAAGACAAAAGGACAAAGTTGGAAGGAAGTGGTGTAGGTGATGGCTTGCTATCATCAAGACCAGACCTCTCAAGAACCTTTTGGATGTACCTTTGCTAGAATAGGAAGATGGACCTTGAGTTACGATCTCGCACAATGTTCATACCAAGATAATGACTCGGCTCACCAAGATCGGTCATCGTGAATGCACTTGTGAGAATACCTTTCACCTTGTTGAGAAGATCAAGAGAACCTGAGACTAGGAGGAGGTGATCGACATATACCAAGAGCCAAATGTACTCCCCCTCACTCGTGTGCATGAAGTACAGAGCGTTGTCTCTCATGGACCTTGTGAAACCATGCTTGAAAAGTACCTGCTCAAGAGCATGATACAAAACCCATGGGGACTGTTTGAGACCATAAAGGGACTTTACCAAGCGACACACTCGACCCGTACCGTCATCATAACTCTCGGGTTGTGCCATGTATACCTCTTCTTCCAAGACACCGTAGAGAAATGCGTTCTTGACATCCATTTGATGGATATGGAGACCAAGATATGCGGCTATGGCGAGGAGGACTTGTACCGTGGTGTACTTTGTTACCGCGGCAAAGGTTTCGATGAAGTCAAAACCTCGACCCGTACCGTCATCATAACCTTCGGGTTGTGCCATGTATACCTCTCCTTCCAAGACACCGTAGAGAAATGCATTCTTGACATCCATTTGATGGATATGGAGACCAAGATATGCGGCTATGGCGAGGAGGACTCGTACCGTGGTGTACTTTGCTACCGCGGCAAAGGTTTCTATGAAGTCAAAACCTCGACCCGTACCGTCATCATAACCTTCGGGTTGTGCCATGTATACCTCTTCTTCCAAGACACCGTAGAGAAATGCGTTCTTAACATCCATTTGATGGATATGGAGACCAAGATATGCGGCTATGGCGAGGAGGACTCGTACCGTGGTGTACTTTGCTACCGCGGCAAAGGTTTCGATGAAGTCAAAACCTGGAATTTGGGAATAACCTTTTGCCACTAACCTTGCCTTGTACCTATCGAGGCTACCATCACCTTTTACCTTGATCTTGTACACCCATTTGACACCAATTACCTTCTTCCCTGGAGGTGGCTCAACAAGACGCCATGTACCTCGCTTCATGAGACTTTCAATCTCTTCTTCCTCGGCTTTCAACCAATGCTCTCTCTCGGGACTTGCCATTGCCTCACGACGACTCAAGGGCTCTCGCGGAAGGTGTGATGCTGCCATGCATATTGCCTCTACCTTCTTGTCAATGCAATTCTCACTCTCCTCACATGTGCACCTTGATGACATGTCAACCATGAAAGTGAATGGCTTTTTTACCTTGCGGACTCGTTTACCTTTACCAAACTCCTCACTTGGCTGAGACACATTAGTGGTAGGGTTCGGTCTCACAGTGTTTGATTGCGTTGATGCAGTCATTTGCGGCTGAGACAACGGCTGCGACATTGGCTGCGACGGCGGCACGGCTGCTTGTTCTTCTCCTGGCGTGGAAATATCTTGATTATCGGTGTTGACTTGAGGATTAGGTATGGTGACTCGTGGCGGTGAAGCTGAAACGTTTGTCGGCATAGTTAGTTGTGAAGATGCCCTTGGTGGGGATCTTGAGACTAGAAGCTTGGGAATTGATGATGACGCTGCCTTGTCAAGAGGTGGTGATGGTTGGGGCTGGTTGGTGTTGTTGCTCGGTGTTGAAGATGGTGGTAACTCATGACGACCAAATCCGGGACATGGGGGTGAAGTTGAGAAAGGTCTTGGGTGAAGAAGTGGACTGTTGGAGCTGGTGTTGGTGGTGACTCGCTGAAGTGATCCTCGTGCTATGAGCTGGCTTGACGTTGGAACAAGTGATGAACGTGTGGTATGAGAACGAGGTGTTGCGGTGACGGTTGACTTGTTGCTAGGAAGAGTCGTAGATGGTGTTGATGTAGGTACTTGGGGTCTTGTAGCTATTGATTGCTGCTGCATGGGATGATGATGAGCTTCTATAGTTGCCTCTAGAGTGATGGCTGGTGATGGGTTTGATGGCGTAGTGGTGGGCTGATCCGGTTGGCGTTGAAATTGTGAGGTTGGTGTTGATATAGCTGGCTGGTTTGTGACTGTTGGCTGCTGCTCCTTTGGTGGTGATGGAACAGTGACTTGCTGCGGTGGATTGTCTTCATTTGATGGCTGAACTTCATCTCCACTTGGTTGAGTAGCTGCTGGTGGCACTCGCGTGGCACGGCTGGACTTGTTGATGACGGCTTGAGTGAGATCGATGATCGGTCCGCTATGGTCAGAATCGGTGTCATCTTCTTCCTCCTCTTGTGTTGTTTCCTCAGGTGCGCTTGCTGGTTCCTGTTGGATAGAGGGTAGAGAGGAGAAAGAGGAAAACTTATGCCAACGTGCAAGGGACATGTCTTCATAGAAGACGACATCCCTTGAAACCACTTCTCGCTTGGTGACAGGATCCCAAAGGACCCATCCCTTGCTCTCATTGCTCATGCCGATGAAGAGGCCCCAATGAGCTTTGCTGTCCAGCTTGAGTCTCTTTGCATCTGGAACACGGTATTGGGCCATGGAACAAAAAACACGAAGCATAGACAGATCTGGTTTAACTCCAAACCAAGCCTCATATGGCGTTACACCATCCGGTAAGGGCCTTGTGGGTCTCCTGTTGCGAACATAAATTGCCATAGTGATTGCCTCACCCCACCAGAGCTTGTCAAGGCCTTTGAACTGAAGGAAAGTGGTAGCTATAGCCTGGATAGTGCAATGAAACCTCTCTGCCACTCCATTTTGCTGAGGACTATAGGGACAAGTGAACTGTTGTTTGATGCCCAATGCCAACAACTCCCCCTGAAACGCTTTCCCCATGTACTCACCTCCTTGATCCGACCTCAAGGTGAGTAACTTCTTCCCTGACTCTCTCTCAACAAGTGCTAGCCATTGCTTGAAACAGTTGTGAACTTCATCCTTGGTGTTGATGAAAAAGGACCACGAGAAACGACTCTTGTCATCAATGAAAGACACCAAATATCTCTTACCGTTTCGAGTAGGGTCTCGCATGGGGCCGAAGACATCAGTGTGGACCAACTCTAGGAGGTCCCTTGACTGAGACTTAGAAGGGAAGAATGGCTTTCTAACTAGCTTACCTTCCACACAAGATGGACATGGAACGGAAGAAAGGCACTTGACTGCACTTTCACTCAAACTCAATCCTTCCACGCTCTTGTGATTTACCAACTCTTTCAATGCTTGCACTCCCACGTGCCCCAAGCGTGCATGCCATACCTCAGCTTGGGAGATACTCCTTTTGTTGTTAACTTGATCGGTTGAAACAGCGGGAAGCGAGACAACGTCGTTCTTCGTGTTGCTAGCACCGCACTTAATCTCCAACTTCATCTTGTAGAGCCGCTCGGTACGCTCGCCTTCAGCTACCAGATTTCCTGCACTGTCCCACATTTTGGCTTTCCCCCCTTGCAAGCGAACGGAGGCACCTTTCTCTTTGAGTTGTCCGGCTGAGAGCAAGTTTGCTCCCAAATCAAGAAAAAACAAAGCTTTATTGACACAAAATGACTTACCATCCTTTTCGAACTCAAGCTTGCCGACTCCTTTGATGGGTACTTTGCCAAGATCAGCAAGAGTCACAGCTTTTGAGTCATATGAGAGCTGAAAATCCTTGAGAATGGACTGATAGGGATTCATGGTTTCAGAGCAGCCACTATCAAGAATAAACTCCTCACTAGTAGTAGAGAAAACATGCATGCAAGTAGCAGCGTCAGAAAGGAAAAGGACCATCGGACTCTTTGGACTCATCTTGACTTGTAGAATGACTTGCTATGGCTGCCTTACCTTTTTCAGATAATAGCTGAGGTGGGGGGACCCAATTAGGAGGCTTCTTAGGACAAGCATACCACGGGTGACCCCACTCATGACAACAAAAACACTCAAAATTAAACTTTTTAGCTTACGGGGCTTGGCTGAAATTACTGACTCTTGGCGTATTGACTCTTGCATTCCTAGGCTGGTATTGATCGGGAATCGAAGGCCTTGGCTGGACATAGGGTCTGGACTTATAGGGAGGACTTGACTGAGGAAAACAAGAGGGTTTGTATGGGTTGGAAGGTGACTGAAATTTCGTACCGTAGTAGGGTTGAGGGCGGTTTGGGCTGAAATTTCCTTGCCTCTGGAACTGGTTGCCATATCTTGTGGTTGCTGCAGCACTCCACGCACCTTTGTCACTCCGCTTGTTCCCTGCAAGGTCTCGACTCTGCTGCTCGTTGACAAAGGCCTCAAAGATGAACGCACGACTCTTCATTGACTGCGGGAGCGCCTGTAGTGTTGCACAGAAAGTGTCCCACTCCGGTCTAAGGCCGGTGAGGATGACGGTCTTGAAAAGAGACTCTGGAATTTCCAACCCCATCGCTGTTGCTTCCTCCAACATTGCTTCAGCTTGTTGTAGGTAGGCTTGTGCTGATTCATCTTCTTCCATCTTCAGATTCATGAAGCGGCTCCACATCTCGGCTTGGCTGCTATCGGATTTTGAGTGGTGCATAGTCTTCAGTCGGCTCCATGCTTCCTCTGCACTAATTGCCTTGGTAGAACAAGACAAGAGCGACTTCAACTGCTGCTCGTGAATGCTATTGAGTAGGTAGAGGAAGGCCTCCTTGTTCCGCGTTCGTAAAGTCGTTTTTCAGCTTCTGAAGCATCTGCTGCTGGTTTGGCTGCTTCTCCACTGTAGTAAGGCCACAGATCCAGAAGGGATGCAGTGAGCTCAAACTGAGTTGCCCATGTTGGAAAATCTTTGCCGTTGAACTTGGGGAGGTGAAGCTTAGGCATGAAGGAGGTGAGTGGTGAGTATGTTGTTGAAGGACTGCCTGGTGCAACTGCTTCCACTAATCCAGTAGCTGCTGATGTTGACTCTGAAGCTCCTCCGGCTCGCTGGAGTGCAGGACCAGATGGATTGTCTCCCGCCATGTTCGTATGGTGCTAGGATAGGAACGTGGTGGGCTAGGTTGATCGAAACGACGAGCTCTGATACCAACTTGTAAAACAGAGTAGCTGTGACTACTAGAGGGTTGGAAACTTGGCTGGAAAGTCTTAGCAAGGCTGCTGGAATTGACTCGATGAGGTAAAACTTCACTATGTTCAAGATTAACAAGCCCACTAAAGCACAACTCTATAGGCATCACAAAAAAGACAAATTGAGAGCTCAAACTAGGCTGATAGACAATGTAACTTCCCTGGTAACTTGGCACAATCTAGATTGCATGGACCTTGAGTGACTTTGTGTGCCACATGAGGTGCATGAATAAGAAAACTCTGGATATTTCTGGTATAGTTGATTCTGATGTGTAGAAACCTGTAGAAACTCCCAACACTTCGGTTTGAAGTCAACTCCGAACGGTATCGAGACTTCGGCTGAAATCCGATTGGTTAGGAAAGTTTCCGAACTTTTCGCGAAGCCTTCGATCCATCCCCCCCTTGCTGCTCCTTGTGTGCAAAGGGCTGGGGCGGCAGAATCTCGACTCTCCAACACTGTGTTCATGTTTGCTGTGGTGTGCAGGCTTCTCGCTGGACCTTCCAGGCAATAACCACCCTGCAGTCGCGGTGAGTGCGTTGACGATCAGCGGAAAAGGGAAATCGGCTATTAAAAGAATGCAAAGTACCAGCTTTTCCTTCGGAAAAGTGTGGAAAACTCACACTGTATGGGTACACGCGAGTCAAGCAGGCCAGCGACCTCGGAGGCTATAAAGTTGAGCCTCAGAAAGAATGTCAAAAGCTCAATATTCAGAACTAAAACGTCGTTGTTTCCGCATCTCGAGCGCATCTCTTCTTTTGTTTTCACACAATTTTCTGCACTTCCCTTTCCGCAATGGACGCGTCCTATACCGCCCGCTGGTTGCCCCGGCATCATAGCTACATAATCATGTAAGAGTCACTTTTGAGAAATCTTAAAAGTGGTTTGTACTCTGCCGCGTGCAAGGTTGCTATAGTTCACCTTGTAATGATGTATGAACAAAGCCTTTACTACTTAGACAATATCCTGTCCCTGGCTCCCAAGTGGGCACTTCAAATCTGGATACCATCCCCCCCCCCCCCCTTCCCCTCCTCCCCCCCCCTCCCCTCCTCCCCCACCCCGCCCTAAACCAATCTGGGATGCTGTATGTTGCCCTGCTGGAACGTCCTATTGTGCATGCAGCATGCGAAGACAATCATGATTGGCGGCAGCAAGGGCTGGTCTCATGTCAGCTCTGCGCCTCCGATATCGTATAACGTAGGCGACACGCTAGGTACGCTTTTCTGAGTGTTTCGCTTGCCTTACTAGCTCTGTAATCCTGCTCATTTCCCGCCTTCGATGTCCCTACTCGCAAACATTTGCCACCATTTGTCATGCTGTTTGAAAGCTACCGCGAAGCAGCACCTTCCCGGCCGTACGCGATAATGGCAGGTTCCTATTTCTCAAACTCTGCCTCCACCCGGCTGCAGTTTTCAAGTGGGGCAGCGGTTGGTTCGGCAAACAGTATGACCGCAAGCACAGCTTGGCTGCAGCCACGGACTTCGCAGCGATGAAGGCCTGCAATACCAAGTCCGTGAACAGTGGTTTGTGAAGCCCACGGGCAAGGCTAGAAGAGCATACCGGTACATCTGGTGCTGTCCTCGAACTATTATTTATTTAGCACTGTTGGGGATGACTGTGCCAAAAGGAAAATGACGTTGATAGCAAGTTTTGACTAATACTTTTGTGGCCTAGCCTTGCTTCAATGAGTTATTGATTGAGACATGCTTTCATGATTAATCATGCTTGAAATACCAGAACGGCTTGTTGTAGTGTGTAGTGTAGATGTTAGCCTTACCAGCAATGGACGTATAAGTCTAGAGGGCTGCTTCTATCTTATATCTGGAGCTTACACAAGGCCATCTTCCATTTCAGACTGGAGAACTCAGCTTCACATCTTGCATCGCAAAGCATGTTGGATAGGATAGGAGTGGAGTCAAGTGGTTTGATTCAACCTGCCTTTGTGTCCATCTGAGTGATTAGTGAAGAATCGAATGATGGTCTGCACTGCACTGTACGTGAGTATTGGCTGGAAACCATACCATACAAGGTCATCTCTCTATTCTCAAACAAGAAGAGGAAGACAACGAAGACCGTATCCCCAACCCCTAGAGCATGCTGGAGTGGCTCCTGCCAGCCCTTCTGAGAATGGAGGTGATTCCGTGAAGAGTTGGGTTGGGCTGGGTTGGGTTGGGTTTTGACAATTGCCTCAAGCCCACCCAGAGCATCTCAAGCCAGCAACCCAAGCCTTTTCACTCCCCTAGAGCATGCTGGAGTGGCTCCTGCCAGCACTTCTAAGCATGGAGGTGATTCGGTGGAGGGTTGGGTTATCCACGGCACATCCGCTGTCCTGCAGCTCTCTGCAGTATCACAGGTTGTGGTAAAACAGGACGTGGGAGGGGAGGGGATGGAGTGAGTGGTGGGCGAGTGAGTGAGTGAATGAGTGAGTGAGTGAGTGAGTGAGTGAGTGAGTGAGTGAGTGATGGAAGAGGCGACAGGTTCTAGGCTTGACTAGGCAGAAGCCACTCAGACCAATCCTTCTGAGCATGGAGGTGATGTAGTGGAGAGTCGGGTGTTGTCCACAGCACACCCACTGTCCCTGTGCCCCATCCCCTGTTTGCGAGGCTTCTGTTTCCTGCGCATCCCCCAAAGAAACCAGCAAACACAAGCTTACCTGCACAGTCGCATGACCTCTCTGAGATCCCCCACCCGCGCGTGTGCGTGGAGAAGAATCACAGACCACACAATTCATGCCCCCAATCCCATGCTCTGTGCCCCGTGCCCCGTGCCCCGTGCCCCGTACCCCGTACCCCGTACCCCGTGCCCCGTGCCCTGTGCCCTGTGCCCCGTGCCCCGTGCCCTGTGCCCTGTGCCCTGTGCCCCGTGCCCCGTGCCCCGTGCCCCGTGCCCCGTGCCCCGTGCCCCGTGCCCCAGGCACCCCAATTCACCTGAAAAGCCGAGTGGCAACTCTGAGATCCCCCACCCGCGCGTGTGTGTGGATAAGAATGGCATTCGACACGTGGCTGGGCGGCACGCCCTCTTAACCCCCCTGTTTCCTCCCATCCCCCAAACGAGCAAATCAAGCCAAACCTACCTGAACAGCCGAGTGGCTTCCCTCAAATCCCCCGCCTGCGCGTGTGTGTGGATGAGAATCGCATACGACACATGGCTGGGCGGCACCCCCTCTGCTCTCATCCTGCGGAAGAGAGCAGCAGCATCGTTGACCATGCCGGCACGGCGGTAGGCAGCGAGCATGGAGTTGAATGTCACCAGAGATGGGCGGAGACCCGAGGAGAACATGCGGGCAAACATGGTCGATGCGTCCAGAATCCGATCGGCCTTTCCATAGCTGGAGGAAGAAGGGACAGGAAACAGGGGACAGGAGAAAGGACGACAAGAGACAGAGTTCAGCTTCCCTGTGGGTGGATGGGAACCGCCCCCTCTGCTCCCATCCGTCGTTGACCATGCCAGCACGGCGGTAGGCAGCGAGCATGGAGTTGAATGTCACCAGGGAGGGGCGGAGGCCAGACGACAGCATGCGGGCGAACGTGGTTGACGCATCCAGAATCCGACCGGCCTTCCCATAACTGCATGGGGAGGGAAAACAGGAGGCAGAAGGGCAGGAGAGGGATGAGCAGTGAGCATGGAGTTGAACGTCACCAGGGAGGGGCGGAGCCCAGAAGAGAGAGCACGCGGGCAAAGGTAGTGGAGGCATTTAGGATCCGATCGGCCTTGCCAACACTTTTGAGTCGACTCAAGAGAGCATGCGGGCAAAGGTAGTGGAGGCATTCAGGATCCGATCGGCCTTGCCAAAACTGCATGGTGAGGGAAACGGGAGGAAAGAAGAGAGCAAGGGGCAAGACCATTCCTTCGCCTCCTCCTCCCCACCATCACTCCCTTGCACTCTCATTCTCCCTCCACACCCACTCATGCATCAACTCACGCACCAATCGTAATGGAGTAGGAGTGAACAGTGGGCGCCGGTCCGCTTTCCTGCATGTCAGCAAACAACTCCTTCGCCTCCTCCCCCACCATCACTCACCCCCTCACACTCTCATTCTCCCCCCCTCCACACCCACGCTCGCATCAACTCACGCATCAATCATAATGGAGTAGGAATAAACAGTCGGCGCCAGCCGACTCTCCTGCCTTGCACACTCTCTCTACAAACTTCCTAACTGCTCCACAGCCGTCCACACCAACTCTCGCATCAACTCACGCGTCAATCATAATGGAGTAGGAGTAAACGGTCGGTGCCGGCCCATTCTCCTGCATGTCAGCAAACAGCAGCCCTACCTCCTCCAACCCCCTCACTCCCTTGCACTCTCATTCTTTCCCAACAACACCCACTCTCGCATCAACTCACGCGTCAATCATAATGGAGTAGGAATAAACAGTGGGTGCCGGCCCATTCTCCTGCATGTCAGCAAACAGCTCCTTCGCCTCCTCCACCCGCTTGTTCTTCCCCAGGGCGCTCAGCATGGCATTCCATATCACTGCATCCAAGTCCCTGCCCGACCCTCTCAGGCTTGTAAACAGCAGCTGCACCGAAAGGGAGGAGGACGTGAGGAACGTAGGGAGAGTGCATGAGTTGATGCATCTGTCTCTTCCCCACCCACCCGCCCGTTCTTCCCCAGGGCACTCAGCATGGCATTCCATATCACTGCGTCCAAGTCCCTGCCCGACCCTCTTAAGCTGGTAAACAGCACCTGTAATGAGAAAAAAAGGGAGGCGTGTCGGGGGAATGGAGAGAGGATGGGACACGTTTGTCGAACAATATATGTGTGCGGCCTAGAGGACTTGTTATTCACCCCTCGTCCACCCGTTCTTCCCCAGGGCACTCAGCATCGCGTTCCATATCACTGCGTCCAAGTCCCTGCCCGACCCTCTCAGGCTTGTGAACAGCAGCTGCACACAAGGGGAAGAGGAGGCGGGGAACAGAAAGACAGATGTAGCTGGCTTTCCTGCACTTGCCCGTTCTTCCCCAGCGCACTCAGCATGGCGTTCCATATCACCGCGTCCAAATCCCTGCCCGCCCCTCTCAGGCTGGTGAACAGCAGCTGCACAGAAGTGGAAGCAGAGGCGGGGAATGGACGGAGTGAGCATCGCGGTTATGTGCGTTCCATGGTTCTTTTCTCCACAGCCCATTCTTCCCCAACGCACTCAGCATCGCGTTCCATATCACTGCATCCAAGTCCCTGCCCGAACCCCTCAGGCTCGTGAACAGCAGCTGAAGGGATCCAACAGTGAGTGGGTGGGGGGAATGAGGAGAGAGAATGGAAGGATGAAATATTGTGTTCGTGGCTGCCTACTCTCCTCTCCACCTTTCCGTTCTTCCCCAGCGCACTCAGCATGGCGTTCCATATCACTGCATCCAAGTCCCTGCCCGACCCTCTCAGGCTTGTGAAAAGCAGCTGCAGGGATGCACCAGGGAAAGGGAGGATGGAGGGCGACAGCACAGGGTCATGTGTGTGCGGCCGAATCACTACTGATCCGTTCAGGGCAGGCCAGAACAAAAAAAAAAAAAAAAAAAAAAGGAAACCCTTAGCTAACCTGGGCGCATTTTTTATTTGGTTGAGTTTTTTTCCTGCCCCTGCTCTAGTCCACTATTCAGGCTCAGTAGTGCTACCTCCGTGGGAAGAACAGGAGAATATGGCCGTTCGTTCATCCCTCTTTTCTTTCTTCCCCTTCTACCCCCTTTTCCCCCTTTCGACAGATCTCCCTGCTTCACACGCATCCCCCTCGTATCTCTCTTCTTCCTTGCGTACCTTCGCCTTCTCCACCAGTCCACGCTTCCCATACACGCTGATCATCGTGGTGTGAGCTCTGATGCTAGTCCTCCCTTCACATGCACTGCGATGCGAACACACACATCTCCCTTCTTCTCACATTTCACATTTCACTTCGTTTCACACACATCCCCCTATTCGCTTCCTTTCCCGCCTTCCCTTCCCCCTCACCGCTTTATCCACGAGCCCATGCTTCCCATACACGTTAATCATGGTGGAGTGTGATATCCCCCTTTTCACAAACACATAATCCCCTCGTCTCCCACATCACCCTCCCTCACGCACCTTCGCCTTATCCACCAGCCCATGCTTCCCATACACGCTGATCATCGTGGTGTGAGCTGCCAGGTCCGCTATGCTACCGGACTCATCCGCCTGAAGGGGCGTGCATGCGTGGTGGGGGGGAACAAGTGGTGGGTGGGAGAAGGGGGGAAAGCTGAGTTATGGTGGTGAGGAGGAGGAGGAGGAGGAGGTCCCAGGGGATCCCAGGAAAAGCTGAGAAGGGAGTACCAGGGAAAGCTGAGAAGGGGGGAGGAAGAGGAGGAGGAGGAGGAGGAGGAGGAGGAGGAGGAGGAGGAGGAGGAGGAGGAGGAGGAGGAGGAGGAGGAGGAGGAGGAGGAGGAGGAGGAGGAGGAGGAGGAGGCGGTGGAAAATTTGATTATACAATGTGACCCAGTGTGCTTCCCATACACGCTGATCATGGTGGTGTGTGCTGCCAGGCCCGCTATACTGCCTGCCTGACTCATCCGCCTGAAGAGGGGAAACGGGGGAGGGAGGGGAGGCGCCAAAAAAAAAAAAAAAAAAAAAAAAAACGGCACTTTTCCTCCTACCAGCTCACTCACCAATCAATACCCATCCATACCCACCAGGATCTCAGCAAAAAGAGCTTCAGCGGCATCCAGTTGGTCTGCCTTGCCTTGCACGCATTTATCATCGTTCTTAACAGCACAGCCAGCAGCAGCAACACTAGATGCTAACCCCCTACTCACCCATCACCACCCATCCACGCCATATCCACCCACCCAAACCCACCCACTCTCATCCACTCACCAGGATCTCAGCAAACAGCATACCTACCCCCCCTGGCCGTAAGCGTCCATCATCGTGCCCAGCAGCACCGCATCCACTGCATGTACACACAACCTACCCATGCACTCAACTGGGCTGCTACACATTAACCATTCGCCCACCAGGATCTCAGCAAACAGAGCTTCAGCAGCGTCCAGCTGGCCCGCCTTGCTGTAGGCGTCCATCATCGTGCTCAGCAGCACCACATCTACTCAGAAGCAAGCAAGAGGCTACACCGTACCCAGCCACACCGTACCCAACCACACCCCACCACTCACCAGGATCTCAGCGAACAGAGCTTCAGCAGCGTCCAGCTGGCCTGCCTTGCTGTAAGCGTCCATCATCGTGCTCAGCAGCACTGCATCCACCCGCCCCCCCCGCCTCCTCCCCCTCCCCCCTCCCCCTGTGACCCCTCTTGCGAGAACTGCCCCCTCCTGCCGCTGCCGCTACCGCTGCTGCCCCTGCTGCCACTGCTGCTCCTGCAGCTGCTCCTGCTGCTACCCCTACTGCCGCTGCTGCTCCTGCAGCTGCTCCTGCTGCTGCCTCTGTTGCTGCTGCTGCCTCTGCTCCCTCTGCTGCTCGTGCTGCTGATGCTGATCCTGCTGCTGCTGATGGTGCTGCTACTGTCCCTTCTCCTGCTGCTGCCGCCGCTGCTGCCCGTGCTGCTCCTGCTACTTCTGCCACTGCTGCTGCTGCTGCTGCTGCTGCTCCGGTTTCTGCTCCTGCTGCTTCTTCTGACTCTACATCTGCTACTGATCGATTTGATTTCTCGCCAGTACCACTGCTGCTGCTCTCGCTGTCACTGCTACTGCCACTGCTACTACCGCCGCTGCTGCTTCTACTCCAGACGCTGTTGTTCCTACTCCAGGTGCTCACACTATTTTCGTCGATGCTGCCCGGCTGGATCTGCTGGCTGCCCATGCCCCGGGCAGCCCGAAATATTCTCACCGCGTCCCCGAGCCGGCCTTGTTTGGAGAAGAGGGAGATGATGGCGCTGGCAATCACAGGGTCTAGATGCCCGCTGCCCTGAGTCTGAACAGGAAAGGGGAGAAGAAAAAGGTGTGTTGGGCAGGAGGGTGTGTGGTTGGGTAGCGGAGAAGTGAGAGAAGGGTCTAGGTACCCGCTGCCCTGAGTCTGAGGGGGGGAGAAGGTTAGAAAGAAAGAGGGAGGCACATAGAGAGGACAATTGGGAAGTTGGGAATGAAAGGGAGACTGGCGAATGAGAAGAGGGAGATGATGGTGCTGGCAATCACAGGATCCAGTCCAGATGCCCGCTGCCCTGAGTCTGGGGTGGGAGGGGAAGGGAGGGCAGCGAAGCTGGTGGTGGTACATGCCCATCATAAGACGTCACACAGTCAGCGCCGACACATGCACATGCATTATGGGCATGCACAAGCACATGCGTAATCAAGGCACCTCAAACCTCAAACCTCCACTCCACTCCCAATTGCGTCCATGCCATGGGCATGTAACACCAGGGCAGGGAAGGCGGCGGTGGTGGTACATACATGCAGTGAGCTCTGGGACATGCATCGTGAAGGCACCTCAAACTTCCACTCACAATAGCGTCCATTGCAGCTGTAGAAGCCTCTTCCAGCAGACCCAAGCGGTGGTAAACGCCGATCATGGACGTCAGCACGGGCATGTCCACTGCACACCCTGCCGCCTTCATTTCCTGGAAGGTTCTCAGCGCGGCCTCCAGCTTGCCGTGCCGCGCGAACATGGCGATCATTGCGCTGAAGACATGAGAGTCGGGCTGGTGCGGGTGGATGGAGGTGGATGGGGGAAGGGAGGGATTAGGGTATGGCTTTCATCTCCAGGAAGGTTCTCAGCGCGGCTTCCAGCTTGCCGTGCCGCGCGAACATGGCGATCATTGCACTGAACACGTGCGAGCCCGGCTGGTGGGGGGGGAGGGTTGGTGGGGGAAAGGGATTGAACAGGTAGGCTCTGGTTGGTTGCACCTTGGTACTCCAGCTTGCCGTGGCGAGCAAACATGGTGATCATTGCACAGAAGACGTGCGAGTCCGGCTGGTGGGGGTGGGGGGGGTGATGGTGGTGGGGTTGAAGGGTGGGTGGGAGAAAGAAGACAAAAGATTGAGCTACATGTTTCCAGCTTGCTGTGGCGGCGGGCCAACATGGCGATCATGGCACTGAACATGTGCGAGTCCGGCTGGTGGGGGTGGGGGGCAGGAAGGGTGGAGGTAATTGGGGTAAGGGATTGATCAGGGTGAGACTTTGGTTGGTTGTGCGTTTGAAAGTCCACCTTGCCGTGGCGGCGGGCCAACATGGCGATCATTGCACTGAACACGTGCAAGTCCGGCTGGTGGGGGGGAGGGGGAGGAGGAAGTGCATCGAAAGAGCGAGGGGGGAGGGGGGTGGTGAAAGGTATGGATTTTTTGCTGAGAGAGGTCTGGAACTTCAGATTGTGACTTTTGAGTCGACTCAAAAGTCAGCTGAGAGAGGTCTGGAACTTCAGATTGTGGAGGGAGGGAGGGAGCGAACAGGGAAGGAAGGGACACAAACAATGTCTGAGGTGCCTAGAAAATCACTTTTTAAAAGGGATTTTTGAACAAAAAATCGCCACCCACTTACACCCAAACCCACTTACACCCAACCAAACCTACTTACACCCAAACCCACTTACACCCAAACCCACTTACACCCAAACCCACTTACACCCAAACCCACTTACACCCAAACCCACGCCACGCCCACCCACCCGCCCTCGCACAAGCATGCACCTGAACGCCCCCACCCATGCACACACACCCACACCACACACCTGAACTCCCTGCGCCTTCATTCTTTCAAACACACGAATGTGCACGCAAATGCAGGCAAACACACACCCACAACAACCACACATACCCACTCTCCCTCGCACAAACACACACCCACAACAACCACACATACCCACTCTCCCTCGCACAAACACACACCCACAACAACCACACATACCCACTCTCCCTCGCACAAACACACACCTGCACGCCCTGTGCCTTTATCCTTTCAAACAGCCCATCCGCTTCTTCAACCCCACCCACCCACCCACACCTACCCACACCACACCCACCCTCGCACAAGCATGCACCTGCACGCCATGCCCCCACCCACCCACACACCTGAACGCCCTGAGCCTTCATTCTTTCAAACAGCCCGACCGCTTCTTCAACCCCACCCACCCACACCTACCCACACCCACCAACACCTACCCACACCCACCAACAACTACCCATACCCACCCTCGCACAAGCATGCACCTGAACGCCCCCACCCATGCACACACCCCCACCCACACACACACCTGCACGCCCTGCGCCTTCATTCTTTCAAACAGCCCGACCGCTTCTTCAACCTGCCCGGAGCGGCTGAGCAGGCCAATGAGAGAGCAGCACGAGTAGACGTCCAGAGGCACGTCCATTTGGAGCATGAGGGCGTGCAGGCGGCGGGCAGCAGCGAGCGAGGAGGAGGAGGAGGGCAGCGAGGCGTAGAGAGAGAATAGCGTGTTGAATGTGACTGTTGACGGGTAGAACCCCCGTGCCATGAGGCGCTGGGGAGTGCGGGTGGGTGGGAGAAGCAGACACAAAGAGGGTGGGGGAAGAAGAGCAAGACAAGGGGGTGTTAGCGGTGAAAACCGGCTGAGCAGGCCACTCAAAGAACAGCACAAGTACACGTGGAGAGGCACGTCCAGGGGGACGCCCATTTGCAGCATGAGGGCGTGCAGGCGGCGGGCAGCAGAGAGCGAGGAGGAGGAGGAGGAGGGCAGCGAGGCGTAGAGCGAGAACAGCGTGTTGAATGTGACGGTTGAGTGGTAGAATCCGCGAGCCATGAGACGCTGGGAGGGGGGCGAGGGAAGGAGGGAATGGGGGAACGGGTCAGTTGGGAAGGGATAGGACAGAGATTGAGGAGGAGGGCAGCCAGGCGTAGAGCGAGAACAGCGTGTTGAATGTGACAGTTGACGGGTAGAATCCGCGAGCCATGAGGCGCTGTTGAGGTTTGCAGAGGGAAGGGGTGGGGTGGGGAAGGGGAGAGAAGAGGGGGGTTGAGGGGAGGGCGCAGACATTTGAGTCGACGCAAAAGTCACCTGAAGAGGGGGGTTGAGGGGAGGGCGCAGACACACACTGAGCTGAGTGCGGCGAGTTGTGAGCATTCGACTAAACGTTCCCCTTTTCTGAGGCGCCTCAAAAGCAGACACAGACGGAGTGCGGCTAGTTGTGAGCATTCAACTAAAACATCCCCCTTTTCTCCCTGCCTCATCTTTCAAGCCTACCTTGAAAGTCTTCTCTGCCTTGTCCACGTCTTGACTTTTGAGTCGACTCAAAAGTCATCTCTTCAACTAAACGTTCCCCTTTTCTCTCTGCCTCGTCTTGCTTTGAGGTGCCTCAAAACAAGACTTTTCTCTCTGCCTCGTCTTTCAAGCCTACCTTGAACGTCTTCTCTGCCTTGTCCACGTCTCCCGCCTTGGCATACGCGTTCAGCAGCGAGTTGTATGCATTCAGTGTCGGCCCAAACCGAGGGGAGACAGCTCATGACTGCCCTGCTGTAAACCAAGTTTTGAGCCTACCTTAAAGGTCTTCTCTGCCTTGTCCACGTCCCCCGCCTTCGCATACGCGTTCAGGAGTGAGTTGTACGCATTCAATGCCTCCCCATCCACTTCAAGACCTCGTCTCAAGCCTACCTTAAACGTCTTCTCTGCCTTGTCAACATCTCCCGCCTTGGCATAGGCATTGAGCAGAGAGTTGTACGCATTCAACGTTGGCCCAAACCTTGGGGGCGACAGCTCCCGATTCCCTCCTTCCAATCCGCCTCTGGTTCCTCCGCCTTCGCCTCTTCCAACCCTTTCCCTTCCTCTCCTCGCACCAGTGCTGCCGGAATATCCCCTGGTCGACTTTCCTCCCCTCCTTCCCCCTCCCTCCCGCCGTAGCATCTCCCTCCTTTCCACCTCCCTATCAATCTCCTTCCCTTCCTCTTCCTCCTCCCTGCCATCCTCCCCGCTTCCTCCTGCTCCTTCTGCTTCTAAATCACCTGAGAATCCACCTGAGGGTTCACCTAAGCTGCCCCTACTTCTCTGATTGGTGCTGCTGCTGCCGCTGTCATTGCTGCTGCTCCTGCTGCTGCTTATACGGCCATCGCCTGTGCTACTGCTACTGCTACGGCCATCGTTCCTGCTGCTGCTGGGGCTGCTGCTGCTGCTGCTGCTGCTGCTAGCAGTGGAAGGTAGCGGCGTAGGCTTTCTCAAAACCGTTGCAACAAGAGGAGGCGGAGGGGGAGGGGGAGGGGGAGGAGGGGAAACCAACGGTATACCCCCAGAATTTCCCGTTCCACCACTATCTACACCTGCAGCCACGAAACCCCCATCGCCACCAACACCAACGCCACCACCAGCGGCTACCACACTACCACTGCCACTATCCCAGTTACCCACACCAGCACTGCCATTTTCACCACCGGAATATTGGCTCTCACTGTCACTCTCGCTGATACCTTGCCTTTCCAGCCTTGAAACTGGGGATACAGTCACAGTTGCAGCCACTAGCCCCTCCCGAGCCTCGCTCCAAAGCTCACCCCGAGCCTTGCTCTGAACCTCTGGCCGAGGCTCGGAGCCCATCGAAGCTGGTTCGGAGCAGGAAAGGGCAGGTTGAAGGAGCGGAGATGGGTGAGGCTGGGTTCCCTGCAGCCCAGGGTTGGACCAGAAAGAGCCTTCAAAGGTGTCTGCTACAGATGTCTCTGCTGCTACAGGCCTTTCTGCTGCCACAGCTGCTGATGCAGCAACACCAGCTGCTGCTGACTTAGCTCCTACAGCAACACCAGCCCTGTCAGCACTGTCAGCACCACCGCCAGGCGCTCGCCCTTGCAGCGCCTCTCCTTCAAACCCCTCTGCACCCATCTGCACCACCAGCAAATCCTCTCTCTCTGCCACCCAGTCCATGTACTTCTCAGACGCCTTTTGAGGCGCCTCTGAAGCCGAATCCTCTGCCTCTGTCGCGGCCCTGCCCAGATGCTCTTGAGTCGACTCACAAGTCGCTTGAGACGCCTCAACGTCCCCTTGCACCCTGCTGACGTTTCTAGTCGACGAAATAATCGACCCAGCAGCACCCCTTTGCACCCTACTCACTGACTCCGCTCCCCCTGTTTCTCCCATGCTCTGGCCCACCCGATCCGCTTCAACGCTCCCCCCCCCATCTGCCTCCGCACTCCCCCAATCAGGCTCTACACTCCCCCACTCCCCTGTATCAACCCCACGTGCCCCTTCTTCCCCCTCACTCCGCCCGTCACCCCTGTCCGCCTGTGCCTCCATCTGCAGCAATAGCTCCTCTGCCTGCCTCACCTTGCCCGCCCGCCCATACGTAGCCACCATGGCGTTCCACACCACCACATCCCACTCGCCTGGGGGCGTGCCTGCCCGTGCCGCCTCAAACACCTGTGAATGACGGAACACAGAGGGAAGCAATGAGTGGGTTCTGTGTGGTGGAGAGCGGTTGGTGCTGCTGGAGAGCCCATACGCGGCCACCATGGCGTTCCAGACTACCATGTCCCACTCGCCTGGGGGCATACCTTCTCGTGCGGATTCAATCTCCTATGGAGACAGGGAGGGGGGTGCAGCAGGAAAGAAGAGGGAGGATGGGTTCTTTAGGGTGGAGAGCGGTTGCTGCAGCCCATATGCGCCACCAAGGCAGTCCACTCCACGCCACTACGTCCCACGGTGCCACTCCCCTAAGGCAATGCCTGGTCATGCGGAACAGTGTTGCATATATACATCCATACGTACATATGTATATGTATGTGTATGTGTATGTGTATATGTATGTGTATATGTAAATACATGAAATATATCAGCACATTATACATATATACGAGGAGAAGCCTCAGAAATCCTCTCAGAAACCATACCTCCTGCGCAGAATTCAGGTCCCCCATGCTGTTGTACGCAGCGATCAACGCGCATATCGTTTTCGAATCCAGCCGAAAAAGGCCGTCCTCCCTGCCGCCCTCCTCCCTGAGCAGGGCGGCGATCCGTGCCACGCCGTCCGTCCTGCCCGCCCGTGCAAAGAGCTTCATCACTGTAGTGTAGATCACCTGGTGTGACGAATGAATGGGGTGAGGGAACAAGAGGGAGGGAGGAGAACAAAGCTTGTTAATCTGAGAGCAATGCATGCCAGGCCATCCGTCCTGCCCGCCCGGGCAAAGAGCTTCACCACCGTTGTGTAGATCACCTGGTGCGACGAATGAATGGGGGAAGAGAGGGAAGGAAGAGAAAGGGAGAGCACAAGGGGGACTGTTCGCCTCAGCAATGCATGCCACACCATCCCTCCTGCATGCCCGTGCAAACAGTTCATCACTGACGTGTAGATTACCTGCTTTTGAGTCGACTCAAAACCGCGTGTAATGGGTCTGCTTTTAAGTCGACTCAAAACCGCGTGTTATGAGTCTGCTTTTAAGTCGACTCAAAACTGCGTGTAATGAGACAGCTTTTGAGTCGACTCAAAAGCAGACTCAAAATGCCACACCATCCCTCCTGCACGCCCGTGCAAACAGTTCTTCACTGACGTGTAGATTACCTGCTGGACGGATGGAGAGGAGAGAGGGGGTGAGGGGAAGGAAGGAGGGGGAGGGAAAGCGATGGGAAGCACCTCCCGTGTAAAGCGCCGGGGGAAGCGGGGGGAAGCGGGGGGGAGCGGGGGGGAGCGGGGGGGAGCGGGGGGGAGCGGGGGGGAGCGGGGGGGAGCGGGGGGGGGCGGGGGGGAGCGGGGGGGAGCGGGGGGGGGCGGGGGGGAGCGGGGGGGAGCGGGGGGGAGCGGGAGGGCTGTTAGTCTCAGCAATGCGCGCCACGCGACCCGACCCTCCCGCCCAAGCAAAGAGCTTCATCGCGGGGAAAGGGGGCATGCATAGGCGCAAGGGGGCGTGCATGGGCGCAAGGGGGCGTGCATGGGCGCAAGGGGGCGTGCATGGGCGCAAGGGGGCATGCATGGGCGCAAGGGGGCGTGCATGGGCACAAGGGGGCGTGCATGGGCGCAAGGGGGCGTGCATGGGCGCAAGGGGGCATGCATGGGCGCAAGGGGGCGTGCATGGGCGCAAGGGGACGTGCATGGGCGCAAGGGGGCGTGCATGGGCGCAAGGGGGCGTGCATGGGCGCAAGGGGGCGTGCATGGGCGCAAGGGGGCGTGCATGGGCGCAAGGGGGCGTGCATGGGCGCAAGGGGGCATGCATGGGCGCAAGGGGGCGTGCATGGGCGCAAGGGGGCGTGCATGGGCGCAAGGGGGCGTGCATGGGCGCAAGGGGGCGTGCATGGGCGCAAGGGGGCGTGCATGGGCGCAAGGGGGCATGCATGGGCGCAAGGGGGCATGCATGGGCGCAAGGGGGCATGCATGGGCGCAAGGGGGCATGCGTGGGCGCAAGGGGGCGTGCACGGGAAAGGGACGGGGAGGGAGATGACAATGAGGATAGGAGGGGCACACGAAGACGGAACGACGGTAGCACAGGAGAACACAGAAGCCATTTTTCTCGTATCAAAATCGTCTCTCCTGTCACCTGGTGGGTCCAAATCGTCTCTCCTGTCGCCTGGCACGTACCCCCTTCTCCATGTGCTTAAACGTAGACGTTAACCATTTAAACACAGAGATGGACGGATCTACGTTTCTCTGTACAGAGATGAAGAGTCCTATCATCCTATGGTAACGACGGGACGATAAAAGGGACCTTGTAGAATTAATTTCTTTTCTTGTCCTCACCTGATTCAGCTTGCAGCGGCATCCTCCATGCGGCTCAAATTGAAACGAACCATGGGAGAGAGGGGACGATGGTAAAGACAGGAAACGGTACAAACAAACACCTTCTCTGAAACTGCTTCCACATCTCATCACTCGTCCTCGCCTGATTCGGCATGCGCTCGAACCACAGGGGAGGGGAGAGGGGATGAGGGTCAAGACAAGAAGATACAGAAGATCCTGATCTCTTCTGATGTTCTCACCTGGTTGGGCATGCAACCCGCCTTCTCCATGCGCTCAAACCACCCTAGAGCTTCTTGTGACAGTCACCTCTCGTCTCTCGTCCTCACCTGGTTGGGCATGCAACCCGCCTTCTCCATGCGCTCAAACCACCCTAGAGCTTCGTTGAAGCGACCGGCATTGGAGTAGGCGACTATGAGCGTGTTGTACACGTACTCGTCCATGGGCACTCCTGTGATAATTATTTGAAAGAGCGGAAGACAGAGAAGCAGGGAGAGCGGGGCGTGCCATGGTGGGAGAGAGGTGAGCATTCAGCTTTGGAGTAGGCGACTATGAGCGTGTTGTACACGTACTCGTCCATGGGCACTCCTGTGATAATTATTTGAAAGAGCGGAAGACAGAGAAGCAGGGAGAGCGGGGCGTGCCATGGTGGGAGAGAGGTGAGCATTCAGCATTGGAGTAGGCGACTATGAGCGTGTTGTACACGTACTCGTCCATGGGCACTCCTGTGATAATTATTTGAAAGAGCGGAAGACAGAGAAGCAGGGAGAGCGGGGCGTGCCATGGTGGGATAGAGGTGAGCATTCAGCATTGGAGTAGGCGACTATGAGCATGTTGTACGCGCGGCGGCACAAGAGCAAGCGCGCATTGTAAGCCAGCGCGGAGCGGAGTGCAGGTGCTTTCACTGCGCCTAACATCGCAGGCATGCACGCATGCGCAGAGCACCACCGCCAGCCCGTGCACACACACATGCATGCATGGATGCGGAACGGAATGGAAGTGAGTGAGTGAGAGAGTGCATCTCCTCGCTCCGTGGATGTACACGTGGATGCTGCGCGGAACGCCCCGAGCCCAAATACCCTTCCTACCTAGTCTTGCCATATCATCCAGCACGGATTGAAGATGGCTCCACTGCGCAACCCGCCCGCCCCGCCCCGCCCCAGGCAGGCACGCCAGCACCACCGTGTACACGTGGATGCGGAATGGAGGGGAAGTGAGAGTGGAGTGGACTCACCTAGTCTTGACAGGCACTGTGGATGCAGGTGGTTCCACTGTGCCGCGCGCCCCAGGCACGAGAGTACCACCATCGGTGCACACGTGGATGCTATGCAGATTTATCCCTCTCTGCTCCGAGTCCCAGTCTACCTCTATGTCAGCCTCTCACCGACCTCTCTCCCCCAACCGCCCTGTCTCTCTCTCCCTACGTACCCAGTCGTGAATTGTCATCTAAAACGGATTGCGGGTGGTTCCACTGTGCCGCCCGCCCCAGGCACGAGAGCACAGCCTTCCCATGCCAGTGCAGGCTATCCCATGCACTGCTGCTCGCAGCCTATACAGTTCTCTCCCTCCCTCACCTAGTCTCGCCATATCGTCCAAGACGGATTGCAGGTGCTTCCACTGCGCCGTCCGCCCCAGGCACGAGAGCACCACCGTGTACACGTGGATGCTGCGCGGAATGCCCTGCCCTGCCATCCAATCGTAGAGCGCCAGCACGACACGCCAGTCCGCCTCTTGCTGACAGATGGGGGTAGATGGGGGAGCGGAGGGAGAGGAAGGGGAGGGGAGAAACGGGAGGGGGGAAAGGGATGGGGAGACAAGGAGAAAAGCACATTTATTTACAAAAACCAGATCCGTGTGCTTGCTACCACAATCATCACCAGAAGGAATGCCATCCAATCATCCTTCCTATCACAAACTCATGCAGGAATCGAATGGAATGGAATGGAATGGAATGGATGCTGCGCTGCGCGAAATGCCCTGCCCCGCCATCCAATCGTAGAGCGCCACCACGACACGCCAGTCCGCCTCATGCTGGCAGATTGGGCAGTTTTGGGAAAGGGAAGACGACGGGGGGTCAGAGCAGGGGGGAGGAGAGAAACGGCTGCTTTGCTTCACCACCCGACCATGCATGCAGGGAGGGATCGGTTGACAGGGGGAGGTAGGGCAGCAGCATGCAGTGGGTCGTTCCGACTTTTGAGCGGCTTTTGAGGCGACTCAAAAGGAGGGATCGGTTGACAGGGGGGGAGGTGGTCGGGCAGTATGCACGCAGGCCATTCCGACTTGCGAGGCGCCGCAAAAGTTTTGAGGCGCCTTTTCAGGCGACTTTTGAGGCGGCTTTTGAGGCGCCTCAAAAGGAGGGATCGGTTGACAGGGAGAGGTGGTCGGGCAGCAGCATGCAGTGGGCCGTTCCGTTTGACCACATACCTTTCTCTCTGACGCGGCTAAACTTGAAGCTATTCGTTGGTTGGTCGGTTCTATTTCTCCACTTCCTTCGCTCACCTGTTTCTCGGTCGGCGCTAGTTGTCCTATCCTACTGAGACTCCAGACTGCTTCGTGGTGCTGCTTCTCTGAGTGACATTGTAACGAGCTGAATTTTGAGTCGATTCAAATGTCGCTCACTCTCTCACTCACTCACTTGCTTCATGATGCTGCTCAGAGCGCGCGAATCCAGCCTATCCGCGAACGGCGTGAGCACCGACGGGAACTACCCTATGTGATCCAGTCCGAATCCAGCCTGACACAACTCACCCTCACATCACTCTCACTCAGTCACTCACTCACTCACTCACTCCCTCACTCACTCACGCACCTGCTTCATGATGCTGCTGAGAGCGCGCGAGTCGAGCCTATCCGCGAACGGCGTGAGTACGGACTCCAGCTGCCACTGCGGCGACGACAGCGGCGTGCCTGTTGGCGAATCCCTAAGAGAATCCCAGCCCAACCTAGCAAGTGACCACAGACACACTCTCACTCACTCACTTGCTTCATGATGCTGCTCAAGGCTCGAGAATCCAGTCTATCCGCGAACGGCGTGAGTACGGATGCCAGCTGCCGCTGCAGCAACGACAGCGGCGTGCCTGCTGGCGAGTTCTTCACTGCCGCCAGTGCCCGCTGCACCCCCTCCTGCACCTCCCCTGGCGTCCCCTGTGAGGATTGCGCAGAGAAAGTGTTGGGGGAGGGCGGGAAGGGGGTGGGGGAGGGGTGCAGGGGGAAGGAGAAGGGAATGGCCGGAAGAGGGGGGAGTGCAAGAATTCAACGAATCAGATGCCAGCACAGCCGCTCGCCTCATCTTGAGCGGCTTTCATTCAACGGTCAACAATGCAAGAAAAATCAAGTGACCAGATGCTAGCACAGCCGCTCACCTCACCTTGAGCGGCGCCGTCGGCGGCGTCGGCGGCGGAAGCGGCGGAAGCCTGCGCGGGCACCGCAACGGCGGAGGAGACCGTCCCCGCGGTGGAGATTCGGCGCGGAGCGGAGATGGCTGCCCCGCGGAAAGAGACGGAGGCGGTCGACGAGAGGGCCTGGAGGAGACGGAAGGCAGTGAGAGGAAGCGGTGAGAGCGATAACTAATGACAGGCCGAGGGAAAGGGATGCAGAGAGAGGAAGCAGTTGAGAAGCTAGTAAATGGGTGAATATGTATACGAGAACCAAAAACATCAAATTCATAAAGGAAATTCGGAAGGCTAACGGGTTGGGAAATGAACAAGGATGTGATGGCGTATCGTGACAGAAGCTACGGAAGCATCTAGAAGCTCACATTCTGAGACGTCGACGCAGCGAGAGAAATGCTGCTCATCTGCGCTTTCGGAGGCGCTAGAAGCGACGCCATGGCTGGCCGAGATCACAGCCACCAGCTACCTCAAGTCACGGGGAAATCTACACTGAGGACCAAGGAGGAAGTACAGTAGGATAGTAGGAACTCGGAAACCCTAGGGAGAGGGGAGGTTAGGGAGAGTACCTAGAAGCTGGGGATGTGAATCTCAGAAGGACTAGGGAAGTAAAGTCCCTGAGTTCGACGAAGCGGCGAACATAAGCGAACCCTAAACGAACACTCAAAAGTTCGCGCGAAAGTAGAAAACTATGGGTGAAGATTGGCTGTTCTGCGACGAGAACTGACACGTCATCATTTTGGGTATCGGTGTTCTGGGTTTGATCACGTGGCGGCCCAGGCTTTTCTGGATGACGCTGACGTGGTAAGGGAAGCCAAGCTGAGATGGGATGTCAGGAAGTTGAGAGGGGCCAATCTCGAGGTTCATGGCTCTTCAGTGTGCACGCGGTTCTGGCTACAAGCCTACCTGAGGTCTACAAGTAGGTATAACCAAACAAATATGTGCCTTATGATAAGCCCACCATTACTAATGTCTTGTAGCTATCATTGCCTTCTACAATCTCATGTTACAATATATTCAATCACAAGAATATTAATTAAATCAATGAGGGGAATCGAAACAATCAATGGATTCGCCCATTGACTAAATCACCATTTTTTTCTTAACTATCTCCTCTGTACATGTTGTGTACCCCGTGTTCCTTCCTCCATTTCTCCCCTTCATTGTTGCTCCTAGTTCCCCGCTTCTAACTTTCTAACCTCCTCGTCCTGTTTTCCACCCAGCAGCTCCTGTAGGAAACCCCTAGGCGGCTGCTACAAGCTGATTCAGCGCCAGACCAGGTCAAAGCAGGTCCTTCAGCATATGATACAGTAGTCTAAACCATTAATCCGGTGGACCACGCAGCCAGTAGTGCAGGCAGCCCCTAGGCGGCTCCAAAGGCCCATCACTAGGCGACAGATAAGACCAAGTCCTTCAGAATATGATACTATAGTCTCACCCATTCATCCGACGGACCAGACACGCAGTCGTGCAGGCAATCCCTAGGCGGCTCCAGATGCCCATCCAGTCTCAGCACCGTCATCGGGTCTACATTTAGAAATTCCCCGCTGATTCCCTCCACAAACTGCTGCGCCACAACATCCTGACCAACGAAATCACTGTAAGAATGTGATGTTTGTGTAGCATGCAGTGGGGTACTTTATAGCGAGTACAGCCCGAACTAGGGTTTGCTATATGTACTCAACTGCATGCTAGTGAAAACCCCTCTTTCCTGTTTCTCGTTTTAGCCTGCTATTTCGACATGCTATCAGAGCAGGTCGACCCTCCTGGGTCGATCCTGTAGATGGGCCCGCCACCTAATGCTTTCGCTGTTGTCCTGCCTATCGCGCGCCCTAGGCGCGCGACGTGTTCTGCTTGCCGTGCGCTCGGGTGCACGGCGTATTTTTCATCCCGCCGCGTGCACGGGGCGCCCGGCGGTTTTCTGCCCGCCGTGCGCCCCGAGGCGCGCGGCGGTTTTCTGCCCCGTCGATCCGCGCGTCGCCCTCCGTCGCCCGTCGCAGCGCCCCCGGGGACCCGTGTGTCGCCCCCTGTTGCCCGTAGCGGCCCGCGCGACCTGCGCCAGGCCCGTGCGCGGCCCGTATAGCCCGCGTGCGGCCCATCTGGCCTGCGCCAGGCCCGCGCGCGGCCCGTACGGCCTGCGCCAGGCCCGCACGCGGTTCGTCCGGCCTGCGCCAGGCCCGTGCGCGGCCCGTACCGTCTTCCCCTGTGCCGCACGCCGTCCCCCGAGCTTCTGACTGCGCCCCACCCCCGCTGCTGCCCGCGTTCCTGTGTTAGGATTTGGGGGTGGAGAGTATGGGGGTGCCGTGTGTATGAGCCGTCCCCTACTCCTCCTCCTCCTCCTCCGTCTCCCACTGCTGCGGCTGCCGCTGAAGGGAGTGGATGTGTTGGAGCCGTCGGAGTGGTACGAGGGGGGTGGCGTGTGAGCAGTGCTAGAGGTGCAGCAGGGGGTGTGTGACACGGGTGTGGGACAGTTGGGGGAGGTTGACTGGAGGTAGCCGACTTGTCGTCCGCAGTGCCTAAAGTCCAGGGAGCCACGACCCCCTGTGGCCTGAGTAGTTTGGGGCTCTACGCCCGGTAGCCACAGTGTGAGCACTCTTGGTAGTCCAGAGAGCCTCGACCCCCTGTGGCCTGAGTAGTCCGGGGCTCTGCGCCTGGTAAATACAGTCTGAGCACTCCTGGGAGCACAGTGAGCTAGCTGCGTCTGTCGCCGTGTAGTTTGGGTTTAGCCTGGTAGCGACAGTGCTGCGCACTCCTGCTGCCCGTATGTCTGCAGCTTCAGTCGTCGCCTCCCATCTGCTCGCCCCCACAGTTCCCCTCCTCCTCACTTGCCCTCTGAGATAGCCTCTAGCTTTCCTTATGATTGTGAACTACTGCTCTGCCTGCTTGTTGTGTTGATTGTACCCCACTTTGACTATGGGGGTGTGTCAGAATATGATGTTTATGTAGCCTGCAGTGGGGTACTTTATAGCGAGTATAGCCCAAACTAGGGTTTGCTATATGTACTCAACTACATGACGAGAAGTGAGAATGGATATGAATGAACTATGAAACACTTGGGTACAAGTACTAACCCTAATTGGGTTGTACCCCTTATGGGCTACCCCACTACAGCCTACACAAATGTATAAGCTATAATGTTCTGACACACCCCCATAGGCAAAGTGGGGGAGAACAAGTGGTCACAAGACCAGTCAAGCAAAGCAAAGCAAGCTCAGGGTGGATCACAAAGTCACCACACAGTCCAAGCACAAGAGTAAGGCCACAAGGCCAGTTCACATGCAAGGTCATATATATAAAGGTAAAACAAGCAGGGGCAGGTATAGAAAGAAGACAGTACAAACAAGATCAAGAAGTGAGCAAGTGAGGCCAGGTAGGCACAAGACCTAGCACAGTACAGAAGCGCTGATGATCACAAGGCGGAAGGGCCTTGGTGAAGATATCAGCAGTGTTGGCCTCAAAGGCCACGTAGGTGAGGCGGAGCTGACCACGGTGCTGCAGCTCACGAGACAGGAAGTAGCGAAGAGCAATGTGCTTCGTTCTGTGCTCCAGTCTGTGCTCCCGACACAAGGCCAGCATGGCCTTGTTGTCTACGTACAGAACTGGAGGAGAACGAGGAGGCTCTCCTAGGTCAGTTAGCAGGTAGGTGAGCCAGCGTAGCTCCTGTGCAGCCATGGCCCCTGCGTAGATCTGAGCCTCGCAGCTGGAGCAGAGAAAAGAGGACGAGCGAGTAGACTGCCACGAAACAGAGCCGGAGCCAAGGCTGAAGGTGTAACCCTGTGAGGACCGCTGCGTAGCCTGGTCGTCAGCCCAAGAAGCGTCAGCGTGACCTGTGAGGACTACTCGACATCGCCCTCCAAGCACTAGCCCCATGCCCGACGTACTGCACACGTAGCGCAACACCGTCTTCGCTGCAGCCATGTGCTCTGGTCGGTGTCTCCCAGGAGCAACATAGCGTGCCAAGATGCTAAGAGGGTATGCAAGGTCAGGTCGTGTGCAGCACATCAGGTACATGAGGCAGCCAACAAGCTCCGGGTACGGGCCACTCGACTCTACAAACTCATCCGAAGGCAGAGCTGAGAGCGAGTGGCGAGTAGACAGAGGAGTGGCCTGAGGCGAGGAGTACGTGAAGCCGAAGCGCTGAAGGACCTGCTGCACCATGTGTGACTGAGTCAGAGTAATGGTGCGCTTTGCTTTGTCCCGGTTGATCTGCAAGCCAAGGTAGCTGTGCAGTTCACCCAGGTCTGTGCACGTGTGTCTCTTCTGCAGCTCGGACTTCACGTGGGCGAGTCCACCAGTGTCAGTAGTGGCAAAGACCAGGGGTACACGAGGATGTAGAACGGCGGCAAAGAGGTGTCGGTGCATAGAAACAGCGACGGGTCGGCTGTAGAAGGAGCAAACCCAAGAGCCGCAAGTGTAGTCCTCAGTGTGTCGTGCCACTCACGGGGCGCCTGGCGGAGACCGTAGACTGGCCGCCGGAGGCTCCACTGGGTGCCAGGAGGAAACGACCTAGTGAAGCCAGGAGGGCGGCGCAGCCAGATCTCCTCGTGTAGGCTGCCCTACAGGAAAGCAGTGTTGAAGTCAAGAGAGTGAAGCTCGTAGTCGCGCTGAGCGGCTATGTGCAGCAGCACCCGAAGAGTGGTCATCTTCGGGGTGGGAGAAAAGGTCTGAAAGTAGTCAACTCCCTGCCGCTGACTCAAGCCTCGAGCCACGTAACGCGCCTTGAAGACAGGCGGAGAGCCCGGCGGCCGCTTCACCATGAAGATCCACATCCCACTAACGATGTTCGCCCCAGGTGGGGGAACCTCGTTGACGTAGGTGCCTGTGGACTTCCAGGAAGCCATCTCTGCGTCCATGGCCGACTGCCGCTGAGAGGAGTAGGGACCCTCGATCGCCTCAGCGTACGATTGAGGAGTCGAGATGTCAGGTGCATCCGGGTCTCCCTCAGGGGCAATCAGCGTGGACACGAGATGGGGCAAAGTAGCCGCAAAGCACTGGAACTCCTCCTGCCTGTCCTCAAGGGCGTCCGTGCTAAGAGCACACTCACCCCCGACGGACGGACGACAGACAGACTCAGACTCAGCAACAAGACTGGCAGCGTAGTCTAGACGACAGCGAGCAGCGAAGTCGACAAGCTCAGCAACGAGAGCAGACGCAGCAGCAGACTCAAAGGAAGGGTCAGTGACGACAGTAGTAAGAAGGCGCGTGACCGAAGGATTAGCAGCACGAAGGGAGTCAGACTCCGGGTCAGTAAGAGAAGGAAGAGAGGACTATGGAGGAGATGACAAAGGGACAGGCAGAGGAGCAGTGGAAGGACGCAGTGCCATTTGGTGTGTGCCGGGGACCGCAGGAGGACGTGGACGCGCAGTACGACCACTAGTGCGAGCAGCACGAACAGGTGACGCGGGACGAGACGCAGGCTCACGATGCCAACTCCTGTACCCATAGAAGCACCAGCGCCAGCAGCACCGCCAGCGCCAACACCCTCAGCAGCTCCAGCTCCAGCAGCACCAACTCCGGTAGGACCATCAGCACCAGTAGAAACACCAGCGCCAACACCCGCAGCAGCTCCAGCTCCAGCAGCACCAACTCCAGTAGGACCATCAGCACCAGCTGCCTCCGCAGCACCCCCAGACACACCAGCACCAGTAGAAACACCAGCGCCAACACCCCCAGCATCTCCTGCTCCAGTAGCACCAACTCCAGTAGGACCGTCAGCACCAGCTGCCTCAGCAGCACCCTCAGATGCACCAGCACCAATAGAAACACCAGCGCCAACACCCCCAGACTCAGCAGCACGTCTCCAGCGGCGGGCAAACCACACGCGCAGCTCCTGTGGAGAGAGTGGCTCCCGCCTCGAGGAAGTACCGCCGGCGGCCAAACGAACAGACCCAGCACCCCCAGGCTCCGCACCCCCAGACTCAACACCCCCAGGCTCAGCACCCCCAGACCCAGCACCCCCAGACTCAGCACCCCCAGACCCGGCACCCGCAGACCCGGCACCCGCAGGCTCAGCACCCCCAGACCCGGCACCCGCAGACCCGGCACCCGCAGGCTCAGCACCTCTAGCAGCACTAGAGTCTACAGCTACCTCGACACGCTCGACTGCGTCTACCTGGGACACACCTGAAGGGGCAGGACCCTGAGGTGGGAGGGAATCTACCTGAGTAGCACCTGGCGCAAGGAAGAGCGGCGGCGGGGGGAGGGGCGCAATGCGGTAGGGGAAGAGATGGTAGTAAGGCACCGACTCGTCAAAGGTGACGTCCTGGGAGGACAGAACACGGCGCGTGGTGGGGTGGTAAAACTGCCAGCCAGGCGCGTCAAGGGGGAAGCCAGGGAAGACGCAAGGAACAGCACGGGGGGACAGCTTGTCCGCAGACAAGTCGCGGACAAACGCCCGAGATCCGCAGACCCGAAACGCAGACGCATCGCCAACCTTCCCTGTCCACCGCAAGGCGGGGGAGGTCTCTGGCAAGGAGACCCGGGGCTGAAGGTTGAGCTGATGCGCCGCGTACTGAACCGCAAACGGGCACAGAAAATGGGGGGCAGCCGTATGCATCAGGGACGTACGCGCGACGTCCATGACCATGCCAATGCGGCGCTCAGCAATCCCATTTTGCTGTGGAGAGGCCGGAAGCGTGAAGGTTTGGCGGATGCCCTGTGCCCGACAGAAGGCTCCCAGACGGACAGAGGAAAACTCCCCTCCTCTTTCCGAGTGCAGACGCAAAACAGGAAAGTCCGAGCCGAAACTCTCTCTGAGCTGGAGACGAGCTGCGCGGATCCAGTCAATCAACACCTCAGTGACGTCACCCTTGCTGTGCAAGGGGAAGACTGTGGTGTAACGCGAGTAGTCGTCAACGACCAGCAGAAAGTACCGCTCTCTCCCCTACCCACTGACGGGGGCTGGGCCCCACACGTCCATGTGTAGAGTCTGCAGCGGAGCCTCTATCGGAGGAAACTTGGAGGAGTGAGGGGCGGCGCGCTGTCGCCCCTCGACGCAGGGAACGCAGGTAGGGCCAGGCCCCGGAGGTAGGGGAGGGAGAGATAGAGGAAGACCAGAGACAAGGACACGGGAGGCCATGCCTTGGAGACGAGGCAAGGAGGGGTGACCAAGGCGGTGGTGCCAAAGGAGAGTCTGGTGGGACAGGAGACGACACGAGCAGGGGGCAGACTCAGGACCAGACCTGGACGCCGTAGCAAACACCTGACTCGACGCAGCTACCTGGGCAGACTCAGCAGTAGGAGGAGACTCAGCAGTAAGGGTGTACAGGCTCGACCCTGGCCAACGGGTGAACGTGGCCAAGTGTCGGCCTGTCCGAGCCCACGTGCAGTGGGTCATTTGCTGACTCGCACGAGTGAACTGGTCAACCCCTCGATCCTGTAGGTCCGCTCCACTCACCAAGTTCGTAGAGAACGAGGGGAGGTAGAGACCAGAGAGGGTGCCAGAGGGGGCTGCAGGGCACGGAAGGACAGTGGAGAAGCTAGCAAGAACAGGACCCCCTGAGGGGTCTGCTAGGGAGACTGCAACCGGCCGACTAAGCGGCGTAAGAGTGGTGCGGTCTCGAAAGAAGGAGCGGGACGCACCCGAGTCCAGGGTGAAGGTGTGGAAGGCCTGAGCCAACGTAGTACCTGAGAGAGCAGACTCACCAGCACCTGGGGCGGCAGACGCACTGGCACCTGGGGCAGCAGACGCACTAGCACCTAGAGCAGCAGTCTCACCAGCACCTAGCGCAGTAGCCTCAATGCCCGGGTCAGGCGGTACACACAGGTAACAGGCACCCTCAACACTATCAACAACAGCATACATGGCAGCAAGAATAGCATCAAAGTCAAGATCAAAGATAGCAACCCCGGCCTTAGCCAGATCTCCCCAGGGAGGGATCTCTGACGCCTCAGGGAACTGGCGACGCCACGCATCCGTCAGGCGACCAAAGCAGCGCTGGGTGGAGTGCGGACCCCCGCACTGCTCACCAATGCGGTCGCCGGTACGGAGAACGTAAGATCAGGGACCAAAACCCCCACCGCGCTGGCGTGCAGTGTACCACTCACGAAGCTGCTGAGGGGACAGGGTCACACCACTCCGCTGCTGCTGCTGGCGCTGACCACCACCGATGCCACTCCTTGACGCAGAGACGCGACTCACTCACCGCCGCCTCCGCTGCCGCCGCCGCCTCCGCCGCCTCCGCCACCTCCTCCACCTCCGCCTCCTCCACTACCTCCGCCGCCTCCGCTCCCTCCGCCACCTCCACCGCCTCCGCCGCCTCCACTGCTGCCGCCGCCGCCGCCACCCCCAGCACCACTCCCACCACCACCCCCACTCCCTCCACCGCCTCCACCATTCCCTCCACCGCCCCCTCCACCTCCTCTAGTGCCCTTGCCCCCCTTGCCCTTGCCGGTGCGGCGTCTCCCGCTCGGGGCAGACGCAGCGCCGACTAACTTGAAACCAACGAGGTCGGCCGTAGCTGCAGAGGCAACAGACGGCAAGAGGGGGGAGGGAGAGCACCCCTCAAAGACGGGGGTGCGAGGGTCACCACGAGAGGCTCCTACAGCGACTATGCTCTTCTCTATCGCTAGGAGGGCCTTCTCGAGGAGGTCAACGGTGAGAGTGGTGGGGCAAACAGAGGGGAAGTGGTCCCTGACTACACGGAGAGAGTCAGGGAGACAGGTGACTATGTAGTAGAGGGTGATGTACATGGGGGGGGGGGGTTCTTGGCGCAGAACTTAGCAGGAAGCGCAGCGCGGTAGTGAGTGTCACTAGTGCGGAGGTGCGTAATGAGGTCATCAATAGTGGGAAAGGCAGCAAGGTCAGGGAAGAGGTACGGTAGCATGAGGCGGCTCAGTGCAGCAGTGGCAGGGGAAGAGTAGCGTGCAACTACAGCGTCGTACAAGGTCTGAGCACTCTTGTACTGGCTAAAGTGTGCACGCTCAGTGGTTGGTAAGTGGCGGCGCACAGCAAGGCGAGCAGCAGCGTCACGTGTGGCCCACTGTGAGCGAACAGTGGCGTCAGCATCAGCAGTAGGGGCAGGGGAGGCACCAGAAGTGAGGTCAAATAGGGAGAGGCCGTCTGCCCTATCGCACTGCAGGAAAAGCTGCAGATCATCTACCCATACCTCAAAGTCCACTGCCCGACCCTCAGCGTCAAAGGTGAGAACGCTAGGAGAAGCCATAACAGCAGGAGGCAGGGCAGTGCAGTGGCAGAGACTGTGCTCTTACCAGGTAGATGGAGCGATCGGGCTGCTCGGCGGCTCGGCTGTCGGGCGACTCGGCTGTAGGGCGGCTCGGCTGCTGGGCGGCTCGGCTGCTGGGCGGCTCGGCTGCTGGTACGGGGCGACTCGGCTGTCAGGCGGCTCGGCTGCTGGGCGGCTCGGCTGCACGGTGCTGGGCGGCTCGGCTGTCGAGCGGCTCAGCTGCTGGCCGGCTCGGGAGGCCGGCGGTTCGGCTGCTCGGCGTTGCGGGCGCTGGGAGGCGGGGTCGCAGGTGGTGGCGAGGTTGCAGGTGGCGGCGGGCCGCAAGGGTGGGCGGGGCCGCGGTGGCGACGGGGCTGCAGTGGGGCCTAAGTGGGGCCGTAGAGGGGCCGACGGGGCCGAAGTGGGGCCGTAGCGGGGCCGCAGCGGGGCCTAAGCGGGGCCGAAGGGGGGCCGTAGCGGGGCCGTAGCAGGGCTGTAGCGGGGCCGTAGCGGGGCCGACGGGGCCGTAGCGGGGCCGTAGCGGGGCCTAAGCGGGGCCGACGGGGCCGTAGCGGGGCCGTAGTGGGGCTGTAGCGGGGCCTAAGCGGGGCCGACGGGGCCGTAGCGGGGCCGTAGCGGGGCTGTAGCGGGGCCTAAGCGGGGCCGTAGCGGGGCCGACGGGGCCTAAGCGGGGCCGTAGCGGGGCCGACGGGGCTGACGGGGCCGTAGCGGGGCCGTAGTGGGGCCGTAGCGGGGCCGTAGTGGGGCTTAAGCGGGGCCGTAGCGGGGCCGACGGGGCCTAAGCGGAGCCGTAGCGGGGCCGACGGGGCCGTAGCGGGGCTATAGTGGGGCCGTAGCGGGGCCTAAGCGGGGCCGACGGGGCCGTAGCGGGGCCGTAGCGGGGCTTAAGCGGGGCCGTAGCGGGGCCGACGTGTCAGAACATTATAGCTTATGCTTTTGTGTAGGCTATAGTGGGGTATCCCATAGGGGGTACAACCCAATCAGGGTTAGTACTTGTACCCACTGCATTCATAGTTCATTCATTCGTGTTCACTTCTTCACATGGAATCAGAGCAAGTCCCCTCCTAGGGACTGTTCCTAGGGCCCACCGAAGCGCGCCCCGAGGCCCTTACCTACGCGGACCCGCCGCCCTTACCTCGCGGCCCCGCCGCCCTCACGTCGCGGCCCCGCCGCCCTCACCTACGCGGCGCCGCCGCCCTCACCTTCGCGGCCTCGCCGCCCTCACCTTCTCGGCCCCGCTGCCCTCACCTACGCGGCCCCGCCGCCCTCACCTTCGCGGCCCCGCCGCCCTCATGTCGCGGCTCCGCCGCCCACACCTTCGCGGCCCCGCCGGTCTCCCCTCCTGCCGAGCCGCCCGAGCACCCGCCCGCCACGCCGCCCGGTACCGTAGCAGCCGAGCCGCCCAGCAGCAGCCGCCGAGCCGCCGGGCCGCCGAGCCGCAGTCCAACCGAGCCGCCCAGCAGCAGCCGCCGAGCCGCCGGGCCGCCGAGCCGCAGTACAGCGGAGCCGCCCAGCAGCAGCAGCCGAGCCGCACTACTGCCGAGCCGCCCGACCTGCCCTGTCTGATGAGCACAGCCCCACAGCTACTGCGTGCCCTTCCCCCACTGCTTGCACTGCTAGTCTGACGTCATGGCTACCCCTAGTGTCCTCGCTTTTGACACTGAGGGTCGAGCCATTGACTTTGAGGTCTGGGTCGACGACCTGCAGCTGTTTTTACAGCGCGATAGGGCCGACGGTCTTTCTCTCTTTGACCTCACCTCTGGCGCCTCCCCTGCTCCTGCTGCTGATGCTGACCCCACTGTTCGCTCTCAGTGGGCCACCCGCGATGCTGCTGCACGTCTTGCTGTGCGTCGCCACCTGCCTACCACTGAGCGCGCGCACTTTAGTCAGTACAAGAGTGCTCAGACCTTGTACGACGCTGTAGTTGCGCGCTACTCTTCCCCTGCCACTACTGCACTGAGCCGCCTCATGCTACCGTACCTCTTTCCTGACCTTGCTGCCTTTCCTACAGTCGCTGACCTCATCACGCACCTCCGCACTTCTGACACTCGCTACCGCGCCGCACTTCCTGCTGAGTTCTGCGCCAGGAACCCCCCCCCCATGTACATCACTCTCTATTACATAGTCACTCGCCTCCCTGACTCCCTTCGCGTAGTCAGGGACCACTTCCTCTCAGTCTGTCCCACCACCCTCACTGTCGACCTCCTCGAGAAGGCCCTCCTAGCGGCGGAGAAGAGCATAGTCGCTGTAGGAGCCTCTCGTGGTGACCCGCGCACCCCCATCTTTGAGGGGTGTTCTCCTTCCCCCCTGCTGCCCTCTGTTGCCTCTGCTGCTGCTGCCGACCTGCTTGGTCTTGAGTCGGTCGGCGCAGCGTCTTCCCCTAGCGGGAGACGCCGCCCTGGCAAGGGCAAGGGGGGCAAGGGCGCGGGTGGAGCTGGCGGGGGCGGTGGAGGTGGCAGTGGCGGTGGCGGAGGGAGTGGGGGTGGCAGTGGGAGTGGGGGTGGTGGTGGTGGTGGCGGCAGCGGAGGCGGCGGCGGTGGCGGCGGCAGCGGTGGGAGCGGAGGCGGCGGTGGTGGCGGAGGTGGAGGCGGCGATGGCGGAGGAGGTGGAGCCGGTCGGGGTAGTGCCCCGCAGCGGAGCGGCTCTGGTGGTGGTCAGCGCCAGCAGCAGCAGCAGCGTTCTCGGGACATCCCCCCGCCTCAGCAGCTACGTGAGTGGTACACGCAGCGTCAGCGTGGTGGGGGTCTTGGCCCGTGCACCTACGTTCTTCGTTCCGGCGACCGCGCGGGTGAGCAGTGTGGGGGTGCCAACTCCACCCAGCGCTGCTTTGTCCGCCTGACGGACGCTTTGCGTCAGCAGTTCCCCGAGGCTAGTGAGATTCCCCGTTGGGGAGAGCTGTCTAGGGCTGGCGTAGCGATCTTTGATCTTGACTTTGATGCTATCCTTGCTGCCATGTATGCTGTGACTATTAGTGATGAGGGTGACTGTTACCGGTGTTTCCCGCCCGACCCGGGCATTGGTACTGGTGCGCTAGGTGCTTGTGACGCTACTTCTCTAGGTGCCAGTGCGTCTGCACTCTCAGGTACTGGTGAGGCTGCGCTCTCAGGTACTGAGTCGGCTTCGGCCTCCCTCACCTTCACACTTGACTCAGGGACTTCTCGCTCCTTCTTTCGAGACCGCACCACACTCACGCCGCTTGGTCGGCCGGTTGCAGTCTCCCCGGCTGACCCCTCTGGGGGTCCTGTCCTCTCTCACTTCTCCACTGTCCTCCCGTGTCCGGCTGCCCCCTCGGGCACCCTGTCGGGTCTGTACCTCCCCTCGTTCTCGACGAACTTGGTGAGTGGTGCTGACCTGCAGGATGCGGGGGTTCACCAGTTTACTCCTGCGAGTCAGCGGGTGACCCACTGCTCGGACGCCCGCACAGGCCGACACCTAGCCACGTTTTCGCGTCGGCCCGGGTCGAGTCTCTACACCGTGACCACTGAGTCTCCTCCAGTCCCTGCGTCTGGCCAGGTAGCTGCGTCGGGTCAGGTGTTTGCTGCTGCGTCCAGGTCTGGTCCTGAGTCTGCCCCCTGCTCGTGTCGCCTCCTATCTCACGAGACTCTCTTGTAGCACCACCGTCTTGGCCACCCCTCCTTGCCTCGTCTTCGGGGCATGGCTTCCCATGTCCTTGT